>CM062810.1:807902722-808502722 GCA_031772625.1 Pinus tabuliformis
TTTTATTCTTCTTCCTCTGAACCTGTTTATTTCTCATTATCAGGCCACTGGCTTTGAGTGAAGGGTGGTGGTGTAGTCTCCTTGTTCTCGGTTCACAGTCTTTAACAGTGGAAAGTCTTTATTTCTGTGAAACCTATCATGATAATCGAAGTAGGCATTGAAAATGTTGAGGGAATGTGGGATCAAAATCTTGTTTCTGAGGCCTTTTGGCAAATTGAAGTCAATGCAGGCCCTAGCCCACTTTGGGGAGCAGTGTGCCCAAACACCCATATAGAGCATCAATGGTTGTTGCAATTTGACATTGAACTGTACAAGGAAGTTAATTGGAATCTTCAGAAATTCTACCCAGGTCAGATATTATCATATTTCAGCAAAATAATGCAGTTGACAAAAACGTTGGCCTCATTGATCTGGCTCAGTACCATGCTGTTCCTACAGAACCAGGGTAAACTGGTTAGAAACTCCATGCATAAACCTCCCTGGTACCTATGTCACAAGTTTCGTCGAACTTTAACCTTGAGGTTTGAATTTTGGGGAACCTTAATTTTTTTTTGAGGTTCGGCGAACCTCGTTGAACTTCACAGTCATTAACCAAGTGTATAGATCAAAACTCATAACCTCATGTCACAACTCAAACTTGTAATTTATCCTTGCAATTTCAATGTCTGTGACAACATTTTTGATGTTTACTGATGTTGATTTCTTACTATTTTATCCTATATATATAGACAAACCTCATTTGAACCTCATAAAAATTCCAAACTCAAACTGAACCAATTTTTGCCCAACCTGAACTCGAACCCGAACCATGTGACATTGCCTGGTACCATGAACTTACTGCATAAACACAGCCTCTGGTGGAATTTTACCCACAAAATAAGCAATTAAGGCAATATTCTAACTTTTCTGATCTCAAACATAACTTGTGCTACAGCAAAGCAATCATGGATGACATTAGGTTTGGGAGAATGACCTTGTAATCTGTTGGTGCAAGTTTCTGGGGTCTTTGGAGGTGCCGTCTTGGAAAACAAATGTTAAACATGCCAGGTAATTAAATGGAAAACCCTATATAACCCTACAACAATTTCCATCTCTTGTCACCTTCTCCTAATTCCACTCAATTGTCAATACTAATACGTTCCTATGTACCTTTTTCGTTCTGATTCATCTTTAAGCTTCAATTTTTCGTAACATTTAAACCCACCGATTTACCATCAACGTGCAAAGAGTGTGCTCCATACAGTCATTTACATTAAAGTCTCTGTTTCTAAAGTGTTCTGCGCTGATTGCAGGAAGTTGCACATGAGAAGACGCAGAAGTACAAAGAAGGGAAGTTCATATTAGAGCGGTGGGTTGCAACCCTACTTGCTATCTTGTCTGTTGGGATAATTTATGATCAACCAATCTTCAAATTATAGTGTTTGAATTGGTTCCTTTTATTGCCAAATCACTTCTGAATGTTTCAAAGTCATTCCTTGTGCTTTGTACAGAGCTAAATTGATAGATGCCGATGGATCAGACATGATTATGGGTGGGAATGGTACTGCGAGCGATGGTGACGAGCCATGATGCCTAATTTGTGGAAAATTGTCAAGCCATATTCAGATGCACCATATCTTAATTGAAAATATGTTGACAATGTGGACCAAAACCACACTATGTAAAGTCCATTGTTTATGTACAGATTTGTTTTTTTGCGAATCAGATATCAAAGATTCTGGTTCTGCATGATGAGTTAAAAACAGTGAACTCTTTTTGGGTTTTAAAGAATGGTGTATTTGAGAAATGAAATCTCATTGGGATATAAGATTGGAGTGTTCGTAGTTCAGTATGAATGGTGTAATTGAGAAACGATGGATGTGAATATAGGAAAAACCTGCTATTTTGAACTACTACTGGCTTTAACCATAGAAAGTTTAGAGATCTAGATGTATTCATTTGTTGTTTGGGATCAGCGGGTGTGATTACAAGAGGAATAACCAACCAACACAAGTGTGGTTACAAGGATAAATACCAAAAGTGCAAGCAAATAATAGACAAGAATGTCGAGCTGAGCTTTAGATGTCACGGCAATGTGTATGCTTGAACAGTCTATCTTGAATTTTTGATTAGCCGTTTCTAATGTAAAACTTCCAACTTATAGGGGTCATCACTATGTTGTTTAGTGATTTTTTTTTTTTGGCTTTTCTAGCATTGGACCTAGGAAACGCTATTAATTTAGGAAAGAAACGCTATTAGAAAGAAACGCTATTAATTTATGAAAGATGGACCCTTCAGTGAAGATTTTGAGGACACTAATAATTCATGCAATGATGTTTATTATGGAACGGTGTTTAAATTAATGATAACTTTTGGGGGGGTAATGTTCTTAGTGATTATTAGGGTTTCTCGTCTTTTTGTGAGATGGTCAAGTGGTTGGTATAATGTGATGTTATTTTCTCCATCTGGTTTTAAATCTAATGGGTTTATTTTTGACCTGTTTTAATAAGGCCCAAGGAGTAGGCTCTTCCATCTTTGTGGAGCCTCTCTCACCATTGCTAAGTCATAAATTTTTGGTATATCTGGTTTACGGGTTGTTGGAATTCTTGGTGTTATAGTGGAAGCTACTAGGTTTGATCTTTAAGCCTTGTCCAAACTACTCCCCACCCAATTACTAATTCACTATAATAAAACTAATAAAAAAATAAAATAAAAATAAATAAATATTAGAAACTTCATGATTTACTCCTTTTCACACCCTAAACCATGAATCCTCTTCACACCCATTACATCAATGGAGTTTGAGAAAACCTGAAAATTCTTACTAATTTATGAAAGGTGGGCCCAAAAGGTTTTGGCATAACACTAATAATTATTGAGGGCTCGGGTGTTTTAGTTAATTACTTTGGTGGCCTTTTACAAGCCACTCCACCACTTCTCCCTCCATCAGATCCGTTTATTATATTGTAATATGACAGACAAGGATGGGTAGCAGCTAATTCACGGTGAGTATTTATTTTCTCCGAAGCTGGTAGGCGCACCCCACACCACCAAATTCAACATTCTTGCACTGTTCGGAGCTAGTGCCCCCTCTCCGAACAAGATGGCGGGTGTCTTCTTTATTCACAAATTGGGGGAGAGAGTGAGATTAAAAGTGACAATCCGTTGGAGGTTTCCGATGTGGGCCTCCCCATTACCCATTTTCCACCTAAGAGGAGCGAAGCGTATAGATATATTCTGTATTGAGGTTCTTTGCTAAGTGTAGCGAAGGCCACAAAATGTCAGATGTTGTCACACTGGGAAGGACTCAGAGCCAATGACATACTGAAGTTCTATAAAAATGGGAATATGCTCCTCATTTTTAACAAAATTGGGATTCCCTATTATTATGGTAATATCATTTGACTGGTATATAAATTATTGTAAGCATAAGTATACTATGAAGTGCTTCAAAATTATATAAAGAATTTTAATTAAGAAAGCTAGAATTCTAACTAGGTGTGATTTATTGTGAATATGTAAGCTTCTAGTTTGCAATTTCATGGGTTTAACCAATTTGGACTCTTTGATATCGATTTTGAAGTCCTAAAAATTGGATATGTTTTCTTTCTAAGTGAATTTGTAATTTTTCATTAGCATTATAGTAATATGATTTAAGTGATTTATTGTGAATATATAAGCTTTTTGTTTGCAATCATAAGTTTAACAAATTTGGACTCTTTGATATTGATTTTGAAGTCCTAAAAATTGGATATGTTTTCTTTCTAAGAGAAATTGTAATTTTTCATTAACATTATAGTAATATGATTTAGCATATATCATTTTCATTAACATTATAGTAATATGATTTAGCATATATCATTTTCATTAATATTATAGTAATATGATTTAGCATATTTTAATGATATATGTTAATATGACTTTGACATATGGTTTATATATGGTAATATGATTTAGCATATTATAATGATATATGTTAAATATGACTTTGACATCATGGTAATGTCATTTAGCATATTATAATGTTATATGTTATATATTTAACTTTTTAAATATAAGCATATGTATTTTATGCAGTAATTTAAACGGATATCAATAATGTTGTTAAAGAGCAAGTTATAGTCAATAGTGAAAAATCAATATAAACTTTGTAGTTTGCAATGAAGGGTCTAATTGTGCATAACAATGTTAGGAGATTGTATCAAATTATTGGCGATGCATCTTATACCACAAATTGTCTTAAATATATTTTATTTGGTGATTTTGAGTTTGTTGTTCTTCCTTCAACTCAAAGATACATGGCATTACATTGAAATCTTTTTTTTGTATGTGTTGATATGAAGTAATTTTGAGGTTTCTATCTCAACAATTAGAGATTACCTTTCTGACAAGTGGTAAGGTTAAAAGCACAACCATTATCAAGAAGAAAGCGGCAACTTGTGATGATTTCAGGGCCCATTCTAACATAAAGTAATTGTTATTGACCTAAATAGATTTAAGCTCAACTTGTTTCTACTGTAGTATTGTATCGAGTGCTTTTACTTGTGTTCATCTATACCTTTCCACTCTCTTCCCTCAAAAAGAAAGATCAATTGTATGTTGTTCAAAAACTTTGTGCCATATGTTACTAATCGTTGCTGTAAGTGGAGACAATTAGCATATAGAAATGATATTTTGGTTGTGTTCTATTTAAGAAAATATTAAGATGTGCAAAATGTGAAAATTAGTTATTACCTTCTCATAAGGTAGTGTTTAAAAGATATTTTGTTTGTGTTTTGTTCAAGAAAAATGTTAAATTTGCAAGATGTGAAAATTAGGTCTTTACCATTACTTAAATGTTAAATTGAGATGTGAAAATTAGGTCTTTACCATTACTTTAATTGAGGTATGATTTTCCAATTTTGATTTTGTAAAATCGAGTATGCTTTTGAAGATAAATTCAATAAAATAAAATAATATTTAAAATAATGTGATCATGATTTTTTCACAACTAAAAGAAGAAATAGTCCCATACAATATTGTATCATACTTTTGGCATTTGCTGTTTTGTATTTTTTAGAATAAATATGCATTTATGTAAATTTTAAATGGTTAATCTTTCACTACCCTTCATTCCTATTTATTCTAACTTTGTCCACATATTATTTTACATATGAGTAATTGTAAACCAATGACTAGATTGTATACTTCGATACTACTCTTTCAAGGATGCATGGACATGTTCATAGGTGTACACGAAAGTAGAGAATATAAACATTTAATTAGTGATGCAACAAAATATTTATGTACTACTCTTTTAACTATAGGATAATTTGGCTGCATCATATATTGTCACAGTTTAATCACATGATAATTAAATCAAGAAATTATTATGATCACATTTTTTGAAAGTATCGAGGTTTCTAATTAAGGTTATGCCTTGGTGGGTTAGCTTTCAGAAGGAATCTCCTCCCCACCAACAAGGATCCCATACCCATTGTTCTTCCTATTATAGGTCACAAACGTGACCGTTTACCAACTGTGAAAATTAATATTGTAGTTTGTTATTTGTTAGAAAAACCTCTCAAACTAGAGATCCAAAAGATTCCTAAAGCTATCAATATCTTGAACTTTTGATGATGAACAATTCACACTGGATGACAACTCTCACCATTTTGGAACTCTTTGGTTTGCAATTGCTCTTGCATGGAAGAATTTTCAACTTGATGTTGAACTCCCCTAGGTAGCCATTACCATTGGTCTCATTAGTTTGTCATTGCTTATGTTGAAAGTAAAACAATCATTGTGGCTAGGGCTGTTGATTTCCCTTGGTAATTGTCACTAATCACCACCAATAAATGTTGCTAGGAGTCTTGCATAAGACTTCCTCATTTCCTCCAGATTTGCTTTTAAGCTACTAGTCATTGAGCCCAAAATATCAATCAAATTTCTATAATTATATCCCAAACACATGGTGTGAGCACAAGGTTCAATGTACTTCGTCTAGAGATGCTTTTAAGAATTAAGCCCAAAATATCAATCAAATCTCTATTATCTATTCCCCAAACACATTATGTGAGCAAAACATTCAATTTTAGAAACTACAAACACAAATAGAACTTTCAAACTTGCTAAACAAGATTTGTGTTTTACACTTTGAAAAAACCACACATACCTACACATTTTAGTTAGTATTGTAACAATGTTATACACAATATTATTTTGGGTTTAGTTTCTTTCAATTCTCATCATGTTGCAACTAGTGTTTCATAGTCTTGTAATGAAACTCAAAAACAAAATATCTTTGTAGAAGAGTCATACCTATTAGATCTACACCTTTGGTTTTTCAAGGCATATCCCTTGATGTGATGATGTTTTCATAGGTCTTCCAAAACACTACATGGTAGTGAAAGAATCTATTAAATTTTGATTCCATTAATATTTAATGATTATCAAAAGGGTATTCTCTAATGGTGGAGTCCTTGTGAAGAAAGCAACCTTGGTCTCCTTCATTTTGGTGGAGTGCTAGATGATCATTAAAGAAGTAAGGCTAGTGGATTTCCCCATGTGACTAACACTCTCAGTTAACCTTACTCCTATTCCATTTTGGGTCTATAAGCCTAGGCATATTTAGTGCATTATGTTCCTAAGTTGCACAAACCTTTTGATGGATTCATCACCATCCTTACATTGGATTCTATAATGATTTTGGGTTTGAAAGTGCCAAGAGGATTTAGGATCTTATGCTACCATTATGCAAGAATAGGAATCACAACGAGCATTGTTAAGTGCCCAATTAGACCAATAACCATGTTAACCTTAGGGCATATTACAGTGCCAACAAGGAGTAAATACCATGTGACATATATCAATGTACTATGACAACATGATATCAACAATGCATAGTTGTAGGATGCATGGACTAATCATACATTGTCATGTATCATATTTACATTAATATCATATAGTGACCAAGGCCTAAGTAATGGGAACCATGCACATTGTTGCATCATTTTCTAGGGATATGGCTCCTTGCCTTCTCATCAAGTAAGTTTCTAAGTGTTCAACTCAAACTCAAACTCAAAGATGGAATCCCTTAGGTTTCATAAATATTTTAGGCCCCTATAGTTGGGGGGATTTCACGTTCCTTTATATTATTTCTCCACAGGGCCTTCCACAACCCCAACACAACACTTAATTATATTTCATAAACTTTTGGTCTTAGAAGGATAGGGTATTTTAGGCTATTTTTCTTAGGATGCATGGCTCCTTCCACAGACTCAAGTATAGGATAGACTTGGAATTTACATTCATTAGGGGAATATTAGGGTCTAAAATGAGTTTCCTAAGTTAAATATACATTAATAGGTAAAAGAATAAAATAAGAGAGTTTGTTTTAAAGAAAAGAAACAAAACTACTTTTTTATTTATTGTATTTTTAGCTTGTCTCATATATTTACTCAAATGTCAAGTGTAGGCACCCATTGGATGCGGAATTAAAATTCCTATCCAAGGGGTGCCTACACTTGACATTTGAGTTACTGGCCCTGGAGCCTTGGTTGGACAAATGATTTGGAAGCTCGACAACAGCTGTGGGTTGAGTTATTAGTCTGGGAAGCTGAGTTGGAACAAACACTCCGGACCTCGAACAATTTGGGTAGACACTGATTTGGTGATGGTTAGTGATGTTCGACCGTGAGGTGGAATCATTGGTTGAGGGTTGAGGTGGTTGGCCTCTGGAAGGCCTAGTTTGGTTGTGCTTGATGTGTTTAATGCGATCCCACATTCATGTTTGAAATATGGCACCGGGGTGACTGGATGAAAGAGACATTTGGTTCAGCCTAGTCTGGATCCATGTGACACAAAGAGGTCGTGTCATCAAATTGGGCAGCTAACTAAGGATCATATATTCAAGGTAGACAACAAGATGTTGACTTGGATATTAAAGGGAAGCACAAAGGAGAGACACAATGTTTGATATTTCCTAGATGCATAAGATCTTGCCATGTTAATGATTTGAGAACCAATGAAAACATGGCATGAGTAGAAAGTTTGACAAAGTCTTTGACATCAATAATGCTAACTCCATAGGTTTATAGACCAATTAGATGGTGCTATATGGTACGATAATTTAACTAGAATATGAGGTAGCATGAAATGTGGGCCATTGAGAGGACGACGGTAGTGGGGAGTAATGGGAACTTAAAATATTTGAATAACTCTTACAATTTCAAAACTTAGCTAATTATTGGGCTCCATATTTTAGGAAATTTGAATTGGGTTTTATTAAGGCTTCAACGTTGTAGGTCTAGGTAGATTTTTCCTTCCATGTTCATGTTACATAAGATCTACCTTGAACCCAATGCTTGATTAATGCACATCTTATAAAATTTCAATTTGACAAGTTAAGTATATTTGGTTTCTTATGTTTTGATGAGTGGACATAGTCTTTTGTGGACTTTATAATTAATGCACCACTTTCTATAATATTTTGGATCGATTTGGATGACCATGGAGATCAAAGAGCCCTTGTAAGGACTTGGAGGCCATTTTAACAATTACAACCAGTTATAAATCACCACATGGCAAGCCACATCAGAGCCTCTTATGTATATATGGACCAATAATTAAGGACCAGGTGGTAGTGGGGCTTGCTTTGGATGTTTTCTAAATTGTGGTGTATATTCCACTAGATAGTTCATCACAACAAAGCTTACTAGTTAAAGACGAAATATTGTGAGGTTATCCTCTCTTTTGTAGTGAGTTTAGATGATTAAAACATAGTAGTGTAGTGATGACACTTAAAACCTTGAAATAAACTCAAAAATATAAAAAAGGAAGCGACAACAATGAAATCATCACACCATTCACACAATGAACATAACATGTAGCTTGGGAAAGCCAACATGGGAAAATCAAATTGGAAGGTGAAGATTAAGTCTTACTTTTTTCTTCTTAGATATAAAAAGCAAATACAAAGAAATATGGACTCACAATGGAGTTGCAATAAGTATTTTGGTCTAAATCATTACTAGACAGTCTTCTACTAATGTTTTTCTCACAATATCCCACTCCTTTGCTTTAAACATCTATGAGACAATAAATCAATACAATAGGAACACAATTTTTTCTTTCCTCGTGATTCAATATTTAACTTGTCCCTTTGGCTATCTCCAATCAAGGTTAGGGTTTTTGCATGCTTGGACTCTTGATTAAGGTTAGGGTTTTGTACTCCCAAATATTCTTGAAAATCCATACACTATGAACTCTACATGAAGTGTGTTGGTCAAGGCATAAATTAATTTATAGGATGTATTGTTGGGTATGTGTTATTATTTTTGCACTACCTCCATGAGTGACTTGTAGCACCATACATAGCAGATGGGGTCACAAGTGAGGTGGAGTCCCTAAAATATTTTATTTTGGATGGTTTTTTACATTCGTTTTTGGCAGTTTTTAGCACACGATTTTTGCATTTAGCAATTTTTTTGTGGTTCATGGTCGTTCAATTCACGGTTTTGTATTTTCAGTTAGGAACTATGGTTGCATTGTAATCCATGATTAGTGGATTGGGGGTTTATAGATGTTGTAGGATATACTTATTGTATTGTAGCATTGTAAAATATTGAATATATTGAATTTTTTTTGGTCTTTTTGGTGTGGGTTTCCAGGGCTAAACCTCAGTGTTAAATCTGTGTGCGCCATTGCACCTTTTTTGTTTTTGTTAATAATATTTTTGCAATGATTAATTGTACATGGTTAAAGCCAACATTCAACAAAAAATCAATTTGGCTTCAAGGGATGTCTTTGTGGCTAAGGGCTTTGGCTTAGGCCTATGGAAAACTTTGTTATAGTGGGAGATCCGTGATATGGTCCTTGTGGTGAAAGGTAGTGAGAATTTCAAAGATAGAGATCAAGAAATTCAATTGGAAAAGCTTTGAGTTCTGGAATCTCAAAATGGAAGATATTTTGGTGGAAAAATATCAGTGGATTGTTGTGGATCTGAGTATTGCAACAATAGGGATGTGACAAAAAACTAGACCAAGTTGAATCATAAAACAAATAGAACAATACTATCGTGTCTCTCTGTGGATTTGAGTATTGCAACAATAGGGATGTGACAAAAAACTAGACCAAGTTGAATCATAAAACAAATCTAACAATACTATCGTGTCTCTCAGATTCAATATTATTAGATGTTTTAGGAGAAGTTACAGTGAAGGCATTGTCGAACAAGTTAGGACTTTGTATCATTATATATCCTTAGTGAACAAATTATTCCTGTAGAAAAAGATGTGTACCCCGAGGATGAAGAATGAAGAATTGTTGATAGGGCATTTTAATGCCTTCAATATCGTGGGAAGTTAACTATTATTTGTTAATATCAAGATTTCAGATGAAGATGAGTGTATCAACTTGTTGTGTTCTCTACTAGACTTGTGGGGTAGTCTGGTTGCTGACATAGATAGTAATGCAACTACTTAAAGTGATAGAATAGTCTCGTCCTTATTATTGGAGGAGATGAGACAAAACATGGAAAGTCAGAGTGCAAATGCTTATATGTAAGAGAACACACTTAGGATAGAAAGAAATTAAAATAAGTTCTCAAGTGGGAGATCCAAATCTAGATGATGCTGTCAATTTGTAAGAAAAATCGTAAAGGTATATTGGAGATGTGAAAAAGAAGGGTATTCCAAGAAATAATGTAGACCCAAAAGTGTTGAGAGAGTGAAGGGACTTGATGGTACTCCTTACACAAAAGTAAAATCCTCCTTAGAAAAAGGAGGGGATGTGTACTTGGCTTCTTCAATCACACTTATAAATCATGAGGCATAGGTGGTTGACTAAGGTGCATCTTTTCATGTGACCTCACATGCAGTGGTTTTGAAAGTATAAAAGATATGATGATGGACCATGTTTAACTATATGACTTGAGAGCTAGAATCATAGGATGATGAAAATTCAAGTTGAAGCTCATGGATGGAACAATTAGAAGACTCCTTGATGTTCTGCACATAGTAGGGTTGGCTAGAAATTTGACTTCTTTAAGCAAGATGTGTAATGCAGGTGTAAAAATAGTGTTTGAAAAAGAATCATACATGATTTTTCAAGGATAAATGTTATTGTTAAGGTGAGTTTGGAGTGGAACTATGAATAAGTTGTTGGGAAACATTATTAGTGAAGAGTGCAATAATTCCATTACTCCTAAGAGTGGAGTTGAAGAAGAAAAATAGTTTTTGAAAAGAACACTGCTATGGCATTGAAGACTGGGACATATTTGAGAGAAGGGCCTTCGAGTACTACATGGTAAAGGTATGGTAGAAGGTATATCTAAGTGCTCTCTAGATTTTCTTTCTTGTGAATATTGCTTATATGGAAAGCAAAATCTGGGGATATTCTTGTCTAGTGCTATGAGGATAGAGAGAATATTACAATTAGTGCATAGTGTTGTGTTTGGATCTATGTTAGTTCTATCACTTGGTAAATTGTGTACTATTTTGTTTGTAGATGACTTCTTGATGAATACACATTTATTTCATTAGAAATAAATCTAAAGTCTTTGAGAGAAGAGCCTTTGAGTACTACATGGTAAAGGTATGGTAGAAGGTATATCTAAGTGCTCTCTAGATTTTGTTTTTTGTGAACATTGCATATATGGAAAGTAGAATCAGGTGACATTCTCTTCTAGTGCTACGAGGATAGAGAGAATATTACAGTTAGTGCATAGTGACGTGTTTGGACCTATGTCACTTCTATTACTGGGTAAATATTTGTACTATGTATCACATGTAAATGACTTCTTGATGAACACACATTTATTTCCTTAGGAAAAAATCTAAAGTCTTGGACAAATTCAAAGAGTTTAAGGCTCTTGTGGAAACTCAAATAGAGAATAGAATCAAGGTGTTGAGGACATATAATGGTGGAGAGTTCTGTAAGAAGTGCAGTATAGTAAATAAGAAGACTATTATGTACACACTTCAACAAAATGTAGTTGTAGAAAGTATGAATAAGACGCTGATGGAAAAAGCAAGGAGTATGCTCAGTGGTGCAGGGTTAGGACAAAAATATTGGGCAGTGGGACTGTATACTGTATGTTCCTTGGTGAATTGATCACTCTCATCAACGTTGGATGAGAAGACTCCACTCACGATATGGATAGATAAGAAACCATCCCTTAAGAATCTTAGGGAATCTTAGGATATTTGGCTATGATGTTGTTGACGGTGCTGGACTCGCCAACATTCACAGGATCTCTCCGGTATGAAGTCCCAACTAGACCTCACACCATTTGGTGTAGGAGCCCCATTAGGTATAAAGGCCCGATTTCCATATACTTAGAGATATGCCTTAGCTCTAGATATCAACACATGAGAGCATTGCATTGGTATCTTCAAACATCAAGGTAAGTGTGTCTGGTGAGAACGTAATGTAACTTGTGTCTCGGTTCTCTTATTGCAAAGGGGGAGAGTAAAGTAAGTCTCTAAATGAGAGGTAATAGTACCACTTAGGAAGAGACACACGCGAACCAGAAAGGTATGTCCGACATCCAACGGAATAGTCCACAGCGGATGCGGCAGTCATTAAAACCAAAGTGCAGGGCACAACACCTACACCACCTAGCGGAGTAGTCCACATGGATGTGACGGTCGTTAAAACCGAAGTGAAGGGGACAACACGTACACCACCCAGCAGAGTAGTCCACATGGATGTGACAATCATTATAACCAGAAAACAAAGATGGTTTGTCGAGTATCCCACAGAGTAGTCCACAAGGATGTGACATCGGTGATAACTAATACACAAGGATGGTTTGTCTAATATCCCGCGGGGTAGTCCATAGGGATGAGACATCGGTGATAACTACTACAATACATTCGCAACAATGTAATTACTAAAACAACCGAAGTAGTTCAACCATCTTAGTATAGGTGAAATAAACATGCATTACAAATGTCGAAAGAATAGTCTTACAAACATCTTCAAAACATGCATGAAAATGTGTTGGCCTTAACATATTTTTGAATTAGGAAAAGTCCCAAGACACACCTGTACACCATACATCACTAGTCCCAATAGTGAGACATTGGAGCCACTCCTTGATCCTCAAAGAATTGACTGTCTACTCTCAAGGCTATGTGGGAGGAGCCAAGGTGAAAAGTCCTTCCTCATACAATGGGAGGGGTATATATAGCCAAGGGTGATGCTTGACCCTTGTGACTCTTGGACTACTCTCATGACCATTCAACTTCCTATGACTTTTCAACTGACATGACTCTTCATCTTCATGTGTGTGTCCATTGGACGTCCACTTTACATTACATTCAGTTACAATAGATATGGCCCATAATAGTGATGTGGCCTTGACAACTCATGACACAACTTGACACGCCATTGCTGATGTTATGAAACCAGCTCAATAAAAAGATAGCAAAATATAGATCAACGCCTTAGAATTCAACCTCTTCGAGGGGTCAACCTCCTTTACATTACACAAATGAATGATTCTTGGATGATTCAAATGACAAAACCTCCTTTCTATATATAGGAGTCTAAGGGGTCACAATATAACCGAGCCGACCTAACAATAATAATATAAAGGCACAAAAATAACAATAAAGGGATTCTATGGGGCACAGTAATAACAATATGGGGACAATAGGGGCACAACAATATTAATAAGATATACAACTACAATAGTAATGGGGTAATCACTAGTATTATAGGGACCTAACATGCCCCTCCAAAAAAGTGTTGTCCTCAATGCTTGAGTAGTTCTGGATGTTTCTGTATAAAATTCTCATCCTCCCATGTGGAATCCGGATAAGTTCTTCCACTTGATGAGATACTCCAAAATTGATCGATTTCGTAGTTGTCGAGTTCTTGTTTCGGTGACTGCTTCTAGTTCCAATATAATTTTTCCTTCCTCGTCAAGTTCTGGCAATACTGTTTGAACTGGGAGCTTGTCGCCTATAACCTTCTTTAAACATGAAACATGGAAAACTGGGTGCACTCGAGAAGCTGCATGAAGCTCCAATTTGTATGCCATAGTGCCAATCTTTTGCAACACCTTGTACGGATCATAATGCTTTGGTCATAATTTATTATCCTTCTTAGCTTGCTTGAGGGACATTTGTTTATATGGTTGTAGCCGTATGAATACCCAGTCACCTACATCAAAACTTCTTTCACTGCGATGTTGATTTGCCTGTTGTTTCATTCTATTCTGCGCCAACACGAGGTTATCTTTTAAGAGTTGGAGGACATGTTGTTGATGCTCGATGTGATGTTCCACTGCTTGAACCTTAGAATTTTCTCTTAAATATGATGTGATGGATGGTGGCTGATGTCCATAAAGTGCCATAAATGGGGTCATTTTTGTTGCTGTATGGAAGGAAGTGTTATACCACCATTCAGAGAGAGGCAACCATTTGACCCATTGTGTCTGCTTATCAGATACAAAGCAACGAAGATATCCTTCCAAACATTTGTTTACTATCTCAGTTTGCCCATCAGATTGAGGATGATAAAATGAGCTATGAGATAACTGAGTACCAAGACAAGAAAATAATTCTGTCCAAAAATTTCCAGTGAAAATGGGATCTCTGTCACTTACAATAATAATTGGGTTTCCATGTAGCTTTTGAATTGTTTCCATAAATGCAGTAGAAACTGTACTGGATTTAAATGGATGTGATAATGCACAAAAGTGTGCATACTTCGTAAGTTTGTCAACTACCACCATGATGACACTCTTTCCCTCAGACTTGGGTAAACCTGTGATAAAATCCACTGAAACCTCCTCCCAATGTTGGCTTGGAATGGATAAAGGTTGTAATAGATCCGGGGTCTTAATTGTTTCAACTTTATTTTGTTGGCAAACCAAACATTCCGCCACAAACTTTTGAATATCCGATTTAAGGCCATCCCAAAAAAATTCATTCTTAACCCTGTGGTAAGTTTTTAAAAATCCTGAGTGCTCCTGAGTGCCCTCCTAAGGGAGAAGTGTGCAATTGCATAAGAATATTTTGTTTGAGTTGGGAATTCTTACAGAGGTATAAGCGATCTTTGTACCATAACGAATCGTTTTTCCAGCTAAATGTATCAGATGTACTGGAATCTTAATGTAACTTTCGAATAAGTTCCCACACTTCTTCGTCATTCTTCCATTCCTCCCTTGCTTTGTTTATCCAATCTGGTTGGATAATAGAAATGGCGCACAACAATGCTTCCACATCCTCATCCTTTCTTGAGAGTGCATCTGCCACCACATTTTGCTTCCCTTTTTTGTAGATGATTTCAAAGTCATAACCCAACATATTTGTGACCCACTTTTGTTGCTCTCCAGAGGACTAAAAAGTATTTAAGGATATCATGACCCGTTTTTACCTTGAAGTGTCTTCCCATTAGGTGGGGTCGCCATTTCTTAAGTGCATGTAGTATTGCCAAAATTTCCTTCTCATAAATAGCTTTGTGTAAAAACTTTCCCTTGATTGTACGACTTTCAAAAGCAATGGGTCTTTTATCTTGCATTAAAACAACACCAATTCCATTTCCTGAAGCATCACATTCCACAATAAAGGTTTTTGTGAAGTCCGGTGTAGCTAAGACTGGTGCTTGGCACATTGCCTCTTTAAGATGTTCGAAGGCCTTTGTTGCTTCTAGAGTCCATGAAAATGCATCTTTCTTTAATAATGTTGTTAGAGGTGCTGCTATTCTCCCATAATTCTTAACAAACTTGCGATAATACCTTGTCAACCCGATAAATCCTCGCAGATGATTTATTGATGTGGGGATTTTCCATTCCTTAATGGCTTTAATTTTGCTAGGGTCTACCTTAACTCCTTCATGAGATACAATATGACCCAGATATTCCACCTCTTGTACTCCAAAGAAACATTTGGATCTTTTTGCATATAATTGTTTCTCCTCCAATAGTTGTAGCAGCCTGTCAACATGTTCAACATGATCCTTCCAAGACTTGCTGTAGATTAGTACATCATCAAAAAATACTAACACAAATTTTCTAAGGAAGGGTTTGAAAATGGAATTCTATCAAACCTTGAAATGTAGAAGGTGCATTGGTAAGGCCAAAAGGCATGACCAAAAATTCATAATGACCCTCATGAGTTCTAAATGCTGTTTTTGGAATGTCTTCAGTCTTCATTCTGATTTGATGATATCCTGAACGAAGATCCAACTTGGTGAAGTAAATTGATCCGTGCAATTCATCCAGTAATTCATCAATGACAGGAATGGGAAACTTATTTTTAATAGTGAGCTTGTTGAGCTCCCTATAATCCGGACACATGCGCCATGATCCATCCTCTAGCATTTCTGCAACTATACGTTCAATTTCACTCTTTTGGGCATAGGGATATCTGTACGGCCTGATGTTTGGAGGAACACTTCTTGGAATCAAATGAATAGCATGATCATGATCATGAATAGGTGGGATATCTTTGGGAGTCTCAAATACCTTGGAATGATTGTCCAAGACTTTTTGGAGATCTAGAGAAATAGATGATTTTGATGTGGAAACATCTAGCGAACATAATTGTGCAACTACACCTCATTGTTCTTTCTTTAGAAGCTTTGTCATACCGTTAGCGCTGATTATCTTTCTCGGTTTCCCTGCAATAGTCCTTAATTCAACTTCCTTTCCTTCCGCAGAAAATTTCATGAAAAGTTCTTGAAAATTAAAAGCTATTGTACCCAAGGATTGTAGCCATTGGACTCCTAGTACAACATCAACACCTCTTATTGGAATGGAAAGCATTGGGCTATTCAATACATATTCTCCCATGGATAGCTTGATATTATGGCACTTTCCAGAGCAATTTATTGTTCCTCCACTTGCAACCATCACTTGACACTCTGGTGCTAGATATAGGAAGCAATTTAATTCTTTTGCTATCTTACAATGAATAAAATTGTGGGTACTTCCTGAATCAATCAACACTATTACCTTTTTCTTCTTGATATGTCCTTCTATCTTGATAGTTTGAGGAGTGGTAAATCCAGCCAATGCATTACAAGATATGGTTGGAGTCATTACTTGTTTATCTAGGGTTTGTTTTTGGAGGATATCCTCTTCTTTTGACATTTCTTGTTCCTTTTCTTCTTCCTCTTCACAATCTATGTAGAATAATTTCTTCTCATCACACTTATGACCTTTAGTGTATTTGCTATCACAATTGTAACAAAGCCCTTTTTCTCTTTTTTCTTCCAATTGTTGTGGTGTCAACCTTATAGGTTGTGGAAGGCTAGGGGCAACAACACTTCCATCTTTATAGTTGTGAGTGGTAGGCTTCTTGGTTGCCATAATTTTGCTTTCCATTTTTCTTGCTAACCTGAATACCTTCTCCAATGAATCAGGTTCCCAAAGGCGAATCTCATGTTGGATATTATCCTTTAAAGTCCCTATGAACACATCAATCCTATGCTCCTCTGTAATATCTTTTACCCTTATGTTAAGTTTTTGGAAGTCCTCAATGTGATCCATCATTGAACCCTTTTGTTTGAGACTTATCAATTGGCTAAAAAAAATGCTGCTTTTTGTATCCTCATAATGTGCTGTCATTTCTTCCGTAAAAATTTCCCAAGTGACAATTTGTTTACGAGAGCAAAGTCATTGATACCATACAAATTGATTTGGTTCCAAATATAAAGTGGCAATACGTACCTTTTGTGTGTTTTGCACATTATTGAGATCGAAAAATTGCTCCATCTGTAGTATCCATGTTGCGGGATCCTTGCCAACAAACTTCCTCATATCGATTTTTGGAATATGGTGGTTCTTAGATCCAACGTTAGAGTCTGTGAAATCATGATTAACATTTATTTTTTCTCATCATGAACTTCCTTTACTACCCTTTCACCATTAGTAAGTATTTCTTGTAGAAACTTTGTCAAATCTGTCTTCAAATTTTCCATGCTTGTCTTCAAATCTGTCTTCAAATCGTCCATCTTAGCTTCCATGTCATTCATCTTAGCTTCCACACCATATATCTTAGCTTCTACATCTTTCTTTAAACCATCCATCTTAGATTTTGTTACTTTTTGTGCAAGTGACATTTGTTGCACTTGGTCTCGTAATTTTGATATATCATGTTGCATTTCTTCCTCTTCTTCATGAGTCATGCTAGAGCTTTCAGGTTGCTTACTAGGTGTTTGCATTTTCTTTCCTCGGGGCATCAGTTACCGATAATAATGCTTTACTATGCCCTTTGAATTCCTTCAAAATAATTTTTCAAACCAAGCTTAAGCAAAAATTTAAAAAAATCTACACACCTTTTTTCACTTTGTAGGAGCTTGATATTGCATTTGATGTATCTCTGTAATTTCGGATCTTCTAGTTCTGAAATTGCGACCTGCAGTAGCCCTCTGCGTCCTCTTTCCAATGCCACCAGTTTGATCGAATTTAGATTCTCCAAGAAAGAGTTATGCACAATCTCCCAAGATGACCTGATTATATACCTTTTCAGAAGAGCGAACTTGTATGAAGTGCCACGTGTCATTGTTTTGACCTTAGGATCTGAAAAATATACACATGAAACTACAGTCCGTCCTCTTTCTGTAACTTCTTACGAAATTTCAATTTGATGCTCAAAACAAAAGTTATGACTATTTTCCCCATATCCCCTGTTTGGAATGTAATTCGAGAGTTTGTGAAAATGCCAACTTTCTCAAATCATATTTCTGCAAATATAGTGTGAAAAGCTTTGAAATTCGGATCTGCGTTTCAGAACGATTTTGGCCCAAATGGGTTTTTTTTTTAGCATCTGAAACATTGCAGAAAAAAGTTATAGCGCAAATGCCACGATGACCTGTTTGGAGCAACGAAACTCTAGAATTCAAAGCTCTAATACCAAATGTTATGAAACCAGGTCAATAAAAAGATAGCAAAGATAGATCAACGCCTTAGAATTTAGCGTCTTTGAGGGGGCAACCTCCTTTACATTACACAAATGAACGATTCTTGGATGATTCAAATGACAAAACCTCCTTTCTATATATAGGAGTCTAAGGGGTCACAATATAACCAAGTCGGCCTAACAATAATAATATAAAGGCACAAAAATGGGGCATAGTAATAACAATATGGGGACAATAGGGGCACAACAATATTAATAAGAGATACAAATACAATAGTAATGGGGTAATCAATAGTATTATAGGGACCTAACAACTGACATGTACTGGCTGGCTGTGGTGGCAATGTCAAGCACACTTCTAAGTGATGGATGTACTCTCGGGTGTGATTTGTCTTCTCCTCCACATGGCTTGATGCTGTGTGGTCTTCAATGGTCTTGGTCTTGCAAGATGGTTGTGTGCATGTGTTCCTTTCGCTTGAGCTTCTCTCGTCCATCCAAATGCAAGTAAGTCTTTTAGCATGTTAGCTCCTTCTTCATCTCGTTTGTCGTCTCGCCATGATCCATTAGTGTACCTGTTCCTGCAATTCACTCATGACAAGATGACATCAATTCCAAAACCTCCAAGTCTAAGATGCGTGCATTGTTTTCCATGATCCGGGCCCGAGAGAAATGACAAGTTGGGAAGAGGGCCCAATAATTGTGCAATGTGCAGTTCCAGGTGATAGGGAGGTGGACTAGCCACTGAGACTGCACAGAGTGCAGTTTAGGCTTGGTTGAGGAACTCCGGGGCACAGTCTGCACTGTCGGGAAAAATTGCGCAGTGGTCATTGGGAGACAAGATTGCGCAGATGAGGTCACCAATGACAACTGCAAGGTGGGACCCTGAGGGACACCTCTGCGCAGTTTCCAGAGGGAAGACAAGGCAGGACAACAGAGAGACCAGAGGACAGTTCTGCGTAGTTTTTGAGAGCAACGAGTCCCAATTGAGGGAGGTCACTAGGAGGACACCTCTGCGCATTTTTTGGGAGCAGTGCAAGCTTAGGTATCTACACAATGCGAGGTTCCAACAAACGGGGAAAGGCTTGATGATTGATCTTACGAAGTGCGTAGTTCAGGTCAGGTCTCCAGGGAGTTTCTGTGCAGTTCTGGGAAGGAAGACAGGCTGCTCACCTCTGGGATTGTGCAGTGAATCTGACTCGGAGGACAACCTCAAGCAATGCATAGTTCTAAGCAGTAGAGAAACACCATTGAGGGCTGAGACTGCGCAGTGCAGCTCATTCGGTGTTCGGTGAAGTGGGGTTGTTCAGTTGGAGAGATTTTTTAGGAAAATAGCTAAGTGTGAGAGGCAAGTGAACTTGTGAGAAATTCGACATTGTGATCACACACTTAGCATACTTCAACAACATGACAACACTGACCACTGGGACAATAGAGCAAAGCATGACCCTCTGTGGGACTGTCTAGAGTTGAAAGTGACAAGTGCGACACTTGGGATAAACCTTTGGACGACCGTGACGACACTTGCACGACAATGCTTACAACTTTGTGTATGAGTGCGATAGGTGTTCACATGGCTAGGACAACTTGTATACACAAGACCAACCTTCATGGTCACCAGAACGGTTCAAAAACATGACATAACAACCAAACATGTTAAAAGACGACAATTGATCCAACAAGTGAAAGGGAGCAAGACATGTAGAGGAAACACATGGAATGACTTTCAGTGCTTGCAACCATGCATGTCATTGAAGACAAAATGATATGAAAATGATAAGTAGTCCTTCAAGCTACACTAAGAGGTGTATTTCAAAATATGTGCTTCGTTTTCCATACCTACCCTCCAAAGGGTTATGCATCAGATGGAGTCTTCATGCAATCTCGATCTTCTATCATACGTTAGGTTCCTTGGTCTGCTTATCTTCCTCCTCAGCTCCTTGAGAGTCCTCTAACATGTCATCCTTCTTGTGATCACTGAGAGACACATCTGCGCAGTTTCAGTGGGCAGTGACTGCTGCGGGATGAGGCCCTGGGAGGACACATCTGCACAGTTTCAGGATGCAAGGCAGACTGAGCAGCTGGGGAACAAAATGCGTAGTTTTAGGATGCAAGGCACTGCTGTGGGATGAGGTCCTGGGAGGACACCTTTGTGCAGTTTCAAGATGCAAGACAGACAGGACAACTAAGGGACAAAACTATGCAGTTTTAGGATGCAAGACACTGCTGCGGGATGAGGCCCTGGGAGGACACATCTGTGCAGTTTTAGGATGCAAGGCAGACTGGGCAGCTGAGGGACAAAACTGCGCAGTTTCTGGAGATAGTGGGTTCTGGATGAGGGAAGGACACTGGAGGAAACCACTGCGCAATTTCGAATGCTAAGGGAGGCTGGGTAGATTTCTTCTTGAAGCAAAACAAACTTCTCTTTACATAACAAGCGATAATCCCCATCCCCAAAGATGACACATATTGTAGAAAGATAAAAGCGTGAATGACTCTTAAGATTAGAAAGGGGAGCTTGAGATCATCAGCTTACCAATAAGTGACTAAGGAACGATTGATCACAGGATCCATAGTAGGCTCCGAAATTTGAGTACAAGCCAAAATTTTGGAGGGTGTTGCAGCGCTACAAAACTTGGCGACACACTAGTTGAATTCTAGCTTCTCTGTCTTGGTTCATTTTAGTACGAGGGTTTGGTCCTTCAAGAAGTATTGATTCATTGTGCAGATTACTTTGACTTCCCCACTTAACCCATGGGAAGACATGGTCCCCTTTGTACCTACTCAGTTGAACACAACACAAGATTAAGCTAGATCAAAGTGTTTCGAATTGGGAAGGGTAGTTTAGCTCACGAGCTTAAGATTTTCAGAGTATAGTTTTTCATCTTTGGTGTTGCTCCGTTGCCAGCATGCCTGGACAGTACCCCGACGGAGTCACGCAGGAACATAAGCATTGCTCCACTGCCAACAAGCCTGGACAGTACCTCGATGGAGTTGTCTGCTTCACCTCTCTGCGCAAGAAGCCTTTCTCTTCTTTCGCCTTTGTTATTTTTGAAAGAGAACTGTGCATTGACACTTATTTATTTTTGGGGCGGAAGAGGGATCCTGACTTATTGAGAGCAAGAGAGGTTGTTCCTTCAGAGAAGCATGTAAAGACCTTTGATTCAGGTTTGCTTGTTTATATTTTCCCCTTCTCCGTTTATACTAGTTGGATAAGCTTGAACACACTAAAGTAGAAAATTGAGTGTAGGCATGAGGTTCCCAAACTGGACACAAGTTCATGGTTGGACCAAAGATCTCCTTACAGATGGATCGTATTTTCTGTCAAGACTTCATCGACCAACAGTTACAACCAAACACAAGGAAGATAGACACAGGACTAGCCAAGGGCTGCAGTGTCACAAGACTCTTTGAACTTTAGCCACATACACATTCAGAAGCTAGGACGTAGGTCCAGGCACAACACTTATTTGTGTAGTGAAAACAAATGGAAAACTAAACAAGGAAGGAAACAAACAAACAGAAAGAAGACACAGAACCATGAAACCAAAATCGAAAGACAATACAACAAAATGACTAAAGCGAACATGCTCTAAAACCAGAATGATACAAACATGATGAACTATGGGAAACGAGTGTAAGGAAAGGAAAACTAAGACACAACTAATCCTACTCCTATCCTAATAGCTAGACGACTGGGGTTACGTGTAATGAAATTTCCAGTGAAGCCACCATAGTCGTTCTCGACTTGCATCCACAAAGATACGAATGATTAAAACATATTAAAAGTGATGTGCAACAGAAAATATAGAAACTTGAAATTTTTGCACATGGGAAGGAAGGTCTTCCCTGTGGGCAGAGGGACGTGTCGTAACCACTATGTTTACCCAATGCACATGCTTACCTCTTTGATGGATACCGCTTTCGAACAAACCTCGGGAGCCTCCTGCAGGTGTGTCCTTGTTTGCACCGAGCTTCTTAGCAAGCAAGAGGAAGGATTGAAACTTGCTATCTGCAACAAAGCTTGCCTAGTAAGATTGTTCCAACCATTCAACGATTGGATCATAAAATTCATGGTTGTTTGTAAAGCCTCGTGATCTTTGAAAAGATAAATTTTCAATTGGAGAGACGAAATCACACTGGGAATCTTGTAAAGAAAAATAGATTTGATCATTCTCGCCAGTCATGCCAAGACAGTGCGGACTTGCCATAGCCATCAACGAAGGCTGATGTGCCTCACCTGCTTGACAGAAGTCTGAAGAGAGAGATGTTAAACGGTGAAGATTAGAGAGCACGAAGCAACTGTCATCGGATGTGTTGATGGGAAAATGATAAGAGGAATGACAATCACCTAACATAGAGAAATGATAAGATGAGTTAGCTAAGACATCAGATTCCCAGTTTGCAATGAATAAAAAAAATTTCATTCGAACAATCTTGTGAACGCTCTGAACATTGGAATCAAGTTCGCTGTGAGCTAGATATGACAGACCACCTTCCTACAACTGGTGACCAATTGCATAAGCATCCTAGTCATTACAATAATTTAAGAAGGATGCTAGCATTGTGAATGCATGAAACCAATTGAGGCGTGGTGAATGGAGAGAAACTTGATTGGTGTGACAAATTGTGTGTTCATCATCACCCAGGGAGATTTTTGGTGTGATGAGAGGACAAATTTGGAGTACAAGACTCACAAGAAGACTGAGGAGCTGATCATGAAGGGGAATTTGATAAGTATGATCGCAGGCAAAGATAGTGTTTGAGATGATCAACTTCACAGTTCCATGACTTCATGAGAGATGAACATTCCCAGCCCGAGTTTGATGTGAGAGATATGCATGAAGACATATGCGCTGTAACAGATTCGTGAGTTCGGTCATAAGTGAAAATTTGAAAATTTGAGTGATTACATTCAAAATACCAAACATTTTTTACGCATGAATTCACATCGAGTGCAACCATGCAGATAGACAGATTGTGCGTGAGAAACCATATCTGATTTGGTTTGTGGGGCTTACCAGAGTCGTGAAATCTTGACATAACCATCAATGGATGTTGAAGTGCCTCGACTCCCTGACACGTCCCAGAACTTTCCAGAATTGCAGAATCACATTTTGAAACTTGAACTGGACCACGCATGGCTTGAGGGTGGATGCTACTGCTAATTTCAGAACTACTCTCCCGATGGAAACCATCTCTGTGATAGGTTTCAACAACAATTAGATTTCTCAATTGAGGAGGTTCTTCTGATGGTACGTCCAAAGGATTGGTGAGCTCGCATGAGCACGCTGATTTGACAAGTTGCCTTCATGCAACATAAGAGATAATGAGGGGTGGGAAGGGTCCTATGCGATTAGATTGTTTTCAATTTTATCATGCAGAACTTCACTGTCTTGTGTCAATCGAGGAGATAGATCCTCAGATGAAGAAGCAAGAGAACATGGAGCATCTCCGTCGCATGTAGATGCATTTCGAATAGTAGGACACAAGGGAAAGTGAGGTGGAGAGGAAGTTTCGATATCGACTTCTTTGTTGACCAGAGCACATTCTAGATCCATTTAGAGTCTTCATGAGAAAACAGAAGATCACATGATGTGCTTGGGCGTTCGTCATGACATATGGAAGCATGGGAGTGATGACTGCCCAAGACTGGGGGTTGATTGAAAGAATTGATTGTACAAGATGTTCCACCGAGATTAGCAGATTGAGAATCGTTCAAGAATGGAAGCTCATTGTTTTGATGCAGACAATTTTGAAACAGAGAGGGAAGATTGATAATGTCCTCACCTTTCTGCTCCTCTTCCTATGTAATGTGACTGCCTTGCACCTGATCGCAATTTGAGCCAGCAACTTGAGAATCAAGAGAATGCGAACAACTGGCTGGTGAAGTGGATTGATCAAGCAAGTCATGGTACAAGGAGTCATGGCTTGTAGATGATAGAGGATGGTAGAGATGCATATCAGATTCGAGACTTGAGTTATGAACGATGACGTCCTCTTGTGGAATGGAGGAGTGAGTCTTCGTTGTAGGCTTCCTGAGCCATTTTGGAACGTCCTCCATTGAAGCGGGAGACAGATGAGAAGACAAGCTGGGGACATGTTGCGTAGATTTCTCAGCTTCATAATCACCGCAAGGGGCACCCATATCGGGACCAAAAAAGGAGGAGGACAAGGAACAAACGGGGTGGTGGGCTCCTCCTCTACAATCTGAGGTGCCTCATGATCCACAAGAGTTGGGGAGGAAGGGAAATCAAGGGGTTCACCGTATTGGGAAACATGAACCAAGCGTCTAAACTCTTGTCTCAAGAAATCTGAGTTCAAAATCTGTTCAAGAATTTCGCAACAAAGGTGAAGGAAGCGATCAACAAAGCCTTCAACTGATTTCTCAGGGTCCATTCTTAAACTGCAGATTTTTTACATAGATCCCAGTGTCTATACTCATTGAACGTTTTGATCATCATTGCGACAAACTGACCGAATGAATCGATAGAGGCAAAGGGTAATGTATGACACCAGTGTTGAGCACGACCTTCAAATGTGAGGGTGAGTAGTACAACCCAAACATCTTCAGACTGTATTTGGTGACGATGGCAAAGAGTCATAACTTGAAGCACATGCACACGAAAAGACAGTTCACCCTCACCATTGAACTTGAGCTTGGATAGGTCATGAATAACTTCCACAAGGATGGTACAGTTAAGATTTTTACAAAAACATCCCAGGATTATGATTTCGGGAAGAGCCATTTTAAAATAAGAGATTCAAACCAGACTCTATGGGCGCAACTTGTCGTCTGGCCCTCCTTCTAGCGCCAGAAATGTTGATGGCGCTGGACCTGCCAACATTCATGGGATCTCCCTAGTATGAAGTCCCAACTAGGCCTCACACCATTTGGCGTAGGAGTCCCATTTGGTATAAAGGCCTGGTTGCCATATGCTTAGAGATATATGGCTCTAGTTGTTAGCACATGAGAGCGTTGCGCAGGTATCTTCAAACAACAAGGTAAGTGTGCCGGGTGAGTGCGTAATGTTACTTGTGTCTCGATTCTCTTATTGCAAAGGGGGAGAGTAAAGTGAGCCTCTAAGTGAGAGGTAATAGTAACACCCTGGAAGAGACGCACGCGAACCAGAAAGGTCTGTCTGGCATCCAACGGATGCGACAGTCGTTAAAACCAAGATGCAGGGGACAACACCTACACCACCCAAAGGAGTAGTCCACACGGATGTGACGATCGTTAAAACCTAAGTGAAGGGGACAACACGTACACCACCCAACGGAGTAGTCCACACAGATGTGACAGTCGTTATATCCAGAAAAAAAAGATGGTTTGTCGAGTATCCCACGGAGTAGTCCACAAGGATGTGACAATGGTGATAACCAATACACAAGGATGATCTGCCTAATATCCCACGAAGTAGTCCACAGGGATGAGACAACGATGATAACCACTACAACACATTCCCAACAATGTAAGTACTAAAACAATCAAAGTAGTTCAACTATCTTAGCACAAGTGAAACAAACATGCATTACAAATGCCTAAAGAATAGTCTTACAAACATCTACAAAACATGCATGAAAACATGCTGGCCTTAACATGCTTCTGAATTAAACAAAAGTCCCAAGACACATCTGTACACCATACATCACTAGTCCCAATAGTGGGACATTGAAGCCACTCCTTGCTCCTCAAAGAACTGACTGTCTACTCTCAAGGCTACGTGGGAGGAGCTAAGGTGAAAAGTCATTCCTCATACAATCAGAGGGGTATATATAACCAAGGGTGATGCTTGACCCTTGTGACTCTTGGACTACCCTCATGACCGTTCAACTTCATATGACTTTTCAACTAACATGACTCTTCATTTTCATGTGTGTGTCCATTGGACATCCACTTTACATTACATTTAGTTACAAAAGATATGTCCATAATAGTGATGTGGCCTTGAAAACTCATGACACAACCTGACATGACACTTCTGACATGTACTGACTGGCTGTGGTGGCCATGTCAAGCTGCTGCGCTGCTAAGTGATGGATGTACTCTCGGGTGTGCTTTGTCTTCTCCTTGTTACACAATATTTTGTCACACTTCCTGTCCCATATTCTGAAGCGTCAAAATGATGAAAACTGTCAAAGTGTACTCACCATGAAACACATACAGAAACATCCTTGAAGAATAGAAGAAGAGCTTCCCTGAGAGAATTCTGGGGAAATTTGTTTGAAACCCTAGTTTTCAGGATCAACGCGCTTTGCACCATTGTTGGCTCGTGCTGATGGCTTGTTGCAGCATGTTGAACTAGCACTGCCAACGCGGATTTTGATATGAAAACCCGTGCTGAACTTCTTCTGGCAGTCTTTCTTAAAGTGGAGGATAAGCTTCGCCTGCTAGAATCTTCGAGAACAACGAGCTAGAAGTTGTTGGATAGAGATATGGTCGAGCTCCCCCATTTTGAGTCATTGATTCTACCTTTAGGGATATTCCTCTTGAGATGTGGACCTTCCTCCCTCTTTTGTGGATCCCTAACTCCCTCTCCCTTCCTATAAATCAAGTCCCTTCCATCCCCAAATGGTTGGTCATTTCTTGCTTGCATTCCTATGCTGAAATCATGCCCAAATGCTATCCATCTTGTAAAAATTCTCACTGTAGATTCAATTGATTATGCAATGTACTAAAGCAAAATACTTAATCTACTTCTACAATCAAACTTGCGGAAGCTTAATCGATTTTGAGCAAGATCAAACATAACACATATAATAGAGAAGAAGAAACAATCACACATGAAACACAGAAGAATACTCTGGGGAAAGCTTCAGCTAAAAACCCCGCTATTTGTATTATCATACAAGTGGAAATATATCAGGATTACACAAAGCTTTAGCTCTCAAGCTCTCAGTATGATCCCTCATTGCTGCTCATAGATAGAATAGACAACACATATGCCTTCTCTTCAATCCTCCAAGCCTCCTATTTCTTTGCGCAGTTTTTCCTGGGTCCTCCAGCGGCCACCTGTGTGATTCCCCCTCACACACTGCTCTGACCTCTGAAGTAACTGCACAATCCTCAAGGAATGAATTCCTTCTACATGCAAGAGTTATTCACATGGGAATATTCTAGCAAGTGATAGTACATTGTCCCTGCCTTTAATCTCAACTGGGTCTTTGTCTGAACTGACATGCATGAGTTATTTATGAGAGAATATTTAGTTATCCGGAGAACACTAGTTGCATGCATGCATGCATTAACTGACTGAACTCACAATTAGTTCCACAAACTGTTTGGAACTAATCTAACTGGACTTAACTGAATTAAATGAGCTAACTAATTACAACTCAAATACAACTCATCTTTATCTCCTTAATGAAGGGATAACTTCCTCAATCAAAGGG
Organism: Pinus tabuliformis; assembly: GCA_031772625.1. Taxonomy (NCBI): domain Eukaryota; kingdom Viridiplantae; phylum Streptophyta; class Pinopsida; order Pinales; family Pinaceae; genus Pinus; species Pinus tabuliformis. The sequence goes on from CM062810.1 coordinate 807,930,949, forward strand.
ATAACTGTTGCATGTCTTCACAAGGACTTCATGTTTGATTTTCACCAACTAATTAACTCAAGATGAATTAATTAATTATTTTTCAAACAGCTAGTGAGACTAAAATTGAATTTTAATTCAATGAAAAATTAAAATTGGAATATATCCTGAAATGCTATCTATAGCAATGCTATTTTTAGCATTTCTTGTTGCTATTTTCAACACATCTAACTAACGAGAAGGAGTGCTTGAATGGTATTGGCTTGGACTTGGAAATCCACTACAAAGGAGGTCTCCAACATCAAGGAAATGGTTGTATGCTTCCCTTTTTGATTCATTAATAACTACATATGGTGTTTATGTTCTATAAGTGTATAAATTTTTATTCATTTAACATGATGCTACTTGATATGTCATGTAGTTTATGTTTGAATTATACTATGTATGCTCTTGTATCTCTTGTTTTCTTTTGATCTCTCTTGCAGGTATTCAGATGCAAGGAATAGCGAGGAGCGAGCCTGGAAGCTAAGGGATCGAAATCATCATCAAAGGTTGAGCATTTAGCATCAGAGTGAGGTAGGTTTCTCTCTCTCACTTTGCATTTTTCAACATAAAATAGGAAAGCCTGCACTAGTTTGTCCAGTTTGTTGTTAGATCCTCTAATAGGACTAGAGAGATCACTTTTGTCTGCCGAAGGCATTGTCTTAAAAAAAAAATGGTGACTCCACTGGGGACACTGACCGTGTTGAAAGAGCCATTTCCATCACAACAGACTCAACTGGTAGATCAACCTCAATCCTCTACATTCGGAGGCTCTCAAGTTTTTATGAGTGGCACGAAACTTGCCTCTGTTGCTACTCGTTAAAAAGATTAGCATACTCCTACCAAGCCGGTTGTGGAAAATGATGCCACTAATACACCTTCTACTTCCACTCCGTCCCATTCTGTTCCTCTTCATATTGAATGACCTGGTAATGATTCCATTATCCGACCACCTCCCATAGGTGTTCTTTGGAAGTCATCATATAATCCGAATGCGCGAGCTGCTCATTATAACATTGTGGAAGATTTAGCCCAAGCGCCTTTGACGATGTCAGCTTTGGAGGTCCTTCAGACTTGTCCATTGCAAAGGAACACATTACTATCCACCATAGGAGGGATTGATCCTACAGATTCAAACCTGATTACTTTTGATCTTGAAAACCACGTTCCTCGTCTCCCGCATCAACTTGCCTTTCTTATACAAGTTGTTATCAAAGGGAAGACTATTCATCAGACTGTTATTGATGAGGGTGCTTCTACTTGCATCATGTCCCTTTCATGTTGGAAAGTTATTGGCTCTCCACCTCTCAACCAATCCCCTAATACCTTGGAAGATTTCGATGGTAGAGGTTCCTGTCCATATGGTATTCTCAATGACTTGCCGATTCAATTGGAAGGAAAAAATGTTAACCTGGAAGTAAAAGTTGTCGATGCCATTTGAATTACAATCTTCTACTTGGTCGTAGCTGGACCCATGCAATGTTTTGTGTGGTTTCTACCCTATTTCGTGTGCTTCGTTGTCCTCATTAAGGGAAAATAGTTACGGTCGATCAGCTCGCCTTTTTCTCTTCCAAATCCTCAAATGGAAATGTTCCATATGTTGGGAATATCGATATCCTTATGAGAGTGTTGGTGTGGGTCTTTTCACAGACACTTCCATTATGGGAACTTTTTACCTTCCACCTCCGAACGTCGCTTCGATTAACATGGTCTCGAATTGTCACGATCCTTGGGTCATTCCCCATCATGATCAGATTGATAGTTTTGGCGATGTTATGCCACTTAGCCCCATAGAGAAGGCATATCAAGCTGTCATTCAGCTTCTGCGACTACTTCTGAAATTCTTGATCATTTCAATATGAGTCTAGGAGCATATTCACAATCTCCCTAACCCAGTTCTTGGGATTCTCCAGATACTTTTAATGAGACATTCTTGAATCCCAACTGATGAAAGTATCACATAAGTTATGTCTCTCGAGGAAACTCCATGGAATGATGCCCATCATCGTTCCTCCTTTCTCCCAAGCCTTGGTGAGTTTTCTTCTTGTCTACAAACCCTTGTTTCCGGTGTATCGACTCATCTGCTTTACACACCTATTTTGGTTCACGAACTGTTGTCCGAAGGAAACATGGGTAACATTTTGGAAACCATGCCCAATGACATCTCAATCCAACCTGGAATTATCGAAAAATTTCACTTGGGGGCATGTTTTTCTCATGATGAGCTTAAGATTTTTGCATCCTCCTTCATGAGACTTTCTCATCGAGTCTTTACCGTTCGACCATTTCTGCAACGGGGCATTGATTTTCTGACTCGTAACCCTCACTCGCCCAGTGGGCATTGTCATTATTGTGTATCATTCCACTAATTGGCTGAGTCGATGCTTACATGTCATGCCAACGGTAAAACTACGGTTTAATTCTATTTTGATCAATTACCCAAGCCCTGAAATGGGCTCCATCTAAAAAATTATGTGCCTCGATTTTGCATAGATGCCTTTTATATTAGTTTGTTTTTCATTAGTGTGCAATTGGTTTTGGTGTGTTTGTTTTCTTTTGCAAACATGTTTTCCTTTGCTTACCGCGTGTTCTACTTGGTTTGCAGATGTCATCGAACCTTTATGTCGGTTTTGCTGATGGTGCTTGTCGTAGTACACATAATCTATCTTCCACCGTATGGGAAATCTATGACTCTAATGGTGAGTTAGTGAATTTACAAAGCATATTTTTAGGTCGTACCACTAATAACATTGCCGAATATAGTGCGGTTATCGAGCTTTTGTAAGAATCCATTGCTCTTGGCATTAGAGAGTTAGTCGTTAATCTCGATTCACAACTCATTGTACTACAACTTAATAGACATTATTCAGTCAGAAACCCTCAGATTTTGAGAATATATTTGTGATTTCGTCACTTGGAATGATACTTTGATTATATCACTTATCAAAATATTTCGAGACGTTTGAACACATTAACAGATACATTGGCTAATTACGCTCTAGGTAGACATTTGCATCATATGTAAATACAAAAACATATAATAAAAACATTAGATAAGCATAAAGGGAAACATGTATATATATAATGTATTTGTGATTTCGTCTCTTGGAATGAGATTTTGATTATATCACTTATCAACATATTCCGAGATGTTTGAACACGTTAACAGATACATTGGCTAATTACATTCTAGATATACATTTGCATCATATGTAAATACAAAAACATATAATAGAAACATTAGATAAGCATCAAGGGAAACATGTATATATATATATATATATATATATATATATATATATATAAGTTTGCAAAATGTCTGTTACATCAAAATATCAAAATTTGTGTTCTAAGACACATGGCTTCTCAAGCCTACATAAGTGCAGAGAAATGAGAACTAGAGGCGACTATCTGCGAACGTGGTGCTCATGGTAGCACAAAACAACTTTGATGACTTAGTTTAGCAACCGAGGCAGTTTGGCGGACACCCCTACGGTATGCCTCTTATACCGCAGTGGCACGTCGTCAATAGATGCATACTCTGGAATGCCTCTTGTCAAGGCTTCTAGGTTGTGTTCCTCCTCTACGATCGGGTCAGATCTCTCCTCATAGAAAGAATCCTCTATCTGCCATGCCACCCTTCTGGCTATCGAAGAAACCCATGGAGGTCTCTTTGGTCCAACATTTGCAAAATCACAAGTATAAGATCTTAGGTTACATGAAACAAAAACATAAAAAAACATAAAAAATTAAAAAAACTTTAAGTTTTTTTTTTACCTGCATCAGTCCACTGTGTACCAGGTGGAAGTGGAAGGTTGGTATCTCCCTGGAAATCCATAGTAGCGTACGCCGAATCATCTACCATGATTAGCTGCTCTCGTAGCCATCCAAAAAATGTTGGAGGAAATGACATTTGCTGACCACCTCCATGTCGAGGCATCAACTCACCCCATCTCAGTAATCGTGGATCCCTGGGCGCTGGGCCATCCAATTCTATCCACTGATATCTGAAAATGGTACACGTTCCAAGAAGAACGTCACCAAGATAGATCCATAGCCGAACTTTGTTAGCTTCCCTGTCTTGCATTTCTTGAGTTGGCTCTTCATGTTGACCAACAATCCTTCACACCAGTTAAAAACTGTGGGGCTTAGATAATCTATGGCATACTGGAAATGAGACTTTGTTGCTTCATGCAAATCCTGAGCCCTAATTATTCGGGCCATGGTATGGAGAATTATTCTTAGCGGGAGATTGATGATGGTTTTTATGTCTATCTTCCCACTTTGAGTTTTCCGAGTGCCTGGGAAATGTCTCGCGATCAACATATCTGTACTCTCCCCTCTAGTACGAGAACCGAACAACTATATCCATTGTCCCCTTCTGGACAAAACCGTAATGAAATATATGTTTGCAATATCTATCTCAAGTTCTTGGTCTCCAATCATAAACAATTGGCGATCTACATCCCACCGACCAATCAAATGTCACAATAACTCAATCTGGGTCATAATCCCAGGAATACGGAAGAATTTCAGTAACCCACATGCTTGAAGGGCTGATATGCAATTTGGGTCTTGGGCTGCCTGATGATCTTTTGCTTCATGTCCTCTCTCTTTCCATTCGATCACCATTTTTCGTTGATTCACCTGTGGAACATCCATAAAACAAGTTTTCATGAGCATCTATGGAGATAAATTCAGAAAACAATAATTAAATATGGAGTTTTCAAACTTTTTGTAACTCTGCACCAATGCGACTGTTCCTATATTTTTCCGCGCTTCCAGTGCGCTGACACAGTTGAACACAGGGTGAGAAGCACGGTTCCAATGGGTAAAACCTGTGCTGATCGCCCTCGACACAAATTTTTGCCAAGGCCTCCTTACTACCTATCCTATGGATGAAAACACATAAAATCATAATCAAAATGAAGAGAAGAGACATATATCTTACCTGCAGCAAACAGATCGAAGAATGGTGTCCTGGATTGGTTGCACTCCTCGCCTAAAGATCGGGGAAAATAGGGTAAAAAGTGCTCTCTAATTTACAAAATGTGAAATGGTAAAAATGTTTTTACTTTTTGAGTTTTTAAAGATATTTTTTACCAAATTAGGGCACATTTTACTTATATTTTAATTTTTTTTCTCGAAATGGTTAAGTGCATTTCACTTGTGCAGCGATAGGTCATGGATACATGGTGATGATGATTAATTTTGACTGAATCAACGAGTTTTATTTTATCACTTTTTTGGACTTGTAAAAAATAAATGAAAAATGAACCCCCTGGAGTTATCATTAAGCTCTTTTCTGACTCTCCAAATATGAAAAGATTGCCGAGTACTTGTCATTTCGAACTCGTTAAAGTAAATGAAATGACGTCTATTCAGTACAAATTTAACCCTTTTTTGGACTGAGATATACTATTGTACGAAAAAGGAATACCTTAGATGAACATGGCTAAGAGGTTCTCTTGGATATGATTTTCTACCTTTTCGAATTCAAGAGACTATTTACGAAAATTGACCTTTGGAGTTTTCTTTTTTCGCCTCTTTTTCAAACTCTCTAAACATGAAAAAGATGCCGAGTTACCCCTCAGTCAGACTCGTAAAACTTAAATGATTATCACCACGTCTGAATTGAGAGAGTGGAATAACAAAAGAATCCATCCATTGCATTGGATTGCATATCTGTGGGTAGAGTCGTGATGTTAATTTTTTCAATTTATTTTTATCCATAATTAAAAAAAATGGATATAAATACAAATTAATACTTGAAAGAATTTAAAATATCCTACCTACAAATTTAGCGATTTAAAATTATAATTTTAACGATATTTAAATAAATTTTACATAAAATTGAGCGATAATCCGTAAGAAAAAACAAAAGATGCAACCTTTAAAACATTGCAAGGAAAAACGACGCGGGACTTATTACCATGACGAGACCGAGTTTCTCCTTCCAAGGTCTCGTTAAACTTACTAGGATGGATTCATCCGAATGATGGACTTATACGGCAGGCATATGCTATTCCCTTCAAGCTTGCAATAAAAAATAATGGGGTACTCACTAGAAATAGTGAGGGAAAATGAAAGTGAACACATCTTGTATTTTTTGTAAAGGTAGCATGTCGCTCTTGAACATGACACTTATTTGTTGCTCGTGTCAGGTTTGGGTTATCCTCACTTCATCACTTGCTTTCCTGGGTTTTGGGAATCCATTTTGCCTCTCATCTAGTTATACCGCATTGTCATCATGACCTCTAATCCTATGATGAGTCAAATGCTTCCAAACTCCGGAGTCGTGTCATTGATATGTTCAAGAGAAGTCCCGTATGTAGTTTTTTATCGCTTATACACCATCTGACCTTTTTGCCACAGTATTGAATCAAACTTGCCTACTCTACTACATCTTTTGTTTCATGTCGATGATGTGGGGTACATTATGGCCCTCCTTCGACCTATCACTTTCGGTCGACTTCAACTCATTATCTAGGAAGACGATCTAGAAACTCCCTTCCAGTATGTTGGAGCTTGCATGCCTCAATGGCAAGTTCTTAGCATTCGACGATAGGTTTACATCATTGGAATTCGATCGAATGATTCTGCGAGTGTTCGAATTCAGCATACCTATTCACAATTAAAGATTGTACTAGTGTACTTTGAGGGCCATCATCATCATTGGTGGTTTCCCTCATTCCTATTAATGATTTACATTATTGACCGGTAATCAGGTGGTTTCTACCATGTTCGACGTCAACACATCTATTCACATGGTTAGATTTGTACTTTGGTCGGGATAGAGATGAAGATCCTAGATCTCATCTGTTAAAATCCAGGTTGCGAGGAGTTATTGAGTATTCATGATCCTTTTCATACGGATGGTTGAGTCCATGCTGTGTTTCCTTAGACATGATCCTTTTCATATGAATGGCTGCGTCCATGCTGGGGATCCATAGACATGATCCTTTTCAGACGGATGGCTATGTCCATACCGTGGATTCATGTATTATATTTTGATGCCTATTCAGATGTATTATCAGGCATATGTATATATCAGAGATGTCATATATTGTATCATGTTTGATTTGCATGTCTCTTGACTGTGGTCTTCCAAGTTCCTTGCCTTAACTGATAAAGCACTTCACCCATCACTCCCTGTTTTTCCTTCATGTTTTAGGGGGCATCTGTTACACAGTATTTTGTCACACTTCCCGTCCCATATCCTGAAGCGTCAAAATGACGAAAACTGTCAAAGTGTACTCACCATGAAACACATACAAAAACATCCCTGAAGAATAGAAGAAGAGTTGCCCTGAGAGAATTTTGGGGAAATTTGCCAAAAACCCTAGTTTTCAGGATCAACACTCTTTACACCACTGCTGGCTCGTGCTAATGGCTTGTTGCAGCATGTTGACCTAGCACTGCCAGCACAAATTTTGATATGAAAACTTGCGTTGAACCTCTTCTGGCAGTCTTTCCTAAAGTGGAGGAGAAGCTTCACCTGCTAGAATCTTCGAGAACAACGAGTTGGATGTTGTTGGATAGAGATATGGTTGAGCTCTCCCATTTTGAGTCCTTGATCCTACCTTTAGGGATCTTCCCCTTGAGATGTGGACCTTTCTCACTCTTTTTTGGATCCCTAACTCCCTTCCCTTCCTATAAATCAAGTTCCTTCCATCCCCAAATGGTTGGTAATTGCTTGCCTACATTCCTATGCTGAAATTATGTCCAAATGCCACCCATCTAACTAAGGAGAAGGAGTGCTTGAATGATCTTGGCTTGGACTTGGAAATGCACTACCAAGGAGGTCTCCAACATTAAGGAAATGGTTGTATGCTTCCCTTTTTGATTCATTAATAAATACATCTAGTCTTTACTTTCCATAAGTGTATAAATCTTTATTCATTTAGCATGATGCTCCTTGATCTGTCATGTAGTTTATGTTTGAATTATACTATGTATGCTCTTGTATCTCTTGTTGTCTTTTGATCTCTCTTGCAGGTATTCAGATGCAAGGAATAGCGAGGAGCGAGCCTGGAAGCTAAGGGATCGAGATCATCATCAAAGCTCAAGCATTTAACATCAGAGTGAGGTAGGTTTCTCTCTCTCACTTTGCATTTTTCAACATAAACTAGGAAAGCCTGCACTAATTTGTGAAGTTTGTTGCTATATTCTCTCATAGGATTAGAGAGATCGCTTCTGTCTGCAGAAGGGATTGTCTTCACAACACTCCTCCTCATGGATTGATGCTTCAGGGTCTTCAATGGTCTTGGTCTTGCAAGATGGTTGTGTGCATGTGTTCCTTTCGCTCGAGCTCCTCTCATCCATCTAATTGCAAGTAAGTCTTCTAGCATGTTCGCTCCTTCACCCCGTTCGTCGTCTCGCCATGATCCATCAGTGTACTTGTTCCTGCAATTCACTAATGACAGGACGACATCAAATCCAAAACCTCCTAGTCTAAGATGCGTGCATTGTTTTCCATGGTCTGGGCTCGGGATAGATGACATGCTGGGAAGAGGGCCCAACAACTACGCAATTCACAGCTCCATGTGACAGGGAGGTGGACTAGCCACTGAGACTGCACAAAGCGCAGTTCAGGCTTGGCTAAGAAACTCTGGGGCACAATCTGCATTGTCGGGAAAAACTGTGTAGTGGTCACTAGGAGGCAAGATTGTGTAGTTGAGGTCACCAGTGACAACTGCAAGGTGGGATCCTGAGGGACACCTCTGTGCAGTTTCTAGAGGGAAGACAAGGCAGGACAACAGAGAGATTAGAGGACAGTTCTACACAGTTTTTGAGAGAAGTGAGTCCCAACTAAGGGAGGTCACTGGGAGGACACCTTTGCGCAGTTTCTGGGAGAATTGTAGGCTTAGGTCTCTTTGTAATGTGGGGTTCCAGCAGACATGAAGAAGGCTTGATCACTGATTTCGAAGTGCACAATTCAGGTTAGGTCTTGAGGCAGTTTCTGCGCAGTTCTGGGAAGGAAGACATGCTGCTTATCTCTAGGATTTCATAGTGCAGCTGAACTAGAGGACAACCTCAAGCACTGCGCAGTTCCAGGTAGCAGAGCAACACCACTAAGGGCTGAGACTGCGCAGTGCAGCTCATTCGGTGTCCGTTGAAGTGGGGTTGTTTAGTCGAAGAGATTTTTTAAGAAAATATCTAAGCGTGAGAGGCAAGTGAAGTTGTGAGAACTTCGACATTGTGATCACACACTTAGCATACTTCAACAACATGAAAACAACGACCACTGGGACAAGAAAGAAAAGCATGACCCTCTGTGGGATTGTCTAGAGTCGAAAGCAAGAAGTGGGACACTTGGGATATACCTTTGGATATACAAAGACCAACCTTCATGGTCACTAGAACGGTTCACAAACATGACATAACAACCAAACATGTCAAAAGACGACAATTGATCCAACAAGCGAAAGGGAGCAAGACACGTAGAGGAAACACATGGAATGAATTTCAGTGCTTGCAACCATGTATGTCATTGAAGACAGAATGATATGACAATAATAAGCAACCCTTCAAGCTACACTAAGAGGTGTATTACAGAATATGTGCTTCGTTTTCCATACCTACCCTCCAAAGGGTTATGCATCAGATGGAGTCTTCATGCGGTCTCAATCTTCTATCATACCTTGGGTTCCTTGGTCTGCTTATCTTCCTCCTCATCTCCTTGAGAGTCCTCTAACATGTTATCCTTCTTGTGATCACTAAGAGACACATATGTGTAGTTTTAGTGGGCAGTGACTATTGCGGGATGAGGCCCTGGGAGGACACATTTGTGCAGTTTCAGGTTGCAAGGCAGATTGAGCAGCTAGGGAACAAACTGCACAGTTTTAGGATGCAAGGCACTGCTGCGGGATGAGGTCCTGGGAGGACACCTTTGTGCAGCTTCAGGATGCATGTCAGACATGACAACTAAGAGACAAAACTGTTTAGTTTTAGGATGCAAGACACTACTGTGGGATGAGGCCCTGGGAGGACACATCTGTGCAATTTTAGAATGCAAGGCAGACTGGGAAGCTGAGGGACAAAACTACACATTTTCTGGAGACAGTGGGTTCCAGCTGAGGGAAGGACATTGGAGGAAACCACTGTGCAGTTTCGAATGCTAAGGGAGGCTGGGCAGATTTCTTATTGAAGCAAAACAAAATTCCCTTGCATAAGAAGAGTCAATCCCCATCCCCAAAGATGACACATATTGTTGAAAGATAAAAGCGTGAATGATTCTTAAGACCAGAAAGGGGAGCTTGAGATCATCAGATTACCAATAAGTGACTAAGGAACGATTGATCACATGATCCACAGTAGGCTTCGAAATTTGAGTACAGGCCAAAATTTTGGAGAGTGTTGTAGCCGCTACGACAGATGCTTATGTACATGTTCCAAATGAAAATAAGAGTAAGTTGGATAATAAAACTGAAAAGTTTATCTTTATTGGCTATAATGAAAGGTTATAAGCTTTGGAACCCAAAAACTAAGGAGATTGTGTATAGTCAACATGTGGCATTTAAAGAAATCAAAGATGTCAACCATGAAGTTTGACTAAGTAAGAAAGGACCAGAGAAGATAGAGTTTGTATTGAAAGATGATAAATCAACCTTTATAGCAAAAACAAGAATAAGAAGAAGAATCACATACTCTAGTATTGAGGAGATTAGTTCAAGAAATAAGACAGTTGGAAATGTATACTTCCCTTGATTTCCATCCAAATATTGCTTTGATTATTGCTGATGACGATCCTAGAATTGTTAAAGAGGAAGTTGATTCAGAGGAGGCAAACTTTGGAAAAAGGCAACGGTTGAGGAAATGGCCACGTTGGATGAGAATGGGGCTTGGGAACTAATGGAGTTGCTAGTGAGAAGAAATATCATTGACAACAAGTGGGTATTTAAGAAGTTGAATGTAGAAGGAAACATGAAGAAATACAAAGCTCAATTAGTAGCACAAGGTTATTCCCAGATAGAGGGAATTGAATTTGGTGAGATTTTTTCAACTGTTGCCAAGTTAACTTCTATTATATATATTTTATTTGTTGCTTATTCTTTTTATGTTGAAGTAGAAAATATGGATGTGAAGACACCATTCCTACATGGGGATTTGGAAGAAGAAATCTACATGAAGCGAGCATAAGGCTTTTTAGTGAAGGGAAAGAAAGGATTTGTATGCAGGCTGAAAAAGTCCCTTTATGGGTTAAGTAACCACTAAAGATGTGATATAAAACATTCAATACTTATTTATTGGGAATTGGCTTCACAAGGAGCAAAGTATATCACTATGTATATTTCAAATTAGTTAGTGATCATCTTATTTATTTGGTTTTGTATGTGGATGATATGCTGCTAATTGAAAGTGATAAGGAACTCATCTAGGATGTGAAAACTCAGTTGTCTTCTAGATTCAACATAAAGGATCTTGGTATTATGAATTTCATTTTGAGTATTGTTATAGGCCTCAGATTTAATTTAAAATAATATACATACCTGGTCAAATATGGATTAATGCCCCTAAATTCATAACAGAACCACCACAGCCAAGACGTGGGACCAAGTCCCAGACAAGTGTATTATAAAATTAAACAACCCAGTGGGAGGGTTTCTTTTATGTAATAAAACCACCCGATTCAAGGCTTATATATATATATATATATATATATATATATATATATATATATATATATATATATATATATATATATATATATATATATATATATATATATAAAATGGGAATGATCCTTAACACCTGTGCTTTTGAATGTGGATTATATGACCATACTCATCACCAGAACTTCACCTCCATTGGTTTTGTTCAATGCATAATTTCCCTAGCACCAACGTTTGCAATGGAGGCTTATATGACTGTGACCATAATCTCAACCCCCAACGATTTCGTACCAAGTCACCCCGACGGTTATCTACTTGGGGATATAACCTTTGGGATGGGAATTTTTCTTGTCAACAACAATTCTGTCTTTCTCTAAGAATTCCATTCCGGCACTTTGACCTTCACCTCTAGCTTTGACCTCCGGGGTGGAAAATATTTGCACCACTTAACGAATCAACTTCCCCTCTTCTGCATGCTATTTGTTTGTCTTGGCGATTTAAAACACAACCCTCATGGAAACTACTAGGGAAGTTCTGTCTTTAGATGGAAATCCTTAACGCAAATTTTCTTCTACTTTTGTGGGCTTTGTCAACTATCAGGCCTTCGTGAAATTTATAAGAAACTAATCTTGGTCCCTTTGTATTTTTTTTGGGGAGATATGTTGACAGAGTTCAATATATGGTTTAGGTTGGACTTCAATACATCCAAAACACTCATAGAGCACCCTTGTGACTCCACTTGATCACATTAAAGGAAAAAAATAACACAGTTAAATCAATACCCACATGTCACAGGGAATCAACACAATAGACTCTGCAAGTTTTTCACCCTCAAAATCCTTTCGCCACACTTTGTATCTTATTAAATTAAAACACTAATAAATATGTTATGGGGATAATTCCGGATCCATGAGAACATGCTCAAAAGATCTAATTTAGAACAATCAAAGCACCTCTAAACAAATTCCTATTTTAATCATATTACATGGCAGATATCATAATCTATTTCAACAAAATCCCAATTTTGAAGACCTGACTCCTCTGGTAAAAAATTTGATCTTCTCGGTCATTCAAGTTTTACTGATGCTCCTGCATCAAGTATGGAAATTAAAAGAGATCAAGCAAATAAAAAATTGTGGTTAAATCAAAGGAAGTATGTTGAAACAAAATTGTAGGGGTTTAATGTGTGGGAATGTAAACTAGTAAAGATTCCCATTCCTATAGTTGTAAAGTTACATGCAAATCAATGTCCCAAGACACAATGAGAGGAAGTAAACATGTCTCATGTTTCATATCTAGTGTGGTTGACAGTTTGACAGATTCAATGGTTCGTACTACAGACCAAACATTGCACATCCACTGGGAGTATTCAACAGATATACGTCAACACGAGGGAAGGAACATTGGGTAAAAATAAAGAGGGGTTTCAAGTATTTTCTTGGCACTACTGGTTATGGATGTGATACCAAGGAAGACTAGGATTGGAATAGTGTTGGACATATATGACTTTGTTGATGCAGATTGGGTCGGATATCTGGATCATTAAAGATCTACAAGTGGATGTGCTTAACCTGTTTGGAGGAGCAATTAGTTAGATGAGCAAGAGACAGTTTGTAGTGGAACTTTCATCTGTAGAAGCTGAATACATCACAACCTCTCATGTAAGCAAGGAATCAATATGGTTTCAAAGATTGTGTTAAGGTATTGGGTTGGTACAACAAGTTGTAAGGAGATATTGTGTTCGTCAAAGTTCAATCTTCTTGGCTAAGAACCCATCTTATCATTCTAAAACAAAGCGTATTGAAATTTAGTATCATGTTGTGAGAGATATGATTGGAAATGAGAAAGTGTTGCTAGTAAAGGTGAACTATTTCAATAATGTTGCAGATTCATTAATGGGCTCATTTTGCCTATTATTTTCATTTAATCCACCATTCTCAATAGTTTTGTGCATGTTTTTGAATATATCTATCTTAATAGAGTGAATGGGGATAGTCACTTTGCCACATAGTCTAATGAGTGTTTATTGCAAATTTTTGGACAATTTTGGACAAGGACCAGGCATTTATGAGCAGAATGGCAGCCAAACTCGAGGAAATAGGGTTGAGGACTTATAGGAGGGGTGTATCCTTCATTAATGACCCCTTCCTCGAGTTCTCCATCAGCAGCTCGGAGTACAAAGGCCCACATCGATGATTCCAAGGGGCAGCCGAGCAAGTCAAGTAGGGTTGCTGTTATCTCCAGTTTTAGGCAGTCGAGTTCCTTAAGTTTAGGAGGACTGTTGGGAGTCCCCACTTGTATAAATAAGAAGGCTTCAAGCCTCAGTAGGTTAGCCCTTTGATAGTCTATTTTTTCACTTTTGTGCAGCCTTATACTCAACTCATTTTCGAGCTCTTTTTGAAGACAGTTCTGTGATGTAACTGCTATTTTTTGATCAATGAAGATGAACCAAGTTTTGAACCAGCACTGATCTTTTCTAGAGGGCTGAAGCTCTTGGGTTAGGGCCCAACCCAAGCTTCCCAGCACCTTCTTTGTGTATTTGTATGCTTTTGCTTGCATTCATAAGATAATTTCTGTTGTTTAGGTTAAATCTTGCTTTGGTAAATTAGGTTGCTTTTGATGGTTAGAATAGTTGTTCTTGCTTCAAGTTGCTTAAGTGGTTTTCTGTAGTAACAGAGAAAGATCCAAAAAGGCTACCAGCAGGTCTTGATATGTTTTCTCCCTCCTTAGGACCATGATTTGAGGTCAAGGCACTACTGCTGCCACCAAAAACACAGTGTTTGCTCTTCCAATGCAATTGCTAGTGTGATATTTTGAGTTGGAGAAGTTGATATTAGTTTGGATTCACATGCTTAGATCCTTTCTTGTTCATTTACCATGGCTTTCTCGCATAATTTTCTGTTCATAAAGTTCTGTTCAACAATTCTCTATTTCTAGGTCAGATTTTAGGTCAAAATAGACAAAACTCTATTTTTCGGTTCTTTCTTTGGTCAGTTTTGAGAAGTAAGTGTGCATCTCACTTGTAGAACATTCCATCTTATCATTTCTCCATAACACAGCTTGTACCAGTTCATCTCTCAAGAATTCCCCACTCATTCGCCTCATTTCGCCAATCTGCCCTAATTTCTGCATTTTTTCACAAAGTTGCTTTCTTGCCCTTTGAACAAATCCAACCATCTCCTTCGTTCCTGATCTTCATTGATAGAGTCCTAGACCCTTCAAAACCTTCATCCAGCCTTCATTTCCCTTTTCCCATCATTTTTCCACCTTCAAACCTCCAAAAACCACTTTCGGCCTCCTCCTGTAGATCCCCTGCAGCCTCCTGTAGAAGTTCATGCGAGTGATTTTTTCGAAGTATGATCACAATGGAAGTCTCCAGAAGGGTACTAGGGACTTCTTAGGACCTCTCCACACCTTCCTCACCATCTGCAAAAGCCAACTCCATCTTCCTTTGCCACCAAACCCCTGCACAGTCACAACCAGTCAAATCGCAAGCATAATAATTCCACATAAAATGCTCAAAAGTACAAAAAGATGATTTCTTCTCATTTTTCTTCAGAAGTAGCCTGAATAAATGCAATTTACCTTTTCAGTAGTTGATGGTACCTATTTTAGTAGTTTCCATCTCTTCTTGCAAAAGTAGGGTTAGTGGGTAAACTAGGGTTTGCGTTTTGTTTCAGCTTTCCTTCTCTTTCTGCAAGTAGAATAGCCCCTGTAGAGCTAGTTTCCTTTCATCATAGTTAAAGCTTCTTCCGAGAATTCATAGAAGTTGGCTTAAGCTCCTAGCGAACTTGCGCCAGCTAACCAAGTGACAACCTGCAGTAAGAGCTAGTACTTGTGTATACATCACCGTCGCTTCCAAGTTTGTTACGAACTACCGGTTTGATAAAAGTAAAGAAGGAAGCCCCAGGAGTTGCAACATTATTGCTGCAATACTGGAGCTCACCATTTACCCCGAAAAAAATATGTTATTCGAGCATCAACGCTTTTCGTTTTCAACTTGCTTTTTCATATTTTTTTGGGTAAAGTTCTCATTTAATCATTAACTATATTTTAATTAAAATAACAAATATGAAATTATTTTAAATTTGTATGTTTTATTGGATATATTATGGACAATGGAGTTGAAACTTACCAATGAATCAAATTAATTAAATTCCATAACAATAGGATTTATCTCTATAATAAAAAATTCCATGACCATTAATAAAGATTTGATGAATGGTGGTACACTTCCTCTTTGAGAATTGCTAGAACAACTCAAAGGACAAGTTTGTGATCCAAAATTGGCTCCATAACAAACATTGAAAGGGTTAAAACTCAATAAGGAAGAACAATTAACAAAAGAAAAAAGTTGGCTATGTAGGCTATGAAGTTGATGATGAGATTAGATGAAGTGGTTCATAGTGTGAAAGGGCCACATGTGAGTTACATTTTCAATGAAAGGTAAGAAGAGAAAGAGAAATAAATGAAAAATGAACTTGGAATGATAGGTTGTAGAAAAAAACAAAGTTGAGAAAGAACTTTGAAGTTAAGAACTTTAACTGATTTTGAAGATGTTGGAGGATGTATTTTAATCATTAAATTTTATAGCTATAAAGTATTGTGAACATAAATATATTAAATGATATATATTTACAGTCTAAATTATTGATATATTAATATATTCTAACAAAACAAATATGAATATATTCTATGGATTTTAATTCAAGGGATTATCATTTTCATTTGTTTCAATGCATTGAAATAACCATATATTATATTCCATGGATTTGAAGTCAAAAAGTTATTATAGTGATGATATCAGAGGTTATGTTAGTGTTCGATAATGGAATCATACATGTCTTAGTGTTAGATAAGACAAATATATTGGAATTGTAATGTTAATGGGCTGGATTTTTTTAATATAAATTTAATTTATATTTTAGAGATATAATTTACACAATAAAAAGTTTGTCAATTAATTATATCACTTAAATATTAAAAAAAATTCAAAACTTCCATATCAACTTTTTTTTCCAAGGAAAAAAGCGAACTTTTCATTAAACATAAAAAGTTACAAGTATATGCCAAAAGCATTCCGTTTGCTGTATGATGTTCTCATATAGCTGCTACAAAAAGACAGTCCTTTCTGCACCTCAAAATCTGGCTAAAGTAACAGCTGAAAGGCGTAAAAATACACAGTTACGCTTTCAGCCTATCAAGATCTATAAACAGTCCAAAAAATATGTGAACCATCTGGTTATGACCAAATTCTATTTCCTGGGCCTCCTCTTAGGAGGAAAACAGCCCAAAACGAAAATAGAAAAAGCCTTCAGAATAATACTGTTGTGTAGTTGACCACCATTATCTCAAAAAACAGTAAGTTTCCAAGTGTTTTTGTAATATCATAAAAGTCTTTAGAACTGAAAAGATAAAATAAAATATTAAGTGTGAGGTGGCTGATCCGACACACGGATCTGTCCCTGATCTTCTTCCACTACTTTCCAACTGCCCATAACCTGCTGTAAACCTTCCTTAGAAAGGTTGTCTGCTGTAACATTTCGCTCCCTGTAGATGTGGCAAATTGAAAACACATTAAAAGAGAGTTTCAAGGACATAATTTCTTCTAGCAAAGGTCTGAGCATATAACTGTGGCATCTACTTTGTCCATTGACCCATTTAATGACAGATAAAGAATCTCCAAAGATCTGAACTGTGAGGATGTTCCTGTGAATGAGCCAGCATAGAAGAAGTTTTAAGGCTGAGAGTTCTGCAAAATTGTTTGTCCCTGTGCCTAGCCCTACAGAAGCTTTTAAGGACTGGGTTTCGTTTAAATGGATAATCATTCCTGCTCCTGCTGTGTTGTTCTGAGAAGCCCCGTCAAAATATGCCCATGGGATTCCTTCTCTGATCTGTTCCTCCCTTATCTGCCTGGTATTCTTTCCTTCCTCTGAATCTGGGATATTTTCGAGGATAGAAGTACTTTGAATTGCAATCGATTCGGCTGTGGTTTCCTTTTCCATGAAAATACTCCTGTTTCTTGCAATCCAGATTCCCCAACATATGATAGGTGGTAAATTTCTCATTTTCCCATCAGGATAATTGCGCCACCATTTATCCCATACCTCCTGGACATTTTCCCCCTCCCATTCAATCCTTTTTCCAATAAGTTTCCCGACCTCCGCCCAAACTGTTTTGGCAAAAGGGCATGCAAGGAATATATGTCTTATATTTTCAGAATCAGCCTTGCATAGAGGGCATCTCCCCGGCCCTTGTTTATACCTAGCTTGAAGAATATCCCATGTAGGAATTTTCCTTTTTAGAATACACCAGAAGAAAAGTCTGGCTTTTGCTGGGCATTTGAGTTTCCATATCAGTTTGACCCACCATTCCGGATCTCCCCATCCTTTTCTAGTCATTAGAAATTTGTATCCGAATTTTGGGGAGTAAGATCCATTTTCCGCGTGTGCCCAGACCAGCTGATCCTGTCTGTCCCTTATCCTTACATTTGACCGAGATAGCTCTTCAGTGTATACCTTCCATTCGTTCCACCAGGCTGGTCGAAGGCCTAGATCTTCTCCAGATTTCCAGGCTTGCCCCCATATTGAGGAGAAACCAATTTTCTCAATTTGACTAAGATGCCAGATACCTTTTGATTCTAGATGTCTGATTAGACCAGGAGAGAGGGCATAGTTTTCATTGCATCCAACCCAAGGATCTTTCCCAACCCTCAGGTTTTCCCCATTTCCAATCTGCCATGCCAGCCCTTGTTCGATCACCTTGAATGCCTCCACGGTGGCTTTCCACACCACCGAAACATTTTTCTCCTTCTTAGCTGGGTTCCTTATCCATTCTTCTAAAGGAGTAGGGTCTATGTATTTCCTTTTTACCACTTTTGTCCAAAGATTTTCCATTTTGATTATTCTCCAACCTGATTTTGCTGCCAGTGATATGCTGAAATCAGTGAGGTTTTTTATCCCCCATCCACCCCATTCTTTTGGTCTTGCTACTTTATCCCAGGCTACCCATGGCAGAACAGAGTCCTCCTTTGAGCCTGCCCAGAGAAATCTACTGCAGATTCTATTTATTTTCCTTAGAATCCCTTTTGGAACCCATGTTAATGCAGCCCAATAGACTGGCATGGCTAGTAGCACCGATTTGATTAAAGTCAGTCTTCCTGCTCGGGAGAGCCATTTGTAACTCCAGTGTGATATTCTGGCTTCGATTTTGGCTACCAGCCAGTTCCAGTCTTGTTTCCTGTAAGCGTTAGGCTTCAGCCAAAAGCCTAAATATTTGAAGGGATTCTCCATGCTGAGCACATCAAAAGGAAGAAGAGAGGAGATCTGGTTTTTCTCAAGCCTATTTAAACCTTCCGTGATAAGCTGGGACTTTCTGTAATTTATTTGCATTCCAGTCGCTTTCATGAAGAGGTCCAGGATATTTTTTAATTCCCTGATTTCATTCAGGTTTCCATTGGTGAACAGTAAGATATCGTCCACAAACAAGAGATGTGTGATAAACATGTTGACTGCTACTTCCAATCCTTTTACTGCTCCCTCCCTTTTGGCTAATCGGATCAGATGAC
Source organism: Pinus tabuliformis (assembly GCA_031772625.1). Taxonomy (NCBI): domain Eukaryota; kingdom Viridiplantae; phylum Streptophyta; class Pinopsida; order Pinales; family Pinaceae; genus Pinus; species Pinus tabuliformis. The sequence goes on from CM062810.1 coordinate 807,950,152, forward strand.
TCAGACCTTCTGCCACCAGTAGGAAGAGTAGTGGTGACAGGGGGCAGCCTTGTCTTAACCCCCTGAAGCTTTTAAAAAAGGCGAGGCTGCACCATTTATTAGTATTGCGAAGCTAACATTTGAGATGCATCCCATTATCCATCTGATGAAATCATATTTAAATCCTAAATGGGTGAGAAGCATCCTTATATAAACCCAGTTTATTCTATCATAGGCTTTTGATAAATCAATTTTTATCACTGCTCCCTTCCTTTTCATCTGCTTGACACTGTGTATAGTTTCCTGTGCCACTCCTATAGCTTCGTGGATCTGACGACCATCCAAAAAGCCAAACTGCTCATTTGTGATACATCTTGAAAGTATTGGTTTTATTCTTACTGCGATCACCTTGGCAATGATTTTGTATATACAGTTGCATAGGGAGATAGGCCTGTAGTCTTCAAAGGTGTCCGGAGTTTCCTTCTTCGGTATAAGTGCTATGAAGGTTGCGTTAAATGGACTGTATACCTCTCCTCTTTTCCTAGACTCTTCCACTACCTCTGTTAATTCTGTCCCAATCTGTTCAAAGAAATGTTGGAAGAGCTCTATGGTCCACCCATCCGGGCCTGGACTCTTGTCTTTTGCCATTGATTTGATAACACATTCAACTTCCTCCTTTGTAACTTCATTCATTAAACTCTCTGCTTCCTCCTCCTCTACATATCTAGGGAAACATTGGGCAGTCCTGATTACTTCTGCTAATGTGATTTCCCCTTGATCCGCAAACAGGTTCTGAAAGTGATTTCTCCCCAGAAGAGAAAGTTCCTCGAAAGTGTTTGCCTCTTCGCCCTCCTCGTTTTTTAGTTTCCAAATTGTATTTGCATTTTTTCGCCCTTTTGCATAGTTGTGAAAAAATTTCGTATTTTCATCCCCAGCCTTCAGCCATATTGCCCTACTCTTTAGCCTCCATTCCTCTTCTCTTGCCAGAAGAATTTGATCCCTCTGTTTTTCAAGCAGTAATATTTTCTCTTTTGACTCCTGTGATTCGTAGCCATCTATCTCCGTACATTCCATCCTTTGGAGCTCTTCATTGATTTGGGCTAATTCCTCTTTCTGTCTCTCCCTCGTATTTGCCCATTCGATAGTTGCTTTCTTTAGATTTTTTAAATTTTCCATGAACTGAAATCCTTTCCCTTCCTGGGAGCTTCCATCTGGATGATTCCATGTTTCACTGAACAGCTTTTCATAGGATTCCTCTTGCAACCATGATGCATTGAATTTAAAAGGCGCTGCTGGTTTCCTAGGAAGCTTGGATAACTCTAGAAAGATTGGGAAATGGTCCGAATTTCCCCCCTCTCCCACCCATTGCCGAAACATAGGAATACTGGTAGTCAGATTTTCACTTAAAAGGAACCGATCCAGTCTCTTAGCAATTCTGGCTTCTCCCACTCTTCGATTCCTCCAAGTGGGTTTCATTTTAATAAGATTTACGTCTATTAGATTATGTGTGGTTATGGCGTTCAGAAAAAAGTCTGATAGATGGTCCTCTCTTGCCGCAGGTCCCCAGGCCTCGGCACTCCCTATTGAGAAGTTCAAGTCTCCACCCATAACCATGTTGTTGCTTCCCATTATATCTTTTGACAGAAGATCGTTCCAGAAATCCATCCTTCCCTGACAGGGCCCATAGATATTTAAGATTGTAAGAGGAAACCCAAAATCTGGTGATTGTATCTCAGCTCCCATTGCACGCTCCAAGCCCCATTGGTTTAAGATTCTCACTCTTCCTTCTCTATATCCAATAGCCAAGCCTCCCGAGTGGCCGACTGAATCCAATGCTGAGAACCGCCACCCCGGGAGTAGAGACATAAGAGCTATTTCTACTTCTATACTTTTACCTAGGGTTTCTTGTAGAAGTATAAAATCCGGTTTCGAACTCAAGACCAACTCCTTTAAAGCCAGTTTTTTGGGCTTACTGGCTAACCCTCTGCAGTTCCAGGATAACAAGATCATTTGATTACTGTCTCTTGGGGGTTCACAGCTCTAAGCGCCCCATGTATTGTCATTTGTTTCCCATCTGCCACATCAAACTTTGCTCTAACCTGAGCTTTAGATAAGAGTGATTTCCTACCCCTCACTTTCCTTTTTTGAGGGGAAGTTCGGCCTATTCCGCCAATCGATCCTAGTCGCTCAGGATTTTTATCTAAAGACCGCAGATTATAATGACAAGTAAGGGAGGCCGAGAAAGGTTTAGCTTCCTCAGTCGGATCATCATCACAGTTCAGATCAATGGAAGGGATAGCAGCCGTGATATTTTCAACAAAGTTTTCAACATGAAATTGATCATCAAGCGTGCGTTTTTTATTTTGCAAACTAGTAATCAAGCAATCATCTTTAGTTTCAGAAAGAGTTAAAGATGGGTTACTTGAGTCTAGTCTCATACCCGAAAAATCTTCAATAGAAGTTGTACTTGTGGATGCTGGTATTTCTTTAACTTCCATATCAACTTATAAGATAATGCAAAATGATAAAAAATGGTTTTTAATAATTTTGTAATTTTGAAGTTGATGTTTTATTGTTGAAGTGGAAGCAATATTATTATCATTTATAATTCTTAATTTGCTTTCCTATAATTTTTATATAATGTTTTATTTTATTTAAAAAGTTAATTTTAATATTATGTAAAGAAATGTTGATTTATTTACAAATTTTTATTTTTTTAATATTTCAATGGTCTTTCCATATTAAAGATTAATTTGTTTATAAATTTTCATTTTTTTAATATTTCAATTGTCTTTTTTTCCCTATTAAAGATTGATTTATTTATAAATTTTCATTTTTTTAGTATTTCAATGGTCTTTCCATATTAAAAATTAGGGAGAGAGAAATTTTAGTCATTATTTAAAATTAAATATTTTATAATTTATATTAAATTACATATTTTTAAAATTAAAGATGATTTACTGAAACAAAATTTTCTAACTTATTTAATTTAATTATGTCGTATATTCTACTCACTATATATCATTCTCTCACACCTATACACAAAACAATCATCTAACTCAATTTTTTTATATGCAATTTTCGTTGTTTATCTATTATTATTATAACAATTGAAATTAATCTACGTCTTACTCAATGAATCAAAAACTTCATATTCTTATTTTATTCAACATTAATAAGCAAAGTTATAAATTCCAAGTCTACCTTAAACTAGGGTTTATGATTACCATGTAACATATGGTGTACAATTAATATATAACAATTTAACTATAAGAAAAGTTAATTTGAGATTTATGATTACTATGTAGTATACTTTATAGGTAGATACCTTAAACTAGGGTTTATGATTAATCTATAACATATTTTGTATAATTAATGTATAACAATTTACTACACGTTCATTTTGTTTTTATTGGCATTTAAATTTGTGTGAGCCTAACAACCTATAATTCTAATGATTTTCCATAAACAAGTGGGCTAGAAAATATAATATAAACACCTTGAGTGTAATTTCACAATTTATATGGGATAAAGAAATTAACATGAAGATTAACCATTAGAAATTAATATAAGGGAGAAATCAACAGTTGTTGAGTGCCCATTTCTGTGAGTCATATCTTGAGTTTTAGAATGTCAATTTAAGCAAGAAATTCCTTGTTGGAAAGCTAGGAATGTGAGGAACATTTTTAGGAAAATATTTTTCCCAAATAGATAGTAAAACTACCCAAAAAAATGGTTAAAAAAGACCCACAAATTTGTTAAAAAATATCAAAAAGGCCAAGATATTTTAAAAAAAGAGGTGGGGAAAGGCTAAAACTTACTAGTTCAGATTTATTATTTATTTTTCTGATACAATTTTATTTACAAAATTATTCGACGTTGAATATTTTATTTGATTGGATTTATTAATAATTGTATATTTTGTAAATTATGTAAGTATTTAGAATAATTTTATAAATCAAAGACTTGTTTGTTTATTGTCTAGTCAAGAGAAAATCATTGAGAGAAAATCTTGTGGGAAAAAAGAAAGGACCTACTCATTTTTATAGAGGTGGCACCCTTTTGATATGTGGAATATTATTATAATGGTCTTAAACAAATGTGATTTTTGAGTGCTAAACAACAAACCCTGACAAATATTCCAACAATTCTCTTATATAGCATATTTTCTCATTAAGAATACGAAGAATGAATATAAATAAATATGAATGCAAAGAAATTTTTTCATCTAGGTCTAATTTCAACAAATATTTTGTCTTTCTTTAAAAAAATGTGAATATAGAATCAACTAGGATTTTGTAAGATGAAAGAAAAATAAAATAGACAGGTCATCAAAGAACTTTAAAATATTGTTGTGTTAATATGAAATGAATTTTTAAAGTAACATGTGCATAAGAGTCCATCGATATATCACCACATAAATTCACAAATGCAAGATGACACTTGAATAATTTTTAATGGGAAATAATTAACAATAAAATTTCAATGTTACAAGTTTAACAATGTCTGAGACTGTCATATAAACCATTCACTTTTGATCATTAAACCATTAAACTGCATTCACCTTTGATCATTTAGGGATTTTGTGCCCTTGGACTTGAAATGTCATGAAAGTTTTTAGAAGAACATAAAAAACATAATCAAACCTAAATAAAAAAAACTATTAGAAAGAAATATGAGAAGAAAAAATGAAAGGGAAAGCCATTCAAGCTAATCCACAAAATTGTTTGAAGGTAAAGAATTGCCTTCAACAAAAACCCTAGCAGAGAAAAACTCTAGCATTAAAATCCCGAGAGCCAAATATGAGCTACTTGAAAGTGCTTAGCATCTCCTTTATATTCTTCTCTATATCTTCTTGAAATTTCTTTATGGTTAGGTTTTCTACCCATTTGTGTAAAATGTAAAATTCCTTTAGTAATTAGATAACCATACTCCAAATTGATTGCACTTTATAAGTTCAAATATTCCTTTAAAAAATTCACTTTTTCAAAAAAAAAAAACTGTTACTAAATTAAATTGTAATCACAGTTGTCACTGTATGTTAGAAATACTTAGGGGGGTGCGTGGTTGGCAGGGGGGGTGAATCAATATTTCATGCCCAATTAAAACTTTACTTAGATTATACTTTTATTTCTAATGCATATGATCCATTACTTTATTACCAACATTCTGTGAGATGCATCTGAGATAATGAGCAACATTAATCATAAAACATGTAAACCATAGAATGCAAGACACATCAACATAAGACACATAGGAACACCGAGATTTTAGGTGGAAACTCTATGTGGGAAAAAACCACTATTGTTGTTGTATTTGTCTTATTTCTTATTACTTAAAGAAATGTTTCATTACAACTTGGTCTTATACTGGCACAGACTCTTGCTAGTATGCAGGCTCCTAACTATAGGAGGCTACAACCTCCACTCACTCTACAACACCCACTAGAAGGGAGCTACAACCCCCTAATCAAGTTTACTGACTCCTACCGGAAGGAAGCTTTGACTCCCTCATTGAAGGCTACAACCCTCAATACCTTTGTCAACCATTTTTCACATTTGACCCACCTTTCAATCAATCATCAAACACATGCATGCCACCTTTCATCTATTTTCAAATTGAACCCACACCAGTAATAAGCTCAAGCCAATACCCAACCAATCATTGAATCCAATTGCCAAGACACAAAACTAAATCAATACCAATACAGAATACCATTGTGTCAATCTTAATCACTGAATATTGAATACCAGCTGAATCATTGAAGTAAACAAAAATACCACTAAATACTAATTGAATCACTGAAGCAAATTGATCATTGAATCACTACTAAATACACTGCAACCAATATACTAATACTAATGTTTCAAGCACTAACCAAGCCAATATACAAATGCAAACCAAGTTAATCATCAAATCTGAATGCCAAATCAAATCATTCACTGAATATTGAATACCAGCTGAATCATTGAAGTAAACCAAAATACCGCTAAATACTAATTGAATACCGCTAAATACTAATTGAATCACTGAAGCAAATTGATCATTGAATCACTACTAAATACACTGCTACCAATATACTAATACTAATGTTTCAAGCACTAACCAAGCCAATATACAAATGCAAACCAAGTTAATCATCAAATCTGAATGCCAAATCAAATCATTCATTGAACACCAAGATTCCAAGTAGATCGTATCAACAACAATGTCAAGTATCAAGTAGATCCAACTTTACATGAGATAGCACTTTAAATACCCAAGTTACCAAGCCAAATCAAGTCAAGCCCTTGCAACTTTTACCATGCAAACCAAATGCTATCAGTCAAGATGAAATATCAGATCATGTTCATAAGTCTAGAAGAGGAGAACGAATAACAATAACTATGAATGATCTTAAATATGTGTGCTCCTTCCTCAAACTCATTCTAGGGGACACATTACTTCACTGGTCTAGGCACAATATTGTCATAATCAACCTCTCAATGTAGCAGAGCCGGATGCCAATCCAACTCAAATACCCATCAAACCTTAGGCAAAAATCTACCAATCTCAATGCAACATGGAGTTTCTTAAGGTACTATGCTCAAATCCTAGAGGACAACCAACTAGCAACATTATATAGATCACTACAACCCTTGTCACAATCATCAAACATATTAGTAACATTACACTAATCTCTGCATATTCTAAACAATACTCAAGGCACAAATCACTATCATCAAGTATACAAATCCAATTTCCCTTCAAATCATTCTCTCATCTCTGCATACATAGACTAATTTCTACAAGATCAGAAGCATCACATATGAACTAAATCCTACAACCTCAATTCACTATACCAATCACCAATACCCAATCAAAATTTTGCATACAGAATTCATATAGTAGATCTACACATTCCTTCATCAATCAAAGAGATGATCTCACTGTTCTACATATCATAAAAAATGATGCTATTCATGTTAATAAAACTTTTTCAAATAACTTCTATAACAAGGGCAACATCAATCACTGAAAAATCTTATTGCATGGGTCAGTCACATGGTATTTATGTTCATTAACATATCCATTGTTAAGCCATCAACATAGATAAGTGAACCCATAAGAAATAGTCTGCCACTATAATAAACTCTTTGTCATCTAGAATTCAGAAACTTATTCACAGATTCTACTAGTAAGTTGGATATGGATCTTTGTGATAAACAAAGAAGGCATTCAATAAATAAACATATCCATCTTGCAATTAAATAACTAGGTCATAACTCCTTTGCTTTAGATCTGAGCTCCTTCGATGCAGGCCGATATTGGTGGTCACTCGCCTATTCCACTTGGACCCCACCATTGTTTCTTTCAGTTTCCTCAATTGTAGTCCAATTTACTATTTTTGACAATTTTTCAACTCTTGAACTTCTAGAGCCATTTTGAGGCCCTAAACAACATTTTTTTGGAAAACGAGAAAATATGAGTCAAAAACTCACATTTGTAGTCCTCAGATAGATATTTCTAATGAGGTATCATACACGTCAAATGGAAATCATACGTCAAAGTTATGACCCCGGGAAGTTGAAGTATCAATTTACTCCAACGAGGCACACATAATTTTAGCACTTCATCTCCTAGGGTTAGGTTTTTGGATGTTTAGGGTTTTCCATTATTCTTATAGGCATCTGAGCCTCATTATAATAGGCATATTGAGGCTCAGTAGCTTACTTGTGGGGTACCAGCAACCTCACTCTAGCCTTCACAATGAGAGGGAGGATAATTTCTTTCTTAAAAAAAAAGAAAGATTCACAGTTGTATTTTAATTTTTTGGTCATGATATTTCTGATTTTAACCATGGAAACACTTTTAATGTGTTCATTATTCTATATTTCCAATGAGCTCTCCTTTGCCAAAATCAAACATTAGGAACTTAAGTTACGGTCTCTAGGAGATGGTGACTCAACAATCATTGATATGCATAAAGTGACTCATCAATCGCTAATCTGCTCCACATTAATCTTGGTCTTTTGGTTTATAAATCCACCCTACTCATCTCACATGCACTACGGGAGGGAATTTACAATGAGTTATAAATAGGGGGCTCCTTATATTATTTGTACATGAAATAGAAAGGGACACAAAATATTGTGTAGCTTATGTATATTATATCTTTTGGTTACCATCTCATTCACCAATCATCGTGCTAAGTCCTTTCCCACTCATTTGTGTCAAACCAATATCTTCAAGTGTCACCCTGTGATATGTCCAGTTAGTTTCAATGTGTCATAAGGATATATGCCAAAGGAACTTAGGATAAAAACAATATAATGTGGAAGTAAGGTGAAAGAGTTTAGAAAAGTAAAAAGGTAAAATTAATAACTAAGAAAGAGTAGGAGTGTGAGGTGTGCCATAACTTGGAAAATGATTAAGCATGGGAAATGGTCATATAAATGACCAAATCAAAAGTGAAGAGGGGGTAAATGAATTCCGCATGAAAATAAAATTATTTGTGATAATGGAAAAAAGATAAATTATGTGAATAATGGAAATAATGATAAAAAAGGAAGTAATGGAGATATGTGGGGAAAATAGTGATATCTTTGGCATATGCCCTTTGTTTTTTATTCTGTAAAATACTAACCAAATATGAGACATAGGGTTTTCTATTGAGAAGATGAACATGAAAAATTTATTTATTTTTGAATTCTTTTCTTTTCTTCTCTTTGTTCAAAAGAGAAACTGCCCTTGTTGGCCTTACATGGAGAAGATTTGCAACGTTAAAATTGATTAAAATCTTGTTGTTTCATGATCACTCTTTTTGATGTCGAACATGAAAATACATCATCATTCAATCCAACTATAATACGACCAATTTCCTTCTCCATTGGGTTATGGATTCATCCCAAACCATTATATTTATCCAACAAATGCTTATTAAACAAACTTTATAGAAAGAAAAAAATATATGTGAGAAAACAAAATATTCCTGCCTTAACTTACTTGAAGAGAAGACCTACTCTTGAATATAAATATACTTACAATGGAGAAATGTACATAAGAAACTCATCTTCTTTCTCCAACCATATTTAAGTGTCTTGAAGTGCAGTAACTAACGTGAGCCTGAAAATACCGATATAAAATCTCAAAGACTATTTGATTAAAGAAAATGCTTCATCTTCAGCTATTAGAACTTGAACCAGACAACTTCTAGCTTCTCGATAATATTTGATCCTTGAAAGAAAGTATTTGATTTCTTGGAAATCAACTGTCCCTAGTGGGGTCACAAAAAATGTTGATTTTTTTAATCAAGAAAAAATGACCATCATATATTTTTCTTCCCGAAGAAACCCTAATGGCTTCAAAAATTGCAGTTACTGTAGCACTTGGGCTAATTTTCCCTGACACCAAATATATACGTTGTGTCATTATCAACCACCTCTCCTCCTATGGGTTACTTCACAATTGGATCCATATCGTGGTCTTCCTTGCCTTCCCACCGTCTCTTTTCAATTACCTCCTCACCTCTACTATAGGTCATATCTAGGTTTGGATTTGGCTCTGATTTAGCCCTATTTGTATCTAAGAATGATCTCACCTTTGTTGTCGTAGCACAATTTGGTGGTGTCAACCTTGGAAGTGTCTCCATGGCCAAGAAGATTGTTGGGGATTTGACGAAACTTGATCTTAAGAATAAGAGGGTTTTTGTCCAGGTTTATTTGAACATCCCCTTTAATGAAAATTAGAACACCACTAATGATATGTGTATCAAGTCCACTACTTCCACCATAAAATAATTTATCGTCGATGGCACAAATTTTATTCTTACCAGTCATCTTTTGGAAAACCCTATATCCTTAAGTCATCTCCCTATCTCTGGGGCATTTTGGTGCCAGTACTCCAAATATGTTAATCCATGAGAAATTTCCATTGCAATAGGATTCTTCCCTCCTCCAAAGTAAGACAATCACAACTGATCTCTCGAGTTTTTCAGTCATCATGAGGCCAATACCAGGGGGTACCCTCTGTATATAGATGAAACCTACCAAATTTGTCTCTTCGCCTATAGTTAGAATTCAATATCATAAAATAATCCCTCCCATCTCAATGCAGATCCTACATTGGGGAGGATATTTTAGGAAGGGAATTTGCATAAAGATTATGTTTAATCAAGGATTCCTTAATCTTCCTAGTTTCATGATTGAATGGAGAATCCAATGGATGGGGTGTGCCCTCTTCCTCTTAGAATTGATCCTTTAATAATATTATAAAGATAAGGATCTCACAACCTACTCTCAAAGATATCTCAGGGCCAACCTTTATTGTTGAGAAATTAGAAGATATTCCAAGTCTATAGGTGGAAGACTCCCAATTTGTTATTTTTTGCATGGTTTATGAGTCGAATTCCATCATTTTTCACTTTAATGGGCTTTCACCATATGCATCTATTCTTCAAGATTGGGTACATCAAACCTGGTCCTCGAATACAGATCTATATTTTTGTTCGAAGGTCTTTTTTTAGTTTATTTTAGAAATCAAGAGGATCGTCCAAGTGTTTTTTATTAAGGACCTTGGTTTTGGGGTAGCTCTGGACTCTCTTTTCAACCATGGTTTCCTATTTTTAACCATTTATCCATGAAAACTCAGACCACTCTAATTTGGGAAAGACTCCCTAATATGTCCATTCATATGTTAAATCCAAATATCTTAGCTTATGTACGAAACTCTCTCGGTCATTTTATCAAGTTAGATACAAACAAGATTGGGAGGGGTATTGTGACCTTTGCACACATATTTGTCAAAATAGATCTCAACAAACTGCTACTTGATAGAATCATCATAGTTGGGGGGTTTGTAGGCAACGCCCCGTGATTTTTTTTTGACCCTATAATAGGTGGGAAGACCTACCTATGGTTTTGTGCATGGATTTTGCACATGGTTTTGGGCATGATGATTTTTTTCCCATGGTATTTTGTAGATCCGGTCAAGGGAACTATGATTATCTTCTAACCCAGGGTTAATGGATTGGGGTTTATGAGTGCTTCAACATGTATATTTTTGTATTGTAACATTGAAAGAAATATAATGGAAAAAATCAATCTGGTAGTCTTGGTTATGGGATCCAGGGGAAAACATATGTGTATATTTGTTTTATGTTTTATGTTCTCGCTAATGTTTATTTTCTGTTTTAAGAAGTTGTTTGCAGGTCATTTCTGTATAGGGTTAAAACCTACAATGTAGACATAAGAATGAGAAAGGACTTTGTGAAACTTATGAGGACTTACAATCAAAAGCATCTGAAGGCATATAATTAAAATCTGATTTATATTCAACACTCTAATAAAATGATAGTCCATGCTTCCATTAGTAAGTCCCTTTTTGTAACATTTTTTGGGTATTTTTCATCTTCACCTTTGGATTTTGTATATGGACATCAAGGAGGAGAGAGGGAAGACATATTTGGTGAAGCATTGAAGGTAGCGAAGTTTGTCAAAAATATTAGGCAAATCCATTTGCAAATATAAAAGACATTGAAGAATCGTAGAAAAAATACAAGGCTCAACATGACTAGCATAGAATAGAGAAATCATTCAAAGTGGGAGACAAAATTTGTTTAAAATAGAACAAGGAAGGACTACACGATATGGGTAAGAAGATCAAGGTTCTACAGTATGGTCCTTTTTAGGTATTGAAAAATGTGAGAGAGAATACGTATAGACTTAGTATACCCGATACATGTGCATTTACTTAATAGTGAATGTGGATAATTTGAAACTCTCAAAGCCTTCTGTTATATGGAAAATTCACTTCTGCAGACAAAAATGAACTCCCTAGATCTAGTGGTATGATCTAGAACAACAAAGAGCAAAAAGATCTATGTTTTCCTTAGAGAGATTAGAATACAAAAAAGAAACCTACTTGGAATCTGTAGTAATTCCTCCTATTCTCTTCACTTTTAAGCTCAAATCTTAGCTCCACGCACTATAAATGGAACTTGCAACAATGACTAAAACAAGCAAAGGAACTACAATATCCACATAGCATAATCTAATATCTGTATTCAATGAGTCAACATGGAATTGAAATACATAAGCATAAACATGACACAAGTATAGGAAAACATAGTTTTTTTTGTATTAATAAATAAAGGAGAGAGTTACAACCATTTATATATGTTGACTTTCTAGATGTCTCCCCAATTGTTTTTTCCTTCCTCGCCACAAAGAAAACTTTCACACTCGACCCTAATGCAAATGGATGATGATTCTTTAAGATCAAAGTAGCAGTACAAGCACACTAGAAATCTCCAAAATCCATCCCAGACACCATGGGAGGTAGTAAATTTATAGGGTAAACATGGTAGTTTAGGATTTACCAATATAGGATTGAGATCCACTTATGAGGGAGGATATGCTCAAGGGATAAGAGATAATATCACTAGAGTAGGATCATATAATAATTCAAGATCTCTATCTAATAAATGGTTAAAACCGCCTTAGAATATTTTGGAAGGAGAGGATTCAATTTTTTTTTTTAAATTTTCCCGAAATTCTAGAATCAACGCACCTGCAGAATGGAGCAACTTGCATTGATCAGTGCTGATAATCAGTTATGCAACTTGCACCCAATGTAGGTGAACATGCATATAGGGTGCACTGGGGCTAAAAACATGGTTTTTGAGTAGATAGACCAAGAAAATCTTACTTTTTGGAGAGATGATGCTTAGGGATTTGCAAAGAGATTATGACAAAGTGTTCAAGGATGTTGATTGATTCAGTTTTCAAGCCTTTTGTGCTGATGTGAAAAAATGGCTTGTAGCACCTTCCATGTTGGATTAAGAGGAGGAGTTGTTACACTTCATTTTGTCACCATGACAAATAATCATCAAAATTGGATCCCTCACCATCCATCCAAGTGTCATGAAACACTCCCTTGCAAGTCAACAACTTATATACCTTGGAGAAATTTGAATTTCTGGATATCATGGTACAAAACCATAGTTTTGAGCATCTGCAAAGTTTTTCTTAACAAAAACCACACATGTGCAGTTTCTTCCACTGTAAACTACGCAGAACCGCTCTCTGTTTCTGAAAAAAATTTATGCAAGTAAATCAATAAAAAGTAAAAATAAAAGTGATATATAGAAGCATTGTTGGGTGAATCATTCCCAACAGAAAGCCTCAAACTCAAGTTTATTCGAGCCTAATTTCATTTTTTAGGGAACTAATTCCCATTCTTCAAGGAGCCCTCATCCCTCTTTTAGTGGATCTCATTCTTGGACTAAGGATCTCAAACTACTTCCTTTTGGCCTATTAATCAAGCCATAGGTGGGGGAATTGAGAGAGGTTGCTGAGAGTAAGTTTATGCTGGAGTAATCAGGTTGGAGAGTTTATCATTCTTGGAGAGGAGTGAGATCAATGGGAGGAGCTTCCAACATCAAGGCATAAGTTTTGTAGCTCTTTTATGTCTATGAAATTAATGCAAACACAAATTTCTTCTCACTTCATCGTTTAATGGATTAATTGATGAATTTTATGGATGGTTTATGTTATATATATTTGTCCATTGGAATGATGTTTGTTACTAGTTTCCTTGATCACTAGTTTGAATTATTGAATCATTTATGTTGCATATGCCTTTGATCCTTTGTTGTTTCCATGTGTGCAGGTCTAGATTCAAGCATGAAGGAGATGGAATGAAGCACAAAGGGGGATCTTCATCAAGCATGTTGTAATAAGCTATGAATTTCCATTTCTCACCTTGTTAACTTATGATTAAAGAAAAATAGATTCAGGGAAGGAATTAGCTTGATTATCTGTTTGTTTCTAGTTTCCATCTAGGATCTAGGGAGATTTCTCTTGTCAGCAAGAGGGATTTATCTGCCTAACAAGTTGGTGACCATACTAGGGAACATCCTATTCTTTTCCATCTCCTTGTATTTGATTCTCGAACCTTTTTCATAGCTTTATCTGCGACTTGACAAGTTAATGATCTTTCATATTTTTTGATTTGTTAGGATACTTTTTTTTAATTTTTTCTTTAAGTTTCTCGACCTGTGAGATTTCTGTTCATACACAAAGCACATATTTGTGCAATTTGTGTATTAAGCAACTTGTGCGTGCACATTGGTTTACATTGATTACCTATGCATTCTCAGAGAATTTTTTGGAACAAATAGTTTTTCCTCTCATTAAAGTCTGAATTTTGTTTTTTAAAGTTTCATTACATTTGTCTATGGCTCCAAATAGTCTCTGTGTGTTTGATCGGGTTTTGTGAAGGAGTTTTCTTGAGGTTTCTTTCATTTTCAAGGTTTGAAAGGTAGGGTTTCTCAAGAAATAGTGTTTTGAGGAGATGTGATTCTTGTGATGCATTGAAAAAAGGAGTCTTTTTTATTCCAGTACTGAAGTTTAATAAGAATTACACATTAAGCATTGATTTCATAACATTTATTCAAGCATTTTCATTTTAAGGATTTCTTTAGGTGTTTTGAATTTGAATTCCTTTGGTCATTGCTCAAAGATTTGTCTCGATTTCTTAACAATTTTTGCATGTTTTTTCTTTCCTTTTTGCTGAATTATGTTTGAGTGTTAACCGCCTTTGAGTGTCATTATTTTTTATCTTTGGAATTTTCACTCAATTTCCTTTATTTACACTTGATTGGTTCTTTAGTTGTATTAGTGAAGGGAAATATTCTTGTTGTTCTTTTGCTGCTTTGGAATCATCTTGTGTTTGTTTTGAAGAATTCTCTTGCATAGATTACATTTGCATGATTAGAATTCTCATTTCATGAACATAAATTGTGCATAGATTACATTTGCATAGTGTTCACGAAAATTGTGCATAGATTACATTTGCATAGTGTTCACAAGAATTGTGCATAGATTACATTTGCATAGTGTTCACGGAAATTGTGCATAGATTACATTTGCATAGTTTTTAGGAAAATTGTGCATAGATTACATTGCGTGGTTTGCAACTTAGAGCTTTGAATTGCATTGAAAAATTAGAAGTGGTACATTTTGGAGTTAATATTTTAAGAAGAACCTCTTTACTTACTCTAGCTAGAATTCATCGAAATGAAAAGATTACAAATTTCATATTTGATGCATTAGAGTTTTGAGTCAAGTCATAATACCATTAATTTCACGTCCATTTACCCTTTGAGTAAATAACAACTTAATAACACAATGTTAATAAAATCCATCTAGAATTTTTATTATTTTTAGGGCTCTTTCCACCTACAACATATTAGGTTGTAGGGCTTTGGAATAGGGAAGGAAGTAAACTTTCCAAAGCTATAGACAAACAATAGAATCTTGAGCTAGGGAGAGAAAATCCAATTATTTCAGTTTTGCTTTGGGAAGCTCTTCTTATACATGAGTTAAACATGAGATCATGTTGGATCTGGTGAAGTGATCGTACCCACTTAATTGGCTATGATAGAGCAATTTACACATATTACAATGGTATCGAAAGGTACTCAGGGTCACTTGAAAGTAAACCTCCAATTGATCATGTGGAGGAGATTTCAAGGGGGTTGAGCTTGTTACTCTGCCCTTGTGTGTATGTCAGATCTACGATTGTCCCACCAGGTAAAATTGTTGTAGTTGGTAAAATTAGTGACCATAATCCTAGGGATATACCTAAGATGGCGACAGAGGGAAGGTCCTTTTGTACCTGGAACAGACATTGACTAGACTCATTGGACTTTTTGGAGGGTAGTATTTGCTTGAGATGGCATAAGAAAAGTTACTTGCACCAAATTGTTTCATTAAGAAGGTTGTTAAGGTAACTGGTTCCACTCACTCATATCTACAACATCTTTTCACTTTGAACTCTACGACATTGGATTTAATCACCGACTAGTAATTATTGATCTCTATGACAAGTCAGTTTGTATGGTTTGAATTCTTAGATTTTTTAGTGTGTGTTACCTTGTTTGTTTTTACTTTTACAAGACCTTAGGTGTGGATTGTGATTTTTTAATTGTTAATATTAAAAAGTAAACTTATTTGGATTGAATCTAATGGGATCAGTGCCGGAAGTTACCAATAAAACCTCCCTTTTAACTGGAATCCTAATCCTTTTCCTCATTTTGTAAATGTTGGTCCTCCTTATATGGCAACATTGTCACTTCCCGGATTCACGATAGGTTAATACATAAGTCGGTTGCTGTTCCGTTCGTTTATACTGAAGTAGTCCAGCAGTGCTTGACTGGCGGGTAAGGGCCCAGCCCTGGTGGATCCACTTTCTATCTGTACCATTACTTTACAATCGCAGTTGTGTGATGGTTTGGTTTGGTTTTCATTCATTTAAATCGCATTACTTTACTATGGTTTGTTTCCAGAGTTTATAAATTGCTATAACTGTAACTGAATCACATTGCCATTCCTTTTCATCATAATAAGATTATTACTTTCTGCAAACTATATTGTTATGCTATTCATTTCAATTATAATGCTTCGCTGTTCATTCCAATAAACTGACTTTGCTGTTCATTATAGATCACTGTTCATTTCTACTAAATAGAATTGCTGTTAATTTCCTTTCTGCAAGTATTTGGTTTTGCCTTTTAGCATTATTACAATCAACGTATTCATTCCATTTCTATTGGCAACATTGTTGATTTAATTTCTTGCTATTTCCAATTAGTTGTTTTAGTGTGGAGTGTAAGATCAAAAACTGTAAAGAAAATTGGCTATCACTGTCAGAGTTCTCAGATTGAGGATCTTGTTTATGCTTGATTTCATTTACATCAGTTGACAAAGGAAAGATTTATTGCTACTGCATCCTTGACTGATAATTGCTGTTAATTTCTTAAGTGAATGATTTAGTTTCAGAGCATTGAATTTCTTTTAAATTGCAAATAGGTTTTATTTCAAGCATCCATTTACTCTTGTATTTGAAGCACTGTACTGTAAATTGGAAAGCATTACTCTTGGATTGAATTAACCACCTCAGACTGAGTACACTCTTGAAATAGAAAATCGCAACTGGATTGATAATTAATGTAGGATAAATAGGAGTTAAAAAGACACCTTTTATACCTCAACATTTTGGCGCTGTCTCCAAATCGAAACTGCTGTTCCTTAGAAGGAACGACAGAAAGTAAAAAAAATAGCGAAATTTCTGTTCCTTTAATGGAATAGTTAAAAAAAATGCACACGGCGTTGCTGTTTCTTAAGAGGAACGACTGCTGTTCCTTACGAGGAACAACAACTGTTCCTTAAGAGGAACAACAACTTTCCCTTAAATGGAACAACAAAAATGCAATCATGCGAAAGTGCTGTTCCTTAAGAGGAACAACAACTGTTCCTTTAAAAGGAACCGTAGTTTTTGCATACAGATGTTCTTTTTGTTGTTCCTCTTAAGGAACAACCGCTATTCCATCTAAGGAACAACACATTTTGAGTGCATTTTTCGCTGTTTCTCTTAAAGAACAACAAATTTTATTGAGAGTTTTTGTGAATAATGTTTCACTCTTCATGATCCTTTCAAGGCAAAGATACAAATTTATGCAGAGATACAAAAATTAGAGGTTACTGAAATAAGAAAATTAAAGAAAAATTGTCATCTTTAAAGAGATTGCTTTGTATTGATAAGGAAAAGGAAAGGGCACAACTATCTATATCACTTTGCTATCTTTATCTTCACTTAAACTTAAATTGATTGACTATTTTTATCATGTTGGTCCTTCCCTAATTTTCATAATTCTCTTTGATTATTATTATTGAATAAGAATAAGGGCATATTTTCCTCTATTGAGATGTTCAGACTTCTTCCACCATCCCTACTCTTAAGGAGTGTTGAGCCATCCTCTATATATAAATAGGAAGTGCTATATGAAAGAAAAGAGAAAGAAAAAATATATCTATATGATTACTAACAATCCTATGATTTGTCAAATGAAGGATAGGGGGTCTCATCAAGAGCTATCCTACCATGATCATAAGGAAGCAGTGAAGTGGCATTCCCACTATGGCCACCACACCAGGGATATGATCCAATGGGCACATCAGAAAAAATGAAAGTCCTTGGAACATGAGGTCTCATCACGAGCCGACCTACCCACTTTTCACTCCTTCCTGGTGAATGGAATTGTGATTCAATTGGTTACCAAGCTAGCACAATGGCCTCCATTCTGACATCACAAAGCACATTCCTAGGCATACATAAAGGATTATGGTTCCAAAGGTGAAAAAACAACTTTGTCAAGGTTATAAACACCTGTGGGCAACAGAGCTCTGTTGATGGTATTAGAGACATATTTTTCAACACCAATAGTAATTATAGACCCTTTTCTTATTTCTTTATATTTATTCCAAAAGAGGTTATGTTCCCAAACTCCTTTTTGAACCTTTTATGCATGAATATCGTTTAAAATCAATCATAAATGGTTTAAGTGGGATGAGGATCACATAAGCATTTTACCTATGTCAGCGATCCTTCTTCCTTTCCGCATCATTCCATAGCATCTCCATATCTATTCACGATTTTCATCACAAGCCTCGATTTCAGCAACTCGATACTTTTTGTGATGTTGCCATAAATATGTACACCTTTCCTTTTTATACTGTACGATTGTCGTCCAGTACATTTCTCCTCCATTTAATTGGTTGAGGACGACCTATCACGTTTCAGGGGGCCGCGGGTGATTTCCAAAATACTCCTGCATACGCGTCAATTTCCTATTCGGAGGTACTATATTGCATTAGATCACTTAATAGCAAGTTTTAATGATATTAATGTTAAAAAAAGGGATATTATCTAATATTCACAGTTTGCTGTTCCATTGTTATCTCTATGTATTTCTGTGTAAAATTAATAGTGTGCAGAACTTAGACGATATGGGAGGTCGATTAGTACGCAACGAGCCACAAGTACTAACAATTTCCGACGCTGCACGAGAAATTTTGGTAAGAGCAGGATGTATCGCCTATTTTACATGACTACAACAGCCCCATGAAGATGTGGCTATCGAATTTTTGCAGAATTTTCTGGATGATCATTCCATAGTAAGAGGAAGGCGAATAACAGTGACAGATACAGTGATTGTAGAGGTATCTGGACTACCAGCAGTGGGACCCATATGGACACATAAGAAATTAAGACTTCAAGATGCCATGGCCACCTTTCGGAACGAGGAACATAACCTGATCGTTAAAGGAAAAGGAGTCCATCCTTCATCTCTGGGGGAACCATGGACGTAACTAGCTAGAATAGTGAAGAGCTACATTACATGTGATGGGAGAAAGGATGTGGTAAGACCATGCCACCTCAAATTATTATCATTATTAAAACAGAAATGTGTTGTAAATATGGTTGCATACCTAAATTTTTTGCTGCATGATGTTGCTAAGAGTATAAAAGTATCCCGTCATATAGATACTGTAGTGAGGCACCATTGTTTAATTTGATTAATATTAAGTTACAGCCTTGCTCAACAACAAACCAGTTGGGAAGAATTGGTGTTATCCATAGACGGGGGACTAGCCTTACCAACCCTAAAAAGAAAGAGAACTGCCAATACAGCAAGCAGGCCTTCGAAACGTAGACACTCCTCCAGATTAAGAATAGGCAGGGGAATGTTTGAGAGCCTCCAGGGTAGCAGCAGCCAACCCTTAGAATTACTCAGTTCTGAAAACGAGCAACCCTCACAAACCGAAGGGAGAGGTAACCAAGAGTCAGAATTAGAAGAAGAAACTGAACACTCTAGTGAAGAAGAAAGGGAAGGAACTGAACTACCTTTAAACCCTAGCGTAAGTCACCTGTGAAACCCATTGCCAGAGGATGAATTGGCCCAAGTTTTAGCCAATATGAGTGAGTATATCCAACCCCAAAGTCTGCTCAACTTCAATATTGAGGCAGAGCAATCACAGGAACACTCTGCCCACACCAAGAATTCATCAGAAGAAACGAATAATGAGGAAGAAGTAGGAGCAGAAGCCACTCAGGAAGTGGCAGACCAAACTAGGAATATTCCTCCAGAGGAACCTAGTCTCGAGCATGTAAAAACTGAAGAGATGCTCCAAACAGAGGATATGGAAACCAGCCAGGGCAAAGGCACAACCCTTGAAGAGAAAAATCCAATGGAACAGCTGATCCCATAAAGAATAGAGACAATTAGGGAGATAGCTGTTCCTCCTGAGAAGAAGAAGAAAAGTGGAATTAAGAAGCTGCAAAAGGAACAACGAAACTTGAAAAATTTAGTAAAGCAACTCAGATGGAAGATAAAGGCACTGAAAAAGGGGAAAATCACAAGAAGAACCCCGAAAACAGTGGATGCAGCCATACAAACTGAACCTCATGATACAAAGGCCGCAGAGACTCAAACCAAGCCCATATGTGTTCAGGATGGTAAGGAACAACATGCAACTGTTACAGACGCAACTGCCCAAATAGAAAATGTATATGTCTGCGATAAAGATGTTCAAACAGAGGCACTATCCTCCAACAATACGGCCACCTAGACATTCCGTGATAAAGAGACACAGACTATGGGCACTCGGAATTGTGATAAGAGCACCCAGATAAATCTTCAACCAAAAGATGTTTTGATAAACAACCACCCTGGTATAATAAAACTCCAAGAGGATCTGGCAAAAGCTCAGCGGACTATAGAGAAGTTTGAGGAAGAAATTGTCCCTCAGAAGAAATATCAAGAATTGCAACAGCAATTAAAGAGCATCAATGCATCAGAGAACAAAGCCTTCGATAAATATCGAAGGGCAGAAGAAAAAATTGAAGAGGTAAAAAACAACCTGAAAATAGTCAGGAATCAAATGGATACTCTCTGTTCTTTATATATAGATGTTCTAGCATGTAGGTCACCTGCCAAAAACTATGCCTTGTTTCTGTTAGAAAGATATTTACAATTAAAAATTAAGGTTGTGAAGGCAGGGAAATCTATAGAACTAAAAACTATTGATGATTTTATAAATTGCTGTAAACACCATGGAGTAAAATTTCAACTATTACTATGTGAGTTTTATTTACATAATTTTATATTGGAAGGGGAAATGGAGAAGAATCCTAGTCCTTTTGTGTGTGATATACAATTTCAAGCATTTATTTCATTTGCTACTAACCAGTTAAAGTGGCTCAAGGCCCATAACACTTTTTAGAGACACAAAAATGGGTTAGACCTCTGGGTTAGGGGTGAACCGAAAAACCCATTGCAATTGTGGGCTAAGCATAAAAGCCTAATGAAAAAGGAAGGAGTGATTCAAACCCTGGGACCCATCCATAAAGAAATTGTCCAACAAGGGGTAGAATATTTCCTCTCTATCAAAGACAATTCCTTGGCAACAACTAAATTCAAATGGAACACTTCCAATCGGAATATACAAGACAGAGAGCCATTCAATTACAAGAACTTCAAGTTAGCTGCAGATCGCCTAGTTACCTATAGTAACCTCATTTTGAGGGAAGGCCTGTATTGGCTTGGTTGTAGGTTTCGAATCCCTATTATCTGGTATCCTGCAGAAGGGTACAAGGCCATATATGAGTTGCATGAAGGGCATACAGGGCCCATTTTTGAAGTTGTAGCTACAAATCATGGTCTTTGACCACTGTATGACAATCCCGCTCCAGCGTATTCTTTGGCTGCTTTGCATGCCAATTATATGGTTTTCATGAGGCCATGAAAAAGGGTAAGCAGGGGGGTGTGTTGAGCTATGGAAAAGGTATGAATTTTCCATTTATTTCCTTATCTTTTCCTTTTATCATAACTCCTTTTATTCCTAAGATGATAATATATCAAAGAATTATAGCAAAAACTAGGGAGTTATTGATTATTGCGAATTAGTTAATTATTGTCTTTTTCCATGCAGAAAATAGAAGAAATGGAAACCTACCATTTTGAAGGAAAAGACAAAACAGATTAACTGCTGTTCCTTCACCATGAAGCCGTATCCAGACAAGCAGATCAGGATCGGAGCACACAATTAAGGATAAGGATGGAAAATTGCAGCATCAGCGCAAGAAGACAAAGGGATCAACTAGAGTTAAAGGATGGAGCGTATCCCTCAGGATCTCTTGATCCTGAGGGATCACTGTTTTACAGTCTATCTGATTTCCTTATTTTATCCGCCTGTCCAGTATAAAAGGGACAATGCTTGTAAAGATTAGGATCGCTTATCATTATTTAGAATTCGCTATTGTATTTCTCTGATCATCGTCATTATTCAAAATTCGCTATTGTATTTCTCTGATCATCGACTCTCGTTGATTAAAACAGAGTACGATTACCTATAACATTTTCACATGATTAATACATAAGTCAGTTGCTTTTCCATTCGTTTATACTGAAGTAGTTCAGGAGTGCTTCACTAGAGGCTAAGGGCCTAGCCCTGGTGGATCCACTTGCTATCTGTACCATTACTTTACAATCGCAGTTGTGTGATGGTTTGGTTTGGTTTTCATTCATTTAAATCACATTACTTTACTATGGTTTGTTTCCAGAGTTTATAAATTGTTGTAACTGTAACTGAATTGCGTTGCCGTTCCTTTTCATCATAATAAGATTATTACTTTCTGCAAACTATATTGTTATGCTGTTCATTTCAATTATAAAGCTTCGCTGTTCATTCCAGTAAACTGACTTTGCTGTTCATTTCTACTAAATAGCATTGTTGTTCATTTCCTTTATGCAAGTATTTGGTTTTGCTTTTTAGCATTATTACAGTCAGCATATTCATTCCATTTCTATTGGCAACATTGTTGATTTAATTTCTTGCTATTTCCAATTAGTTGTTTTAGCGTGGAGTGTAAGATCAACAACTGTAAAGAAAATTGGCTATCATTTTCAGAGTTCTCAGATTGTGTTATGAAACCAGCTCAAGAAAAGATAGAAAAGATAGATCAACGCCTTAGAATTCAGCCTCTTCGAGGGGGAAACCTCCTTTACATTACATAAATGAACAATTCTTGGATGATACAAATGACAAAACCTCCTTTCTATATATAGGAGTCTAAGGAGTCACAATATAATCCAGCCGACCTAACAATAATAATATAAAGCCACAAAAATAACAATAGAGGGATTCTATGGGGCACAGAAATAACAATATGGGGGTAATAGGGGCACAACAATATAAATAAGGGGTATAACTACAATAGTAATGGGGTAATCACTAGTATTATAGGGACCCAACATGCCCCTCTCCTTCAAAAAAAGTGTTGTCCTCAACGCTTGAGTAGTTCTGGATACTTCTGCATAAAATTCTCATCCTCCCATGTGGAATCTTCAGCGGATAAGTTCTTCCACTTGATAAGATACTCTGAAATTGATCGATTTCGTAGCTGTCGAGTTCTTGTTTCTGTGACTGCTTCTGGTTCCAATATAATTTTTCCTTCCTCATCAAGTTTTGGCAATATTGTTTGAATTGGGAGCTTGTCACCTATAACCTTCTTTAAACATGAAACATGGAAGACTGGGTGCAATCGAGAAGCTGCAGGAAGCTCCAATTTGTATGCCATAGTACCAATCTTTTGCAACACCTTGTACGGACCATAATACTTTGGTGATAATTTATTATCCTTCTTAGCTTGCTTTAGGGACATTTGCTTATATGGTTGTAGCCGTAGGAATACCCAATCACCTACATCAAAACTTCTTTCACTGCCATGTTGATCTGCCTGTTGTTTCATTCTATTTTGTGCCAACACGAGGTTATCCTTTAAGAGTTGGAGGACTTGTTGTTGATGTTCGATGTGATGTTCCACTGCCTGAACCTTAGAATTTTCTCTTAAATATGATGTGATGGATGGTGGTTGATACCCATAAAGTGCCATAAATGGGGTCATTTTTGTTGCTGTATGGAAGGAAGTGTTATACCACCATTCAGCCAGAGGCAACCATTTGACCCATTGTGTCTGTTTATCAGATACAAAGCAACGAAGATATCCTTCCAAACATTTGTTTACTATCTCAGTTTGCCCATCAGATTGAGGATGATAAGATGAGCTATGAGCTAACTGAGTACCAAGACAAGAAAATAATTCTGTCCAAAAATTTCCAGTGAAAATGGGATCTCTGTCACTTACAATAATCTTTGGGTTTCCATGTAGCTTTTGAACTGTTTCCATAAATGCAGTAGAAACTGTACTGGCTTTAAATGGATGTGATAATGCACAAAAGTGTGCATACTTGGTAAGTCTGTCAACTACCACCATGATGACACTCTTTCCCTCAGACTTGGGTAAACCTGTGATAAAATCCATTGAAACCTCCTCCCAACGTTGGCTTGGAATGGATAAAGGTTGTAATAGACCCGGTGTCTTAATTGTTTCAACTTTATTTTGCTGGCAAACCAAACATTCCGCCACAAACTTTTGAATATCTGATTTAAGGCCATCCCAAAAAAATTCCTTCTTAACCCTGTGGTAAGTTTTTAAAAATCCTGAGTGCCCTCCTAAGGGAGAAGTGTGCAATTCCATAAGAATCTTTTGTTTTAGCTGGGAATTCTTACAGAGGTATAAGCGATCTTTGTACCATAACGAATCATTTTGCCAGCTAAATGTATCAGAAGTACTGGAATCTTGTTGTAGCTTTCGAATAAGTGCCCACACTTCTTCGTCATTCTTCCATTCCTCCCTTGCTTCGTTTATCCAATCTGGTTGGATAATAGAAATGGCACACAACAATGCTTCCACATCCTCATCCTTTCTTGAGAGTGCATCTGCCACCACATTTTGCTTCCCTTTTTTGTAGATGATTTCAAAGTCATAACCCAACATCTTTGTGACCCACTTTTGTTGCTCTTCAGAGGATAATCTTTGTTCTAAAAAGTATTTAAGGCTATCATGATCTGTTTTTACCTTGAAGTGTCTTCCCATTAGGTAGGGTCGCCATTTCTTAAGTGCATGGAGTATTGCCAACATTTCCTTCTCATAAATAGCTTTGCTTAAAAACTTTCCCTTGATTGGACGACTTTCAAAAGCAATGGGTCTTTCATCTTGCATTAGAACAGCACCAATTCCATTTCCTGAAGCATCACATTCCACAATAAAGGTTTTTGTGAAGTCCGGTGTAGCTAAGACCGGTGCTTGGCACATTGCCTCTTTAAGATGTTCAAAGGCCTTTGTTGCTTCCGGAGTCCATGAAAATGAATCTTTCTTCAATAATGTTGTTAGAGGTGCTGCTATTCTCCCATAATTCTTAACAAACTTGCGATAATACCCTGTCAACCCAAGAAATCCTCGCAGATGCTTTATGGATGTGGGGATTTTCCATTCCTTAATGGCTTTAATTTTGCTAGGGTCTACCTTAACTCCTTCATGAGATACAATATGACCCAAATATTCCACCTCCTGGACTCCAAAGAAACATTTGGATCTTTTTGCATATAATTGTTTCTCCTCCAATAGTTGTAGCACCTTGTCAACATGTTCAACATGATCCTTCCAAGACTTGCTGTAGATTAGTATATCATCAAAAAATACTAACACAAATTTTCTAAGGAATGGTTTGAAAATTGAATTCATCAAACCTTGAAATGTTGAAGGTGCATTGGTAAGGCCAAAAGGCATGACCAAAAATTCATAATGACCCTCATGAGTTCTAAATGCCGTTTTCGGAATGTCTTCAATCTTCATTCTGATTTGATGATATCCCGAACGAAGATCCAACTTGGTGAAGTAAATTGATCCATGCAATTCATCCAGTAATTCATCAATAACAGGAATGGGGAACTTATCTTTAATAGTGAGCTTGTTGAGCTCCCTATAATCTGGACACATGCGCCATGATCCATCCTTCTTGTGCACCAATACTACTGGAGCTGAGAAAGAACTTTGACTCGGTTGAATTATACCAGCCTCTAGCATTTCTGCAACCATACGTTCAATTTCACTTTTTTGGACATAGGGATATCTGTACGGCCTGATGTTTGGAGGAACACTTCCTGGAATCAGATGAATAGCATGATCATGATCACGCATAGGTGGGAGACCCTTGGGAGTCTCAAATACCTTGGAATGATTGTCCAAGACTTTTTGGAGATCTGGAGAAATAGATGATTCCAATGTGGAAACATCTAGCGAGCATAATTGTGCAATTACACCTCTTTGCTCCTTTTTAGAAGCTTTGTCATACCATGAGAGCTGATTATCTTTCCTGGTTTCCCTGCAATACCCCTTAATTCAACTTCCTTTCCTTCCGAAGAAAATTTGATGAAAAGTTCTTGAAAATTAAAAGCTATTGTACCCAAGGATTGTAGCCATTGGACTCCTAGTACAACATCCGCACCTCCCATTGGAATGGAAAGCATTGGGCTAGTCAATACATATTCTCCCATGGATAGCTTGATATTATGGCACTTTCCAGAGCAATTTATTGTTCCTCCATTTGCAATCATCACTTGACACTCTGGTGCTGGATATAGGAAGCAATTCAATTCTTTTGCTACCCTACAATGAATAAAATTGTGGGTGCTTCCTGAATCAATCAACACTATTACCTTTTTCTTCTTGATTTGTCCTTCTATCTTGATGGTTTGAGGAGTGGTAATTCCCGCCAATGCATTACAAGATATGGTCGGATTTATTTGTTCTTCATCTAGGCTTTGTTCCTGGAGTATATCTTCTTCTTTTGACCTTTCTTGCTCCTTTTCTTCTTCCTCTTCACAATCTATGTAGAATAATTTCTTCTCAGCACACTTATGACCTTTAGTGTATTTGCTATCACAACTGTAACAAAGCCCTTTTGCTCTTTTTTCTTCCAATTGTTGTGGTGTCAACCTTATAGGTTGTGGAAGACTAGGGGCAACAACACTTCCGTCTTTATAGTTGTGAGTGGTATGCTTCCTGGTTGCCATAATTTTGCTTTCCATTTTTCTTGCTAACCTGAATGCCTTCTCTAATGAATCGGTTCCCAAAGGCGAACATCATGTTGGATATTATCCTTTAAAGACCCTATGAACACATCAATCCTATGCTCCTCTGGAATATCTTTTACCCTTATGTTCAATTTTTGGAACTCCTCAATGTGCTCCATTACTGAACCCTTTTGTTTGAGACTTATCAATTGGCTAAAAAAAGTGTTGCTTTTTGTATCTTCATAATGTGCTATCAATTCTTCCGTAAAAATTGCCCAAGTGATAAATTTTTTACGAGAGCAAAGCCATTGATACCATACAAACTGATTTGGTTCCAAATATACAGTTGCCATACGTACCTTTTGTGCATTTTGCACATTATTGAGATCGAAGAATTGCTCCATCTGTAATATCCATGTAGCGGGATCCTTGCCATCAAACTTCCTCATATCGATTTTTGGAATATGGTGATTCTTCAATCCAACATTAGCGTCTATGGTATCATGATTAACATTTCTTTTGTTCTCATCATGAGTTTCCTTTACTACCTTTTCACCATTAGTGACCCTTTCTTGTAGCAACTTCTTCAATTCTTCCATATCTGTCTTCAAATCTGCCATGTCTCTCTTCAAATCTGTCTTCGAATCATCCATCTTAGTTTCCATGCCCTTTATCTTAGATTCCACGCCACTTATCTTAGCTTCTGTTAGCTTTTGTGAGCGTGACATTTGTTGCACTTGTTCTTGTAATTTTGATATATCATGTAGCATTTCTTCTTCTTCTTCATGAGTCATGCTAGAGCTTTCAGGTTCCTTACTAGGTGTTTGCATTTTCTTTCCTCGGGGCATCAGTTACCGATAATAATGCTTTACTATGCCCTTTGAATTCCGTTAAACCAAGCTTACACAAAAATTTAAAAAAAAACTACACACCTTTTTTTCACTTTATAGAAGCCTGATATTGAATCTGATGTATCTCTGTAATTTCGGATCATCCAGTTCTGAAATTGCTACCTGTAGTAGCCTTCTGCGTCCTCTTTCCAATGCCACAAGTCTGAGCCAAATTGGATTCTCCAAAGAAGAGTTATGTGAAATCTCCCACAGTGACTTGCTTTTAGACTGGTTCAGTAGAGCGAACTTGTACGACGTGCCACGAGTCACTGTTTCAACCTTTGAATCTGAAACACACACACAAGAAACTACAGTCCGTCCTCTTTCTGTACCTTTTTACGAAATTTCAATCCGATCCTCAGAGAGAGAGTTATGACGATTTTCCCCAGGTCACCTGTTTTGAATGTAATTCAGGAGTCTGCAAAAAGGCCAACTTCCTCAGATCATATCTCCGAAAATATCGCGCAAAAAGCTCTGAAATTTGGACCCAAGGTTCAGCGCCAATTCTTCTCAAATGGGTTTTTTTTGCGACTTCTGAAACGTCACAGAAAAAAAGTTATAGCGAAAATGCCACGATGACCTGTTTGGAGCAGCGAAACCCTAGAATCCAAAGCTCTGATACCAAATGTTATGAAACCAGCTCAAGAAAAGATAGAAAAGATAGATCAACGCCTTAGAATTCAGCCTCTTCGAGGGGGCAACCTCCTTTACATTACATAAATGAACAATTCTTGGATGATACAAATGACAAAACCTCCTTTCTATATATAGGAGTCTAAGGAGTCACAATATAATCCAGCCGACCTAACAATAATAATATAAAGCCACAAAAATAACAGTAGAGGGATTCTATGGGGCACAGAAATAAAAATATGGGGGTAATAGGGGCACAAAAATATAAATAAGGGGTATAACTACAATAGTAATGGGGTAATCGCTAGTATTATAGGGACCCAACAGATTGAGGATCTTGTTTATGCTTGATTTCATTTACATCAGTTGACAAAGGAAAGAGTTATTGCTATTGCATCCTTGACTGATAATTGCTGCTAATTTCTTAAGTGAATGATTTAGTTTTAGAGCATTGAGTTTCTTTGAATTGAAAATAGGTTTTATTTCAAGCATCCATTTAATCTTGTATTTGAAGCACTGTATTGCAAATTGGAAAGCATTACTCTTGGATTGAATTGACGCCTCAGACTGAGTACACTCTTGAAATATAAAATCACACCTGGATTGATAATTAATGTAGGATAAATAGGAGTTAAAAATACACCTTTTATACCTCAACACCAACTAATTACTGTAAAATTTCTCCCCATCTACCATCAGTTGATGAAGTGATTGATCTAAATCCAAGTACAGTTAATCCCACTCTTCCATTGGAGGGTGAAACATGTATCACTCAGGTTGATGGACTATTTGTTGATCAAGTGGTCAAATTGATTCCATCTTCGGTCGATCCCACTCTCCCTTTAGAGAGTGAACTTCATACTGCTCATGTTCTTCATGTTACTTCAAATTCTTCTACACATGGGGACATTTCATCTGTTGCTTTTGAACCCCATCCATGTAACGGGGCTATTTATTTTGATTGGAGTAGATTGAAAAAACCTCGTCTTCCTTCTTCCACCCCTTTCCAAATCATTGTGAAGGCTTATGGTAAGAATGTGCATTACACCAATGTAGATGAAGGTGCTTTTGTCAGTGTTTTATCTTGCTTGGACAGATTTGGGTTCCCCTCGGCTTGTGCCTGTTACACAAAATCTGTTAGCTTTTAACAGAACCGTTAGTGAACCTTTAGGGATCCTTCCTAAGTTACATATTACTCTTAAAGGTAAAATTATTTGTATTGATCTTATGGTAGTCCAAGGTCCCTTATATTTCAATTTTCTCCTTGGGTGAGACTATGTTTATGCCATGAAAGTTGTCGTATAGACACTCTTTCATGTGATGTCCTTCCCTCACAATGGAAACATTGTGACGGTTGATCAAATTTCATATGTTGATATTTCTTCGCCTACTAGTCATACAACACCCCTGAATGTTCCCTATATGGAAGTGGCACCCACCCTGCCACGGGTTAATTATGTGGCAACCTATCCCATATTTTCAATTACCAATGCAAGTGAGCCTCTCACTGTCTGCTCGACTTCTTTTGACTTAGATCTGGTAGTTGACATGGTTAAAACATCAATGGGGGAATTTGAATGCGATTTTCTTATCCCTGTTGATCCCCTTGGAATGTGTTCCTTCCAGAAGGCTGTTCTTTCATATGATGAAGACCTTTTAGAAGCCATGATCAAGGGGTGTCCCTTGTCATGTGTTTCTTCCATATGGAAGCCATGAACAGGTTCCATGAGGATATTTATTTTACTGTGTCAACCTCATTAAAAAATGAAACAACTCTTTATGAGGATGGTTCTTTTACTGTGTCAACCTCGTTAAAAAATGAAACAACTCTTTCTGAGGATGGTTTTTTCACTGTGTCAACCTCTTTAAAAAATGAAACAACCCTTTATGAGGATGGTTCTTTTACTATGTCAACCTCATTAAAAAATGAAATAGGTCTCATGAGGATAGTTCTTTTCTTGTTTCGACCTCATTAAAAAATGAAATAGGCATGTTGAAGATAGTTATTTTACTGTGTCAACCCCATTAAAAAATGAAACAGGTCATTGGAGCATAGTTCTTTTCTTGTGTCAAGCTCGTTAAAAAATGAAACAAATCCTCCCCTATTATCGTTGAGTGTTTAACTAGATCTCATAAATGTTAAGTCGAGTCTTTCTAATCTCGTAAACAAGCCTTCGTTTCATCCGCCTATCAGTAACCGATAGTCTACTTAGGTGAATGAAATGAAGCTTGGGGGGTATGTACCTATGTAATTATGCTGGGGGCATGAAACCACTTTCAAGCACAATTTTCTCTATTTCAAGATTGTGTAAAAATGAAACCACCCTCAAGCACAATTTTATCTGTTTCAAGATTGTGTAAAAATGAAACCACCCTTAAGCACAATTTTCTCTATTTCAAGCTTGTGTAAAAATGAAACCACCCTCAAGCACAATTTTTCTTTGTTTCAAGCTTGTGTAAAAATGAAACTTATCTCGAGTCCATTTTGGTTATTATTTTCAAGACTCGTTAAACTCATGAAAATCTTGATCTTCTTTTGCTATCTTTTCATGCTCGTAAAACACATATGAAAATGCCAAGTTCTTTCTGTCTTTTCCTGCTCATTAATTAAATTGAAAGTTGGTAAGATGAGTATATTTTTATCACTTTTTCGAACTTGTTAAAACTTATGAAAAAGCGAAACCATGGAGTCCTCTTTTAAGCCCTTTTTTCAGACTCTTAAAACATGAAAAGGTTGTCGAGTACTTGATTGTTCGAACTCGTAAAAGTAAATGAACAACCGTCTGTTCAGTATAAGTTTATTCCTTTTATAGACTGAGATAGGATTGTTTACGAAAAAGGTATACGTTGATCAAACATGGTCAATAGAGTTATCGCTTGTATTATTTTATCCTTTTTCGGACCTGAGAGACTAAACATACAAAAACGAAAATGATGAAGTTTACTTATATTTTTCTCCTGACTCCCTAAAAGTGAAAAAATTCTAAGCTTTACTTTCTTCGGGCTCGTTAAAATTTTACGATAAAAGAACTGAATGAGTTTCCTTTTTATGTCTTTTTCAAACTCTTAAAAGAAAACAACATCGATTTATTCCTTTACTGGACTCGTAAAAATTAAAAAGTACAAGACTCGTGAAGAATGACAAGACTGAACCACTCCTTCTTAGGGTTCATTAAAAATATTAGGATGGAATCATATGAAGGATGAGCTTACAGGACAAGCATATGTTGTCATCCTCAAGCTTGTAAAAAACAAAGAGGTACTTGCCAGTAATGGCGGGGGGAAATTGAGAAGAAATGTTTTTTTCTTATATTTCAGGCAGTATGTCGCTCTTGAACATGACACTGCGTCACATATCTGTTCAGGTTGGGTAATCCATTTGTCTCATAGTTAATCGAACCTTATTTAAAGTATTTAGTTGGTTTTGGGTATTGTTGTTGAGTCAAATGTCGCCAAGTCATTTTGTCGTGTCGCCAATATGTTCAAGAGAAATCTAAACCTCTGTTAAAACTACCTTACAATTTGTAGCCTTCAATCGCGTCGGCCATCCCTAAGTCAGTCCTTGCAAACTATTTTCCAAAACTTGACATTGTGTTTCATGTCGTAGGCTTTCCTACAACGGGTCACTTCCTATCGACTTCAACTCATTATCTAGGAAGTTGATTTAGAAACCTTCAATACCTTGAGGCCTACATGCCTTAATGGCAGTTTTCTCACCTTCAACGACAATTTCTCATCATTGGCCTTCAATCGAATGATTCTATGAGTGCTCGAATTCAGATCGCTTATTCGCATTTCATAGATTGTACTATAAGTACCTTGAGAACCATTGTCATTATTGGTGGTTTCTATTGCACATGTTAACGGATTACATCATTGATCGGTAATCAAGTGGTTTCTGCCATGTTCGACTTCGAAACATTCACTCACATGGTTAGATTCGTACTGTAGATTGAGAGATGGAGATCAAGACCCTGGATCTAGTTTCATCAATCCATATTGCGAGGAGATTTTATATTCATGATTATAGAGAGAGTTTTATGTTTGATGGTTGCGTCCATCCTATATCTACTTTGACATGATGTATTTCCATACTGTGCTTTAAGACTTTTATGTTATGAGTATGGGAATGCCTACCTCAGTGATGATTATTATATTGCATTGTAATCCTTGATTGATTGTTGCAGGTTTCCAACCATGATCTCTGATCCAATCCTTGATATGATAAAGTACTTTAGTCCTCAAACCTTTCTAAATTTGCACTTTAGGGGGAAATCTGTTACACTTCATTTTGTCACCATGAAAAATAATCATCAAAATTGGATCCCTCACCATCCATCCAAGTGTCATGAAACACTCCCTTGCAAGTCAACAACTTATATACCTTGGAGAAAGTTGAATTTCTGGATCTCATGGTACAAAACCCTACTTTTGAGCATCTGCGCAGTTTTTCTTAACAAAAACCACACATGCGCAATTTCTTCCACTGTAAACTACGCAGAACTGCACTCTATTTCTGAACAAAAATTACGCAGGTAAATCAATAAAAAGTAAAAATAAAAGTGATATCTAGAAGCATTGTTGGGCAAATCATTCCCAACAGAAAGCATCAAACTCATGTTTATTCGAGTCTAATTTCATTTTTTAGGAAACTAATTCCCATTCTTCAAGGAGCCCTCATCCCTCTTTTAGTGGATCTCATTCTTGGACTAAGGATCTCAAACTACTTCCTTTTGGCCTATTAATCAAGCCATATGTGGGGGAATTGAGAGAGGTTGCTGAGAGTAAGTTTATGCTGGAGTAATCAGGTTGGAGAGTTTATCATTCTTGGAGAGGATTGAGATCAATGGGAGGAGCTTTACAACATCAAGGCACAAGTTTTGTAGCTCTTTTATGTTTATGAAATTAATACAAACAAACATTTCTTCTCACTTCATTGTTTAATGGATTAATTGATCAATTTTATGGATGGTTTATGTTATTTATATTTGTCCATTGGAATGATGTTATTTACTAGTTTCCTTGATCACTAGTTTGAATTATTGAATAATAATTTATGTTGCATATGCCTTTGATCCTTTGTTGTTTCCATGTGTGTAGGTCTAGATTCAAGCGTGGAGGAGCTGCACTGAAGCACAAAGGGGTATCTTCATCAAGCATGTCGTAATAAGGTACGAATTTCCATTTCTCACCTTGTTAGCTTATGATTAGAGAAAAATAGATTCAAAGAAGGAATTAGCTTGATTGTCTGTTTGTTTCTAGTTTTTGTTTAGGATCTAGGGAGATCGCTCTTGTCAGCATGGGGGACTTATCCACCTAATAGGAGTAGATCCTACCTTCTATAGAGGACTTAGCACCATATGTTTAGGTAGAAATGGAGGAAGACATATTTTTGCAAAAGAAGTCCAAAAGCAAAAGAGAAGGTAGTCTGACTTTGGTAGATCAGGTTGAAGGAACAAATTCCAGGAAATGAAAAATGGTACTCCAAGGAAAAACTAGAGAAAATTTTTCCTCGCCTCATTAGATAAAGCTTTGAAGGACTAAAATACTCCCTAAATTGGCAAGTATGAATTGGATTGGACTATCATACTATTTTTTACACACACGCACACATAAGTGGAAAAATTGGAGGAATCAACTTGTAGGACAATTTTAGAGACAAGTCTCAGTGTGGAAAATTGGAGTCTGAAAACCTCATGAGGCCATTTTGAGGCATCAAAAGACATATATATATATATATATATATATATATTTTTTTCAGGTAATAGAATCCAAATATTGCACACATTCCCTTGATTTTTATTTACACATAAAGACCATTCCAATAGTGTAAATAATCACCCTAGTCAAAGTTTGTATGTGAAAGTTATGCCTCCTAGAATTTCACTGACCTTGTTGACCACCATCATATGAGTGAATGACACGAGAACCCCCAGTACTCACACATCTGGGGCTAGACATGTGTGGGATTTCAAGACTATTCTAGAAGGTCCAAAACATTATCACAATTGAGAGTTGAGGAAGTAAAAAACTTGCCCTTGGATGGCTATCAAGCAATGCTAAATATCAATACGTTATGAGGATAAGGGGTTCTATTCTATGTCATTCTATATGTTCCATAGTTTAGTAGAGGAACTAGAAGTGGTAACTTAGAGAGCATAAAATAGGGGGATAAGAATTAGAGGAGTTTTGAGGTCTAAAATGGGCCTCCTAAGGAAAATAATAAAATTTAGGTAAAATAATAAAATAAGAGTTATGAATTTTTAAAGGAAAAGAAATAAAACTACTCAAATAATAAATAAAGAGTATAAAAAAAATAGTAAAATTAAAAATAAATGAATTAAAGAATTGAATATTCAAAAAAAAATACTAGTATAGTATAACATGGATATAAATTGCTTATGACCGTGGTTGAATCTTCAGGATTTGAATGAGTAGTTAATGATGCAATGAAACCACAAATTATCATATTTTCATGTATTTCCATCCCAACGATACTAATGGATATCTCCTCAAATTCTTGTCAACATTTCCAAATTCCTAGAATTTGAATTTTGCTAATGCTGCAAGTGAAATGAGATTAAATCTTTGTCATCAGTGGAAGACATTAAATGATCATCAACATTCCCTGTGATAAGTTTCTTCTCATTCCTTAAGAGCTTACAATATTAAACACAAGTTGTTGATCACTTACACTATCATGACGCTTGGCAATTTCAAATCCCCCACTTTGAGATTTCATGGGGAAATATCAATATGCATCATGAAAATTTGATCAGTTGAAAATCAAGAAATAGTTGATATCTTAGAGGTGTATTTGAACCTCATTTCTAGTGAACCCAATATCATATATAAATCACTGCCTGGCTCTTAATCAAATAGAGCCCAAGCTTCACAATTGACCTTGAGCCAAACTTGTAACGATGCTAGCTTTACAACATTGTTGCCGATTTGTTATTTAAGACTAGTTAACAACAATGTTAGTAGCAATGGATTTTTTTATTTATTTTTGTGTTATAAGAATCAATTGGGTTTAAGTCACTTTATGACATTTCCAAAGCAAATAAAAATCCAAACAAACAATGGAAGATTTTAACATAAAAGTAAGGACTTATCTATGTCCAATCTCCTCATTGAAGTCCCTCCTTCTAGAGTAAACTAATCCTTCTCCAAATCTAAAGTAACCTCATTACAAGGGAAATATACACCCCAAACAATTTTCATCCCTATCAATGTAGAGTCAAAGATATTGTCAATAGTTGTCGCACAAAGACCTTAAGCTCAAGAACTAGGAGGGGATCTCTTAACTTACAAATAGTTAAGTCCCAAAATCAATATGCAACTAATATTAGCACAATAAAAAATTGATAATATCATGGTCCATAAAAGGACATGCATAAGGCTACAACCTTCAAATTGGTGGATACGTCACTCATAAAATATGACTAACTTTGGCCTAGAAGCTACGATGTGAATCAACACCTATGACCCTCAAGCTACAATGTGAATTGGGATTGTAATGCATTCAACTATATGGTTCCTCACCTCCATCAATGGTGCTCTCACATACAAAAAGAAAAATTCATAACTTTGGCCTATACGCTACAATACCTCCTTACCTCATTTACCCACCAATTAAAATTTATGGATAATACACAAATTATTAGATTAAATTGATGAACACTTCCCTTCCTAATGGCTCTCCAAGGAACTAGAATTGATGAAGTGCACAATTCCCAAGGTAAATCCCCTCATAACAATAATATAACATCTATTGGCTTCATAGGGTGTAACTTCCATTTAATCTCAAACACACAATTAACACAACATTTAAAAAACATATAAAGAAATTCATTGCACATAAACACAAAATTTATCCTAGAAACACAAATGGAAAAAACAACATTCAATTAGTTTCAGTTAGGTCCTTATTTCTTGAAAAATGTGCAAGTTATGATTCTCTCTAACTCTATAGTCCACTCTTAGGCTTCACATGGGAATTTTGGCAATAATTCCCCTCACTCTCAAGCAAAGAACCCCTATTCTTCTCTAGTGCAAATGAAAATAGGAGAATAGTTCAACTATGTATAGGAGTTGAAGTTGGAGGCTAGGCATCCCAAATTCTTTAGCTTCTTAGAAGTTGAGAATGCATATCCTAATTATATTTAGTCCAATTAACATTTGAGGAATAATGTCCCATGTTTTTATTTCTTTTAATATACATTTTTTCTTATCATTTTTATTTTTATTTTTTATTTTTTATTTTTTTTCCGAATATATTTTCTTCCCATCCGTTTACATTCTTGCGGCTTACATTAAGAGTCATTTATTGATGTAAGTGAGGACATTGGTTGGGATGCAATGGGGCTTTTCACACCATAAACCATGTCTCCTATCTTATCTATAACCTCAAACCTCTCCTACATAGATCTTAGTATAACCTAAGATGATAACCAATTATGTTGTTGTGTAGATCAAATTAAAATTAATTAAGGCCATAGTTTCAAACAAGTTGTGATTTTAACCCCTATAAAAATGGGTGATTCCCAGAGCACCACTTTTTGATTCAAAATTTGATTTTAAGGTTTTCCTTGCAATGATACCAATTGTTAAAGCACGGTTTCAAACAAGTTGTAATATTTTTAAAACTAAAATAGATAATGATTAAATTTTAAAAGCATATGTGGCCACACCATATAATGGGTTAATACAAATCAAAATCAAAAGAGTTTGAATCATAGGATTCAATAACCCCCAAAATTTCAAAACAAAAATACATGTTTGTTAGGATATAGTTACACTCCTTTCAACATAACTAAAGATCCTGGGTTGCTATATTTCCTAATCAACTAAACCGACAACAAAACTACCTTGCATCACATAAAGAACGTGGAATTTTTAGAAGAAATCATTCCCACAAAGGCCTTCTTTCTTGACATCCACTTGAAGATTAAGGTCCAAATTTATGTTTTCAGCCACCTTTTCTCCTAGAACTTGTTGAACTATCTTCTCATCTTTAATTAGCACTTTGATTAATCTAATAGAAACCCTTGGGAAGGAGGAGATGGAGTGGAAGCTCCTTGCAAGAACAAGAATTAATTGGTATTGCATGTTGTCATCTACTATCAACTTATCTATTTCCTTCCTTTGGTTATCCACTTTTGATGTTAATTATGCATTTTTAATTGCCTGAAACTCAAACTAAGTAATTATCCGACTATTGATGCATTATGTTGTAGCTTGAACATCCAAAAATGACGAGCAATTCACCTCTAAGCTAGCTTAAGGATCCACAAATGATGAGAAATCCACCTCTAAGTCCTTCCAAAGTCAAAGATTTCACATGGAATGCACTAGCTACATTGCTTATGTATGTACATATTAAACATGAGTGTGCAACCTATTCCTAAAATAGATGCCATACATAAGACAATCAAAAGGAATTTGGAGAAGAAAACCAATTATTAGTGTAAAGTTTTTTGAGAATTGTACCAAAATCCCTTACTTAAGTTGCTAGTGACAAACAACCCTAACAAAAAAAATATGATTGTTAATATGCTTGCTAAACCTGCAAAACAAATTATGAAAACCCTGCAACATATAACATGCAAATATAGCAAAACATATAACAAAAGAATATATGTGAAGAACCCAATGGAAATAACAGAAACTTAGTTTTATTATTGAAAATGTGAACTATTACACTTGATGAGGAGAGATTGTAGACATGGGATTGAAAATCCCACTCCATGGGATGGGTACTTTAGTAACCCTGTGCTTCAACTCTTTCTTTTTTCTCTCAATGTATGCAATGGAAAAAAGATGGTGATGGAGGCTTGAACTCAAAATGAGAGCTCAAATGTCAGAGGACTATAATGGGGATGATGATAATGGTCATGGTGAAGAATGAGAAGAAAACCCCTCTATTTATAACAAAATTTTAAAATAGATCGAGACTTAGAAAATAATAAAATACTATAGACTAAATGAAAATCTAGTTGTTGTGAATATTTTATTATATTTTTTGAGAGGGAAAATATATTCGAAATGGTCAAATATCTTTATTTGGAAAGGGCGTAGTCTAATTTATAAACAAAATAACCTTTTTCACCTGAATTCACCAAAATCAGGCAATACAATTTCAAGATTTTTTGTTTTTTTAAAATATATTTTTGAATGCATAAATGGATTCAACACTCTGGAAAACCCCTTGGGCACTCAAATTACGCAGATTAAACAATTCAAACTCAAGTTTTTAAAAATATCTGTCAGATTTTGATTAAAATTAACTAGAAAAAATGTCGTGAAAAATGCCATTTCGTCTATAAGTTAGACTACCCCTTTAGAAAGTGGTTAAAGTAATTAACAAATAAAAAATGATTTATTAATTACTTTAGGGTGATTAAGTCAAATATGAATTAGAATTATTAAATAATGAATTAATAATTATTTCATGAGAGAAATGAGGGAATAATAAATAAATAATGATATATTTAATTATTCTCATGATGTTTTTTGGATTTTAATGAGAAATAATTTAGGAAAACAGTTCACTAAATTATTTCTTAAGGTGAAAGTGGGTTTTAATGTGTAAAAACCCATGCTACATGGTTAATTTCGCTCAACCTAGTAAGACATGGCCAAGGTATCATTTTTGGGTGATATCACCAATCCCTACTCCCAAACACATTTGAAGGGAGCTACAACACCCAAAGTGTTATGCCACCACCAAACTAAAATACCAGGCAATCAAAGACTAAACTAAGCTAGCCAAGAGATAATTATGATAACGACTACAAGAAGTCATAAAAATTATCCCACATGCGCTAAATGTTAAAATATTTTTGAACTTAAGAGTTGTCCTTCCATTGTGCTTAGAGAAAGGAGGTGGAGATATGATAAGGGAGGCAAGATTTAATTCCCATGGTGAACTATAATACCCAATGTCACTTGTCCAATGGCTTGTATTTCCCCCCACCATTTTTGGACAAAATTCTACAGAGTTCCACTATTTTCATAGCATCTAACTCGCTATTATGGGATCAGAGCAACTAAAAGAACTCAATATTTCTATTAGAGAAATTTTGAGGTAAAAAATAGGCTTCAAAACAAAAATGTACAACAAAAATAAAATTTTTAAGAACCAATATGATTCAATATGATGATGTCAACCATGGGGGATGATTCACCATTTTTGGAGTAATTAAAAAAAAAAAAAGGAACAACTTTTTTCAATTCGTATTTTCAACTTATCTCCCTACGATTTTACTCAAATTTCGAGTGGGAACACTCGTTAGATGTAGAATTTAATTTTGCATCCAAGGAGTACCCATGTTGCATATTTTCGATGGACCCTACTACACAAAAATATATGAAATATATGAAAAAACGTGATTGCAATCACGTTTTTTCATGTATTTCACATTTTTCGTATAGTAGGGTCCATCGAAAGTATGCAACATGGGTACACCTTAAATGCAGAATTATATATCCATCGAGTGTTCCCGCTCAAAATTTGAGTAAAACCATAGGGAGATAAGATGAAAATAAGAGTTGAAAAAATAGGTAATCTAATCTTATTTTATTATTTCCACTATTATTTTATAATATTCCTTAGGAGGCCCATTTTAAACCTCAAAATTTCTCTAATGCATAATGTCTTGAGTTCCTAGTATCAATTTGGAAAGAAAAAACTCTTGTGGAGCCAAGAGAATTTGCATTTGATGAATTATTGTAGAGAATTCCTTAATTGCAATAAGATTATTGATCCCCATTGTCTTAAGGATAAGTGGACCTTCATATAGGGCCAAAGCTTCAACTGGTTGTTAGAGGATATGCCCAGCCCCCAAGCATAGTTAAGTTCACGTTTTCTCTTGGGTAAAAAGAAATTGTCCACCTTGACACCTACGACTCCAAAAACAAGTGTAATATTAACTTTGAAAAGAAAAAATGATTTTGGGGGCACCAATTTTCGATTTAGGGTTAATTTGACATTTTTAATCCAAAATATACAATTTTAAGGCTAAAATTCTTATTTTTGAGATTGCAGTTCTCATCAGTTCAATAATTGTGTTTATACATTTTCACCATTTTTCATCATTTTTTATTATGTCGAGAGTTGAAATAGAACAATACTATGCAAGATAGACCTAAAAGACTTCTATACAAATCCCTCAACTCTCCTTCCGCTTTCATTGCTTCAAAAATAAGACCATTAGAAATGCAGGTAGGATTTGCCTCACACCAAGCTAACTAAGAGGTATGTAACTAAGAGGTGTGTAATTCGCTTGATCGTGGCATAAATAAAATCCATCTAACATTTTAATTTAGATAGAAAAATTTATGAAAATTTTTATCATACATCAACATATTATAAGTGGAAAATCTTGGTGGAGAAAAAATTGTATATTAAACCTGGAAAAAAAAATCCAAATTTCATGGAAAACTAAAAGTGACTAGATCATTATGACTCTCAATTTGCAAGTAATTAATCAATTGGAAAATAAATTATATATTTTCATGACTAACGTCCCAAATATTTTAACCTTCCTGAGCGAATATTTGAGTATATATTTTTTCATCTTTAAGAAACATGAAAGAAATAAAATAATAAAAATATATCATGTGGGCACAGGAAAGCAGGGAGGTTCTTTTAATTAATTTTATGACAAAAATGATAAAATGTCACCAAGCTTCATTTCTCATACAAGAAAAAGTAAAAAAAACATACATTTTATGAAGTATGACGTCATAATAAACAAAGCCCAAAAAGCAAAGAATTCCATATTTAATCTGAGGCCAAAAAGAAAGGGCACCTAGAATGAAATGAGGAGCATAGCCGAGATTCATTGCACACCACAAGAGTATGGAAATCATTGTACATACAATTAGTTTGGTTTTGAATTACATACAATTAGTTTGGTTTTGAATTAATTTTGAGTTTGTTTTTTGTTTTGTTTTGTTTTTTGTTGGAAGAAATAAAAAATAAAATTAGAGTTGATAGGTTCATTGTGTGGAGAGGCATTTTACGGAGTTGTCTATAATGCGACTTTTTGGAGATTCCGGTGACGGAATCCGACGGAAGAAATTGAGGCTAAATCTTGATTTGCTGCAGTTAAAATGGTTTTTTAACTGCATATTTGGATTCAGCACCCTGGAAAACCCCTGGGACGCTTTCATTGTGCAGAAACTAGCTATCAAACTTGCGATTCCAATAAATTCTTGTCGGATTTTGACCAGAAAAACCCGCCGGAAAGGCTTTCATAAAGTCGCGTTATAGACAACTGCGCATTTTACAGTTTAGTATAGAAAATATGTTGTAATGTTATTAGAAAATATGTTGTAATATCATCAGATAGTACAATAGTATTTTATATTTACCATTACATGACTAATTATTTATATTTAGCCCAGGGCCGAAATCATCCAAAATAATCTCAAATATTAGTTATTTAATGTATAATAAAGCATATTGGATAATGATTAAAATGTCTCTCTTGTTAGTCATTCCACGGTTATCACAAAATCCCATTGAGGTTTTATAGGAGTGGTCCATCATAGGAGGCATTTCAACAATACCTTCCTAGAGAAATTTGAAAATATTTGTTGGATAATAGTTTATTAGAGCAAGTAGACTAGGAGTAGAATTTATGTTAATATGTCTAATTTATAATACTATATAAATCTGTTAGATGTTGTAGAGTCCATAATAAAAGTAATAAAAATAATAAAATTCAATTTGTTACATTGTAATTTTGTTTTTAATAATTAAATTACTAATAACTTTTTAGATAAAAGAAAATCATAATATACATATTATATTAAAATATATAACATATAAGTACAAC
The DNA here is from genome assembly GCA_031772625.1 of Pinus tabuliformis. NCBI lineage: Eukaryota > Viridiplantae > Streptophyta > Pinopsida > Pinales > Pinaceae > Pinus > Pinus tabuliformis. Next base: position 807,992,302 of record CM062810.1, read on the forward strand.
AATAAGTTAAGGTCTATTTTACCTTATAAAATAGAGTAATGATTCTATAACCATATTTAAATTTAATTAATAAGCACATAAAAATTTTAATACTTACAATAATTAGCTTAAAATATAAAAATATATTTAACCATGGATATTATCCACTTTGCTATGGATATTATTGACTTGTAAATAGGCTTTGCTACAATACCATAGGCCAATACCATGACTCATCAATACAACATGCCCAAAAATCATCTCTCATTTCACAATCAAGATAATTTTGAAATGTTTTATTTGAATTTAATTTTATAACAATTATTTATTAAATCTAAAAAAATTATAATCACTTTTGAGATATATCTACACCTTTATCTATTTATACATAAAATATAAATAGTAGTTATCCATTTTACCATATAAACTAAAATAATAATTTTGTAACCATATTTAAATTTCATTAATAAGCACATAAAAACTTAATACTTACAATATAACAAGCATAGATCCATTTTAAGTATGGATCTAACATGAGCCGAAAATGTCAAGTTTTTTCACATGCAAACTTTTTTACAGTGCAAAATACAATGTTATTTTTCATTGTTTAAATTCTAGTTTTTATTTTTATTTTAAAGGGGCAACGACAGACGAACAAACTTACACATCACCTCATACTGGGGTGTAGAATGAGTCTCTCGGCTCAACAAGATTTTTGACCATGGATATTTACCCCACTTTACTATGGATATTATTAATCATACCATACCATGGGTCAATATGATGGTTCATCAATACCACATACCTCAAATCCATAGCCCATTTCACAATCAAAATAATACTTACAATATAACAAGATTTTTAACCATGGATACTCACCCAACTTTACCATGGATATTATTAACCATGCCATGGGCCAATACCATGCCCAAAAAAATCTCTCATTTGACAATCAAAACATTATATATATATATTTTTAAATTTAATTTTATTATATTTTTGGCTGAGAGACACTCTCCATATGCAAGAGATGCGTCTTGCTATATTATGTTATCTAAACATTTTTACCCAGTCAAATTACATAAAAATAAAAATGAAAATGAAAAGTAAAATTATTAATCAAAAAATTTTGACTCGGTGAAATTACATAAAAATAAAAATTAAATTAAAAAAATTAAACTAATAACTAAACCAGACTAGATTAATCTTAACTCCATATTTATCAAGCTCCTAGAGGGATCAAATCTCTGAGGTGCAAACCTTCAAGTTTTGCACTAAGAAAAGAGGTTTGCACCTCGAGAGATTTGATCCATCTTGTCATTTGATAGATCCATAATTAAGATGGATCTAGGCTAGTTTTATTTTTAATTTAATTTAATTTTGGATTAAGTGAAAATGTTAAACATTACAACATCTCTACCATATTGGTTTCCCTCTCAACACAATTAATATACCAACCTAGACCTGTCTTAACCCTAGATCTATCAAGTGTCAAGAGGGATCAAATCTCTCAAAGTGTAAACTTTTTTTTGAGTGCAAAATTTGAGGAAAGGTTTGCACCTTGAGAGATTTTGTCCCTGTCGGCATATGATAGATCCAGGGTTAAGATGGATCTAGATTGGATTAATTTTAAATATAACGATTTAACATGAACATATCCTTATACTAAATTTTAAAACATCTCTTAACACAACCAATTTTAAACAAATAATTAAAACCAAACCCTTCTTAAAAAAACTTAATTCCAGAGAAATTATAATTTACATCTTAATGTTAAAGCTAATTTTAAATCTCACCCATGACTTCATTAGTGAATAGGGTTATGGTTTCTCTATAATGGGGGGCTCTTGAGGCTGAGGGTTTGATGGCCTAGTGGGGATTTACGGTTTGAATCCTAGAGCAGGTAGATATGGTGGTGTAACACCGCCTTTGACTGGGTAGGGTGGTGGTGGGTATGCAGGAGGGTTTGGGCCTATGGTGTATGTTAGGACACCTGGAAGTTTATGCATTTGGAACGCCTAGTGGCTACATGAATGGAGGTTATGGCGATGGTGCTAGATATGGTATTCTCGATGGCGAGTATGGCATGGGTGGGTTTGTTGGGGTTTGGTGGTCTAGTGGGGGTTTACGGTTTGAAACATGTAACACCACCTCCCATATTTACCTACTTTCATCGGCCTGTTGGGGTAAACATGAGTTTCAGGTTACAATGACATGAATCAACCTCCTAAGTACATTTAAGGAAGTGGAATCGACTAACCAAAACTTTACTGACATTCCTCAGGAGCTACAAGACCCATAGGAGCTAAATAACCACTCCAAGTGCCCAAAACTTGAGGCAACTTGTTTTTTGAGTAATCCCAACTCCCATACTCTTGCATAAAAAGGAAAGCTAATGAATATAACCCTCTAGTCGCATGGATAACCCTGCCTCCCATCGACTGTAGTTTAGAATTCCTAGTTTTGTGCATGCGACCCCAAAATTTGAGCCACTTTCTCAGGGCTAGGATCCAGACCTCTTCCTAGAACTTGATAGAAATTTCTAGAATGATAAACGACACTAGGACAAATCCATTAATGCAAAACTTATACAAGAACTTGACCTAACCAGGCCAAACCATGACAATCATTCCGTCAAACATATAGTGAACAGGAAATATAGAGATCATGAATGCATATATGAACATAGAGATCTGAAACTTATCTAAGAATCATAAAGAAGGTATAATTCCCTCTCACAATAGTTGAAATAACATATATTAGGTCATGCATTCAATAACCATTCATTCACCAATCAATTCACGATAAGAGCCATAACTTGAATCTGTCATAAAACCATGTTTATAACCAGCATATAACCAGATTAATAACAATGATATAACAAACATCAAATCCACATCATAACAAGTAAATTTACTCATAAAATACAAGAGGAAATTAGCTCTTATTAATGTATGAAAAATCCAACCAAGTCAGGGACTTCCACGTACCACCCAACCATAGATTGGGCTGAACCAAATCTCTCTTTTAGCAAATCACCCTAGTGCTATATTCCAAGCATGAATGTGGGATCTCATGGGATAAAGCAATACATAAACAACCAAGGGAATCCAGAGGTTAAACCACCTCTACCCTCACACTACCGTAATTTGACCTAAACCGGTCTTGAGATCAAAAAAGCAAATTGAGCTTGGATGCCTCAGAATTCCTTCACTGTCCCTTGAGGAATTTTTCCTGTCTCCACCCACTTGTTGAGGGCTTCCCGGAGGAAACCATCTCCAACCCCAACCCTTGGGATTTTCGTGAGACCACCTCACCTAGATCCAAAACCTTTTGGAAATCCAAATCTCAACCAAGAATGAATCCCATCACACCATGGTTATCCATAAATGGCAAGGCAAGGCTAAAACCAATGTCAAACTAGGCAAAACCCATGCCAATAACAGAAAATGAACCAAACAAACACATGCATGCCAAAACCAACTAGGAAATCATACATGCAACCTGTTACCTACAAGTATTCTCATTGAAGTTGCTTGATCCAACTTTTTCTTTCTTGATCCTTGCTTTCTTATCCTTACTTTGCTTGCTTTCTTGCTTTCTCCTCTTGGTGATCTACTCCTCTCTGAAGCCAATTCCAAAACTCAATTGGAAAAATGCTCCAAACTAATGCTCTTATGCCTTTTTATTATTAATGTCTCTAATTTCTTCAATTTTCCTTCAATTTCCTCATCACATGAAATTTGTGACCTTTCACCTTCCTTTTCTCATATTTTCCTTTATTTTCATAAATAAAATACCAATTAATGCCTCTTTTACTTTTCAAATCATTTTCCAATGCCTTTGTCAATTTCCTTAGCCATAATAAACAACAAGTGATGCCCACTAGGATGTTCTGCCCAACATTCAACTTGGAATGTGTGTCCCATGACCTTGGTCTTATTTTGCCTCTATTAACTTTATTACATGAAATTTTAACGCGGGGTTGTTACAAACCGCTCCCCCTTAGGGGAACACCATCCTCGGTGTTTAATTACATCTATAACTAGCAAGACCATTGAAACCAAAACATACTTCCAATGGAGTTTTATAACTTATCTCAATGTAATATTTACAATGAACAACCTGGTCAAAGCAAAACCATCATGAAAAACTTCACAACAAGACAACCATACAACTTATTGGAGCTTTGTAACACAACTCATTGTGGTATTTACAATAACAATCATAAATAAATATGTACATATACCAAAAAGTCATTTGTTTCCACTAGAAAATAATGAAGGATACATATCCCGCATCTGATTAGTTATCTCCCATGTAGCTTCATCGGGCCCAAAGTGATTCCATTGCACTTTAACTTTCTCTATTGCTTGGTTCTGGAGCATGAGTTGTTTCCGCTACAATATGCATTGAGGTTCTAGCTGGAATTATCCTTCTGGCTCCACCTACAATACAGATTAATCAATAACATGATCAACATATTTCACATATTTTTTAAGCAATGAAACATGGAAAACATCATGGACTTTCACTGTCGGAGGTAGTGCAATTCTAGAGGCCATTGGTCCAATCCTCTTAAGGATCTCGAAAGCCCCGCAATACTGAGGTGTCAGCTTCGCACATGACCCAATCCTCAAGGATCTCCTCTTGGGATTGATGTGCAAGTACACATGCTCCCCAACCTAAAACTCCTTAAATAACCTGTATTGATCTTCATAACTCTTCTATCTATCTTGTGTTTCCTTTAGGTTCTTTTTACTGTTCCATATCTGCCAACATGTACGGTCCAATAAGTAACCTATTCACTGGATCAGTCCAACTAATGGGAGTATTACAACTCCGCCCATAGAGTGCCTCAAACGAACTCATCCTTAGTGACTCTTGATACCCATTATTGTAAGAAAACTCAACCAGTGTAAGATACTCCTCCCACCTCCTTTGTTGGTGCATAAAATACATCCTCAACATGTCCTCCAGAATCTTGTTGATCCCCTATGTATGTCCATCTGTCTATAGATGATAAGTTGTACTGAAGGCCAATTCTGTACCCAAGCCTGCAAGCAGATCCTTCCAAAACTTAGAAGTGAACTTGGCATATGTATCTGATATGATCTTCTTAGGAATACTATGCAATATCAATATCTCCTTGATGAAGATATGTGTTACCTCACTGGCTGCATCAATAGTCTTTACTGGAATGAAGTGAGCTACCTTGCTCAACCTATTAACTACAACCATGATGGCATCATGCTACTTCGATGTCATCGACAAGACTGTAATGAAATTCATGGAAATGACCTCCCATTTCCACTCCAAAATCGGAATAGGCTGTAACAAACTAGCTGGGTTCTTACACTTAGATTTCACCTATGGACAATCCAGACATCTAGCAACAAACTCCGCCACTTCCTTCTTCAAATTCGGCCAATAATAGAATTTATTCGCAACTATCAATGTCTTGTGATATCCCGGGTGACCTGAATATGGCTTGACATGAAAATCCCTCAAGTAAGCTTCTTGAGCTCACTGTCATCTGACACATAGATCATATCCATAAATCTCACCAAGCCATCTGTCATGAGAAGATAATCCACATCTTGATCACCTATACCTTATTGTTGTAACTTGTGCCTAAGCTCCCTATACTTGTCATCCTTTTGTCTTGCCTATAAGATCTAATCCTGTAAATCTGTCCCGTAATAGCTCACATCTGCAACATGGTTTACTTGCACTCTCCTACTAAGAGAATTTGCAACCATGTTCTCCTTTCCTTTAATATATATGATCTTGAAGTCAAACTCACTGAGCGTGGCCAACCATCTAGCTCGCCTGGAATTCAGATTCGGTTGGTCAAACAAGTACCTCAACCCACTGTGATCACTCATCAACACAAACCTCCTGCCAAGAAGATAGTGAATCCACATCTTCAATGCATGAATGATCACTACCAACTCAAGATCATGTGTCACATAGTTCTTATCATGCTCATTCAGTTTCCTTGATTCATAGCATACCACATGTCCCTCCTACATCGAGACTCCACCAATTCCTCTATTGCAAGCATATGTACACACCAAAAACTCTTTATCCGGGTCCGCAATCTTGAGAACTGAAGAATTTATCAACAATTGCTTCAACTACTCAAAACTTGCAGCACAATCCTCTTTCCATTCAAATTTCTGTCCTTTCCTCTGCAATGATGTAATAGAATAGGAAATCCTTGAGAAGTTCCTGATGAACCTCCTATAGTAACATGCTAATTCCATGAATGATCTAACCTCATCCACATTTCTAGGAGTTTCTCATTCCACGATAGCTCTGATCTTTTCCGAATCCACTTGTTATTCAGAATTTTCACGATTGCAGACAAAGGTGAATTCCGTAGATCTATTCCTTTGATATAAAGCAACAAAAGACAAAAAGATTCAATTTTTCCTTAGATAAATTAGAAAATGGTAAAGAAGCCTACCTGTAATCTTTATTAATCCTTCCTTTCCTCCTTGCTTGTAAGCTCCAATTCTAGCTCCAAGTGTTATAATTAGAACCTGCAAATATAACTAAAATAAGCAAAGGATCCACAACATCCATGTAGCATAATCTAAAATATTTATTCAGTTAATCGACATGGCACTGAAATACATGAGTGCAAACATAACACAATAAATATAGGAAAACAAGATACTCTTTATATTAACAAATATAGGAGAGAGTTTACAACCATAAATAGTAGTTGACTTTGTAGATGTCTCCCAAATTTGACTTGTCCTTCCTTGTCACAAAGCACACCTGAACATCAACCCTAATGCATGAATATGGTGACTCCTTTAGGCTCAAAGAAGTAACATGAGGGAACTATCAATCTCCAAAAGCCAACCTTGATGTTATGGAAGGTAGTAAATATATAGGGTAAGAGTGGTAGTTTAGGATTTACCATTCTAGGCTTGAGATCCACATATGATGTGAGGATGAGCTCAAGGGATAAGAGATAAGGTCTCCAAGATAAGATCAGATATGAATTTTAGCTCTCTATTCGTGGTCAATAGTTAAAACTATGTTAGAAGCTTCTCGAAGAGGAAGCTTCAGAGATATTTTTTATTTTCTCGAATTTCTAGAATCAACGCACCTACAAAAGGGAGAAAAATGTGTTGACCAACGTCGATACTTAGGTATGAAACATGAGTTGAATGCAGGTGGTCAGATATGCAATGTGCATTAGGGCTAAAAACAAAGTTTTTGAGCAATTTGTCCCAGAAACTCAAACTTTTTGGATAAGTGATGCTTAGGGTTTTGTGAAGGGATTGCAAAAAAATGTTCAAGGATGTCGATTGATCCGATTTGCAGGCATTTTGGGTTGATGTGACAAAATGGCATGTAACACCACTATTATGCCTTCCTTGGAAACAACGTGCCACAAGTAATGTACCTTTGTTTGAAAGAAGCTGCATTTACTAAGCTTGACATACAATTGATGCTCTCTTAACAACCTCAATATTGTTGCTTAGTGTTCGACATGCTCTTCCTCATTCGTAGAATATATCAATATATCATCAATGAATACAATCACAAACTTTTCCAAATAAGGACAAAACACACTATTCATCAAGCACATGAAAGTAACTGGAACATTAGTCAAACTGAAAGGAACCACCACAAACTCATAATGCACATACTTGGTCTGAAAGGCAGTCTTGTAGATATCCCCTTCTTTAATGCACACCTGATGGTATCCTGATATCATATTAATCTTAAGAGCATTAATGCTCCCTTAAAATGATCAAATAGGTCATCGATCCTTGGAAAAGGGTACCCGTTCTTAATCGCCACCTTGTTCAGTTGCCTATAATCAATGCACAATATTAGAGTACCATCCTTATTCTTCACAAACAACATTGGTGCACCCCAAGGTGATACACTTGGTCTAATGTATCCCTTGTCGAGAATTGTCTTCAACTACAACTCCAGTTCCACTAACTCTGAAGTGCTCATCCTGTAAGGTGCCTTTGATGCTAGTTCTGCTCCTGGTATCAACTCAATATAAAATTCCACTTCCCTGTGGGGAGGCAACTCTGGAAACAATGCTGGAAATACATCCCGAAACTGCTGCAAAATAGGGTACCTCTTTAAGACTTTTGCATCCTCAACATCCTTACCCTTGTCATTGCAAATATGGACTGCAAACAGCAAACACCACTTCCTCCAACTGTGCTTAGCTTGCATAGATGTAACCATCCTCACTAATGTAGGCTTCTTCTTTCCTTGCAAGGTTCTCTTCTTCCCATTATCATACGGGCTCTCAATAACCTTGTCATAACAATCTATTTTGGTCTTGTGAACATACAACCAATCCATGCACAAAAGCATACTATATGATCCCAATGTAAGAACATTTAGATGTGCAGATGTAGGCATACCATTCAAATCAAATGAGCATGCTCTTACCCAATGACAAACTCTCTTCTTAGTACCTGTAGCCAACTACACCAACCAAGACTCTACATGCATTTCTTTTCTCAAAGCACACTTATCCACCAAGTCAGGATTAACACAACTATAATTCGATGCAGGGTCAATCAAAATAGAAACAACTTGACCACAGATCTTACCTTACATCTCAATAATGGATGCCTGGTGATATTCTTGCTTGTTTTCCATAACTGCATAAATATGAGGAATGTTATGGCCAACATCCCCAATTGTCTGTGCCTCCTGAGCACTGTAGATTTGAGCCCTGCTACCTTGGTACAATAAAAAATCCTTCTTTTGATGATATTTGCGACAAATCCAACACTGCAATGGTCCCCTACCATCATCTCTATTTTTCATCTCTCCAAGCTAATATCCATTTCCCTTCTCAAATCCATTAAACTTCTTATAAGGAGCAACATTTTATTTCTCACCTGCATCTTGATGTCTTCCCCACTTCGATGGACACTTCTCTTTAGTTCTCTTATTCTCCTTCAATTCACATTTATGCTCAACTTTACGCTTTGATTGCTCATAAAAATGCTTAAGTTTCCCAATGGCTTCCTCCAACGACTTAGGCTCATCAAAATCAATCTGGTCTCTACATGATGTTGGCAACCCACTGATGAACCTTTTAATATTTGGTTTCTCATCCTTGAGAGAAGGCACATACCTGAACAACTCCAAGAACCTGCTAATGATACTCATCATCTGTCATAGAACTCATTTTCATCTCATAAAACTCCTTAGCTCTATCATTGTAATATCTTTCAGATAGGTACTTCTTGTTGAAGAGTCTCTCAAACTCATCTTGAACCAACTCTTCTTCTCAAATTCCTCTAAAATTCTTCACATCTTCCCACGAGATATGTGCTTTCCCTTTAAGACTGAAGGTATCTATTTTGGCTTTCATGTTCTCTGAATAATTATGAAATCTGAAGAATTTCTTCATCCCAAGCAACCATGCCTCTACATCTTCTGACTTCTTCATCTCTCCATCAAATGTATAAGGCTTGACTTTCTTGAAGTCCTCTATTACCTCCTATAAGGATGATGGTGGTGATGACGGTGGCAATGTCTCTTGGACAAGGAACTAGAATGAAATCCATACATACCAATCCTCCTGTCAGGTGTACCCAATGATCTGCCACCTCTCATCTGGTATCATGACTGTGTCCTACTATCATATGCCCCATTAGTCTTCTCTTCCTATTCTTGACTAATCCTTAGTTGTCCCTATATTTTCAAGTGTGAAAAACTCTGAAGGATCACTACGTTGACCTCTGCCTATTTTTCCTGAGCCTCAATGAACCTGTCATTGTCTACCTTGCGACTTCTAATATTTTCCCTCAACTCCTCAATGTGTCTGCTATATTTGGAGAGCACTCATCTCCTTGCTTCCCAACTGATTTGTAGGGAGAGTCACATGAACTGTAGTCCACCATTTTTCTTGTCATCTTTGATTCTCTTCTTCTTGCAAGCATTCCATGTTAGATAAGCCAAATAGATACCATAACAAAAATCATACGTCAATGACATTAAGGAGAGGCTTATCTCATCTGCAAAATCAATCCAAATTAGCACGATACATGTATAATCATAATCATATCAACCTGTAAACATCATGCATGACAATACCAATTGCATACCATGACCTCATGCATGAAAACCATAACCATAACAATGCATGCATAACAACATGCATATATCCCATCGAGTCCAAGTATTTGAACCACGCTCTGATACCAATCTTTAACGCCACCTCCCACATTTACCCACTTTCACCGGCCTGTCGGGGTAAACATGAGCTGAAGGCTACTATGAGATGACTCAACCTCCTAAGGAAAGTTAAGTAAGTGGAATCGACAAACCAAAACTTTACTGAACTTCCCCAGGAGCTACAAGACCCACAAGAGATAAATAACCACTCCAAGTACCCAAACCCTAAGCCAAGTTTCTTTTTGAGTTATCTGGACTCCCAGTTGATTCCATAATAAGGAAAGCTAGCAACTGTGACCCTCTAGTCACATGGATAACCCTGCCTCCCAATGACTACAGTCTAGAACTCTCAATTCTGTGCATGCGACCCCAAAATCTAAGCCACTTTTTTAGGGCTAGGATCGAAACCTCTTCCTAGAAATTAATAAAACTTTCCAGAATGATAAACGACACCAGAACAAATCCATTAACACAAAACTTAGACAAGAACTTAACCTAACAAATTATAACCATGACAATGATTCCGTCAAACATATAGTGAACATGAAATCTACAGGCCATGAATGCGTATCTGATGATAGAGATCTCAAACTTATCTAAGAATCATCAAGAAGGTCTAATTCCCTCTCAAAATAACTACAATAACATATATTAGGTCATGCATTCAATAACTATTCATTCACCAATCAATTCATGATAAGAACCATAACTTGAATCTATCATAAAACCATGTGTATTATCAACATATAACCAGATTAATAAAAATTATAAAACAACCATCAAAGCCACATCATAAAAAGTACATTTACTCATAAAATGCTAGAGGAAATTAGCTCTTATTAATTTATGCAAAAACTAACCAAGTCAGGGACTTCCACGTACCACCCAACCATAGATTGGGCTGAACCAAATCTCTCTTTCAGCCAATCACCCCCATGCCATATACCAAGTATGAATATGGGATCTCATGGAATAAACCAATACATAACAACCAAGGGAATCCAAAGGTTAAACCAACTCCACCCTCACACTATCGTGATCTCACCTAAACTGGTCCTGAATAAAAAAGCCAAACTGAGCTTGGATGTCTCATAATTCCTTCACCATCCCTTAAGGAATTTTTCTTGTCTCACCCACCTATTTAGGGCTTCATAGAGAAAATCATCTCCACCTCCAATCCTTGGGATTTTCCTGAAATCACCTCACTCGGATCCAAAACCTCCCGGCAATCCAAAGCTCAACCAAGAATGAATTTCATCACACCATGGCTATCTAAAAATGGAAAGGCAAGGATGAAACCACTATCAAACTAGTGAAAACCCATGCCAATAACAAAAAATTAACAAAATATACACATGCATGCCAAAACCATCTAGGAAATCATACATGCAACTTGTTACTTGCAAGTATTTTTGTTGAAGCCACTTTTTCCAACTCTTCCTTGATTAATCCTTGCTTTCGTTTGCTTTCTTGTCCTTCCTTTGCTTGCTTTCTTGCTTTCTCCTCTTGGTGCTCTTCTCATCTCTAAAGCCAATTCCAAAACTCACATGAAAGGCCCCAAACTGGTCCTCTGATGCCTTTTTATTATTTATGCCTTTAATTTCTTCATTTTCCCTCTATTTTCCTTCAATTTCCTCCTCACATGCAACCTATGACCTTTCACCTTCCTTTTCTCCTATTCTCCTTTATTTTCGTAAATAAAATGTCAATTAATGTCCCTTTTCCTTTTTAAAGCCTTTGTTAATGCCTTTGCCAATTTCCTTAGCCATTATAAACAACAAGTGATGCACACTAGGATGTTCTTCCCAACATTCAACTTGGAATACGTGTCCCATGCCTTGGTCTTATTTTGTCTTTATTAACTTTATTACATGAACTTTTAACTCGGGGTTGTTATAGATCTAGATTGGTTTAATTTTAAATCTAACAATTTAACATGAACATATCCTTATACTAAATTGTAAAACACCTCTTAACAAAACCAATTTTAAACAAATAATTAAAACCAAACCCTTCTTAAAAAAAGTTAATTCCAAAGCAATTAAAATTTACATCTTAATGTTAAATCTAATCTTACGTCTTACCCATGATGTCATCGGTGAATAGGGTTAAGGTTTCTCTATAATGGGGGGCTCTCGAGGCCAAGGGTTTGGTGGTCTAGTGGGCGTTTACGGTTTGAAACCTGGAGCAGCTAGATATGGTGGTGTAAGGCTGCCTTTGGCTGAGCAGGGTGCTGATGGGTATGCAGGAGGGCTTGGGCATACATTGTATGTTGGGACACCTGAAATTTTATGTGTGTGGCTACTTGAATGGAGGTTATCACGGTGGTGCTGGATATGGAAATCTCGATGGCGGGTATGGCATGGGTGGGTTTGTTGGGATCTTGGTGTCTCCTCTCAATGAAGGTTATGGGGATGAGCCAACCCCCCTTAGGTGGTTGGATATGGGTATGCATCTGTTGCTGGTCCCAATAGATCGTGGGGTGGGGGGGTGTGCCACAACGAGCTTCGGTAGTTTCGGGGTGTATTCTTTCAGCTATGACCTAAAGGGACTAATGGGCACTAGATGCGATAGGAAGAGTCCCCTCAAAGTTCTTGAATATGAAAATGGACCGGTGGAGATGTATCCTTATGGCGATGAGGGTTTCAATTATGGTGCACCTAGTAATACAAGTTATGATGTGACAATTGCGTCGTATAAAATGGGAATGGGTGGATACTACAGAGACTCTCACGGGGGTCTCGATGGGTACTCAAATACAACATAGAAGACATGTGGCGGGGTTGATGTTTTAGGTGGTACACCTACGGGCGAGTATGGATTTGGTGGTGGTGAAGCTCTTCATGTTGATGGGATGATGAATGAAAATCCTAACTATGGAGGAGGGATCTATGGCGCAACAAGGTGATTGGGCGAAAGAGGTCTTGATGGGCAATTTAGGCCCTTGCCTAGATGCATTCGCTAACTTCTTTAACTGGATTTGTTGCGATGAAGAGGCCTGTCAGAGCATCTTCAGGTTTTTCTTGCCGGTCAGAGTATCTTTCGACATTTGTTTTGCCTTGCTGGTCAGAGTATCTTCTGGTTTGTTTCTTGCTGGTCAGAGTATATTTCAGCCTTGACATAGTAATCAGTGGTTGCCCATTGTTGGTCTATATTTGGTGCTCCCTACGAGATCCTTTGAAGAGTTGGTGTGACCTGTTTCTTGTTTTTTTTTAGTTTGCTATATGTAAACATCGTTTTATTTAATAGAAAGTTGGTTTTTTCTTTTAAAAAAAGAAAGAAACTCTAATCTTATATCTTAATTCCAGTGTAATTAAAATTTACATTATATATGTTATATGTTTGTTTTCTGTATTAATAGATGGAGTTTCAAATATTAATATCTTGCATCGGTAAATCTATATTTACCTTTTCACATTTACATAATACCAATAAAATAAATAGCAAATCACAAAAAGATAATATCTATCCACATATATTATTAGCATTTACTAAAATAATGAGTATATATACAATACATCTTTCCATTATGTAACTATATAATTCTTGTTTTTATTGGAAATTTAGTAATTATTTTCTAAATTGGTACTTAATGTTGTAAATCTAGAAGTTGAAAGTTTTTCAAAAAACTCCTAAATATTCTAGAAACAATGAGATATAAAATATTAACCCTGAATACTTTATAATTCCACATCAAATAACATAAAAGATAATAAAAATAAATTATGTGAGATGAAGCAAAATTCCTACTTTAATGTCACACCCTTGATTACATATACATAAAAAAAAAATTTAACGAATACCATACATATTAACTCCACTACACTATATACTTATACTTTTACGCATTGTCGCATATTAAACTCAATGCTGCATCACCCAACACATTATACTATATAACATTGTAAAACATATGCCGCATGGCCCCAACACCTTACCACATGTCGGATTATATGCTGCCATGATATTATATATTACACGGTGATTTGGTTTATGGTGGTTTATTTGATTTCACATTTAATCCTAACTCATCAACCCACCTCAGTACGCGGTGTATATTAACTTGGCGCGGAGTTTGGTGGTCCGGCCGCAGCCCTTGCAGGCGCCAAGTCATCCGCTGCCTTTATGATTTTAGTCCACACCATGGCAGGTGGCATGGCTTGCCCACCCGGCCATGTGACACCTCGGGTTCTGGTTTCTCGGCTTCTTCGCTCCAGTTTCCCGCTCTACTTCAACGATCGAGATCTATTCCTTGGATCGAAGGGCTGGAACGAGCCCGAGGGTTTTAGGTCAATACATAAACCTACCAGAGCAAGCCCAGAGCTCATTTGTTCGCAAGGTCTTCCCGACTCCACTTTGGTGCTCAGACACCGGTTCGAAACCACCAGCGTCGTCTTCACAACCTGTCAACCTTCAGGAGGCCGTGGAGTGCTCAGCATAAAGCCTACTCAGGTAATGATCATCTGGTTCTCTATTTGTGGTTTGCATTCAGAGTTAAATTGTTAATCGTTAGAGGTTCATACTGATTTGTTTCTCTTCGCTGGAAGAGCGTGCAGATGGGTCTGTTCAAACCCCTCTGACAATGTCAAGGTGATTAACCTCAACGCCTCAGCTCTCTCGGCAGCTACAGGTAAGATTATACCTCTTATTTTACTTTCCTCCTGCATGTGAGAGCTCTGAAGCTCCTTGACCTTGATATACTCGCATTTGTGATTTATTGCAGTCCGTCGTCCGGATGCTGGTTTTCCCTCGCTTCGATTGCTGAGGTATTTCCCCAAAGAGGACCCTCACGGTTTATATGTGTTTTGTTATCTGGCTTGAGTCCATGTCCAGCCCTGGTGAAATATAATCCACGGCGGAACCTATGTACTCGATTTCATTTATCTGTGGATTAATTTTGTTTTTGTATAACCACCCTTTTGGCATATCTGGACATTGGTGTCTCGGTATTTAATTTTGTGACATACTGCTCATGGACTGGCCGTAATGCCAAGTTTTGGGTTAGCAGAACCAGTCTATATTTTTGAAGTTTTTCGTTTATATATATATATACAAATGTTACCCTTCCAAGGTTACACTATCTGGGTATTTTTTTTAATTTGCATATGAAGATTTTACTCTGTCTGAGCCCCCTTCTGGGTTGCTTGCGCTTTGAGCAATTGTTAATATGATTTGCGTACTTAGCAATATTAATATGATGCACGATTTTTCTTTGTTTACCAATGGTTTCCGACTCCATCTATGGATATGCTGTCCGTCTCAGCGACGGCAGGGTTCTTTGATTTACTTAAGTTTTGTTACAGTTTCGGGGTAAATAGTTCTGGTATCTCCATGCGACTCTTGTCATTTAATAGTTTTGCTATTGATGTTCTCGGCTCGGTTTAATCGGTAACGCCATACTTCTTTCCTTTCCTTTAAAAATGTTGGAATATAACACATGTATGGAGTTTATTTATGGTAGCATGCTCAGGTTCTTGTTCTGATGACTCGTTTTCCTTTGTTAATCTATATTACCTGATTCCTCTTCTTCTGTAACTGCAAACATTATTATTTGATAACTGGTTACTGTATGGCTTTCTCCATCTCATACGATTGCAGAGTTTGTTTTTCTTTGCCTGGAACAATATGTTAGATCTTCGAATTTCAGCAGTTTCTTATAAATAGAAGTGGGTTCATCTCCTTCCTATCGATGTTTTGAAATCAGATCTACAGCTGGTATTCACTACTCAGGCTCAGAGGGTCTCTAATCTTGTTTTGGCACATTACATTAACAGTTGGTTATATTCTAGGGCATTCTGGACTGCTTGTCTCGTTAAACACTTTTCTTTACTTGAGACTACCTCTGTCTCTCTGGTTGTTTCTTATCATGTCTATCGAATAATAGCCTGTTTTTTAATTAAAACTACACCTGTGTAGCTATATTAACAGCATGACAGTATCTAAGGGAATGAAACACAGTTATTATTTGACTACTATAAGTCCACTGTATATTCCTCATTTTAAATTCAGCAAAGACTCTGCAGTTTGAAACCATACCTGGTTCACCAGAGTCATGAATAGGCACTTAAGCAAGTCACCTGTACTTCGATTCTGCTCTTCCACCCAGCCATGAGATCCATCTATCAGACTGGATTCTCCCCCCGAGCCATCTTGCAGGCCTTCAGCCCTCAACAAGATATGTGCACCTTGTGCCTGGTTATCTGGTCCTTACCAGACTTAACCAGTTTTCTCTTGTATTTTCTTTTTTTTCCTTTTCCCTTGGAAAAGATTCCTCTGTCTGTCCCTACAGCACAGAGCTTCCTCCCCCTGCCAGGACTTTTTCCTGCTTGGGAAGGTAGTTTCAATCAGTTATTACAACTGACTTCTTTCTTTGAAATCCTCCTTTAAGAGGCTGCCAGCATTTCAAGAAAATATTTAAATTTCTCAATAAAGTAGTTTATCAGAGTTTTGTTTTTTATTTTATTTTAAATAAAACAACAACTACCATACTATCTTTTACCATAGTAAAATTCCATATTTACATCCTCTGGGGTCATTACATCTCCCCCTCCTGAGTTTGGACATCGTCCCGATGTCTGTTTCCTCTAAACAAGTTCGGGTAAGCTTCTTTAAGGAGTTCCTCATCCTCCCAAGTGGCCTCATCAGGCCCATAGTGCTGCCACTGCACTTTAGCTTGGGAAATAACCCGCTTCCGCAGCCGCACTTCTCTCCGGTCGAGAATGTTCAGTGGTTCGACCAGAACCTCGCCTTCCGGCTCGACCTGCAATCAACAACAGATCTAGTTATTTCCTTGTATAAGGTCAAGCTTAGTTAAAATAACCAGATTAATTCTTACCCGAACATCTTGCCATTGGATCACATGTTTAGGATCGTAGACGTATTTTTTTAGTACAGAAACGTGGAAAACATTGTGAATCTTAATATGGCTTGGTAGGGCGAGTTGATAAGCTACTGGCCCCACTCTTGCCAGGATTTGAAAAGGTCCAAAATAGCGAGGGGCAAGTTTGGCACACCCACTCCACTGCAAGGTACTCCTTCTGGCTTGGATCCTTACAAAGACATGGTCTCCGACCTGGAATTCTTTGAACCTTCTCTTCCGGTCTGCAAAACTTTTTTGTCTGTCCTGAGCAGCCTTTAAGTTGGTACGCACCTTTTTCACCATGTCTTCCATTTCCTTGAGCATATCCGGGCCAAATCTTAATCTATCCTCAGGTCCACCCCAACTTGAGGGTGTGCGGCACTTTCGCCCATACAGAACCTCAAATGGACTCAGCTGTGTTGACGTATGATACCCATTATTATACGCGAATTCAACCAGGTGGAGATATTCCTCCCATTGGGTTGGTTTCAGCATTACACATGCTCTCAACATGTCCTCCACTACCTGGTTCACTCGTTCCGTTTGGCCATCGGTCTGGGGATGATAGGTTGTGCTAAAGTTCAGCTGTGTTCCCAGTTCAGCAAACAATGTTCTCCAGAAAGTTGATGTGAACTTGACATCACGATCAGATATTATTACCTTCGGAAGTCCATGCAATTTGAACACATTTTGCATGAAAATATGAGCAATTTGCACAGCCTTATACGTGGACTGTACAGGTATGAAGTGTGCTGCCTTACTTAGCTTATCTACCACCACCATAATAGAATCATTATTTTTCTTTGTTCGGGGCAACCCGGTTATAAAATCCATGGAAATAGTTTCCCATTTCCATTCCGGAATGGGTAAGGGTTGTAGCAGCCCTGCTGGATGCAAATGCTCCGCCTTAATTTGTTGACATTCCAGGCATCGCGCCAGGTATTCAGCTATATTCTTCTTCATTCTTGGCCAATAGTATTCCTTCCGAAGTGCGGTGACCATTTTTTGGTATCCTGGATGCCCGGTGTAATGGCTGATATGAAATTCGTCCAGAATCAGTTTTCTAAGACTATCTTCATTAGGTACATACAGCCTTTTATTAAAGTACAACATTCCGGCATCGTCTAATTCATATCCCTGTTGTGTTTCCTTACCAGAAAGTTGTTGTACCTGCTGTTTAATTTGCTGATAAACAACATCTTGATCAGCCGCTATTTTTATCCTTTCAAGTAAGGTACTCTGCCATTTACTGACCGAAATTTTGCACAAGCATTGCACCTTTCGACTCAATGCGTCAGCTACCCGGTTCTCCTTTCCCTTTAAATGCTTAATTTCAAAATCAAACCCACTTAAGAAGTCTGCCCAACGAGCTTGTCTCGTATTTAAAGTGGGTTGGCTGAAATAATTTGTTAAACTGTGATGGTCTGTCAACAACAGAAATTTTCTTCCCAAGAGGTAATGTCGCCACATTTTCAGTGCATGAATAACAGCTGCCAACTCCAAGTCGTAAGCAGAGTATTTCTGCTCATGTTCCTTTAGTTTCCTTGATTCGTATGCAATTACTCTTCCCTCTTGCATCAGCACTCCTCCCACACCCTCTTTACTTGCGTCAGTACAAACCACGTAATCCTTATTAGGATCAGCTATACTCAAAATGGGCGCGGTGGTGAGTAAGTGTTTAAGCTGCTCGAAGCTCCGCTGACACTCTGAGGTCCACTTAAATACCTTCCCCTTCTTTTGTAAGGAGGTGATAGGGTATGCTACCCTTGAAAAACCTTCCACAAACCTTCTATAATAGCCAGCTAGCCCCATAAAGGACCTAATATCTGCCACGTCCTTTGGTATGGGCCATTCCATTATAGTCCTTATTTTTTCAGGGTCTACTGCAATCCCCTCCTTGGTGATTATATGGCCTAAGTATTGTATCTCCTCCCGGAAGAAATCACACTTACTAAACTTTGCATATAACTGATGTTCTCGCAGAGTTTGCAACACCACTCTAAGATGTTCCTCATGCTCCTTCCTCGATCGGGAGTAAATCAGAATATCATCTATGAATATCAACACAAATTTATCTAAGAACCTGTGAAACACACTGTTCATCAAACACATAAAGGTAGCAGGTGCATTGGTCAGACCGAAAGGTAGCACCACGAACTCGTAATGCCCATACCGCGTTCTGAAAGCTGTCTTAGCGATATCTTCCTCTTTAATTCTAATCTGATGATAACCAGATCGCAGATCGATCTTAGAGAACACCGTTGCCCCCTTCACTTGATCAAAAAGTTCGTCAATCTGGGGCAAAGGATATTTATTTTTGATCGTGAGCTTATTCAGCTGACGATAATCAATACACATCCGAAAAGTTCCATCTTTCTTTTTGACAAATAACACTGGGGCCCCCCAGGGTGATACACTGGGACGGATGTAATTTTTGTCTAGCAGCTCCTGCAGTTGCATTTTTAATTCTGTTAATTCTGGTACGCTCATTCGGTATGGTGCCCGTGACACGGGTGCTGCCCCCGGAATCAATTCGATGGTAAAGTCCACATCTCTTTTAGGTGGTAATCCCGGTACTTCCTCTGGAAAAACATCTGCAAATTCTTGCACCACCGGAATGTTGCCCAGCGTAGCAGTTTTATCCTTCTGATTTGCGTAGCCCACCTGAATAGCATAAATCTGACATTTCTTTTTGATGCATTTAGCTAACTGAGACGCTGTAATGGGTCGAATCCGTACGGGATGCTTGATCCCTTGTAGTTCTTGCTGTTCACCAAGATCATTCTTATAGTAAATGGTTTTAGTCTTGCAGTTCACTAAGGACCAGTGTTTCTCCAGCCAATCCATCCCAATCAGGATGTCATATGAACCCAAGGGTAGTACGTTCAGATCCACAACTATTGGCTGTCCTGCTACGGTTAAAGAGCAATTATTTATTTTTGCCAAGACCCGTCTCTTGGCTCCTGTAGCTAATTGGACCAACCACGGATTTCTGAATTTTTCAGATTGTAACTTACACTGTTCTACTATCTTTGGGCTAATATAACTTAAAGTGGCTCCTGGATCAATGAGAACAGCTATAGAAAGGTTTGAGATTTTACCTTCAAATTCCACCATAGTCGGCTGGTATTCCGCTTGGCGGTCATCCAAGGCTGCGTTAATCCTCGGTACACTACGTGCCACGTCCCCAACGGTCGATGCTTCATGAATTTGGGATATCTGGTCCGTCCCCTTTCGCTGTGGGCAGTTTTTAACATAGTGAGGTCCTCCACAGCCCCAGCATTGAACTGGAGGTCTGGTCATTCCTTCACCTTCTGGCCTAACAGGCTGTTCACTTACTCTAGTTTCACTTATTGGCCTAGCTCGGGGCGCACTTTTTGCTACAGTTCTGCTGTTTAATCCCTTACCAGCTCCCTTACCTCCATTACTGCGACCTCCTTTGCTGTTTCCAACCATCCGACTACTCCTTCTTTCATTCCATTTTTTATTTGAGGCATCCCCCTTCTGTTTATTCTGCTGGTAGCAGATCCTTGCTTTACGAATAGCCTCATCCATGGTCCTAGGATTGTCAAACTCAATCCTCTCTCTTATATATGAAGGTAAGCTGCTCACAAACCTTTGTACCTTAGCTTTTTCCTCCTTAATATAAGGTACATAACGTAGCAGAGAAGTAAAACGATTAATGAATTCATCCATAGTCTGCTGCCCCAGTCTTAAATCATGGAATTCTCTTGCCTTTTCATCGTAGAAGCGCTCGGTCAGGTATCTTTCTTTGAAGTATTTCTGAAACTTCTCCCATGTGATGGTCCGTTCACTTACCCCCTTGACAATCTTGATTTCCTCCCACCACAGGGTTGCTTTACCTTGTAACTGGAAGATAGCCAGTCGCGCCTTCAAGTTATGATCATACTCATACAACTGAAAATATTTGTTCATATTTATTAGCCATGCTTCAGCTGCTTCTTCCTGTTCTCCATCAAAATGTGGGGGTTTAATTTTTCGAAATTCTCCCTGCAGCTCCATTCTCTGACGTTTTGAGGTTTGCTGCTCTGGTACATTATCAGAATGATCCTCCTTACCTTCTGAATTTTCAGGTCCAATCTGATAGTCTTGTTCTTCTGTCATCCTCTGCTGTTCAGCGCTGGGATTAGATAAGGGTGGGTTCTGCCTGTCCGACAAACTCTTCAGAATTCTCTCTTGTTCTACCGTCAAACGCGCGTTGTCTTCTCGTAATCGTGCCATCTCATTTTTCAACTCCTGAACAGTTTCCAGTATTGCGAGATTGGTACTTCGTGTTTCCTCACCCAACTGTACCCACAGCTCTGGGTTTTCCCGAGGGTTGCTGCCGGCTCCTTGCATTTCACTACTTTTTCCTGGCTTAACTATTAGCTGTTATATTCCTGTATCTCACCCCTAAATAGACAGAAACAACAGTTAATTAATTTATTAACTTTCTATACGTATGCATGGTGTAAACTTCTGCACAGTGAAACATGTCATTCTTGAGGCCACAGTGTTGAAACTGGGCTCTGATACCAATTTGTCACACCCTTGATTACATATACATAAAAAAAAAAATTTAACGAATACCATACATATTAACTCCACTACACTATATACTTATACTTTTACGCATTGTCGCATATTAAACTCAATGCTGCATCACCCAACACATTATACTATATAACATTGTAAAACATATGCCGCATGGCCCCAACACCTTACCACATGTCGGATTATATGCTGCCATGATATTATATATTACACGATGATTTGGTTTATGGTGGGTTATTTGATTTCTCATTTAATCCTAACTCATCAACCCACCTCAGTACACGGTGTATATTAATTTGGCGCGGAGTTTGGTGGTCCGACCGCAGCCCTTGCAGGCGCCAAGTCATCCGCTGCCTTTATGATTTTAGTCCACACCATGGCAGGTGGCATGGCTTGCCCACCCGGCCATGTGACACCTCGGGTTCTGGTTTCTCGGCTTCTTCGCTCCAGTTTCCCGCTCTACTTCAACGATCGAGATCTATTCCTTGGATCGAAGGGCTGGAACGAGCCCGAGGGTTTTAGGTCAATACATAAACCTACCGGAGCAAGCCCAGAGCTCATTTGTTCGCAAGGTCTTTCCGGCTCCACTTTGGTGCTCAGACACCGGTTCGAAACCACCAGCGTCGTCTTCACAACCTGTCATCCTTCAGGAGGCCGTGGAGTGCTCAGCGTAAGGCCTACTCAGGTAATGATCATCTGGTTCTCTATTTGTGGTTTGCATTCAGAGTTAAATTGTTAATCGTTAGAGGTTCATACTGATTGGTTTCTCTTCGCTGGAAGAGCGTGCAGATGGGTCTGTTCAAACCCCTCTGACAATGTCAAGGTGATTAACCTCAACGCCTCAGCTCTCTCGGCAGCTACAGGTAAGATTATACCTCTTATTTTACTTTCCTCCTGCATGTGAGAGCTCTGAAGCTCCTTGACCTTGATATACTCGCATTTGTGTTTTATTGCAGTCCGTCATCCGGATGCTGGTTTTCCCTCGCTTCGATTTGCTGAGGTATTTCCCCAAAGAGGACCCTCACGGTTTATATGTGTTTTGTTATCTGGCTTGAGTCCATGTCCGGCCCTGGTGAAATATAATCCACGGCGGAACCTATGTACTTGATTTCATTTATCTGTGGATTAATTTTGTTTTTGTATAACCACCCTTTTGGCATATCTAGACATTGGTGTCTCGGTATTTAATTTTGTGACATACTGTTCATGGACTGGCCGTAATGCCAAGTTTTGGGTTAGCAGAACCAGTCTATATTTTTGAAGTTTTTCGTTTATATATATATATGCAAATGTTACCCTTCCAAGGTTACACTATCTGGGTATTTTTTTTAATTTGCATATGAAGATTTTACTCTGTCTGAGCCCCCTTCTGGGTTGCTTGCGCTTTGAGCAATTGTTAATATGATTTGCGTACTTGGCAATATTAATATGATGCACGGTTTTTCTTTGTTTACCAATGGTTTCCGACTCCATCTATGGATATGCTGTCCGTCTCAGCGACGGCAGGGTTCTTCGATTTACTTAAGTTTTGTTACAGTTTCGGGGTAAATAGTTCTGGTATCTCCATGCGACTCTTGTCATTAAATAGTTTTGCTATTGATGTTCTCGGCTCGGTTTAATCGGTAACGCCATACTTCTTTCCTTTCCTTTAAAAATGTTGGAATATAACACATGTATGGAGTTTATTTATGGTAGCATGCTCAGGTTCTTGTTCTGATGACTCGTTTTCCTTTGTTAATCTATATTACCTGATTCCTCTTCTTCTGTAACTGCAAACATTATTATTTGATAACTGGTTACTGTATGGCTTTCTCCATCTCATACGATTGCAGGGTTTGTTTTTCTTTGCCTGGAACAATATGTTAGATCTTCGAATTTCAGCAGTTTCTTATAATTAGAAGTGGGTTCATCTCCTTCCTGTCGATGTTTTGAAATCAGATCTACAGCCGGTATTCACTACTCAGGCTCAGAGGGTCTCCAATCTTGTTTTGGCACTTTACATTAACAGTTGGTTATATTCTAGGGCATTCTGGACTGCTTGTCTCGTTAAACGCTTTTCTTTACTTGAGACTACCTCTGTCTCTCTGGTTGTTTCTTATCATGTCTATCGAATAATAGCCTGTCTTTTAATTAAAACTACACCTGTGTAGCTATATTAACAGCATGACAGTATCTAAGGGAATGAAACACAATTATTATTTGACTACTATAAGTCCACTGTATATTCCTCATTTTAAATTCAACAAAGACTCTGCAGTTTGAAACCATACCTGGTTCACCAGAGTCATGAATAGGCACTTAAGCCAGTCACCTGTACTTCGATTCTGCTTTTCCACCCAGCCATGAGATCCATCTATCAGACTGGATTCTCCCCCCGAGCCATCTTGCAGACCTTCAGCCTTCAACAAGATATGTGCACCTTGTGCCTGGTTATCTGGTCCTTACCAGACTTGACCAGTTTTTCTCTTGTATTTTCTTTTTTTTCCTTTTCCCTTGGAAAAGATTCCTCTGTCTGTCCCTACAGCACAGAGCTTCCTCCCCCTGCCAGGACTTTTCCTGCTTGGGAAGGTAGTTTCAATCAGTGATTACAACTGACTTCTTTCTTTAAAATCCTCCTTTAAGAGGCTGCGAGCATTTCAATAAAATATTTAAATTTCTCAATAAAGTAGTTTATTAGAGTTTTTTTTTTTTTTTTTATAAATAAAACAACAACTACCATACTATCTTTTACCATAGTAAAATTCCATATTTACATCCTCTGGGGTCATTACATTTAACTAAACTAAATCACTCAACTAAATTATAAAATAATAATAATAATAAAAGCCAGCAAAATTCCTACCTTAACTAAACTAAACCACTCAACTAAAATAAAAAATAAAAATAAAAATAAAATAAAATAATAATAAAATGTATTCTACATGCTTATCCTTTAAAATCTCCAACCCATAATACACACCCGTGTTAAACGAACCTACTCAACAGCATGACCCGTGTTAAACGAACCTACTCAACAACATGCAGATGATGTGTTTTCACTGCCCAATTGATTTGTAGTTTTTAGACCTCCTTCGTTCCAGCCCTTCACTCCGACAAACCAAATCTTAAATGCTAATGTTATGGATTGAGCATACAAAAATTTAATTTTTGAGGAGAAAATTATATTTTATTTTTTATTTTTAAAATTTTATCTTCGCTAAATAATTAAATTTTAAAAATTAAGTTAAACTTTCAATATAATTTAAAATTTACTAAAATGTGTTCTCTAAAATTTTGGTCCATTTTAATTAAAATTTTGCGACAGGAAAATTACTGTAGATTAGATATTTGTGTCTCCATCTATTATTAATATTAATTCTTTTTACTATTTCTATACCATTGCAACGACAATGAGACTTGATTCTTTTCTTTGAGATTGCAAGTCCATAAAATCCTCTGTTGTTGTTAGAGATATTTTGGAATATTGTGTTGTATCGTTAAAGTGACTAATATTTTTGGTAAACAATTCATTTATATTTAGGGGCAGTAAATTGTATTATTAATAAGAAGAGTGTTGGACTTTGAATATAAATATAATAAATTTGGCTAGAGAAATTTTGTGAATATTATTGAAAACTAAAAATAATTTGGGTTTAAGACTTTTGTGGTTTATTGCTTTCGACTTAGTTACTAGAGAATCCAAAGTAAGAACCATTTTCTGCCAAGTTTCAAATCCCAACTGGGATCCATCATCAGGATAACTTGAATGCTTGATAGAAGAAAAGTTTAGCTGAGCGATTAAATAGTAATGAGGAGAGTAAGATGAGATGAAAGTCCGCTCTCAATATCTGATTTTTTTTTTTTAATAAATTAATTAATAATAATCTTTTAATAATTAGTTACTTTTAATGTAATATGATAGTTATTGTTAATATTACTTATATTATTAATTATTATTATTAATATAATAAATAACAAAAATTAGAATTAGAATTTAATAATAATTAGTATTAATGATATTATAATAATCATAATTAGTGTTAAAAATATTAATCTTTAGAATATTGTATTAATATTTAAGTTTTATAATAAATGTTTGATCATTAATATTTATTATTATTTATTACTAAAATTAATTGTAATTATTATTATTTATTACTAATATTAATTGTAATTATTAATATTATTATCATTAATTATTATTATTAATGATAATTAGAATTAATATTACTCATATTATTAATTATTATTATTAATGTAATAAATAATAATAAAAATTAGAATTAGAATTTAATAATAATTAGTATTAATGATATTAATGTTAAAAATATTAATCTTAGAATATTGTATTAATATTTAATTTTTATAATAAATGTTTGATCATTAATATTTATTATTAATATTAATTGTAATTATTATTATTATTATCATTATTTAATAATAATAATAATAATAATAATAATAATAATAATAATAATATTATTATTATTATTATTATTATTATTAGTAATAATAATAATATTATTATTATAATAAAAACAATTTATTAAGGCCGTAGTCTAATTTACAGATAAAATAGTATTTTTCATGACATGTTTTCTAGTTAATTTTAACTAAAATCAAGCAAAGTTTTTTAAAAACTTGTGTTTGAGTAATTTACTATGTAGAATTCAAGTGCCCCAAGAGTTTCTCAGAATGTTGAATCTATTTATGCATTCAAAAACGCGATTTAAATAAAGTAAACTAAAAATCACATTCTTGCTTGAAATGGTATCGTGTGAAAAACCATATTTATTTAGATTAGGCTATACTATTTATTAATAATTATAAAGGAAAATATCAACTAAACTTAGTATTAATGATAGTATATAATTAAACCAAATAAATATATTAGGAATAAATTAAAATATTGGTCAAAACTAAGGAAAAAGTGGTAAAGAAATTGAATATGAAAATAACTATTAAAATGATCAATTTATAATCTATAATATTAAGGGAAGAACAGAGATTTTATGAATATTATTGAAAACTAAAAATAATTAATAATTATAAAGAAAGATGTCAACTAAGATCAGTAATAATGATGTCTAAAACTAGATCAAATAAATAATTAGTGTGGAAATAAATTAAATAAGATTTAAAAATTAGTCAAAATGACCCAAAAAAAAGAGGAAAAAGGTAAAAAAATTGAATACAATAATTATTATTAAAATGATCAATTTATAATCAATAATATTAAATGAAGGTTTGGTTTGAATAATTAAAAATAAATCAAAGAAAAAGATTAATGATAAAAAAATTTGGTCACAATAAGTTACAAATTTTTAAATATTTAATTAAAAAAGAAAAACTAATAAATAATAAAATAAAGAATTGAAATTAATAATAATAAAGATAGCCTTAAAATACTTAGGATATGAAAAAGAAAAAGGTAATGTCAAAATGAAAAGCAAATGATAAAGATAATTAAATTGAAATATTAGGGTAGACCTGATAAAAAAAAATTAAAAAAAGATAAAAAAGATTTAAAAGGGTTAAAAGAAGAATTAATGGATAAAGTTAGATTAACAATTTTAATAGGATATGGTGGCGGGGCTGGGAAAGAAAAATTAGATGAGGAGATTAATAAGAAAAAAGATAAGAAAATAATAAGCAAAAAAATTAGATTAGAGAAAAATAGAAAAAAAGAAGAGTTAGAGGAAACGAGGAAAGAAGAAAAAGAGGGTTAGGTGAAACCAATTTAAGGAAGGTGGAGATCAAGGTCACGAGAATTAGATTTTGAAGACCGAAAATGGATAGTTGGTTTCCATGATTGGTTGAATTGATATGCATCTTCTCTATTAAAGTTGTTCAGGTGATTTTCGATTTTTAAAGCCTCTCTAATAATGTTTTTCTAATGGAATGACATGGAGGCCATGATTTTAGTATTGTCAAAGTGAATTATGGAAGGTGTTAGTGATGTGTTCTTTAAAGCGAGCTTTGAAGGATATCCTAGTTTATCGTATGTGAGATATTCCATAGGAACAACAAATCTTATAAATCCTGGGACCTAAAGTAGGGTCATTCTTGTCTTTGGCCAATCGAAAAAGATGACTAAGGGTATTCTAGGGTTTGAATAAAGTTATTATTGTATTCAATTCTTATTTATTTTGACCAATCTTTTAAATTTAATTCAATTTATTCCTAAACTAATTATTTGATCTAATTTTATACTATCATTATTATTAATCTTAGTTGACCTCTTCCTTTATAATTATTAATTAGTTTTTGTTTCCAATAACATTCACAAAATCTCCCTTCTTCGCCTTATATTATTAATTATAAATTAATAATTTTAATAGTTTTTTTCGTATTCATTTCCTTTACCACTTTTTAATCATTCTGACCAATATTTTAATTTATTCCTAATCTATTTATTTGGTTTAATCATATACCATCATTGTTTAATTTATTCCTAATCTATTTATTTGGTTTAATCATATACCATCATTGTTACTAATCCTTGATGACCCTTTCCTTTATAATTAGTAATAAATTACTTTTAATTTCCAGTAACGTTCATAAAATTTCCTTACTTCCCCTAACGATTCTTTAATCTTTATAGTTGGGTGAAGTATTTGCCCAAAACGTTGAACACTTCAGTCATGCAATATAATATTCTAGAAAGATGTCAACAACAACATAGTTATGATTCTAAAAACCTACATGCTAAAAATCTCTCAGCTTTAAAGAAAAGTTATTTTTGCAATAAAATAAAAGCTATTTGTGCAATAAAATATTTTTAAAAATAAATTAAATCTAATCAAAATTATTCTAAAATTAAAAATTGCTTATATAATTAACTTATTTTCATATGAAAAACTGATATAAAAATTGAATTTAGTCTTCTGTGATTCATATAATGAAAAGTAAGGAAACTTTCGATAAAAATCACATCATTAGAGTTTTTTTTACGAGTTTCGAATCATCTAGTGTGATTCATCGCCAGGACAAGATGAAGAACCAGAAGTCTGACGATGAACCACATTAGATGTTCAAAATGTGTCGATAAAACTTTGATGATGGGATTTTTACCAGAAAATTTCTTACTTTTCATGATATGGATCACAAAAGCCTAAATTCAATTACTACATCCTTGCATGCAAAGGCCATTGCGATAAAGGTTCATCAATTTGAAAGGGCACTCTTGCAGGTTCCAAGATGAAGTCAGATCTGGCATTCCTTAAACGATGTAGACACTCATCTATCATTCCTTCATTTGCTCAGATTAAACATCGGCTTAAAACTTCCATAAAATATCGTGTATTTTTGAATGTGAGTTTAGACCTGGTTCATTCTGAGATTTACAAGGTTAGAAAAGCTCTCGATTTGCTTTCCCAAAAGTTGTTCTCTTTAAACCTGGAGGTTTCTCATGTAATGTTCGCAACTCTTTGGGTGAGGATTGAAGCTTTTTCAACTTTAAAGTCTCTTGGCCTTGAAGAAATTTGGAAAATAAGCAATCTAGAAAGTTTCTCAAGCTCGCAGAAAGATCATCTTCTCTTAGGATTCTTTCCAATTTATCAATTTATTCTTCCTCTAGTAGATTGAATGACAATCAAATATCTGCGCTTCATTCATCGATCAATAGCATCGCTCTTCCAAATGCTGGATCTAGGTCTTCCCCAATGAAAAAAAATGTGGCTTCAGATTTTCTATGTCAACCGGGATGCAATAATATTTCAATATTTGATGATGATTGTAGAGACACTACGTATGCATGTATCCGCTTCTTATACCTCCTCTCTCTTCTGTTCGTCCTGGGAAAACGGATTTCTCGAGTGTTGTTGTCTCTCAAGAATTTTCCTGCTAGTGATCTTCATGTTCTGAGTATCTTCCCTCTCATCCTTGCTTGGATTCCATTGTTGTTACCATTCCTCAGAGCCCTCTTCCCTTCAAGATTTATATTATCGTTAATAACTTATCCTCTTCTTGCCCTCCTTACCATGACCGCTTAGCTCTGACGTTTGACTCAGACCTCAACTTGAATCATCACCCTTCCTTCGCCAATTGTTTCCCTCTGACTCCCTCGTTCCATTCTTCAATAAGCGCTGTTTTTTCGACCAGGGGAAAGGATCCGTCAACATAGACCGTGGTATTAACCTCCTCGGTAATCCCACATTTGACTGTTGGTCGTTGGGGTCTAATATTCCCCTATTAGATTATGGTCCTTTTAGTAATAACATTAACAATAATGATAATAATAATAAATATTACTTTAATAATAAGAATAAGAATAATATACTTGTAGATAATAACAACAACAACAATAATAATAATAATAATATGGTTGTTGTTAATTGTTGTCACTCACTGCTTTGCAAATGATTAGTTCTTTAGGATACATAAAAATAGTGAAGTTGAAGCCATTTCCTGAGCCATAGAAGCTATCAGAGCTTGATTAGACCCTCTCCATTTCATAGTTCTCGGAACGAGCTTTCCAATGGTATATAGAAGTCCAAAAAAGGATTCCTGGATCAGAAGTTAGAGCTTGTTGAAGATTGCCTTTGGAAAGCCCAGAAAACCAATAAAAACATTAAAGGGACTAAGGCAAATCACATTGGAGGGCCCCGCACTCCCGCACTCCGTAGTCCTACAAGTCCCACATCCCGCATTCCCACATGATGCTCGTAGTTCCTTATGGGCCATCCTTAAGGAATTGTGGGGGGAAGCACGCCCATAGTGTTAAAGTGTCGGGGAAGGGCAAAGGTCGATTTACACTAAAAATCATTGAAAAACCAAGGGTAGGCAGACCCCCTTTCTCTCTCCTCCAGGGGGGCCATGTGGCACACTACCCACAGTCCCGCACCCCGCAACCCCGTAGTCCCACAACTTCACACTACCCGTAGTCCCGCATCCCGCATATCGGCGAGGTCCCGGGGCACATACTTAAGGTTATCGACGGTTCAAAGTGTTGAATATAGATATTGCATCCAGCAATTTCGTAGTCCTGCAGGTCCCCGCATCCCACAGGTCTTGCAATCCCACAGGTCCCGCAGTCCCGCAGTCTCACCGGGCCCTGCATCCCGCATCTCGGTGACCCTGTAGTCTCGCAGTCACAACAAACTCCAAAACCTTGTGGGGGGCTGATCTTGCGATATAGTGTGAAATCGCCGGGGAGGGTCGAAAAAGTCTAACAAAGAAAAGCATGGAAAAACCAAGGCTAGGCTGCCCCCTTCTCTCTCCTCCACATGACGATATGATAAATCCCGCATCTCGCAATATCGACGGATCAACGAGGTTTTCATTCCAAGACCATGTGGGGGCCGATTTTGCGATACAGTGTAAAAGTTTCGGGGAGGGCCGAAATTCATTAACAAAGGAAATGCACATGAAAACAGGGCTAGGCAGGCCTTTTTCTCTCTCCTCCAGGGGGCCACGTGGCGGCATACAATTGGTCCTCAGAGCTGACATGGTAGTTGATGTCATCAATGAAGTGGCAGTACGAAGGACATATGGTAGTACAGATGCTGACGTGGCAGGGGACACACTTCACTTAGTTTTAGTGTTTTCAAGGGTCCTATGGGACCATTTCCAGGTGACATGTGTCGCCACTCATAGGGTGACACGTCGCAACGATGACATCATCCCACATATCAGTGATCACATGAAATGAAAATTCTTTCCTCCGCCGATGCTCCTCCCCAGCTGCGATTGCGATAAGGAAGAAGCCCCCAGATGCGATATTTCATAGTCTCTATTTGATGAAGATTTCGCGTTCGGACTTCGACCGATGTGGTGTAAGAGGAAATAAAAGGGAATTTCACATTATAAATAAAAAAGGCCCTGGACATAGGTATAAAGGCCTTAGCGCTTGAAAGGTTAAGCCCTTGGTCTTAGCTTGTGGTTATATGAATAAAACAGAGATAAGGGCACTACATGAAAGGGGGACTTAAAGGGAAGTCATAACACACTTGTTTCATGTTATTCCTTTGTTAAAGGCCCATGTTCGAAGGACTCCTGAGTACACCATGAAACACGACACTAGGCTTTCTCAGGGCACCGATAGTATTTAACAGAGATTTAAAGGGGGTGATGGGTCGGCAGCTATGGTTTTAAGAAGAGCAGGTGGTGCATTCAAGGCACGGGATGGGCTGATCTAAAAAAAGCCCACTGTGACACGGATCTGAAAGTCGGTGCCGAATGAAATAAAGGCATAAATGGCAAGGTCGACGCCAAAAGAAGCTGTAGCAGTAAATCAAGAAGAGGGAGCATTCAAAACCAAGTGTGGGCGGACTCAGAAATGGCTCTTTGTGACCCGCTTCCAAGGTCGGCACCAAAGGCACTAAAGGAAGAAATGACAAGAGTTAGCTGAGTAGCACAGGAGACCATACCGTGAACTAGATACAGCCTGAAGCCGAAGTAATTACAGGGATGGGCGCGAAGATATTGCATTAATGTTTCATTTGTTTTGTGATCTTGTGATGTGCTTTCCTTTATGAGGCAATTACTATTTTTTGTGATGTTTTTTGGACACAGAGCCTTCCCTAGCTGAGATAGCAAGCTGATATGACAACTGAGACTTGGCCCAGGGATATTTTGTATTGTATCATGATTGATAACACACCCCCTCTTCTTATAAATAGGGGGTAGAAACATTGAATAAAGGTTCCGAAATCTGCAAAGAAAGGCTGATATTTTTGTGAGACTGTATCACTTAGTTACATAGATCTTGCAGAATATCACAGGAGTAGTGGTGATTCCCCCTTTGAAGTATTACAATGTGTTATTTCATGTTTTCATCCATTTTGTCTATTTTCTTCTTTGAATTCATGTAACAATAGATGCTAGAATATCTCATACTCGTCTACAGATTCATTTTCATTGATCCGTTAATGCACATGCCTGTTTGATGGGTTGAAATTATATCTTTAAACTTCACTACATGAATGACAACATCCAATTTCTTTTCAGTCCATTATATCTACCTATAACTCAGATAATTGTAGCAAATCTCATGGTTTTAGGCTCTATGTTTTTAATATAGAATTCTTAGTGCGTTGAGCTCTACATTTTGAGTTATCCCTCCTCTTTGTCTTCTCTCATTTATTCCATAAAGTTGATTAAACTGTAAGCCTTTGAAGTGCCCGGCCTCCACTATTTTCTGTTATATTTCTGGGAACTCTGTGTGTGTAGAAATACTGAAATACCTGACCTGTATCTTTGGATGAAAGAACCAGCTCATGCCTCTTATATATGTGTATAGAACATGGGTGATGTCTCCTCCTGCTTGAGAATCATTTGAGGCACACTGATTTAGATGTACCCAGGCATTGGTCTTGTAAGAAATCCAAGGCCATCTCTGGGAGTGACAACATCTTTTGGCACTGTTGCCGGGGAATGTATTAAAGGGTTTTCCCCCTCGGATACGACAAATTGAGCATCCTTCGTGTAGGTGAGCGGAGTTTTTTCTGATTTCATTTACATCATCTTGGCGAATCCACAACCCCCCATTCATCACGCTAGTTTTTAAAAGGCCTCATACTCGCTCAGAAACCTCTCAACAGAAAGCCCCATTTGTATCTAACCCTGAAAAATTAATTTTCAGCAAAGTCTGGAAAGAGAAAATTCCCCCTACCTCTGCTACCATCTCACCAGACTTTGCAACTTCCTCCTCCAGTTCTCAGCCCATTGTTGCTCATTATTCAGGATTGGTGCCTAAGATCCTGGCATACCCTACTTCCCCTCCAAACCTTGTGGTTTTGACCCAAGTTCCTTGGCTAAATCTTAATCCCCCTCCACTAATTCAGATGGATCTTCCTAGATTTTTGCTAAACAAGTATGCAACTCTCGATTTACCTTAGCCCCTAAGTGCTATGCCCTAGGACTACTTAAAGCTACTGCCTAGGTTTAATGGGGAAGATGAAAATTCTGCTCAGAAACACATTTAGGCCTTCTGTGCTTTTGCTGAGAACCTGAATGTAGAATAGTTGGATGTGGTCCTGAGACTTTTTGTACAGTCCCTTGATGGAGAAGCCAAAAAATGGTTTAAAGCCCTACCAAATGCCTCCATCACCACTTGGGAGGAACTTGAAACCTCCTTCACACAAAAGTGGGGTGAGAAGAGAAATCATGAGTACCTCCTCACAGAGTTCAATGCCATCAGGAAGAAGCCAAAGGAGGATATCTCAAAATTTAATAAGAGGTTCAATAAGCAGTATAACAACTTTCCTGCTAAGATAAAGCCTCCTCCAGCTGCTGCTCGTGTAGCTTACTTGGGAGCCTTTGAATCTGACTTTGGTTTTACATTAAGAGAAAGGAAGTCTCCTACTTTAGATCAACTCCAAGTCGATGCTCTTGAAGTAGAAGCAAATTTTTCCTCAACAGGGAAGTCAAGTGGAAAGTAGGAAACCACTGGGAATAGAAGAGGTAAAGAAGAAGCTTCCTCCTCTGGTCATACAAGAGAATCACCAGACCTGAAGTTGGAGGAGCTGGATAAACTCATCATGAGTTTGTCACATAAGGTTGGAAAGCTCGAAATTGAGAACAAGAGTCTCTCCAAATAGAATACTCAAGGCAACAACCAGGGATATAACCCACAATATAGAAGGCCTCCATTACAGATATTGTCAAGGGAAAGAAAGGAACAACCGATCAGATCCGTCATCCTCTATATTTAGAAGATGATCCCGATGAACAATGGTCAGATACATAGGAGATGCAGGGAAACTTATATTTTTCTTTATCTGAAGAAGAACATGGAAATATGGCTCACCAGGAGGCCAGTCATGATAGAGAAACAACAACAAAGGAGGAAGATATAGATTATTATTGTAAACAATTTGCAGATTTCATGCAAGCACAACTACACCAAAGGTATGATCTAAGATCTTCAAGAAAGAGGTCAAGGGAGCCAGAACAAGAAGAAGCAACTGCCCCCTAAGCTATTCCCTCAGTACCAGATAAAGGGAGAGGTAAGCTGAATCCTGACCCTGCCAGGGTAAAAGTCCCCTTGAATAAGGAAAGAAATAGCTTAGAGGGGCACATAACAAAGGAGGCACCTAGTTTGCAGAAAAATACTGATGGTAGTGAAGGAGAAATAGAGCCAAGAGGTATAGAAAAGACCCAATCTACATTCAACCTTCAAAAGGAGCTTGAAAAGGTAAAGATTTTTGTTCCACTGACTGAGCTTCTGAAGCAACCTACCTATAAAGCTCAGGTATCTTAATTCATGCATCCACCAGTCTCATGACTCATCCATGATTCTCTAAATCTTCAGGAAGAGAGGCCAATGGTGGTCTTTGGGCCGCATGTGGAAGAACTTGATCCTTCTACTGCACCTTTCTATGTGACTCTGGGAATCCATGACCTTCTTTTTCATAATTTCATGTTGGACTCCGGAGCCTCCCACAACCTCATGCCATTGGAAGTAATGGAACAACTTGGCTTGCAAATCACTAGGCCCTACAAGGACCTATACTCCTTTGACTCCAAGAGGGTCAAATGTTTGGGAATGATAAAGGATTTGGTGGTGAACCTGGCTCAGATCCCTGTGAAGAGCATGGTAATGGACATAGTAGTGGCAGATATACCCCCTCGTTTTGGCATGTTGCTATCTAGATCTTGGGGTTCCAAGGTGGGGGGCTCTATCAAGTTGGATCTAACTTATGCCACCATTCCCACCTTTGGAGGAGAAAAAAGGAGGCTATATAGAGAATCCAGGTTTGTAAAAACTGTGACCTCAGCTAAAGGCTCAAAAAACTCCCCAATGTATGGAAAAGAAAGTGACCTCTCCTGTCTACTCCTAGAAGAAGATGAGTCTATCTTAGAAGAAACATTAGTCCACCTAACATGGAAGTTAGAACATCAACATGCAAGTGAAAGCAAAGTATGGAAATTATATTTTGATGGAGCCAATTCAAAAGAGGGAAATGGGGCAGGAGTATTGTTGGTATCTCTTGAGGGTTGCTTGATACCCCTCTCATTCAAGCTAGAGTTCGAAGCAACTAACAATGTGGAGGAGTATGAAGCACTGATCCTTGGGTTACAAATGGAAAAAAATATGAATATTGAATGCCTAATAGTTTATTGAGACTCTGAGTTGGTCATAAGACAAATCATAAATCAATGCCAGGCCAAATACCCCAGACTGAGCACCTACCGCAACGAAGTGTGGGATTTAATTGAAAACTTCTTCCTGGATTTTAATATGCAATTTATTCCTAGAGAAGGAAGCATAATGGTTGACTCCCTTGCTGTAGCTGCAAGCACTTTCAGCCCCCCTCAAAATCCTCTCCTCAAATATGAGGTGGAAGTCAGGTGTAGACCCTCCATACTTGATAACATCAAGCACTGGAAAGTGTTCGAAGATGACGAGCAAGTGAAATGATTCATAGAAGTTGTTGGGGAGTTTTCTAACTCCACCATCGATCAAGAAGAAGAAGAAGAAGAAGAAGAATAAGAAGCATATCAAAGCCACTTCATGGAAAGACACAATGGTTGGGCACCAAAATTTGGAACTGAAAGGGAATACTATCCCTCGCGGACTCATCCCACTAGAAAGGATTTTTAATAAAGACGACATAGCCACCAAACAAATGGATCCTGAGATGGATGATCAAGTACAAGATTGAAACATTGGTTTAGAGGAGGAGCCCCATATGATCAAGCTGTCAAAAGGAATCCCCTTGCATTACAAACAAAGGTATTTAGATCTTTTCAAAACCTACAAAGATGTTTTTGCTTGGTCTTATGATGATTTGAAAACGTTTGATACTAACATCATACATCATAAGATTCCTTTGAAAAGCGGAATGAAACCTTGCAAGAAGAAACTCAGACAGATAAATCCACTCCTACTCCCCTCCATTGAAAGGGAGGTAAGGAAGTTGCTCCATGCAAAGATCATAGTACCTTTAAGATACTCTGAGTGGGTAGCGAATTTGGTCCCGGTCCAGAAAAAGAATGGAGAGATAAGGCTATGTGTAGACTTCCAGAATCTAAATAGGGCGTCTTTGAAAGACAACTACCCATTGCCCAAGATGGATAATATATTGCATAAGGTGGTTGGTTCAGCCATAATGTCCATGATGGATGGGTTATTTGGACACAATCAAGTGGCAGTTCATCTCAAGGATTAGGAAAAGACAACTTTCACCACCATGTGGGGAACATTCATGTATGATCACATGCATTTTTGGCTGATAAATGTAGGGGCCACATTTCAAATAGTCATGGACATAGATTTCATGGGGGAGCAAGAAAAATTCATGGTGGTCTACTTGGATGACATCACAGTCTTTTCCAAGACTAAGGAGGAACACATCCTCCACTTAAAACTCACCTTTGAGAAGTGCAGGAGATATGGCCTCTACCTGAATCCTAAGAAATCTCAGCTTGTCCTAAGTGAGGGAAAGCTACTAGGACATATAGTAGCGCAGGAGGGCGTGAAGATCGATCCTAAATGAGTTGAATCTATCAGCCACATTCCTCTACCCAGGAATAAGAAAGAAGTCCAAGCCTTCTTGGGGAGAATAAATTTCTTAAGGCGTTTTATACCCAACTGTTAGGGTCCCACCCTAACCCCCTTATTTATGTCATGGGATCACGTCATAGTCAAGAGTCAATAAAGCCCATATTAATATTTGTAAGTGGTTAACCCGCGATTAATGACGGGACCATAGTTAGTTGCAAATGGGCCGTAGTATTAGATAGATGGTATTAATAAAACCCACGGTATTGGCCCGTGGTATTACATGTATGAGTCATATATAAAGGATAGAGACTCCCTGCGAGGAGCATTGTGTCTTATTTTGTAGTCGAGCTCTGCTCTATTGGAGGTTTCCCCCTCGAAGAGGCAAGTGAACATTACTCTCTGAATAATAAAATCATTGCTATTCTGTGTTCTGGGTATCTTTTCTTCGCATATTCTGTATTTGGGTATCATTTTGCAGGTTAAGAGCATAACACCAACTATGCAGAGACAGTCAAGGGTATTACAGACATGCTCAAGAAGGGAAATGAAGTCAAGTGGAGCCCTGTCCCTCGTGATTATTTTGGTAGAATCAAAGAAACTTTAGCTAAAGCCCCAGTGTTAGCTAGCCTCGATTATTCAGTGCCTTTCTACATCTTTTGTTTCGCCTCTCCACATACCATCGCCGCAGTGCTGCTACAAAAAAATAAAGTGGGTTATGAGCAGCCCATCACCTTCTTCAGCCAAGTCCTAAGGGACGTTGAGATAAAATATAATATATTGGAGAAACAAGCCTATGCACTAGTAAAGGCTCTGAAGGCATTTCACACATATGTATTGCAATAAAAAATCACAGCGTTTGTCCCAATGACAACAGTCAAGGACATCTTGGTGCAAGGAGACAATGAAGGAAAGAGGGGCAGGTGGATAGGGAAAATACAAGAATACAAGCTAGAAATAAAGCCTACAAAGCTCATTAAAGGCCAGGCACTCGCCAATGTTTTAGCTGAATCCCACTGCCAAGCACTAGGCATAAACCTAATCACAGAGGAAGGTAGACCAGAGGATCACCATAGCAGTATTAAAACACTGAGCATAAAATCTCTACCAAATAAGAGGGATCACCTTGGTATAAGAACAACGTTCATTACCTCTTACTCCTAAGGTGCCCGGTGGGGCTAGATACATCCAAATACCGAAGCCTGAGATTGCAAGCACAAAAATATATCATATCCAATGACCTACTCTACTGGAAGGACACTGTGGGGGTATTGTTGCTATGTTTGGTGGAAGGGGAGACCCATAAAGTGCTTGGGGTAGTTTCATGGAGGAGTCTATGGATGGAATTATAGCTGGAAGACCATGGCACACAAAATCCTCAAGGATGGATTCTACTGGCCTACGCTATTTCGGGATGTTCATTCCAGAGTCAGGATGTGCCAGAAATGCCAAGTGTTTGCGGAAAGACAGAAGTTGGCTCCTCTCCCTTGATTCCTGTGCATGTGGAGGAGCTTTATAGATAGTGGGGACTGGACTTCATAGGGGAGATAAACCCACCATCCGGTGGCTAGCACAAATGGATATTAACAACCACTGACTATTTCACCAAGTGGGTAGAGGCCATCCTAGCTAGAAATGCTACAGACCCAGTGGTGATAAAATTCATGGAGGAGAACATACTATCCCACTTTGGTTGTCCTTTCAAAATCATCACTGATAATTCTCAGGTATTCAAATCTGCCAAGTTCACCAGTTTCTTCCATAAATATAATATCACCATTGGGCACTCCACTACATACTACCCTCAAGGCAATGGCTTGGCTGAGTCCTCAAACAAAGCTGTGGTGAGGGTGCTGAAGAAGACCATCATTGAAAATCAAAGGAATTGGGACTCCCAACTGAAGTTTTCTCTATGGGCCAACGGAGTAACACCTAAACGATCCACTGGGAAATCAAATTTTGAGCTAGTGTATGACAAGGATGATGTCTTCCTGATCCAACTAGAAATGCTAGTAGTAAGGTTGCTACAAGAAGCCGAGGAAGAGGCAAGTGCCTTGATAAGAAGGATAAATCAGCTGGTTGAGGTTCAGGAGAACATATAATAGGTGGAAGCCAAACTGTCCAATTACCAACAAAATATGAAATCTCTATTTGACAAGAAGGCCAAGGATAAACCTCTTCAGCAAGGAGATTTAGTTCTCAGTTGGGATGTCCGATGGGAGCCCAAAGGAAAACATGAAAAATTTGATCCACTATGGTTTGGCCCTTTCAGGATTGCAGAAGAGAGAGGGAACAACACATATCTGCTTGAAAACTTGGATGGTGAATTGTTGGCACTGCCAGTAAATGGTTAGTTCCTCAAATTTTATTTTCAAAATTAGAAGTACTTGTCTTACACTCATTGTAAATATCCAGTGTGTGTATTGCAATTGTTAATTGAATTTTGATTTTATGCAAAAATTCATACTTTCATAAAAGTTATCTTTTTATTAGAAGTGACTCCATGCCCAAAGGAGTAGTTTGCAGTGTGCAGGTTCCTAGCACCTTGATAGCAAGGCACTGTCCTTAGGTGGAGCCAATGTTGTCAATCACTGCTTTGCAAATGATCCATTCTCCAGGATGCATAAAATAGTGGAGTTGAAGCCATTTCCTAAGCCACATAAGCTATCAAAGCTTGAATATACCCTCTCCATTGCATAGTGCTCGGAACGAACTTTCCAATAGTATATAGAAGTCTAAAAAAAGACTCCTGGATCAGAAGTTAGAGTTTGTTGAAGATTGCCTTTGGAAAGGCCAGAAAACCAAGAAAAAACATTAAAGAGACTAAGGAAAATCACATTGGAGGGCAACACAGTCCCGTATCCCGCAAGTCTCGCATTCTCGCATGACCTGCGCAATTCCTTATGGGCCATCCTTAAGGAATTGCAGGGGGAAGCACGCCGATAGTGTTAAAGCGCCGGAGAAGGGTAGAGGCTGATTTACACTAAAAATCATTGAAAAACCAAGGGTAGGCAGACCCCCTTTCTCTCTCCTTCGGGAGGGCCACGTGGCACACTACTTTCCCCACACCTCGCAACTCCACAGTCCCGCAGCTTCACATTACCCACAATCCTACAGCTTCACACTACCTATAGTCCCGCATCCTGCATATCAGCGAGGTCTCGAGACACATACTTAAGGTTATCAATGGTCCAAAGTGTCGAACACCAATATTGCATCCTGCAATCTATCAGGTCCTGCAGTCCCGTAGTCCCATTGGGCCCCGCATCATGCATTCGGCGACCCTGCAGTCCTACAGTCACAACAAACTACAAAACCTTGTGGGGGGCCAATCTTGCAATATAGTGTGAAATCGTCGGGGAGGGCCAAAAAAGTCTAACAAATAAAATTGTGGAAAAACCAAGGTCGGACCACCCCATTCTCTCTCCTCCATGTGGCGATACGTTGGTACGGTAAATCTCGCATCCCACAATCCCCCAATATCGACGGATCTATGAGGTTTTCATTCTAAGACCGTGCGGGGGGTGATTCTGCGATACAGTGTAAAAGTTCTGGGGAGGGCTGAAATTCATTAACAAAGGAAATACACATGAAAACAAGGCCGGGCAGGCCTTTTTCTCTCTCCTCCAAGGGGCCACGTGGTGGCATACGATTGGTCCTTAGAGATGACATGGAAACTTACATCATCAATGACGTGGAAGTATGGAGGACACATGGAAGTACGCATGTTGACGTGGTAGAGGACATGTGTCTCTCAGTTTCAACGTTTTCAGGGGTCTTATGGGGCCATTTTTGGGTGACATGTGTCACCACTCACACGGTGACACATGGAAATGATGACATCATCCCGCATATCGGTGATCACACGAAATGAAAATTATTTCATTCGCCGATGCTCCTCCCCGGCTGCGATTGTGATAAGGAGAAGCCCCCGGATGTGATATTTCATAGGCTCTACTTGATAAAGATTTCGCGTCTGAACTTCGGCCAATGCGGTGTAAGAGGAAATCAAAGGGAATTTCCCATTATAAAAGAAAAAGGCCCCCAGACAGGTTTAAAGGCCTTAGCGCCTAAAAGATTAAGCCCCTGGTCTTAGCTAGTGGTTATATGAAGAAAATAGAGATAAGGGTGCTACATCAAAGGGGGGCTTAAAGGGAAGTCATAACACACTTGTTTCATGTTATTCTTGTGTTAAAGGTCCATGTTCGAAGGACTCCTGGGTAAAATATGAAACATGACACTAAGATTTCTCAGGGCACTGATAGTATTTAACAGAGATTTAAAGGGAGAGATGGGTCGACAACTATGGTTTTAAGAGGAGTAGGTGGTGCATTCAAGGCATGAGATGGGCTGATCTAGAAAAAGCCCGATGTGACATGGATCCGCAAGTTGGTGCCAAATGAAATAAAGGCAGAAATGACAGGGTCGGTGCCAAAAGGAGCTGTAGCAGTAAATCAAGAAGAGGGAGCATTCAAAACCAAGTGTGGGAAAACTTAGAAATGGCTCTTTGTGACCCGCTTCCAAGGTCAATGCCGAAGGCACTAAAGGAAAAAATGACAAGAGTTAGTTGAGCAGCACAGGAGATCATACCGTGAACTAGATACAGCCTGAAGCCAAAGTAATTACAGGGATGGGCACGAAGATATTGCATTAATGTTTCATCTATTTTGTGATCTTGTGATGTGCTTTCCTTTATGAGGCAATTACTATTTTTTGTGATGTTTTTTGGACAAAGAGCCTTCCCTGGCCGAGACAGCAAGCTGATCTGACAGTTGAGACTCGACCCAGGGATATTTTGTATTGTATCATGATTGATAACACACCCCCTCTTCTTATAAATAGGGGGTAGCAACATTGAATATAGGTTCTGAAATATGCAAATAAAGGCTTATATTTTTGTGAGACTGTATTACTTAGTTACATAGATCTTGCAAAATATCACAGGAGTAGTGGTGATTCCCCCTTTGATGTATTACAGTGTGTTATTTCCTGTTTTCATCCATTTTTTCTATTTTCTTCTCCGAATTCATGTAACAATGGATGATAGAATATTTCATACTTGCCTACAAATTCATTTGCATTGTGCCGTTAATGGACATGCCTATTTGATGGGTTGAAATTATATTTTTAAACTACACTACATGAATCACAACATCCAGTTTCCTTTCAGTCCATTATATCGACATGTAACTCATATAATGATCCAGATTTATGCAGGAACACAAAAAATTACAGAAATAAACATAAATACAGAGATGCATCGGAAATAATACTTCATTTCATTAATGTAAAATACTTAAATATGCTTACAAACATAAATGGAAATAAACCAGCTAGGGCGATGGTAGCTTATCTCTGAGAAGAGATGTGGCGGCTACATGCTTCTGAACTATGTTACAATGAGGCTTGAAGGCATATTTATTGTTGAGAAACAATGGAACACCCTAAACATCCAAAAACCTAACCCTAGGAGATGAAACGCCAAACTGTGGGCCTCGTTTTGGGTAAATTGGTACATCAACTTCCCGGGGTCGTAACTTTAGCATACGATCTCCATTTGATGCGCACAATACCGCATTAGAAAGATATATTTGAGGACTACAACTTTTGAGTGAGAAACATCAATCCATGACTCATGTTACTCTTGGTTTTCCCAAAAAACGTCGTTTAGGGCCTCAAAACGACTCTGGAAGTTTAGGACCCGAAAAAACTGCCAAAAATAGTAAAATTGTGCTACAATTAAGGAAACTGAAAAACTGAAAGAGACAGTTGTGAGGGTCCAAATGGGATAGGTGGGTGGCCACCAACATCCACCTGGATCATTCCTCCCCCCTTAGGAAGCAATGGTCTCCATTGCGTTGAGTTCCTCCATGAGATGAGGAAACTTCTGCTGAACTTGGTCCCTAGTGAGCTATTCTGCAACCTCTGATGTGTCCAGTAATAATGGGAAGCATGGTCAAGGGCGGTCCACATTGAACACTCGGTGCAAGAAAAATAATGGGGGACTACTGTGCTCCAAAGCGTTGTTTCCCATAGCCTTGGTAATGGTGTAAGGACCATATCGGAGTGGTCTGAGCTTTTGATGGGCTCTTGTAAGGCATTCTTTCTGTAGATGCAACCAAACTTTGTCTCCCACCTGAAACTTATGTGGCACCTGATGTTGATCATGTCACTGCTTGTACTTGGAATTTTCCAGAATGGAGTGGCGATAGATCGACCTGTTGGGTAGAGGTGCTCTAGAAGTCAGATCAGCCAAATGCTTGGCCTGACAGCGCAATGGTACCCCTGTGGGTGAGGAGAAGATGACCATATCCCTCTGCTGTTGCTGTTACGTGGAGGACCCTTCGCAGGGGTCATGGATGTGGCAATGATCTTCCTCTTACTTTGGGAGCGAACCAGATAGAAAATGAATTTCTTGGTCTGGGAGATGAGCTTGCTGCATTTCTTAGCAATGATTAAAGAGGTGGCAATAGGTGGAGCTACCTCCTGTATCCTATATAATGTTACCCAAAGTAATAATAACAATGCGAGGCCTTAAATCATATACAACATGTCACCTCCATAAGTATGGTTGGCCTAATAATACATCGCAAACATCAAGAGGTGCAACATCACACAATACCTCATCTGTGAAGGGCTTGATGCTATAGGGAAGGCGGAATTGCTGGCGGAATTGGAGATCTCGTCCTTAGTGAAGCCACCCAATACTGTATGGCTATGGGTGTGGTGTAGTCGATAGGCCCAACCACTTCATGACCTCTGCTGAAATGAGGTTCTTTTGGCTCCCACTGTCAACAATGAATTGCAGCGGTGAACCCTTCACCCACATCTGTGAGTGGATAAGATGCCCCCCCTCCTCTGGATCTTCGAGCTCATTCTTCTAGATCTTGGCAGTGGAAATAGTGGTTCTGGGCTCCGCATCAATGATCTGTTTCCCTTTGCCATTCCCCTTGTCAGGTTCTAACTTAGGGTCAAAACGTGCATATGATTCTGAAGCCTTCAACTCAGCCACCATCGACTGCTTGGTCCGACACTCACTTGTGTTGTGAGTGGGGCTCTTATGGAACTCACACCACTTTCCTGTGTCCTTCTTCGACTTCATGGTGTTGTTCTTTTCTTGTGGTTTCGATGGCCCTTGGCTTTGTCCTTTGGTCTTCGGATTCGTAGATACAAAGTCTCGCTTCTTCTGTTTAAACTTCTACTCGATCTTGACAGCGTTTCGGTATGCCTTGCTGAGCGAGGAGATGTCCAGGAACTCCATCTCGTCCTGGATGTACCTATGTAGGAAGCCGCAGTATTTGAGTACCAAATGCAGCTTAGAATCCTTGATACCCCATTGTGTTCGAAGGGTATGAAAAATGTTTGTGAACTTCGACAGATCTTGGTCCCTTCCTTGCCGCAGTGTGGTCCACTTTATGTATTTGTCCTCTTAGCTTTTGACAGGGTAATACTGCTCCTTGATGGCGTCTTGGAATGACTT
The DNA here is from genome assembly GCA_031772625.1 of Pinus tabuliformis. Lineage (NCBI taxonomy): Eukaryota > Viridiplantae > Streptophyta > Pinopsida > Pinales > Pinaceae > Pinus > Pinus tabuliformis. Next base: position 808,036,786 of record CM062810.1, read on the forward strand.
CCAAGTGGGAGCGACTTAAAACAGTGAGTTCGTACTTTTATCCTTCTCCTCGCAGTAGGTTTCCCACCAGTCCTTGATGTGGAGGGTGGATTTGAGAAGAGCGAAAGTGATCTTTTGCTGGCTGGAAAAATCATGAACAAAAAAATACCCTTCTAGCAGATTTAACCATTTATCTATGACATCTGCATCTATTTTACCCTTGAATATGGGGATTTCAAAATTAACTTGTACCTTAAAGGGTGTGGCATTTCCAGAGTAGCTGTTGGAAGTCGATGCGTCACCTTTGTGTAGCCGCTAAAGGATCTGGGTGAGGTTTTCCATCATCGCGTTCCTTTGTCGCTCGAGGCCTTCTTCGAGCAATATTTTGATAGGATCTCCTACCCCCTCGTCTTTTTTTTTATCTGCCATGGGAGGCCGTCGGGATTTGCGAGGCTGGTCTTGCAAAGGTTCGACCAGTTCAAGCCCGAACTCCTTATATCCCGACCTCGTCGGGGACATGCAAAGAAAAACGGAGGAAGAGCAGACCACTTTGATACCACTGATCCAGATTTATGCAGGAACACAACAAATTAAAGAAATAAACATAAATATAGAGATGCAACGGAAATAATACTTCATTTCATTAATGTAAAATACTTAAATATGCTTACAAACAGAAATGGAAATAAACCAACTAGGGTGATGGTAACTTATATCTGAGAAGAGATGTGGCGGCTACATGCCTCTGAACTGTGTTACAATGAGGCTCGAAGGCCTATTTATTTTTGAGAAACAATGGAAAACCATAAACATCCAAAAACCTAACCCTAGGAGATGAAATGCCAAACTGTGGGCCCTGATTTGGGTAAATTGGTACATCAACTTCCCGGGGTCGTAACTTTAGCATATGATCTCCGTTTGACGCGCACAATACCTAGTTAGAAAGATCTATCCGAGGACTACAAATTTTGTGTGAGCAACATCATCCATGACCCATGTTACTCCTGATTTTCCCCAAAAACGTCGTTTAGGGCCTCAAAACAGCTCCAAAAATTTAGGACCCGAAACACTGCCAAAAATAGTAAATTGTGCTACAATTAAGGAAACTGAAAAATTGAAAGAGACAGTTGTGGGGGTCCAAGTGGGATAGGTGGGTGGCCACCAACATCCACCTGGATCATATAATTGTAGCAAATCTCATGGTTTCAGGCTCTATGTTTTTAATATAGAATTCTTGGTGCTTTGAGCTCTACATTTTGAGTTATCCCTTCTCTTTGTCTTCTCTCATTTATTCCATAAAGCTGATTAAACTATAAGCCTTTGAAGTGCTCAACCTCCACTATTTTCTATTATATTTATGGGAACTGTGTATGTGTAGAAATACTGAAATACCTGACCTATATCTTTGGATGAAATAACCAACTCATGCCTCTTATATATGTGTATAGAACATGGGTGATGTCTCCTCCTTCTTGAGAATCATTTGAGGCACACTGATTTAGATGTACCCAGGCACTGGTCTTGTAAGCAATCCAAGGTTGTCTCTAGGAGCGACAACATTATTAATAATAATAGTAATAAAGTTATTAATAATCATAATACTAATAGTAATTATAATATTGATAATAAGTTTTATCCCTCTTCTTGTAATAATAGTGTGGTCAATCTATCTAGCTTCTCTTTTGACCCTCCTATTTTCAGTCCTCTGGAGAAAGGATTAAAATTTTCCCTTGCTCCTAGAAAAATTCTTGGTGATGAAATTATTTGTGACATTGATTTTGGGATTAGGGGTTTAACGGAAAACACTAAGGATATCATCAAACAAGACTGTGCAGTTGTCCTTAGAAATACAAAGCCCCCTAAGAGCAACATTATCAAGCTTGAATTCGATGTCCTCAAATCTTTGAACAATAACAAGGACATTGTTATTCTCAAAGCTGACAAGGGTGGAGTTGTAGTTATCTTAGATAAAGAAGATTACTGGAGAAAAATGTTAGACCACCTTTGTAATAGCGGGAGCTACAGAAAACTCAATAAGAACCCCTTAAAGAAGATCTCTAAAAACATGGCTCTAGTTATAAAATTCAGTAGCATTATTATCTCCTTGAGCCATAAACTCATCGAGAGTAACCCTATCACTCCTAGAATCTATGACCTTCCCAAGATCCATAAGGAGGGGGCTCCCCTGAGACCCATTGTCAACACTATAGGAGGGCTAACCTATCTTCTGGAAAAGTATTTATCCCAAAAGCTAAAACCCCTTGTTGTCCTTATAGATTCCTTTGTCAAAGACACTTCATCGTTTGTCAATGAGTTAAATGGCATAGGGTTTGAGCCTGGGGATTTTCTTGTGAGTTTCGACATGGTCTCCCTTTACACTAATATCCCCAATAATGAGACCATTGTGGTCATCAATCACATCACATATCCTGATACTGCTAAATTGGTTGAGATTTGTCTTACCCCTACTTTCTTTAGCTTTGAAGGGGAAGTCTATGAACAAACGTGTCATGTTTCGATGGGCTCCCCCACTTCCCTTGTTGTAGCTATTTTTTTCATGGAGGAATTTGAATCCAAAGCTTTGTCCTCGGCTCAATACAAACCAAATCTTTGGAAGAGAATTGTGGATGACACTGCGTCATTTGGCCTCATGGTCGGGATAAGTTGGATCTCTTTCTCCAACATCTTAATAATCAGTCTAGCTCGATAAAGTTTACTATGGAATACGAATCAATGGGAGACTGCCTTTTCTTGATGTCCTTATTTCAAAGAAGGACGATGAATCATTCTCACACCAGGTCTTTCGGAAGAAAACTCGCACGAAGCAGTGTCTTCATGCTAAGTCCCATCATTTCCTTGCTCAAAAGTTGGTTGTTCTCAACACTTTAACCACTCATGCCTTTAGAGTTTCTGATGAAATTCACCTTGAAGATGAGAAAACCCATCTCCTGAAGGTTTTCAAAAATAGTGATTATAGTAAGCTCCAATGTCTTAGGGTTTTCCTTAAAGCTGACATGGGTTCCAAGATTAAAAAAGAATCCAATGATCAATTTTCTGGGGTGCACCTTCCTTTTATACAAGGGACCATTGACAAGATTGCAAGGATCCTAAGAAAGGACAAGATTCCCTCAACTTTTAGGCCCCTTAACACCATTCAAAGTTCCCTATGATCTTGTAAAAGCACCGGTGGACCCTAAGAATATGAAAGGTGTCTATGTAATCCCTTGTTCATGCTGGACACCCTATGTTGGTGAAACTGACCACTCAATAAATCAGAGGATTTAGGAACATGTGGCAGACATCAAAGATGGGAGGACTCACTCCTCAACATTAGCAGAACACGTGGAAAAGACAAAACACCACATCTGCATTGAAGGCATCCGGATCATTACTAGGATAGATCATTTCCATCATCGTAAATTTAGGGAGGCTATAGAGATTGAAAGGAGGCCAAGAAAAGACGATGGCTGGAAAATTAGTTGTTGCTGGATCCCTGCCATTTCCCCTTAAGTTTTTATTTATTTCATTTATATTTATTCTTTTCTTTTTTTCCTAATTTCTTAATTTCTATTATTTGTTTATATTTTTGGTCTTGACTACTAATAATATATTAATTACCTTATTTTCTTCATTATTGATTTACTTATTTAATTTAATTAATTATTATTATTATTATTTTTTTAATTTTTAATTTTTTATATATATATGTTTTAGGTTTTACCATTTATTATTTTCAAGTTTTTAGAATTAATTGTTTTGATTATTTAAGATTTATCCAAATATTATTTTTATTTTATTAATTGTTTTAGTGTTTTGGTTATTTAGGTTTGGCCATTTATTATTTATTATCATTTTTTTTTAATTTTTTGTTTTTATTTTTTTGAAGTTTGATCTAAATATTAGTTTTATTTTATTAATTGTTTTGATTATTTAGGTTTGACCTATTTTTTTTTTTTTTTTTTCATTTCATTACAAATTTTCTTTTGATTAATTATTTTCCTTAATTCAATATTAACAACTATATTCTAACAATTATTTCCTTATATTAAAATATTATTTATTTAGTCAAATCTGACTGATATAATATAACAACTATTATTATTATTATTATTATTATTTTAATTTAATTTATTTTTTATTTTATTTTATTTTATTTATTTTTTATATATATATATATATATATATATATATATATATTATTTTTATCTATTTAACTTGATGCCAAGATGTTCTTCATCTTGTCATGACGATGAACCAAAGTGGATGGTTAGAACGCCATAAAACTCTTATGATATCATTTTTACTAAATTTTTTCTTGCTTTTCATGATATAAAAATGGAGTTGTCTTTAGTGCGACTTTCTGGACTTTCCGGTGCCTGAATCCGGCGGAAAAATTTGAGGTGAAACCTTGATTTGTATTATTTAAACTAGTTTTTTGATTGTATATATGAATTCATCACCCCAAAAAACCCCTAGGGCAATTTGATTGTGGATGGTTACCCATCAAGTTTGTGATTTCAATAAATTCCTGCCGGATTTTAGAGAAATTACAGATGAAAAACCCACCGGAAAAACTTCCTAAAATCTCACTAAAGACAACTCGTATAAAAATTGTTTATTGCAATGTATGGAAGAGATATTGTAATGTCTTGTAAACATTAGAAGACATTTTGACTTGTCAAATTATATAAAAATAAAAATTAAATAAAACTTTACCGGTTGCAAGCCTCGGAAGCGATGATTGACGCTATGTGATTTATTTCACTAGTTTCAATCCCACTTCTTCACCCCTGTGAGCATCACCTGATGCAATGAGTGCTAAGTGGAATATTAAAAAATCATGAGAAATTAGTTAGTTACGACTACCTCTCATGAAAAATGGTCATAGACGAATGACTTATTTAACGCAGTTGAATCCCAAAAAATGATATCTAACATAATGCACTGCGGAAACCCCCAATACTTAATTCAAAAGAGTGAAGGGAACTCTACTTGAATGGTTCATGAGACACAATACTTGCTAAGGTTTTGCAAATAGGGTAGCAAGCTAAGTGGGTTTGATTGTGGGGAAAAACTCCATAGCTAAGCGTGCTTGAGCCAGAGGCGATCTAGGATGGGTGACCTCCCAGGAAGTCCTGGTTACTGGATGCAAGCCCCGGAAGTGATGGTTGATGCTATGTGATTTATTTCACTAGTTTCAATCCCACTTCTTCACCCCTATGAGTATCACCCAATGCAACGAGTGCTAAGTGGAATATTCAAAAATCTTGAGAAATTAGTTAGTTACGACTACCTCTCATGAAAAATGGTCATAGATTAATGACTTACTAGTTGAATCCCAAAACTGATATCTAACATAATGCACTGCGGAAACCCCCAATACTTAATTCAAAAGAGTGAAGGGAGCTCTACTTGAATGGTTCATGAGGCACAATACTTGCTAAGGTTTTGCAAATGGGGTAGCAAGCTAAGTGGGTTAAATTGTGGGGAAAAAACTTCACATCTAAGCGCGCTTGAGCCAGAGGCAATCTGGGATGGGTGACCTCCCGGGAAGTTCTGGTTACCGGGTGCAAGCCCTAGAAGTGATGATTGACGCTATGTGATTTATTTCACTAGTTTCAATTCCACTTCTTCACCCCTGTGAGCATCACCCAATGTAATGAGTGCTAAGTGGAATATTCAAAAATCATGAGAAATTAGTTAATTACAACTACCTCTCATGAAAATGGTCATAGATGAATGACTTACTTAACAAAGTTGAATCCCAAAAAATGATATCTAACATAATGCACTGCGGAAATCCCCAATACTTAGAAACTTTAAAAATTAAATTAATAACAGTTGAGATGGATCTAGGTTGGTGCTATAGATGTAATGTCATATAGAAGAGATGTAATGTCCTCTCCTCTTATATTATGTAAACATTTTGACTAGATAACTATATAAAAATAAAGTAAAATTAAAAAAATAAAAGTAATAATTATAATTTTTAATAAAACATTTTGAGTTGGTCAAATTACATAAAAATTAAAATTAAAAGATAAACTTAATAATTAATAATTAATAATTAAATTAGCCTAGATCCATCTTAGCTCTGTATAAGTGCCTAGGAGATCAAATCTCTTAAAGAGTAAACCTCTTTTTTTGAGTACAAACTAGATTTGATCCCTCTTGGTGCTTGGTAGATTTGGAATTAAGATAGATCTAGGCTAGTTTAAAAAAAATATTGCATTGTTAGAGATGTTTGGAAGAGAATTGTGTAATAGATTTTTGATCAGTCATCATTAAGGACCAAAGAGCTTTGTGAGGAAACGCGTGTTGACAAGCCTTTTTATTGGAGAAAATGAACTAGTATCTTTTGGGAGAAAACTTAAAGTTAAATTTTAATTATTTGGAAATAAATATTTAAATTTATGACCAAATCCATTACAAATTAAATAACTTAATACATGGAATAATAATTTGTTGAAAAATAATGATTAAATTATTAATTTAAAATTGAAAAATCAAGAATTGAAGTATGAATTAATTAAAATAAGAATTGATTGAAAAGAATAATTAATAATAGTAAAAAAAAAAAAGAGTTAGCTAAAAATAAAAAATTAATAATTCAATAATTTAAAATAATAATAAGAATTAGGTAAAATTTTGACCAAATTCCAAAATTAAATGAATAAATTAAAATCAGAATTGATAAAAAATAAAAAAAATTAATAGTTCAAAGTAAGAAAATTGTATAAAAGTTAATAATAAAATAATGAGAATTAAAAAAATTAATGATAAAATTATATTGAGATGAGAATTAAATTAGTTAACAAATTAATAATAAAATAAGAAAATGTTAAGTTGATCAAATTTAAATGGAGAATACTTAATTGAATTGAAAATGAAAAAGTTAACAATTATTAGTAAATGAATAGAATAGGAATTGATGCAATCTCCAAAGCTTTTTGGTATCATGGATGGGGTAACCATTTGAAATGTTGGATGGATAAAAAATTTATTAAAATCTCTAACAATATGAATAAATGTGGAAATCTTTGATCACTTAAAATATTACATGTCATTTATCACACAATCTTTAACATCTATTCATTTGTAAATAACAAATAATAAAATCTATATTTTTAATAATAATAATAATACTAATTCAATTTTAAGGTCACGACCAAGTCAAATTGGTGTATGAGATCCCTTGTTTGTGACAAGAAACCTACCTTCATGCAACGATTTTTCTAAAGTCTACAAAGGCATACATACTCTTCAACTAATAGAATCTTTCTAGACCTGATGATGAATCACATTGGTTGGTTCGAAACATGTTAGGCAAAATTTTTATTAAGTGATTTCTACCAAGAACTTTTCTTAAAATCTTTTATTGTGTTAAATTTTTAATTTTTAAACCCTACAACCATTTTAACTAATTATACATAAATCTTTTATACATAAATTTTGAAATAATTAAAATTTCAAATTAAATTATAAAACTAAAATTTCAAATTAAATTATAAAACTAAAATATTTAAGAACAAACCATTAATAAACCATTTTAATATTATTTTTATAAATGAAAACATGAAATCATTTCCAAAACAATTTGAATATTAAATTTTAACATCATTTTAATAGACACTGACATGAAATTAATACCAAATATAACATGTATGGATACTAAATTATATGAGAATTTGATTTGTGAAATTATAAATACAAGAAAGAAATTAAGAAATAAGTATTTGTTTTTATTATATTATATTATTGGAAAATTTGGGCATATCCACCCAAAAGATCACATTCCATAAGTTAAATTAATTAGAGTCTAATTTAAAAGCATAAAAAATAATTGATCCTTTAACTTTTTAGGAGTAAGGTGCTTCAACAATAAAATCTAAACCAATTAAAGTAACTATCAAAGGTTTTTATTTTATTATAGTAAAATTTAAATATTTTTTATATATTATAATTTTATGATAGTTACACAAACTTCTCATAAAATTTTTGAATCCAACAAATAAATAAAATAGAGAGGGAGACAGCCGAAGAACGTCAATTTTCAACGGGGTATTATGATTTTCCAATTTCTTAAAACTAAACTGGTTTTGACGGTTGCAAATGCTTTAAAATTAGGGTTTTCCATGAGCACAAATTAAAAACAAACGGTGAGATTATCTTTTATCATAGAATATTGTTGACAACCCTTAACGTAAAGGTGCAAAAATGTCACGGCCGTCTTAGCTCAGCTGGTAGAGCGCGTGGCTTTTAACCACGTGGTCGTGGGTTCGATTCCCACGGACGGCGAATGCTTTCCCGCATCCATTTTTATTCAGAATATGAGATGTTGGTGTATACCTTTTTGAGGGGAAATAAAGATAGGTAGGGTGATCCAGACGTGTTTTATTTTTATTTCCTCTTTAGATTGTTCAGTAGCATATAATAGAAACACCATTTGGCTGTAAGGTTCACTAGCATATAATAGAAACACCATTTGGCTGTAAGGTTCCTCTTTCCTCGGAGATGGTTCAGTAGCATATAATAGAAACACCATTTTTATTCTTATTTCCTTGAGATACCATTTTTATTCTTATTTCCTTGAGATGGTTCAGTAGCCTATAATAGAAACACTGGTAAGGTTCAGTGGCATATAATAGAAGGTTTAGTAGTATATAATAGAAATAATAGAAACATTGGCAAGGTTTAGTGGCATATAATAGAAGGTTCAATAGTGGAAAAACTTCTCAAGTCTTTTTGCATTAATTAGTTGAATATAGGACTTATTACAATTGCTTGCTCCAGCTCTGAGTACAACTTGCGAAAGAATAATTGTTTTCTCTGCTGACTGAGAATTTACGGCCAACACTTAGCCACTTTATGTTTCTATCAGCCTCTTATTTCCGTGCACAATCCTTGGTGAAATTAACTCCGAAAAGATAGGAATTTCTTCCTATTTTCTTGCGCAATTTCGAAGAATGAATCTTCTGACTGCATTCAACAATTGTACACTAACCTAGTATACAACTCATGTTACACTCGCCTTGTTTCCTCCACTTCAGCTGAGTAATTCGAATTCCATGCATGCATGAACTATTTTGGGTTGATTGATCAGTGAACTGACAGATCTCTGAGTCAGACTATTGTTCCACTGCACAATTGATCTTCAACTGACTCTATCATTACTTAAAGGTCAATTAACTAAATAAAAATGAAAATAACTAAACTAGATTACTAAAATTTAGCAATCAACACATGCATAACTGAATTCCAAGCCCCTAACTCGAATTTATTGAGTTAACTAAGTGATAAGAGCCATGTCACACTAGTTAACTTCCTCCAAGTTGTTATGTTGATGTGAAAATTCGATTTACTCAATTTGATTAAGGCTAAAGTCAAATTGAGCCTTTCTTACTACATTTCTTAACCCTCCCTCTTAGCAAGAAAATGATTTTTCACCATCACTATCCTGCACATGTGGAATTCGAATTTACCTCTTAACAATGCCTTTGTCAAGATGTCAACATCTTGCTCCTTAGTTGGAATGTACTGTAGAAACATAATTCTCCTCTGCACACAATATTACAAATGATGATACCGGATATCAATGTGCTTGGACCTGTCATGAAATACCAGATTATCAGAGAGCTTAATGCAACTCTAATTATCACAATATATCATTGTCAAATCCATCTTGTGACTGAAAAGACTCACAAGTATTTTCCTCATCCATATGGCCTCACATGTTGCTTGAATTGTAGCCAAGTATTCAACCTCTGTTGAGTTAAGCGCTACAGACCTCTGCTTCTTATTGTACCAGGAAATCACTGTGGACTCAACACTGAAGATAGCACCTGAAGTACTTTTCATGTTTGATGGACTCCTGCTGAATCTGCATCAGTGAAGCCTTGGAGCTTCACTCTTTCTATCCTCCTATACCATAATCCATACTCGATAGCGCCTCTGAGGTACTATAACACATACTTTGTTTCCTTCCAATACAGCTTGGTAAGCCTCACCATAGCTTGACTAAGCTAGTTTAATGCATATCACATGTCGTCTTGCATTTACAAGATACATCAAGGACCCCACAAGCTGCTTGCAAATGGTAGCATCAACCTCTTCACCTGAAGTGGCATTCTCCTTCCTCTAGTTTGTAGTTAGAGGTGTGTCCATGGGCTTAGAATTCTCCATGTGAAATCTCTGAAGTATTTCAAAGGCATATTTCCCTTGAGACACAAACAATTCACCATCACCTTGTCATACTTCTAGCTCGAGGAAGTAATGCATCATGCCCATGTATTTCATATCAAATTCCCTTGCAAGATCCTCTTTGCAAGAGCAGATCAATTGCTCATCACCTATCAATATTAAATCATCATCATACAAAACAAGAATAAACAACTTACCATCTACCACAATGCGATAGAGATTCACGTCTGCTTCACTTTTGGTGAATACCAATCCACTAAGGTAACTGCGATCTGAATGTACCATGCTCGGGGTGCTTGTTTGAGACCTTACAATGCTCTCTTGATTCTGCACACATGTGACTCTCGATCATATGTCTCAAATCCTTTTGGTTGCTCTTGTAAATTTCCTCCTCAACAACACTGCTGAGAAAGATGGTCTTCACATCCATCTGGTAGATTTTCCTCCCATTTGTGCAACCAATGCTAGAATGGATCTGATTGAGGAATATCTTGCAACTAGTGCAAAATTTTCCTCATAGTCTACTCCCTTTATTTGAGAGAATCATTTGGCCACAAATTTGGATTTGTACTTCTCGATGCTCCCATCAACTGCATGCTTCACTTTGTAGATCCATTTGGAACCAACCATTGATTTCCCTTCTGGTCTCGACACCACCTCCCATGCATTTTTCTTCATGATGGACTCATATTCTTCTACCATGGAATCAACCCAAAAAGGTTGAGAAATTACTTCCTCAAATGAAGAAGGATCTGTCTCAATGAGCTCTGTCATGAGATCCATGTACCCAATGTACCTATCAAGTGACCCCCTTTGTCTACGTTGTGATGTAGGGGCTCCCAGATTCTCCCTAACATCCTACAACAATCTATTATCTTATCTGGTTCTCTTTCTTCTCTCTTTGGAAGATTCTGGTTGAGTGGGTGCCTCCACTCTTCCTCTTGTTTGCTCCTCTGCATGTGGCTGCTCGACAAACTCCTGAAGCTCATCTTGAGGCTCCTCCTTTGGAGCTAGAAGCTTATGCTCTGGTGGGATACTCAACTCTTGTTCTAGAGAGAATCTCATAGTCTTATCCTCATCGAATTTGACATCTCTCCTCACAATTGTCATCCTTAGTGAAGGTAAATACACTCGATAATTGTGTGGAGTTTCGGTGTATCCTACAAAAACTCCCAAATCTACTGTAGGCTCAAGTTTCTTCCTCGAATCCTTGGAGACATGACAATAAAATGAAGCTCCAAAAATTCTGAAATAAGAAACATCAGGCTTTCTCCCTGAGAAATCTTCCTCTAGTGTGATCATACCAAGTATTCTATGAGGACTTTAGCTCTGCAAGTAGACTGCAGTTTTGCATTCTTCTGCCCATAGATGTAATGGTAGCTCTTGATCATGCAACATGGCCCTTGTTTCTCCCACTATTCCCGTGTTCTTCCTTTCAACTACCCCATTCTACTGTGGGTTATGGCGTGTTGTTAGTTCTCTTTAAATACCTTGTTTGGCACACATATCTTTGAAGGCATGTGAAACAAATTCACCTCCATTGTCATTCCTGAGAGCCTTCACCTTATTCCTAGTCTCCTTCTAAACCAATGCCTTGAATTTAACAAATTTTGAGAAAATTTTATCCTTATGTAGAAATTATGATGAAGATTTGAAACTGTTCATGAAATTTTAATTAAAATCACAAGACACAAATCTACTCTATTTATCTTTGGAATTCAATTCACAATTTGGAACATCAATCACAAACATGCAATGAGAAATAACACACATGCACATAATGTTTTTCCAGGGGAAAGAAATATGCTAAAAGCCCCTTTTTCGTCTTGCATTAATTTGATGAATAGAGATGTATCGCATTTCTTTACTCAATTGAGCACAACCTGCAAGTGAATAACTTATCTCTCTGCTCACTGAGAAGATCTGGCCAAGACTTGGTCAATTTTCCGTCTCTCATTGAGCACCTATTTCCTTGAGAAATTAGGCCCCTATTATTTAGGAGTTTTTCCAAAATTGATTGCACAACTCTCAAGGTTGATCATCTAACTGCATGCAACACTGGTACACTCAAGACTAGTATACAAGTAATGTTACACTGCCTTGGAATCTCCACCACAACTAGGGAACTCAAATTCTCTGCATGCACTAGCTATTTTGGGTTGATTGATCAGTTAACTGGATGATCAATAAGTTTGACTACAGTCCCACTGCACAACTGACATTCCACTAGTTCCTCCAACAATTAGAACTAGTTTAATTGAAAACAACTTAAAATAACTGACTTTGATTACTACAAATTAGTAATCACACATGCTTAACTGAACTTTAAATCCTCCAACTCGAATTTATTGAGCTAACTGAGTGAAAAGAGCCATGTCACCTCAATTAAGTACATCCAAGTTGTTTGATGATGTGGAAATTCAAATTTTCTCAATGTAATCAAGCAAAATCGAATTGAGAATTTATTATTGCATTTTTCAACACTCCCTCTTAGCAAGAAATGGATTATCAACCATCCCTATCATGCCCCTGTGGAACTCAAACTTCCCTCTTGATAAGGGCTTTGTCAAAATGCCAGCATCTTGTTCCTCTATCAGAATGTACTAAAGCAACATTATCTGCCTCTACACACAATCCCGTTGATGGTGATACTAGATATCTATATGCTTGGATCGATCGTGAGATACATGATCCTCAGAGAGCTTGATGCAACTTTGATTATCACAGTAGATCACAGTTGGATCTATCATCTGACCAAACAGTCCCATATGTATATTTCTCATCTAGATCGCCTCACATATTGCTTGACTTGCAACCATATATTCTTCTTCTGTCGAGCTGAGTGCCACATAATTTTTTCTTCTTGTTGTACCAGGAAACAACTACGGACCCAACATTGCAAATCCCATCTAATGTACTCTTTCAGCCTGATGGACTCCCCACCCATTTTGCATTTGTGAAGCCATACAACTTCACTCCCTTTGTCCATCTGTACTACAATCCAAACTGGTTAGTGCTTGAGAGGTACCGTAAAACATTCTTAGCTACCTTCCACAAAAATTTGGTTGCCCTAACCATAACTTGGCTCAACTATTTGACTGCATAGCACATATCTAGTCGTGTGTTCACAAGATGCATCAGTGAACTCACTAACTGCCGATAAATGGTAGCATCCACTTCTTCACCTATAGTGGCATCCTCATTCCTCTAGTTGGTCGCTAGAGGTGTCTCCATGGGTTTAGAACTCTTGATGCAGAATCTTTGTAGTATCTCATTTGCATACTTTCCTTGAGAGACAAACAATTCCCCATCGCCTTGCCATACTTCCAACCCGAGGAAGTAGTGCATGAGACCCATATCCTTCATTTCAAACTCCCTTGCAAGGTACTCCTTGCAAGATCTGATCAACTTCTCATCACCAGTTAAAATTAATTCATCAACATATAAGACAATAATAAGCAATTTTCCTTCTACCAAGATGTGATATAGGTTTTCATCCACTTTACTTTGGATGAAGCCCAAACTAGTGAGATATCTATTGATCCTGGTGTACGAACCACAGGGTGCTTATTTGAGACCATACAACGCTCACTTGAGTTTGCACACATGAGACTTCCGATCAAATGTCTCAAAACATTATGATTGCTCGATGTACACCTCCTCCTCAATAACCCCATTGAGAAATATTGTTTTTACATCCATTTGGTGGATCTTCCACCCCATCTATGAAGCTAGAGAAAGAATTGATCTAATGGATGAGTACCTTGCTACAGGATCAAATGTATCCTTATAGTCAATTCCCTCAACTTGAGAGTACCCCTTGGCCACAAATATGGCCTTATACTTATCTATGCTTCCATCTGTTGCCTATTTAACCTTGAATATCCATCTTGAACCCACAACTGATTTATCTATTGGTCTTGGGACCACTTCCCAAAAATTGTTCTTTACAATGGATTTGTATTCCTCCACCATTGCATCAACCCATACAGGTTTCTCTACTGCTTCCTCGAAAGAGGATGGCTCAGTCTCTACAAGCTCAATCATTAGAGCCATGTAGCCAGTGTATCGATTAGGTGACCTTTTCTGTCTACGCAAATTAGAAGGAGATCCCACATTCTCCCTCGCATCCTGCACTCGTTTATCATCTTCCTTGGTTCTTTTTTCTGCCTTCTCTGGATGGCTCTGCTTGAGTGGCTGTCTCCACTCTTTGATTCTCAATTTGTGGTTGCTTCACAACTTCTTGAGGCTCCTCCTTTGGAGCTAAAATCTCCTCTTTCAGTGGGATTTGAATCTCCCTCTCAAGAGAGCAACACATCTCTTTCTCATCAAGTTTTAGATCCCTTCACACAACTATCATTATGAGGGATGAAAAGTACACACGGTAGTTGTGGGGAGTTTCTTTGTAACCTACAAATACCCCCAATTTTGTTGTTGACTTAAACTTCTTCCTTGATTCTTTGGAGACATGAAAGTGGATAGAGGCTCCAAAAATCCCGAAGTGCGAAACATCCGAATTTCTCCCCGAGAAAGAGTCCTCTAGTGTGATCATGCCTAGAATCTGATGAGGACTCTGGTTTTGCAAATAGAATGTTGCGTTGCATTCCTCTGCCCACAAATGCAATGGTAGACCTTGTTCATGCAATATAACACTTGCAGCTCCCATAATGCTACGGTTCTTTCTCTCAGCCACCCCATTCTGCTGTGGGTTGTGGGGTGCTATCACCTCTCATCGAATGCCTTCTTTGATATATAAATTATTGAATTCATTCGACATGTACTCACCTCCATTATCACTCATGAGAACCTTCACGTTATTGCTAATTTCTTTCTTAACTAGTGCCTTGAATTCTACGAACTTGGAGAATGTCTCATCTTTCTTTTGCATGAAGAAGATCTAGCATTTTCGTGAGAAGGCATCAATAAAAATAACAAAATGTTTGTGTCTAGCAGTGGAGGTTATCGAGAAGGGTCCACAGACATTAGAGTGGATCCTTTCCAATACTACATGTGCTTTGTTGTCTCGATCATAGAATGCGGATTTTTTGTACTTCCCCAAGGTACATCCTTTGCATACATCCTGCTGCTCAAGTGCTCCTTTGGGGAGGCTAGTGGTTATTTGCTACATAATCTTCAAGGCGCCATGATTCAAATGGCCAAGTCTTATGTGTCAAAGTTCACCGACATCGCGACTTTGCACTTTCTCTACCTTAATGCTTAATGCAACACAATCTTCCACATCTAGCTTATACACATTCTTCACATGAACCCCGATCTTCTTCACCTGTCCTGTGGCTATGTGTCTCAAGAATGATTTTCCTTTATTGAACATCACATCATAACCATGGTCTTCCAAATCTGCAACAAAGATTCTTTAGACCCGGAACGAACATAACATCCTTGAGTCTGAGACGGGATCTTGTCTCTCTCCAAAAAGTAATTGTACCAACCTCGGTTGCGTTGTACCTCTCGTCGTCCCCTAACTTGATGTGTATCTACAAATATTTCTCCTCCAGGTCACTGAAAAATCTCTACACCTTGTCATGTGGAACAATGCACTTGAGTCCAAGTACCATACGCTCCCCATCACTATGTTGGACAAGCATGCGATAAGGGTAAAGTCAAGCTCAAACTGTGAAGCCAAGTCTTAACTTGCTTCTCTCCTCAGCTCTTCTTGCTTTCCTTTTTGTGTGGACACTTCATGGCATAGTGTCCGAATTCATGACAATGGAAGCATTTAATTTTGGACAAACCTTTCTTATTTGTCCCTTGGTTGGACTCTGGTTTGGATTGAGAATTCTTCCCTTTCCTTTCTTTCGCTTTCCAACCAATGCAAATTTTTCTTCATCCTCGCCCTTGGATGAAGTCCCATCTTTGGTATTCCTCCTTATTTTCTCTTATACCAAATTGAACCATAAGCGTTCCCAATTTGAGAGATAAAGGAGAGGCAGAGGGAGATAGTGATATAAATTGGAGGTGAAGAGAGGAAGAAGAGAGAGATAGAAAGAGGAAGGGAGAGATAGATAGATATGGAGAGAGATAGTGTGTGTTTGGGGGGGGGTGGTTGAGATAGAGAAATAAAGGAGAGATGGAGGGAGATATAAGTATAGATGGAGGGCGGACATAGGGGAGAAGATTTCTTGCACTAGATGCATTGCTTTCAGTATATATGATGATTTCTAATCCCATTTGATTGCTTGCACTAGATGCATTTATTTTAGTGTAGATGTTGATTTGTAATCCCATTTGATTGCTCGCTCTAGATGCATTGATTTTAGTATAGATGGTGATTTCTAATTCTATTTGATTACTTGAACTAGATGCATTGATTTCAGTGTAGATGTTGATTTTTAATTATATTTGATTACTTTCACTAGTTGCATTGATTTCAATGTAGATGTTGATTTCTAATCTTATTTGATTGTTTGCATTGGATGCATATATTTCAGTGTAGATCTTGTTTTCTAATATTATTTGATTGTGTGCATTAGATGGATTAGATGTTAGTTTTGAGGCTATAAATTATTAAAATTATTTTTCAAGATAAGATTGAGGGGGCAGAAAGGGAAGACGATTTATTGCACTAGATGCATTGATTTCAGCGTAGATGATGATTTCTAATCCTATTTGTTTGCTTTCACTATATGCATTGATTTCAGTGTAGATGTTGATTTCTAATTATATTTGATTGCTTGCATTAGAAACATTGATTTCAGTGTAGATGTTGATTTATAATCCTATTTGATTGTTTGCACTAGATGCATTGATTTCAGTGTAGACGTGGATTTATAATCTTATTTGATTGCTTGCATTAGATGCATTGATTTCAGTGTAAAATTTGATTTCTAATCTCATTTGATTGCTTGCATTAGATGCATTGATTTCCATGTAGATGTTCTTTTCTAATCATATTTGATTTCTTGCATTAGATGCGTTAGATTTTGTTAATCTTGAGGCTATAGGTTAAAAAAGAAGAAGATATATTTAGTAATACCTAGATGGACGTTATTAGGAATTAATTAGTTGTAAAAAGTTGTGATACCTAGAATTAAAATGGAATAGATGTGCAAAACCAATCCTGATGCAAAATGCAAATTAATCCTTGACAAGATCGTCTCGCTTTTTCATCACCAACTAATTACTAATAGACAATTACATATATTCAAAATTACTAATAGATAATTGCATACAACAATGTATTCAAAATATTTATATGAGGAAAATATATATTTATAAACATTCAAAACAAATCAAAATATTCGTGAAGGAGATGTGATAATTGTTTGAAGAAAAAAATAATGTAAATATTTTATAAATTTGGCCACTCATTAAAAAAAAAAAATCAGTATTTCTTGACTTTGCAAAATAGACTGTGGATAAAAAAAAGTCATCTTGAAGGAAATACATTATTTCAAACATTAGCAAAGAAACAAATTGTTTCAAGAGTAGTCTTGATGCATTAAATTATTAAAACTACTCTTCAAGATATATTTAGTAATACCTAGAGGGACACTATTAAGAAATAATTAGTTGTCAAAACTTGTGATACCTAAAATTAAAGGAAATAGACGTGCAATATCAATCTTGTTGCAAACTGCTGTGCATCTCATCCCTTAGGTCCCTTTGTTCTTTTGACGATGGTGCGTCGTCGGGGTTGCTCTCGCCGTGGAGGCACCAGTGGAAACCGCGGCCGTTCTCAACCTGCTCCCTAGAACATCATACCTCTGGCTTCGGCCTCCCCATCCTCTAACCATGGTAAGCCCTTCCCGCATAATTCATTCCAAACCACCCGTTTTAAATTCACAGTCGGCTCAACATACTGATTCTCTCAGCTAGTATCACTGTCATTTAAGCTGAGGAAGAAGACAAGCCCAGTAGCTCAGTCCATACCTCGCCCTCGCAGTCTCAGGACGACAGTGTGCTCTAGGGAGATGTGGTTGGTACTGTGTTTAATCGTGATGATTTGTAGGTTGAAGGGAACGCTCTTGAAGCCCCTAAGCCTCCAGAAGACAATATTCAGAACAACTTGCCCGCGGTCGATCCGGCACACCCATCTGATTGCAACTTGTGTTTGATAGCTCCTCCAAGTGGCAGCAACATGGGCGCCGGGGACAATGTGGATGGGCTCTCCATGCCGGGTGGAGAAGGATGCTCAGGACCCTTTGCAAAATGCATGATGATTACGGATTCGCGCCTCTGGTTCTTCTATCTTGTGTGTTATGCTATTTTGGCTTTTGTTAAAATGTTTTGTATCAGGTCTTGGCTAGGGATAGTAATCAGCTCTCATGGTCATATGCTCTATATCATGTCTTGGCTCGACAGGTTTATCAGGCCCTTGTTTTTGTTCAGTTTTGCTTATAGTTATCAGGGCGACACTGAAATTATCACAGCCACAGTTCTCATATGCCATGTAATGTGGTTCACCACCTTGGCTAGCTTTTTTTGTATGTATGGATTCTGGGAATTATGTATTGGGTCATCTCAATCCCGGTATTGGGTTAACGGGTTATCTGATTATCTAGTTATCTGGTCTTATGTTCTCTGGATCAGTGTGGTTGGATGGCTTCGACCTTCTTTGAGGTCTTGACCTCCTTGTAAATATTTCTCTTTATTAATAGATTTAGCCTTTACTTAGAAAAAAAATCTTGTTGCAAACTATTGTCAATATTCTCTTCCTTCTTAATCACCAACTAATTATTAATAGACAATTACATACACATATAAAAATATAACACAACAATTATAACATTCACAAACATTACCATCAAAATCGAAACGCATAAACAGACAAATCACTCAAAGCATCCAAACATAGACGTACAAACCATTGAAGGAAAACAACACAGACTAAATTAAAGAAGAGAATGAAATGCTCATGCCAAGCTAAAAACACATAATGTGAATTTTGAAGTTAATCTCAAACATATACATAATAATGCTAATCTATAAATGTGACACCGTTGCTCTCAAGTGGAACCAACTTACATCCATCTAATACCGGATCTATCATGCACCAAGAGGGATCAAAATCTTTGGAGGTGCAAACCTTTCCTTAAGTTCTACACTCCAAAAAGAAAGGTTGTATCTCAAAAGATTTGATCCCCTAAGCATATGATAAATCCAATATTAGATGGATCTAAACTAGTGAAAATAATCAAATATTAAAATACAAGATATTCAAACATAAATCAATAATCAATCATTAAAATTAGTTAAATCTAATTTATCTAAATTAGTTAAATCTAATTTATCTAAATTAAATGATTAGGAAAAAATTGTTAACCTCCCAACTACCTTATAATTCAAATTACTAAATCTACTTAATCCCAAATAATAATGATACATGCATATTATTGGTTACTGTGAGCCTTACCACTCATGGTAGGAGGTAAGCTATCATGTAGCAAAATGTCATCAACGTAGCCCATATTTCTTATTACACTTTATCAATACTTAATTGTTATTAGATGTCATATATATATAATTAATCAAAGCGGTATATTATTTCAAGAATTTTGTTAGTCAATAAAAAAAACTATGTAAATTTTGATATAATAATTAATCAAAGTTCGATTTTTTCTAGCTCAAGAAAAAGTGCTCCAGGAATCTGAGGTTTTCATGACCATTGTTGATCAAAGAACAGGGAAGAAAACTGCAGTTGAGATCAAGAATGGAGTAAAGTGCTCTGGGAATCTGAGATTTTCTCTACCATGGTTGATAACCAAACATGGAAGAAAACTGCAATTGAAGTGAACAACGGAGGACAGTATAACCAAACATGGAAGAAAACTGCAATTGAACTGATTTAAAAAATATTACAGTATCTCTTCACTCCATCGCTTGTTTTTCGGAAGAGTCGAATTTATCCCATAATAAATGTATCGAGAGTTTCAACAGCTGCACTCTTTGTCCCTATTGTGAACCACCTCTTGTACCTATCCAGTTTTGATCTTGGTTGGTTGGACATGAAGGTAGGATAATTGGATTGTTGTGACCTTGCCCCCACAATGCTGACGTGGAATCTGCAATGGTATCAATTGACCTGGTATTGCCAAAAGTGGACAAATTAGACTCTTAAGACACGCACAAAAAAAATCAACGAATTCGTCTACATGTCATGAACACTGGCCTGTCTTGCTTCTCTCTGTATAAGTTCCATATGATAATGGAGATGATAGCCAAGTATTTGACAAAAGGTCTGTATAAAAAGTAAATGCTAAAATCCTTAGTGTCAAAAGGTCTGTATAAAAAGTAAATGCTAAAATCCTTAGTGTCAAAAGTTTAATCATGGCAGGTGTTTGACAGAATGTTTGCATGTTGAGCATTTGTAGAAATTCTCATCTCACAGTTATTTGATGGAGGTGTTAATCCTAAGTGAGGATTTCATATTATAATAAAATATGTTCTTTCAGAAATCCTTATGCATGTGGATGAATTCTAACAACTATATCTTATGTAGGTGGGTGAATTCTATGAACTATATGGTTGATAATTGAAAAATAGATATTTCAATTATGCTATTAACTTTTATATTGGGTGAATTATATAAACTATGTGGTCGATAATTGAAAAATAGATATTTAATTATGTTATTATCATGTTGATAAAGATTTAATTGATTTAAGTTTTATAACTTTTATATTGGTATTGCTATTGTTGGGAGGAATGGTGGGTTGGGGTATTTTTAAGGATATTTTTAAGATGTTGTTTCAAATTTTTAGAAGCTTTAACTTATTTTTAATGATGATTATATTATGAAGTTAGTTAAAGATTTTTAATGATGATGATAACTATATTGTGAAGTTAGATAAAGATTTTTAATGATGATTATATTATGAAGTTAGTTAAAGATTTTTAATGATGATGATAACTATATTGTGAAGTTAGATAAAGAGGTTGATGGTGGAGATAATAACATTAAAGGTTATTCAAGTACATTTTTTTAATGACTATATGGTGGAGTAAGCTAAAAGGTGTTGATGGTGGACATAAAAACATGACAGGTCAATCAAATACATTTTTTAATGACTATATTATGTAGTAAGTTAAAGAGGTGTTGATGGTGTAAAAAAGATGTTACTATTTATTAATTTAATGGTACCTCATTTGTTACATATTAGTGGATTCATCAAAGGTTAATCAAGTACATTTTATTTATTTATGAAAAAGACGTCATATTTGTTGATTTAATGTTACCTCATTTTGTTACATATTAGTGGATTTATCTTTTTTGAACAAAGAACTATGAAATTTATCTTTCTTCCAAAGGATTTTTCATTGCTTAGCTTTTTTATCATGTTGACTATGAGAGAGTTTTGAGAAGAGTCTTTGACTTAGGGAAATTCAGGATTTTTTCTAACTAGATTTTGAACATGATGATATACCAATTTGAGTTCATCTTCCTAATTTGTCATTACATTTCTGGCATTTATAGGTTTTTTAAATATTGGGAAATTCTTTGGATGCTTACATTAAATCAAATCTTGAAAATCAATGTAAATATAGCAAATTTATACACACACATTTCTAATGAGAAGAATCTTAGCAATGGTCTTCCAAACAAGTGGAGAAATTTTCAACATACAAATGTTTTAGATTATAAGAACACAACAATTCATTGTCAAAATATCATCTCTTAAGTCATTTACAAATTACATGTAGGTTAAGCTCATCTCATTCTCTTTGTAAAAGATGATAAAAAACAAACCTAAGAATTAGAATTTTCCAAAAAATGAAGATGAACAAAATGAGAATCTATAGTCACTAGTATTGATAAGTGAATCTATTCCTTTTTGAAAGACCAATGATAAAAATTATCAAACTTTCCTCCCGAAAAGAATTAAGTATTCCTAACTCATCCTCACTTGTAAAATTTTTATGTGGATTCTTCTTGAGAAAGATAAAAAAAAAAAAGAATTAATAATTATTTTTAAAAATAAAAATGGTTTAGATATTAATTGTATATTTACTCATGTAGATGTAATTTTATTTTATTTTTTTTAAATATTTTACAATTACATATTTTGCTCCACCTATTTAAAAAAATATATATCTCTTTAATGTTATTTATCTCTTTAATAAATAGAAATCAAGAAAATACATGTTGATCCACTAATCAAGTCAATCATTCAAATATCAAAAACATTTTTTACTTCAATATTATTTGCTATCTCACCCATACATTAAAACCCACAATACATTCAGACCATGGGTTGCTACAAACGTGTTTTGAGTTGCAAATAATATAATCCAAGGATTAGGTCAAATTTGGTTTTATTTTCAAGTTTCCCATGTGTACAAGATTAGTTGGACTTTTTACTCGCAGCATATTAACTTAGGTTATTAATAAGTTATTAAAATAAGAGTAATTTACCCACCAATATTTATGTATATTGAAGTATGAATAATTTAGTTATTAAAATAAGAGTAATTTACCAACCAATATTTATGTATATTGAAGTATGAATAATTTAAATTTTTTTTTGTTAATGGTGGTTATATGAGTGGTTGGGAAAAATGGTTATTGTTTCTTCTACCCAGATTCAATTCCTTGTGAGTGACATGATGATGAGAAATATTATTATAATGGATGCATGCCTATGAATATTGTTGTATTGACCCTTACTCGTAACATGTGACTTGAGTAGTCACGACCCATGGGTATCTACGCTGTCAAAATCGTGTGGGGATTGCACTCGGCCTGGGCCACACGATCCCGTGTATGATTTATTGAATCTCATCAAGGCGTTAGGGAGAACAACTTGTTATGGCCACACCAGCCCTTAGTATGGCCGGAATTTTGCCCACTGAGTTTCTAATTGCGATCAAAATCACTTGGGGATTGCACTCAGCATGGGGCACACCATCCTTTGTATGACTTATTGAATCTCATCAAGGCGTTATGGAGAATGACTTGTTATAGCCACACAAACCCTTAGTATGGCTAGATTATTGCCCACAAAGTTTCGAACAACGAACAATGATTGCACCCGACATGGGCCACACTTACCCTTAGTATAGCTAGATTTTTACCCACGAAGTTTCAAACCTGACTTTTACACCACCCAGTGCCTTAACAAAATACCCTATCACCATCTATTATGTGCTCCATAAACTATTGTTATTAATAATTATTTATTATTTTTTTATCAATCTAACTTATTATTATTATTATTTTTAATAATACAATTTTAATTTATAAACTATATTTCCAATGTATTGATGATATATTAAAATATATATATATATATATATATATATATATATATTTAATAGATTATATTAAGTGTGGATGAAGTTTTTCATCTACTCTCCTCAATTACATTGCCAAGAAGGAAATTCTAAATGCACAAGTGCAAAAAGTCACTCGGTATGAAGATGTCTATTCATCTCACACATAAGAGGCCCACCACAAAACAACTCCATTCAAATTGATTAATTGATTAATGATTATTGGATTAAAGACATTATTAACAAAAACAACTCCAGTTAAATTGATTAGTTTTTTTTCCAAGAAGAAAAAGCTTCATGATTTATATTAAGAGCATATAAAAGTCCAGATACAAGCGAAGGCATAAGGCCTTTGATGCAAATTATACAGAAACCTGTTACTGTCGGACATCAACACTGCATGGAGCTCTGAGATAAACAAAAATATTGAGTGCATGACACTACAGAATCTTCAGGAGGAAAGAACCATCAAAATCAAAATTTTGAGAGTCTGAATTAAAGACAGGATTAAAGACATTATTAACAAAAACAACTCCAGTCAAATTGATTAATTGATTAATGATTATTGAATTAAAGACATTATTATTCTTGATACTGGAATGCCTTCTGCCAACTTAAAGCAGCCCTGTAATTAGATTCACTGGGACCACAAGTATTATCTCAAAGGAAAAAGGGTAGAGAGAGAAAGCATTACAAATGAGAAAAAACAAAAACAATTGGGAAATTGGGGAGAAGAATTTGAAACTCTACCCTGCTTGCCTGCTTATGCACCCTCTGCTTCCGTAGTAATGGTCGTAGTTCGGGCAGAGGACGCATGTTGCTATTGCTCTCCGTATCTCGTCCTGTGACTTGCATATTTTTGGGCAGCTTTGAATTCTGTTTGTTTTTTTTTAAATCTCCACAAATTTTATTAGTCAAAAATCATTTTCAAAATATATATGAAACTGAAATAGTTTCTCAACATAATGCATAGTATTTTTGATCATGACTATCGGTAAGTATTCTGAGAACAACATTAGTACTATAGATTTTTCAATATTTTATCATTCTCATGATGTTACTAAAGAACGCTTATAGCACAACCACTGCATCAAACATGCTCTCTCTTTAACAGTATCCAAAATATACATGGTAAGGCTTTTGTTTCTGAGTACAAAAATGAACAAAATCACAAAACCCAAAGTTCCTATAGTATAAGCATAGTATGGCAAAGCCATAATTGCATGACTGTACTAAGTTCCAATAACTATAAAACCACCCTAACATAGAAACACTGTAACAACCAAACATAAACCCATAGAGCAAGGATCCTAAAGCACCACTCTGAAATTAGCCAACCAAACATAAAACCATAGAGCAAGGATCCTAAAGCACCATTCTGAAATTAGCTGACCAAACTGTAGCAACTAACCTCAAAAAGCATAAAACAGAAACCAAACTGCAGCGACTAACCACAAAAAGCATAAAACATAAACCAAACTGCAGCAACTAACCACAAAAAGCATAAAACAGAAACTTGAAATGTCAATCTGAAATCACCACGGGAGACATTGGATCTGCATTCGCTGCAGAAACTAAGAAACTAAGTTAAGACTGGGCTCATTGTGGGACGGGAGTGTTGATCACTGTGTCGATGCAAGATATTTTGAGTGATTGGGAAGGTTTAATGATAATTTTCTCATCTAAATTCTAGTTACATGAAACACTATTATGTTGTATACATGTCATCTGGATTTTAGTCCACTATTATGTATATTATGTTGTATACATAAAACACTATTATGTTGTATGTCTAATGACACAACCATAAAGACGACGCAACCATAATATATGTTGTATGTCTGATGACACAACCATAATATATATATTTGACACTTATATAACGCTTCTTCTGAAGTTTCGCAGAGTATCGATCACCACAGGAGCATTTGAATTGTTCCTGAATCAGAATCCGGCTGGGAAACAAATTTATTTCCACTCTCTGAGTGCCAATAATAATGTCATCCAAACAGTACCATATGGTTGCCTTTATATACCTACAAAATACACCCAATTCTCTTATGGCAACAAGATTTATGGAAGAGGAATGGTAATGCAGCGATAACAGATGAGCTCAAATTTTCTCAGCGGATGATGCAACGATTTATCAGAAATCCATAACAAACATTTATTACATATTTGTTTGCCGAAATGTAGGGATTGGAGGGAGCAATACACTCTCTACATAATATAACTTTTTGGTTGAGGTAAATCATTTGTTCAGAAAGCCGTCTTAGCTCAGCTGGTAGAGCGCGTGGCTTTTAACCACGTGGTCGTGGGTTCGATTCCCACAGACGGCGTTTCACTGTAAGCCCTTCTAGCTGTGCCGAGTTGTACGAATTTTTCTGATACACATAAAGTGCAATTTGCTCTCGGTAATGAGCTTTTTATTAAATAAATAATGGCTCAGAAACATTTCCTGCAGCTTTATTTGGAAAACATTACCTTTTATTAAATAAATAATGGCTCAGAAACATTTCTTTTTATTAAATAAATAACGGCTCAGAAACATTTCTTGCAGCTTTATTTGGAAAACATCTTTCCAGTGCAAAATCCTCCAAAGTGTTACAGTGCTCCATTGATATATCAGGGTTTCAAGGTGAATACCCTAAATGGGGTACCATAATTTGGGGTAGCCATGTTTATGGGAAGGTGCCCTGAATTTAAAAAAACTTACAAAGTGTTACAGTGTTTCATTGCTGGATGAGGGTTTCAAGGTGAATATTCTAAGTGGAGCGTAACATGGGTAGTCATGTTTATCGCAAGGTGCCCTGAATGAAAAAATCCCAGATTTTGTCTGAATTTTAGCTCCCAGTGAGGCCGCTCTGTAAAGTGTTTGTCCATGTCAATGTGAGTGTGTTTGTCACTGACCCACTTAAATTTTTTTGGATTTTATTGTAGTTTGGTTTTTTTTTATTGGTAAAATTTTAATAATAATCTTGATAATAATAATAAATTTGATAAATTTCAATTGAGGTTATTTTGGAAGAAATAGAATGCTCTCCACCCAAGTTCAATTCCCACAAATGACATGATGAATGTTAAGAATATTGACCATATATGTTGTATATTCCATTTACTTATATTTTTCATATGAAATGTATGCTATTATACTTGTGGAAAACAAAAATAACAACAATTGAAAAAAAATAACAATCATAATAATAACATTAAAAAAATAACAATCTCAATAATGACATCCCACCAATGAATAATGAAATATACAACATTATAATTGTGGAATGAAAAAACAATGATTTTAACTTCATGCTTTTATAGGATTTTAATCACTTAATTTGTTTTTGCTATGACCTAGCCAATTTTACTTATCATTGAGCACTTTAGGTGTTTATTTAATGATCGATTTATCATGGCACTCATTTTTCTTTCACAACACAAACAATATTCTTTTTCTTTGCTCCACAATCTCTCAAGGGTCTTTTTCCTTTTTAATACAAGTCGAAAGTGTTCAACATTGTTGGTTTTCTTATGCTTAGGAGCATAAACACTCAACCAAAACAGTTAATGGCCAGCTAAAATAGGGTTCAAGTATTATAAAAAATCAACCATGGTTTACCCTCAAACCAAGTTTTCTTATGCCTAGGAGGATAAACACTCAACCAAAATAGTTAATGGGCAGCTATAATAGGGTTCAAGTATTATCAAAAATCAACCACGGTTTTACCCTCAAACCATCCCATTTCCTCTTTGAGTTCTCAACAACAAATCCCCAACCTCCATAAGTTCTTACCAACCATAATTCATGTCATTCTCTTATCACTTCTAGGTATAAACAACCATGGTTTCCCATTGGCTACTTCATGAGCAAAGAGAAGCAAAACGCACCCAATTCAAATGGAAGGGTGGAGAATACTCATGGGAAAGGAATGCTCCCTAGAGAAATCAAGAATAATTCATGCCCCCAAGACATACATTCTTTATATGGGGAATCACTCCTCTAAGAAGCACGGGGAAAAGGTGAAAGGGCAACCCGAGTCAAAGTTTGATGGGACAAATTCATAAGAAATCATGGGAAAAAATAGTTGTACTTGTCAAAGGACAAGTGTCAAGTCAAATCACACATGTACTTAAGTTTCATCATCCACTATTGTGGTATCATAGTCCCCTTGTTGCTTCTTCAAGTTAAATGTTTCATGGATATTATATTATGGTATCATAGTTCCCTTGTTGCTTCCTTAAGCAACATATTTGATAGATATTATTAATACATATCATTTTTATTCATGTTTTATATAAACATAAACACACCACAACCCTAGCTTAAAAATGGGACTCTTATGTAATCACTAATTGGGCCTTGGCTTTAAGCTCAACACTAAGAATAATTACAATATGTTTACATTATTTAAACATAGCGTGATTATTACTTAGCACACATGGTTTTACTTCCATCAGATAAGCTTCTCATTTATAAATAATACAAGGTTTAACATTTTATATTCCAAGGGTTAAAACCAATACATTTTGAAGGTATGTGGGACAATCAAGTGAATATTATTGTGAACTCAAAACAAGAACTCTTAATCTAGGTAGATATTGGTGGCCATCCACCTACTGCACTGGCACAAAGCACAATTATCCCTCTTGGAATTTTTCCTATAACTTTTCAGGGCCTAAACCTTTGGGGTTGTTTTGAGGCCCTAAATGATGTTTTTTTGGCATGGCCAAGGACCTAGGCTATATCAATAAGCATAGCGTAGGTCTATTCGAAATATGTAATTCTTGGCCAGAACTTGCCAACATGCTATCGAGCCCAAATGGATATTATATGCAAAAGTTATGACCTTGGAAAGTTCATGTACCAACTAACCCTAGTGGGACCCAGAGCCTTTTGGCATTTCATCTCCTAGGGTTAAGTTTTTTGGATGTTTAGGGTTTCCTCATTGCTACTGGTGTTAAAATGGGTCTTTTAGACTCATTATAACTCTCTGGTGAAGGCATGTAGTCGACATATCTCTTCTCAGAGATAAGCTACCACCATTCGAGCTAGCTTGTTTCATTTTGCATTTTTACAGTTTAAGCACCTTCCATTTATTAATAGAAGTAAACTTTCATTGTATCTCTATGTTGCGGTTATAAATTTATATTTTCATTTCGTTATCGCCATAAATATGGATCAACCCTAACCATTAAGACCTATATTTTTGCATTAAAAACATCAAAATCAACACACAGATCAAAGAAGTGGTTCTACCAATAACATGTTTTTTTTCCATGTTAAAAATTACAACATTTTTCAATTGTGGCCTTAAAACACCATACCATTGCTAATTAAAAATTTAAAATTGACATCTTAATAAAAAAGTGGTATCATCTAAGGAAAACATTTTTTAAAGTTAAAATTAAATTGTTTTAAAACAAGGCCTTCACAGTTACTACCATTACAACCAAAACTTAAATTCAACCCCAAATTGCAACATTTTTTAAACATAAGCCTTAACAATTTATACCATTACATTAATATCAATAATACAAACACCAATACCGCAATGGGGGTGGAAACCCAAGGAATCATAGGCACTCACCGACGCGGAAGGGAGAATTTCTCATGACAAGAGGTAAAATAGTGAAGGATTGTTAGGACACCTAGCAACCGAGAGTCGAAAAATTCGTGAAGCGACGTAGAGTACTTAATTCCTAGGTGACTATTTGGTGGTGTCGTGGTATGGGAGAGAAAAAGTGTGGCAGATTTTAGTTTGAGTATGCACATGCTGCCAACTTGTGCATGCTCATCTCTTTGATATCTTTGCGAGTTGTGTTTGTAGGGGGGAGGAAAGGCGCTCAAGGTGTATTTGGGAGAATACCTAGACACATAATCTAGGATCCCGAGGTTGGCAGTCGTTGGAGTGTGTAGTGCCTATGGGTTGTGCAGTGGTGTGTCTGGTGAGTGAATTCTTGCATATGCAGGCTTCTTTGGGTAAGTTTTATATTCTAGTTTGGTTCCCCTTTGTGCTATGTTCTTGTTACAATCTTGATAGTGGCCCATTGGAGTGGGATTTTAAGTGTTTGTTGGTGGTGCATGTTGGATTAGGCGTTCTGAGGCCCATGTCATCAACAGTATGTAGGCTCTGGGATTTGCATGGTAAATATTGGATTTCTAGTGTTTGCTTCGGGGAGTTGAGGAGATCACTACATGTGGTAGGTGGTGGCAAAGTTGGAACTCAATTTTGGTGTCGTGGGTGCTGGAGGGAAGACGCCTTTTTACGCTTGTTGTAGGGGCTAGAGGATACAAAGCATTTGCTTGTGTTGCGAGAGGGGGTGTCTCCTGGTAGTTTGGGGTGCCTGGAGCAATCATAGGCAACGAGGTTGGGCCCATAGAGGGGTGGGGTTGTGGGTCCCTCTCTCGGGGTACAAAAGAGCAATGATTGAAGATGGGGGTTGAAGTGCTGAGTCAAAGGATAGATAGTTGTGGACAGAGCCCCTTCCTCGAGCTTTGTGGACAAGCCTTCTACTTTAGAGAACTTGGACTCACAATTGCAACAGATTTTGACAATGTTGGAAGAAATGAGATTGCAAAGGCATGATGTACACAACGAAGTCTTTGCCTTCCTAAATGACTTGCAACAGAACCAATGGGAGGTCCTAAACTATTTGGGCTCCATAAGAAGGAGCCAACGTCGCACCAATAATTACTTGGATTAGTTTGAGGGTAGTTTAGCTCATGTGAAGCTTCATGTTCATGGGCCTCCTCGCCCTCCAGATGCACCCGGTGTAGGTCATGCTCCTGATATACCTCATGCCCATTGATGGATATTGGTTATCTTTTAATTCTCTCTATTTTCTAGGCCATGTGGGATTTCTACTTTTTTATATTTTGTAAAGCTTGGCAGGTTGTTCTTAAATTTTGTTTTATTTTCTTGGCCAACAAATTTGGTCGGAGTGATGATGGGAGAGTAAGGGCTACCATTTATGTCTTTAGTATAATTTTGAGGAATTATTAAAACTACTTTGATCAATAATAATAATAAAAACACCAATTATAATAACTAAAAACAAAATTTAAAAAAGAGTAACATACACATTCAAATGCAAAAGTAAAAAGGAAAATTACCATGTTAAAATGTTTATAAAACAGAACAATAATAAACGATTTTTTTCAAAAATTATAATTTGTTATATAAAATAAAAAAATAATTAAAAACCAAAATAAAAAATAAATTGGTTCACAACAAAAATAGAGGAAAATAAATAAATTAAAATAAATATTAAAAAAACATTTAAAAATGATAAAAGACATTAAATAAATAAAAATTAATACCTTCTCTACGAGCTCGCTCGCCTCCTTCTTGTTCGTACCTCACCTATCACACCCCCAAAGTGGTCCAATGATTCAGGAAGCCTCATGTCCTGTAAACATACCACACTAACATGTTTCCTCAACAATGGTCTGACTAACTTGTCAGTACTTCACCTAGACTATGCCTCTACAATTATACTTTTGTCTATGAGTATAGTTATTAATGTGTAGCAAAATATAATATGTACCCAAATCACAAGTACAATTTCACTTAAATTCAATCTTTCATAAACATAACATGCAATCACATTATCACCATGTAACAATAGAGTTGCATTAACATGTATAAATCACCATACGCATGCAATATAAGTGTGCACCAATATAATATGTGGGGAAAGGCCCTTGATCCAACCTAAATGTACCAAAATATATATGTCTTGCTGCAAACACAATTGCAACAAATACAAGGTCGTAGCCTATTCCAAGCTTGGATGCAGTTTCACAAACCAACCCTCTCACAAATATACAACAATATGAATCAAGTTTGAGCCTTCTCAAGACTCGCATATGACTTTCCATGCCACCCCATAATGCAATATAGTGTGTGTGCAATGCTTCACACTATACCTAGGTATGGCTTCCCAAGCCAATAAGTGTGAATCCCCACTAGAGAGACTCCAACCTAGGATGAGCATTGTAGCAAACAAGCTATACTCGACCTACAACACCTTACCGCCTATCTTGATTCAATTGCACAAAACACAATCTCACAGCCTCTCTCCAAGTAGTGAAAACCAGTCCCAAACAGTTCATATCTCAACAAGGGCTTGCTCCTCTTAATACGACCTCATTTTCATCCCTCAATCCATAATGCAATCAACAGCTTGTTGTGAATCTTTGTCTTGTGTGAGTGTCGAGTGTTGTCCTCCTCAAATGCCAACCTCTACATGTAAATACTCACTCCAAATGGTGGGAGGTGGAAGTTCAAGGGTCGCGGCCCTTGGTTGCACTCTAAGCCGACCCTTCCACTCCACTATATAATAAAATCCCCACATAATGTGTAAGTGGGTGTGGGCAAGTAGCGCCACTTAAGTCGACCTACTAGTCGTGCCATCTCCCAACTCATCTAACTCATCATGCCATCATCTTGTATGTGCCATCATGCACGTGGGTTATGTTCCATGATCCCCGTCTCATCCTCATCCTCGATCCATCATGCCATCATCGGTCTTATCGTGCCACACTCATCTCATGTTGCAATCATGTCTCATGTCTCATCCATGTCTCAATTTGTCTCATATCCCAACCCATCCC
Source organism: Pinus tabuliformis (assembly GCA_031772625.1). NCBI lineage: Eukaryota > Viridiplantae > Streptophyta > Pinopsida > Pinales > Pinaceae > Pinus > Pinus tabuliformis. Next base: position 808,068,809 of record CM062810.1, read on the forward strand.
ACGTCTCAATCTCATCTCAAGTGTAAGAGCGAATGCACCTAGTGTGAATCACCCTCTTGGTGCATGTAATTGTGCTAACTTGTGCACAAGAGGTGCCTAATTCGTCTCACCTCAAATCGATGTCTCAACCTACCATCTCATTTCATCATGAGAAGAAACCCGAACTTCCCCCAACGATGAAACTAACATCACAAATCCTGCAATGAGTGTGCTACCCTACTCTCCATCTCGATTATGGTCAAGATACATGTGTGCGCTCATCCTATTCGTATGAAACCCTACCCCACTCATAAAATATTGTCATCCTCTATAACGAACCCCCTGGAAACCTGTCCGTTACCAAGGCATGAATACATCAAAGGAAATATACTCATCATATTGACACTGCATATCATTTACACGTGAATACTCCTATATGATTTCCATGTGTTGGATCCCCCTATGTATCCAACTAATAATGTAGCTTATCTTATGATCACACTAAATCCAAAAGAATGCATGCCATCCCATACAAGTGAACACCCTTGAGTCTCGATTTCATTAACTCACCATCTCAGCTCATGAAGAAAGTACCCTAAGACACTCTCAGACATCTAGGACTCACCACCCTAAGAAACTATCAATGAGCCTATCTTTGAAAGGGACCAGTGAGAAGATGAACTGGGGTAACCTTGAGGACTACCTTTCCCAACTCCATGATTTATTACTCGTACTCTTGAAGATGCTCTTTGTACTCCTAAGTAATCTTTATCTGATCCTAGAAAATGTCCTCCCAATCCTGGGATTACTCCTCCATACTTATCTTAAATGTATCTCAACAAAGGAGGATAATATCCATTCCTACCCTCACTTCCCTTAAGAAGATGCTCCAACTCTAGATCTTGAGGCCATCCATCCAAGTATGGTGTCTCCCTAGAAGAACCAATCTCCCTATTAGTTTATCTATACCAAGGCTCATCTCCCTAGACATCATCCTAGACTACTGATGTAATCCCTATGTATTCATCATCATCAATACATTCATTACAATACTCATCAAAACCATCACGATCATCACCATTGGGTGATGATGTCTCATCAAAACCATCATCATCCCTAATTGCTACAAGTGTTTGTATTGATAAGCTCAAAACCCTATATGTCAAAGTCTCCGTAATCTTAGCTTGTTGCAACAAAATGGACTCCACATGGTTTAATATCTAGTGTGCCTCAATACTCATTTGTTTGTCCTCCACGCAAATAGATGGTATCCTAGCATCTACATCCATGTCTTCCCTCACTATCCATACAACCACTAGATCCGATCTCGACATAATGAACAATATCTCCATATAAGGAACTAGTTCAACCAACTCTCCTATTAAGAACTCATGTCTCAATACCACATCATAATCATCCAACTAAATAATTATGAATTCAATCTTCCGCTCCCAATATCCAATTTGAAGTGGAACACCCCTGGCTGTTCCAAGTACTTACTCCCACATATGGCTTATCTCCTTGCTCCAAAAGCACTAACATCTGCTTTAGTGGACAATTCTTTGCCATATGATCATTTGCACATATCCAGCATGTAAGAGGCTTCTTCTCTTTTGTTGTATTTCCCTGCTTTGGTCCATCCTCTTCGAATACTTCCCTTTTTCTTTATTATTATTCTTCTTTCCCTTTTCACCAACTTGCTCTTTCCCTTCTATATTCCCTTCACCCCATAAATTCAAAAGCTTATATGTTCTAGTGATAATTGCTGCAAGATTCTGCACATTCACATACTCAACTCAAATTGTTCCCATGGATGCAATCCAACCATAAAATTGAACAAATGATCCTCATATAACATATCCTTTATCTCCAAAATGAACCTTGAAAACTCCTTCATGTACACCTGAATACCTCATCTTTACTTCTAACCCCTTCGCTTATTCCTCACAATCCAAGACGAATTCTCTAGTCTGAATTGCACATAGAAATATTCCTTCATTTATGCCCATGTGTTCATACTATTAGTGATGTGACACGATGCTAAATCCTCCATCCTAATATCCAATCAAAAAATGGTTTTCCTTATCATATTTGTTGCAACAATCTCCACTCTAGCTTCTTCTTAGCATCCAATCATATGACCAAAATACTACTCCACATCCCAACAAAAGTTCCCTAGTACCTTCACACTCTTGGTATTATCATATGCCTCTGTTTTTTCTTTCTTCACTCATATAGAGGTATTGGAAGAACCCTATACAACTATATTCCTCAATTATGCAATCGTCTTTCACTGCTCCTAGAACACCACCATAAGTTCATTCACTTTCCCTTCCAAAAGATCCATTTTTTCTCCATTGTTGTGATTATTCTCTACCAACTGAGAGATTAACTCAAAAAAAGTCTGCACTAGTGTGCCACTGCACTCATCATGTGACCCAACCATCTCCATATTCTATAGAAATCCCTGTCAACAAACCTACACAAAATTACTTGATAACCAACCCAATACATATCTTCTGGAAACCGATCATATAAATTCTCTTGTCACCATGGATAGTGGAGAGCCACTCAACCTGTAAGCCTTGGAAATCACCTCCTTAATGTGAAGACCCACCATATATTATTCAACTCTGATACACCTCCCAATGAAGAAGCACCAACCACAAATTAAGCTTTGATATCACTTGTGATGCCCTAGAGAGGACTCAACATTCAAGACAACTCGTATCCTTTAAGCATGCAACATTAGTGTGTCTCCTCACCAATGGCGCGACCAACTAGTGAGTACCTCACTCGGACTACGCCTCTAAAATTATACTTATGTTTGTGGATTTTGTTATCAATGTGTAGTGGAATATAACATGTAACCAAATCACAAGTACAATTACACTTAACTTCAATCTTGCATAAACATAACATGCAATCACAATATCACGATGTAATAATAAATTTGCATCAACATGTATAAATTGCCATACACATGCAATACAGTGTGCACCAATATAATAAGTGGGAAAGGTCCATCGACCCAACTTGAATATCCCAAAATATATTTGAGTCTTGTTGAAAATACAATTACAACAAATACAAGGTCATAACCTACTCAAAGCTTAAGTACAGCTTCTCAAACCAACCCTCTCACAAGTATACAACAATATGAGTCAAGTGTGAGTCTTCTCGAGACTCATGAATGACTTCCCAAGCCACCCCATAATAAAATACATTGTGTGCACAATGCTTTACCCTATGCCCAGGTATAGCTTTGCAATATAACCCAAAAGAAAGTGTGAATCCGCACTCGACTCACCCCACGTGCGCGACGCCAACCTAGGGTGAGCACCAAAGCAAACGAGCTATACTTAGCTTGTAACACCTTGCAACCTCTCTCGGTTCAACTACAAAAAACATAGGCTTGTAGCCTCTCTCCAACTTGTGAAAACCAATTCCAAATAGTTCATGTCTCAGCAATGGCATAGTCCTCTTAAAAGGACCTCATACTAATCCCTTAATCCACAATGAAAGATGTGGTATGTTGTAATGCTTTGTACTGTGCGATTGTTGAGTGTGGTCCTCGTCAAATTCCAACCTCCGCATATATTTCCAACCTTAACATATATATACGCACTACAAAGGGTGGGAGGTGGAAGGTCAAGGGTTGTGACCCCTAGTCGTTCCCTGAGCCAACCCTTCCACTCTTCTATATAGTAAAATCTCCACATATTATGTGAGGGAGTGCTCACATGGGTAGCTCCACTCAAGCCAACCTATGGGTCATGCCATTTCCCAACTCAACCAACTCATCATGCCATCGCGTCGTATGTGTCACCGTGTGTGCGGATCATGTCCCATGATCCATGTCTCATGCTCATCCTTAGTTCATTGTGCCACCCTCGGCCCCATCATGCCACACTCATCTATGAACTCAGCTCATGTTGTGGCCTCTTCTCATGTCTCAGTCATGTCTCAGTCTATCTCTTGACTTAGTCTGCCTCACATCTCAATCTCATCTGAAGTATAAGTGAGGGTGTACCTAGTGTGACTCACCTTCTTGGCACACACACTCGTGCTAACTCATGCATGAGAGGCACTCGCATTTTCTCACCTCAACTTAGTGTCTCAACTCGCCATCTCGTTTTGTCATAGGCAAAAACCCTTAATTTCCCCCAACGTTGCAAATCTTGCGATGGGCATGTTGTTGCACTCTTCATCTCAGTTGTAGTCAAGATATGCATGTCACTCATCCCGAGGGTCTGAGATTTACACTCCAAAGGAGAAATGGACGAGGGCACTAAGGAGAAGGGAGGGGAGAAAAATTCTTATAATCATGTTACCACCCCTCTCCCTCTTCCTTCCCTATATATATACACACACAAGGGAGTAATGGATGAGGACATCAAAAAGAGGGGAGGTGAGGAATTCCAAGAGACCAACAATTCATAGAATATTCTTACCACCTCTCCCTCTTCTTCTTCATCATCATTATATATATAAATCTATTTGAAAATGTGAAATAAAAAACTATTAAAAATACAAATAATTATTTTTTTCATTTTATTATTATTTTGTTTTTTCAAAATTTTCAAATAAATATTTTAACATAAGTTTTGAAAATGTGAAATAAAAAATATTAAAATATAAAGAATTATTTTTTCATTTTATTACTATTTTGTTTCTTCAAGTTTTTCAATAAATATTTTAACATAATTGTTTTAAACTTTTATTTTAATGTGTATTCATCTCTTTTATGATTTTTCCGTTTTATTATTATTTTATATTTTCATGTTTTAAATAAACATTTTAACATGATTTTCTTAACTTTTTGTTTTAACGTGTATTTCTGCGAGAAAATTAAGAAGAATCTTGACATCCCAACCTTATTCTTCCACTAACCTCCCTTGCATATAACCAACTCCACCCTTCTATTTGTTAGCATTAAGAATTCAACACATAAAACAATAAGTAGGCCAAAGATGAAACATAAACATACCTTACTCACAACAATGTTAGAAACCTCCCATTGTTGGAATTTAGAGCATTTTCATGTCCCAACTGGAAGGGCCATCTCTCATCCAAACACTGAGTTCTCAAACTATGAATTTAACTGGCCTAGCTTCATCAATACTAAGCAGGAGAATAACCCAACACATTTAGGTGACCTCTGCACCTAGATCCATTCCTTCTACCATCCAATAGATGAACATACACCTTGATTCAACCATCCATCCACCTCAACAGAACTCCTAGGCTAGATAAAATATCTTGCCTCCACACTCTTATGATAAGAGAAGCCTATAGCATAAGAATTAAAAACCCAAGACTGGAACCAAGCTCCCCCCCCACCTAGAAACAAAGAAAACTGGCCAAAGAGAGTTCAATATTACCCAAGATAGAGACAACCATGCATTATGTTCACTTTCTCCATTAGAATCATCCCCATTGAGCATGAATAGAGTCCAACCATGCTTCCACGAATCCCTTGGGATAGGAAAGGAAAAAACCAAATGTGCTAACCAGAGAATAATATGTGTATGCTTCTAACAACAAGTCAGACCCAATTCCCCACTGAGACTTCCACCATATAATTGAGATAATAAAAAAATGCCAAAACAAGGATGGAAAGCAACATTTCCTTCTACCTAGATACATCATGCACCCTGAATTTCGACCTTAGTGATAACGCCTCACAGAGATAGCTAGACCTCAGACTCACCTATACAAAATTCCACACCTCCTTCAGACAACCCTTGCGCCAAATCACTATGTCATTCCCTTGTTCTACCAATGCCTGAATTCCTTCCTTTACAACCTTCTTCTCTACAATTTTTCGTCAATGAGCCTACATGGTTTTTAGCCTTTGTCACTCGCTCTTCACATCATCCTCATCAAAACATATGTTGATAAACCAATTGGATAGAAAATTAGGGTTGATTTTCTTACTTGATAATTTCTTGTGAATATTTGTTTGCTTCTTTATGTCTTTTATTATGTTCTCTTCTTCGAACAATAACCAAAACATAAAACATGAAGATCACAAAATACAGTGAACACATGATATAGGCTACAAGCCAGGGAAAAACACCACAAGGGGGAAAATACAACTAACTTCTCTTCTTATAGAATCGAATCAAAATGAGAAATCCAAGACCTAGAAACCAATACCAAGACATCCCACAAGACCCAAACCATCCCTCCTTCAATCCTTCTCAACGAAGTCCAATCCAACCAAATCAATGATGGTGAACTCCTTCAAAATATGTTCAAACTCTGAATTTTTAGCCTCTACAAAAGATTGGAAATTTCCAGCCCCTACAATTGTCTAATATTTCACGTGTGGCAGAATTAGGGCACAATATCACAATAATTTCCTTCTTAGACCTTCATTCTCTCTCCTTTGACTTTCGCTCTTCTTTCCTTGCTATTTCATTGGTTTTTCTTCCTTACTTGGCATAGAAATCGATGAGATAAATTGGCGTTCTAATCAGGTCAAACTTCTCTCTATATATACACATCTAGGAGGTTCAATTGGTGCCTTTCCAAGGCCAACTTGTCCAAGCAAGGCCGAATTAGTCTTGTTTGGACAAAATGACTATTTTTTACTCAAAATATTTTTTTTCTTTCATTTACAGATAGTCCAAATGGGAATTTGACTCATGACAAATTTTCTTTTGACTTCAATAAACCCTAGAAGCATGAAGAGCATGCTTTGACTAGAAAATAATAATAATAATAATAAATTTTTATTTTTCTTCTTTTTTCTCTTTCACAAAATACATAATGATATAAGTGCAATGATAATTATGAAGACCGAATGTAGTTACATTTTTCAACAACATCTCCCCAAAGAATGGTGTCATCTTTCCATCAAAACAAGTGGGTGATAATACTCCCACGCATGTCACATTAATATCCCCTAGGGTACGTTGCCACACCCCTCAACCCATTTGTCAGGTGGGGTGGTGTCAACCCACCCCCCTCCTCTCCCTCGATAGTCACCTTATACATGGTGTTTTTCTTTTTTATAATTATAATTATAAAAACATTTCATTTGACATAATATTTATTTACAAAAATAAATAAATAAATAAAATCATGTATCTATCTATATATATATATATATATATATATATTTTAATTGTATGTTTTTTAATTAAATATTTAAAAGTAATTTTAGTTAACTACAACTATGCATTCAAGTAAAGTTTAATAATTATTTTAAAATAATATTTTATATTGTATTAAACATATATAGTTTCCTAAATTAATCAAACTATAAAATCCCATGAAAAAATAAAACTTTTAGCATATTATGTATTTTTTTATTTAGGGAGGATTATGATGGAGGCACAAGGGTTAGGGTGATTTGTCTACAATTTTCAACTTGGGATTTTTTAGGAAGCTACCACAATCATACAAGGTAAGGGATTTTCTTGACTAAAGATGTGCTCAGGGATGGCAACGATGAATCAAAATTGTTAAAAGATGAAGACTCCATAGGTGGAGAAAGAAACTTAATTAGATTTGACGAAAAAGTCTTTCCATGCCATGGTGGCCTACCCCAAACCCAATGGAGCATGAAATGGGTGGCATAGGAAATGATTCAGTGAAGGGAAAGGAACCATATGTACCAAAGCAGAAGGACTAGCAACCCATGGGGCTATTGAAGAAAGGTTGTCTAATGAAGGCACTAAAAAATTCAAATTACAGGGTCACATTCCTAGAATTAAGTCCAAATATCGAATATGTGAAAGAACATGCCATCATAGTGAATTTTCTAGAATATAACCCTCAAAGAAGGAATTGATTGTTTGGATTAACTCTAGAGGGAATAAAAGGAGCAGATAGACCTCAAACAAGTTTTTAGAGGTTTCTTTACCATTAGGATAAGGAAAATTCTTTGAAGAGATCCCATACTTTTTAAACTTGACTAGGCTACACTTCCATTATTGGATGGAGCATTTCTCCCCCAAGAGAGATACCTTCACTTCTATTCCAATATGGATTTGCCTTTATTGTCTCCCTCAAGAATTCTAGGAACAATGAACTTTGGAAGGAGGTTGTAATGCCCTAGGTGAATTTGTAAAAGTGGTAGATATCAGAAAAGAAACAAGATACACCTCATGCACACATGTCTATGTTTATATGGATATAAGAAGGGCCTTACCAAACTCAATAGTTATATATCATCAACATGTGGATTGGGATGGCCAGTTGTTTAGGGATTTCCCATTCAACACCCCTAACATACCTGATAAATCTAAGGAGAACCAAGATAATTATGAATTCACCAAGATCCCAAATAAGAGAAAGCATGTTCATTAGACCAATAAACTAGTAATGCATAGGGAAAATATCTCCAGTAATAATTTTTCCATTCTATCCAACGTGATGAAGAATTTAGAGACAAGTGAAACCTCATAGGTAGCACCATCAACAAAGATTAGAAATGAAAAAAAATTATTGATAATAAAAAAATATGCAAAATGGATACTCAGGAGAGGACCTTAGAAATAATAAAAGAGTGTGAATGGAGATGGAAGAAGGAATTCTAGAAAATGATATAGTCTATAAATTTGAAAAGGAGTCAATGCTTCTAGAACATATCATGGTGCATATCCAAATTTTGATCATATTTTAGGAGGAGGAACATATTCATCAAATCTTAGAGAATCAACTTACGCAGCCCCAGAAGGAAGGAACCAAAGAAAAAGGTAAAATTTCCAAGGACCTAGCATCACCAAAAAACCATTGGAACGTTGGATGTTAGAATTAACTCCTTAACGTTATCCAAAAAATTAAGAGGGGAGAGAAAAGGTGAGGTCAAAAACCAACTAAGAAAAATTAAAGGAGGTAGGAGCACTAACAGTGGGCTTAGGGAAAATTATGGGCCTTCCAGATAAATAATTCCCCACCGAAACCCTCAATTGAATAAATGAGGATTATAACATGGAATTTGTGACGTTTGAATGCCCCCTTTAAACAAAGGGTATTAAGGAATCAACTTAATCAATATAAGTTGAGTATTTTTGTCATTCGAGAAACCAAGTGTGGTTCGATGACAATGGAAGTGGTGGCTATTCGAATATGGAAACATTATGGATTTATGGAAATCAACTTAGAGAAATCAGTGCAGGGCCTAGTGATTTTCAGGAAGCCATGAAAATCAAAATGGAAGTCCAAACAATAAAGAAGTTTATGATAAATATATAATATGAGATCATTGACATGAATGAGCAAGAAATTTATCTCTAATGTCTATGTTCCTTCGATTCCAACATTAAAAAGGACTTCTCTAGATTCACTCCAAGCAACAGGATTAGCCTACACATATCCCTTGAATACTAGAGAGATACTTTAATTTGATCTCCTATTGGTAGGACAAACATGGAGGAATACAAAAACCAAGAGCATAAAATCAATCATTCAAAGCCTATATAGGTAGACTAGTCCTAGTGGATATCATGACCAATAATGATCTCTTTTTTTATTTTAACCTTGTATAGTTAATTGTGGAAACAAATTCTTAGCAACAATGGAAAATATGCAATGGTAGACCCGCACATTTTTGAATTTTACCCTCAAAACCAAAACCAAGAATACTAGAAAGATTGTTTATAGTATTGTTATGAAGATAAAATATGGAATATAAGATTCAAATCCCCTCGATTAACCTATGTCCACGAAAGGGGCATATGTAGAAACCTACAGGTTATAGTGGTAGTTGTCATAATTAACCCCATATCATGTGAGTATGAAATCAACCCAAATTTTTATTCCTCTATATACTAAAAAAATTATATTATAATATAAACTCCTAATCCATTAACCATGGATTAGAATACAATTGTAGTTCCTTAACCAAAATTACATTACCATGGACCAAAAAATCATGTGCCATGAAACCACCAAAAAGTAAAAATCATACCAAGAAAATTCACATGATAAAAACCTATGTTATATTTTTTTTTCAACAAGCCCCTTTAGTCCTTCATGTAGGGACTATTTCCCCCCTTGTGATCCCCATGTTGTAAATGGAACAACAAATCACCCATAGAGGTAGTCATGCAAAGAATATAACACATACCTAACATTATCTCACTTATTTTCCTTGCATGACAAATGCTAAAATATTTCTTAATCAATGATATATGGAAGAATGTCCATTGTTTCTCCACACCAAGAATTTTATGCAAGCAAATCACAAAATAGAAGAATTGATAGATCAACGACTTCAAAATTAACCTCTTCAAGGGGGAACCTCCTTTACATTACACATGAACAATTCTTGGATGATACAAATGACAAGGCCTCCTTTCTATATATAGGAGTCTAAGGGGTCAAAATATAATCAGAGCCTACATAAAAATAATATTGTAAGGGAAAAATAATAACAATAGTGGGTTTCTATGGGGCATAATAATAACAATAGTGGGCTTCTATGGGGCACAATAATAACAATATGGGGACTACATGGGAACAACAATACAATAAGGGGGTTGCACTAATAGCAATAAGGGGCTACACTAGTAGTATAGGGACCTGTAATGCCCCTCTCCTCCAAAAAAGTGTTCTCTTCAACGCTTGATTATTTCTGGATTCTCCTGTATAAAATTATCATCCTCCTATGTGGAATCTTCAGTGAGTAAGTTATTCCACTTGATGAGATACTCTGAAATTGATCGATTTCGTAGTTGTCAAGTTCTTGATTCTATGGCTGCTTCAGGTTCCAATATGATTTTTCCTTCCTTGTCAAGTTCCGGCAATATTGTTTGAACTGGGAGCTTGTCACTTGTAACCTTATTTAAGCATGAAACTTGGAAAACTGGGTGCACTCAGGAAGATTCACAAAGGTCCAATTTGTATGCCATATTACCAATATTTGCAGCACCTTGTAAGGACCATAGTACTTTGGTGATAATTTATTATCCTTGTTAGATTTCTTGAGGGACATTTGTTTGTATAGTTGTAGTTGTAAAAATACCCAGTCACCTACATCAAAACTTCTTTCGCTGTGATGTTGATCTACTTATTGTTTCATTTGATTCTACGCCAAAGTGAGGTTATCCTTTAAAAGTTGGAGAACTTGTTGTTGATGCTTGATGTGATCTTCCACTGCTTGAACCTTAAAATGATTGTCGAAGACTTTTTAGAGATTTGTAGAAATAGATGATTTCATTGTTTGAACTTGTACTGAACATAATTTTTCAAATGACGCCATGTTGTTCTTTCTTTAGAAGCTTTGTCATGCCATTAGAGCTGATTATCTTTCTTGGTTTCCCTGCGACACCCCTTAATTCAAATTCCTTTGCTTCCCAAAAAAATTTCAAGAAAACTTCTTGAAAATTAAAAGCTATTATACCCAAAAAATAAAACCATTGGACTCCTATTACAACATCAACAACACCCATTGGAATGGAAAGCATTGGACTATTCAATACATATTCTCCCATGGATAGCTTGATCTTATGGAACTTTCTAGAGAAATTTATGGTTCATCCATTTGCAACCATCACCTGATACTCTGGTGCTGGATATAGGAAGAAATTCACTTCCTTGGATATCGTACAATGAATAAAATTATGGGTACTACCTGAATCAATCAATATTATTACATTTTTCTTCTTGATATGTCTTTCTATCTTGAGAGTTTGAGGAGTGGTAATTCCTGTCAATGCATTAAAATATATGATCAGATTCATTTCTTATTTCTCCGGGGTTGGTTCATGGTGTATATCCTCTTCTTTTGACGTTTCTTGTTCCTTTTCTTCCTCCTCTTCCCAATCTATGTAAATTAATTTCTTCTCAGCACACTTATTACCTTTAGTGTATTTACTATCACAACTGTAACAAATATCTTTTGCAATTTTTTCTTCCAATTGTTGTGGTGTCAACCTTGTAGGTTGTGGAAGGCTAAGAGAAACAACACTTTCATCTTTATGGTTGTGAGTGGTAGGATTACTTGTTGCCATAATTTTGCTTTCATTTTTTCTTGCCAACCTAAATGCCTTCTCCAATGAATCGGGTTCCCAAAGACGAACCTCATGTTGGATGTTATCATTTAAAGTCCCTATGAATACATCAATCCTATGCTCCTCTTGAATATCATTTATCCTTATATTCAATTTTTGGAAGTCCTCAATGTGCTCCACCATTGAACCCTTTTGTTTGAGATTTATTAATTGGCTAAAGAAGGTGTTTCTCTTTATATCCTCATAATGTGCTATTATTTCCTCCATAAAATTTGACCAAGTGACAATTTTTTTACAAGAGAAAATCCATCAATACCATACAAATTGAATGGGTTCTAAATATAAAGTTCAATGCATACCTTTTGTGCGTTTTGCACATTGTGGAGATCAAAATATTGCTCCATCAGTAGTATCCATGTTATGGGATCCTTGCCATCAAAATTCCTCATATCGAACTTTGAAATATGGTGGGTCTTAAATCCAATGATAGAGTCTATGAAATCATGATTAACATTTCTTTTGTTCTCCTCATGAGTTTCCTCTACTACCTTTTCGCCATTAGGAAGCATTTCATGTAGCAAATTTGTCAAACATCCCTTCAAACCTTCCATGTATTTCTTCAAATATTTATGTTGCCTTTTATTTTTATTTCTAGACCATCCATATTAGCTTCTATGCCATTCTTCAAACAATCCATCTTAGCTTTTGTTACTTTTTGTGAGAGTGAAATTTGTTGCACTTGGTCTTGTAATTTTGATATATCATGTTGCTTTTATTCCTCTTCTTCATGAGTCATAGTAGATATTTTGGGTTGCATATAGGTGTTTCCATTTTCTTTCTTTTGGGCATTAATTAATGATAATTATTCTTCCATATTCCCTTTGAATCACTTCAAACTAATTATTCAAACAAAACTTATGCAATTTTTAAAAAAGACCACACACATTTTTTTCGCTTTGTAGGAGCTCGATATTGAATCTGTTGTATCTCTGTAATTTTAGATCTGCAAGATCTGAAATTTCATCCTGTAGTATCCTTCAGAATCCTCTTTCCAACCCCATAAGTCTGATCAAGTTTTGATTCTCCAAGAAAGATTTATGCCCAGTCTCCCACAATGACCTAATTATAGACTCGTTTAGCAGAGTGAACTTGTATGAAGTTCCACGTGTCACTATTTCGACCTCTGGCCATGAAAATGATACCCAACGAACTACATTCCGTCCTCTTTCTATCACTTTTTATGAAATTTGAATATGATTCTTAGAGAGAAATTTATGACAATTTTCCCAAGGTCACATGTTTGAGATGGAATTCAGGAGCCTGCAAAAATCCTAACTTCCTCAACTCATATCTCGGAAAATATAGTGAGAAAAGATCTGAAATTCAAACACAAAGTTAATCAAGATTTCTTCTGAAATGGGTTTTCATTTCAGCTTCTGAAGCTTCATAGAAAAAACGTTATATCAAAAATTCCACGATGACCTGTTTGAAATAGCGAAACCCTAGAATCCAAAGTTCTGATACCAAATGTTATGCAACCAACTCACAAAATAGAAGAATAGATAGATCAACAACTTCAAAATTAGCTTCTTTAAGGGGAAAACCTCCTTTACATTACACGAATGAACAATTCTTGTATTATACAAATGACAAGGCCTCTTTTCTATATATAGGAGTCTAAGGGGTCACAATATAATTTGAGCCTACATAAAAATAATATTGTAAGGGCACAACAATAACAATAGTGGGCTTCTATGGGGCACAATAATAACAATATGGGGACTACATGGGCAAACAAATATAATAATGGGGTTTCATTAATAACAATAAGGGGTTACACTAGTAGTATAGGGACCTAACAAAGAAAACCCCCCAATGCTTGTAGACTTTGTTAATGAATCTAAAACATTATTCAATGTGTCCACCTTCACCACCCACACATTCTTGTCTTCAACCATGTCCCTCAAAAAGTGTTATTGAACATAAATATGTTTTTTCTTAGAATGATAAGTTGGGTTCTTCACCAAGAAGAGTGCACTTTGACTGTTACAATCTATCCTTACAATTTTTTGTACTAACCCAATAGATGAACACTATCTTCACAAATAATTTGCTTCCTTACTCACATGAGTGATTGTATGTATTCAACTTTGTAGTTAAGAGTGACACTACATATTTCCTCTTTTTGATCCCATTAATTGATCCTCCAAATATGTTAAAAACATACCCACATATATTTTTGGCGATCTAGATTTCTAGCCCAATCTGTAACAACAAATCCATGTATGTCCAACACTCTATCCAATCATAGCCTTCCTTGGTAGCGCAATCCATAAGTAGTAGTTTCATGCAAATACCTAAAAATCCTCTTTACCATTGCCCAATGTTCCTTAGTTTTGACGTATACTTTCTGAAAAACCCCACTGCATGAGTGATGTATGGTCTAATGCATACCATTACATACATCAAACTACCAACCACATTGGCATATGGAACACAAAACATGCCCTTTTCATCTTCTTGTGTCTTGTGGGAGTGATTTGCAAATTACATTACATCTACAAGAATAAGGACATTTCCCAGTTTATATTTATGCATATTAAACTTATGCGATATTGTCTCGGCATATTTCCTTTGATTTAACCAAAGTTTCATGTTTCCCCAATCTCTTTTAATTTCCATGCCCAAAATGAAATTGTAGCACCGTGATCTTTCATTGTCAAATTTAGAGTAAATTTCAAGGTTTTCACCCTATACACAGTATACTTGCAAATGAATTATTAAAAACACAGAAAATATACAATGATGAGAACATAAAATATACATAGATATTTTTCTCCTAAAACCCAAAACCATAAAACCATATTGATTTTTCATTATATTCATTTCAATGTTACAATACATTATATACATGTTGAAGCATTCATAAACCCCCAATCTATTAACCTTGGATTAGAACATAGTTGTAGTTCCTTTGACTAGATCTACAAAAACCATGGGGAAAACCAACATTCTTAAAATCATGTGCAAAAGCTTGGGTGGGTCTGCTTAAAAAAAAAGGGGTGTTGCCTCGAACCTCATGTAGGCGGGATAGTGTTGAAAATGTAACTAGTTTCAGTGTTCATAATTTTTATTGTACTCATTTCAATATGTATCCTATGTAACAAACAAGAGAAGAAAATAAAAATGCATTATTATTAAAGCATTGGTATTAATATTCATGCTTCTAGGTTGACGCAGGAAAAACCGCCTAAAGGCAATTTCCCTGGTTTTTATACTTACCTTACGTGAGCCTGTGGGTTATGGCCCACCTATACAAATCAGAAGCATTACATTGGTGGATTTTAAACAAAACCCAACCAATCACCGTACAACAGAATAACATAGAACCTGCCAGCTAAGCCGGTTCCACCTAAATGCATAAGACCAGACTCCAAATGAAATAAATTCACGTCCATGAACTCCTCGGGTCCACTCAGGATCCTCGTATCACACATTTCATTTCACAATTCCTTAAGCCATGGTTCATGAAATATTGTGATGCGAGACTAATCGCTGATCCCCACCGTTTATCATACCATTCAATCCGACGGTCTGCGGCCCTTCAACTAGCACGCGGCTTACCAAATTCTCAACCCCCATAGTTGACTTGTGATGTAAGCCTTGAAATTTAGATCAATGGCTAAGATTTATTGCGGTCCTTCAATCTCAATCAAGACCCCCGTACACTTCTATCCCCCGTAGTATATTCCTCCGCCGTTAATATCCACCAATCTAAATGATCCGATGACTCCCTCTACACTTGTATGCTTATGATGGAATTTGCCTTTCCACCCAGATTCACTCTGTCACACTCTGTTTAAACACTCATGACACTCATACAATAGTTAACTCATTTTATTGTTGGATCGCCATCGATCCTTACAGTGATCGATGGTTGATTAATGAACCAATAACACGGGAATTAACTCAATAGCACATAAACACACAGACGTACGAATTCCACATAACACACATATTTATATTATACATAATCGGTTACAGTCTAAGGCATTTCAACCTTAGTAACAATTTCTCCTCTCGACTACATTGAATCCACACTCTCTGTCTATTCTTCCCCTATCACTCTCTCTATTTCTCTATCACACAACACAGACTCTTTATAGAGAAATTACAAAATCGTGGATCATCTCAGATCACGATTTCCTCTTACAAATTGCCTAAATCTCTCAACACACATACATGGCATATAATTACATTAATTTAAGTCTTCTTGAGACTTATCAATTCCATCAAATTAGCTTGTTTTTAACAAAAATTTGCTCTCAGTTCACATGATTGTCCACGTCTCCTCCCATAGCTTTGACTTTGTCTTTTGATTAAGTGTTAGGTCCCTATACTACTAGTGTAACCCCTTATTTTTATTAATACAACCCCCTTATTATATTGTTGTGCCCATGTAGTCCCCATATTGTTATTATTATGCCCCATAGAAGCCCACTATTGTTATTATTGTGCCCTTATATTATTATTGTTATGTCGGCTCTGATTATATTATGACGCCTTAGACTCCTATATATAGAAAGGAGGTCTTGTCATTTGTATCATCTAAGAATTGTTCATTTGTGTGATGTAAAGGAGGTTGCCCCCTCGAAGAGGCTTATTTCTCAAGCGTTGATCTATCTTTTCTATCTTTTTGTGAGCTAGTTTCATAACATTTGGTATAAGAGCTATGGATTCTAGGGTTTCACTGCTCCAAATAGGTCATCGTGGCATTTTTGCTATAACGTTTTCACTACGAAGTTTCAGAAGCTAAAAAAAAACCCATTTGAGAAGAAATCGGTCTAAACCTCGCATCAAAATTTGACATATTGTCTCGCTATATTTTCGGAGATATGATACGAGGAAGTTAGGGTTTTTGCAAGCTCCAAAATTTCATCTCAAACAAGTCATCGTGGAAGTTTCTCTATAATATTTGTTCTACAAAGGTTCAGAATCTGCAATTAAAACACATTTGAAGTGAAATCTTGGTGAAGCTTGGGTCCAAATTTCAGATCTTGTCTTGCTATATTTTTGGAGATATAATCTGAGACATTTAGGGTTTCTGCAAGCTCCTGAATTACATCCTAAACATGTGACCTAGGGAAAATCGTCATAACTTTCTCTCTGAGCATCAAATTTAAATTTCGTAAGAAGTTTCAGAAAGAGGACTTCCTTTAGTTTTCTGTGTATCAATTTCAGGTACTAAGGTTGAAATAATGACATGTGGAACTTCATACAAGTTCACTCTACTAAACTAGTCTATAATAAGGTCATCGTGCGAGATTTGACATAACATTTCCTTGCAGACTTCAATCTTGATTAGACTTGCAGTGTTAGAAAGAGAACACAGAGTGCTACCGCAGGAAGAAATTTAAGAACTTGGAGATATGAAATTACAGAGTTACAGTCGTTTCAATATCGAGCTCCTAAAATCAAGAAAAGGCGATATGAGGAAGTTTGATGGCAAGGATCTGGTATATTGGATACTACAGATGGAGAAATATTTTGATCTACATGGTGTACCATTGTTACAAAAGGTATGTATTGCATCTTCATATTTAGAACCGGATCAATTTTATGGTATAAAGGGATTTTTTCTCGTAAACAACTTGTTACGTGGTCAATTTTCATGGAGGAAATGATAGCACATTATGAAGATACAAAGAGAAACACCTTCTTTAGAGAAACACCACAACAATTGGAAGAAGAAAGAGCAAAAGGGCTTTGTTACAAAGTGGAAAGAAAAATTATGGCAACAAGGAAGTCTACCCCTCACAACTATAAAGATGGAAGTGTTGTTTCTCCTAGCCTTCCACAACCTACAAGGGTTACACCAGAACAGTTGGAAGAAAAAAGAGAAAAAGGGCTTTGTTATAATTGTGATAACAAATACATTAAAGGTCATAAGTGTGCTGAGAAGAAATTATTTTACATTGATTGTGGAGAGGAGGAAGAAAATGATCAAGAAACGTCAAAAGAAGAGGATATACACCAGGAACCAACCCTAGAGAAAGAAGAAATGAATCTGACCATATGTTGTAAAGCATTGGAAAGAATTACTACTCCTTAACCTCTTAAGATAGAAGGACATATCAAGAAGAAAAAGGTTCAAGAAGTGAAAGACCACATCAAGAAAGAAGAAATGAATCCGACCATGTCTTGTAATGCATTGGCTGAAATTACCACTCCTCAAACTATCAAGATAGAAGGACATATCAAGAAGAAAAATGTTCAAGAAGTGAAAGATCACATAGAGCATCAAGAAATGAATCTGACCATATCTTGTAATGCACTGGAAGAAATTACCACCCCTCAAACTCTCAAGATAGAGGGACACATCAAGAAGAAAAAGATTCAAGCAGTGAAAGATCACATCAAGCATCAACAACAAGTTCTCCAACTTTTAAAGGATAATTCCACTTTGGTGCAGAATCGAATGAAACAACAGGCAGATGAACGCCACAATGGAAGAAGTTTTGATGTAGGCGATTGGGTATTTTTATGGTTACATCCATACAAACAAATGTCCCTCAAGAAAGCTATTTATGAGAAGGAAATGTTGGCAATACTACACGCACTTAAGAAATGCCTACATTACCTAATGGGAAGACACTTCAAGGTAAAAATGGATCATGATAGTCTTAAATACTTTTTAGAACAAAGATTACCTTTATAAGAACAAAAAAAATGGGTCACAAATATGTTGGGTTATGACTTTGAAATCATCTACAAAAAAGGGAAGCAAAATGTTTTTGCAGATGCACTCTTAAGAAAGGATGAGGATGTGGAAGCATTGTTTTGTGCTATTTCTATTATCCAACCAGATTGGATAAACGAAGCAAGGGATGAATGGAAGAAGGATGAAGAAGTGTGACCACTCATTCAAAATTTGTAGAATATCCCAGTTCAAACAATATTTCCAGAACTTGACGAGGAAGGAAAAATCATATTAGAGCCTGGAGCAGTCACAGAAACAAGAACCCAACAACTACGAAATCGATCAATTTCAGAGTATCTCATCAAGTGGAAGAACTTAACTGTTGAAGATTCCACATGGGAGGACAGGAATTTTATATAGAAGCATCAATAACTACTCAAGCGTTGAGGAAAACACTTTTTGAAGGAGAGTGATCCGGATTTAAACAGGAACGCAACAAATTACAGAGATAACCATATACACAAAGATGCAGCGGAAATAATACTTCATTTCATTAATGGAAAATACTGAAATATGCTTACAGACAGAAATGGAAATAAACTAGCTAGGGCGATGGTAGCTTATCTCTGAGAAGAGATGTGATGGCTACATGCCTCTGAACTGTGTTACAATGAGGCTCGAAGGCCTATTTATTGTTGAGAAACAATGGAAAAACCCTTAACATTCCAAAACCTAACCCTAGGAGATGAAACGCCAAACTGTGGGCCCCGTTTGGGGGTAAGTTGGTACATCAACTTCCCGGGGTCGTAACTTTGGCATATGATCTCCGTTTGACGCGTACAATAGCTCATTAGAAAGATCTATCCGAGCACTATCATTGTTGGAACGGGCAACACCAGTCCATTCCATGGACTCGTGTTGCCCCCGGATTCCCCAAAAAACGTCGTTTAGGGCCTCAAAACGGCTCCGGAAGTTCAGGACCCGAAAAACTGCTAAAAATAGTAAGTTGTGCTACAATTAAGGAAACTGAAAATGCTGAGAAAGACAATGGTGGGGGTCCAGGTGGACTTGGCAGGTGGCCACCAATATCCACCTGGATCATTCCTCCCCCCTTAGGAAGCAATGGTCCCCATTGCGTTGAGCTCCTCCATGAGATGAGGAAACTTCTGCTGAACTTGTTCACTGGTGAGCCACTTGCCCTGCTGAAGGAGTTGGCCCGCTTTGACAACTCGATACAGTTGGATATTCTGTTGGCGAGTGTTCTTGATCTGTGTGTCCATGATCCGATCAGTTGCAGCTTGTTCCATGCAATCTGGATTTAATTCTGTGGGTTTGAGCTGTTCTGCAATGTCGGATGTGTCTAGCAATGGTGGAAAGTATGGCCGAAGGCGGTCCACATTGAATACTGGGTGCAGGCCAAGGAATGGGGGAATGCTGAGCTCAAATGCATTGTCTCCCATAGCCTTAGTAATGGTGTAAGGACCATATCGGAGTGGTCTCAATTTCCGATAGGCTCCAGTAAGGCGTTCCTTTTGCAAATGCAACCAGACTTTGTCGCCCACCTGAAACTTGTGTGGCACCCGATGTTGATCATGTCGCTGCTTGTACTTGGCATTTGATTTCTCAAGAATGTCATGGACCTGCTGGCGAATATGTTGGATGCGCTCAATGAAGCTGGTGGCCTTACCTGTTTCGGACTGGACATGAGCTGAATTCATGTGAGTAGCTGCAAGTGGCATGGCCACATCAATGGGGCATAGTGGCTGGAATCCCAAACCCACCTGAAAAGGGCTATGGCCAGTGGAGCTGTGAAGAGCTCGGTTGTAGCTGTGCTGAACGTAGGGGAGGCTCTCGTCCCATGTGCGTGGATGCTTTGAGTTATACATGCGCAGAATGTGCACAATCATCCTATTGACAACCTCTGTCTGGCCATCAGTTTGAGGATGGAAGGCTGTGGACTTCGTGAGTTTGGTGTCCAGCATTGACCAGAGACTGGACCAAAAGGTGCTGAGAAACCGACTGTCCCGATCTGAGATGATAGACTGTGGGATCCCAAAGTGCACCCACACTCGTTCAAAGAAGAGTTTAGCAGTGGCTTCTGCTGTGATATTCTTCTTGCAGGCCATCATAATGGCCATCTTTGAGAACCTGTCGACGACCACAAAAACACAGTCATTTCCATGCTTAGTGGAAGGAAGGCCTGACATGTAATCCATGGAGATGGATTCCCAAGGTCGACTAGGGGTAGGCAACGGGGTATAGAGGCCTTGCTTCTTAATGGTCGGTTTGGCAATGGCACAGGCAGTACATGATCGGATGTACTTCCCAACATCCTGTCGAAGATTCGGCCAATAGAAATAGTTTTGCAGTACTGCCACTGTTTTCTCGACCCCGAAATGCCCAGCAGCCCGACTGTAGTGTGCTTCCCAAATCATCTTGGCACGCTCGCTTGAAGGAACACAAAGGTGACCGAGGTGGCATAATAGGGCATCTTGGAGGTGAAAATCTGCAACGTGCCGACCCTCCAAGAGTGTCTGGTATGTGTGGCCGAATTCTGGGTCGCTTTTGTAGAGAAGTGGCCAATCAAAAGTCTCGTGCCCGCAAGAGTTGAGCACGGTGGTTAGCGCCATAATCGGTGGTCGACTGAGGCAATCTGCAACATTATTGGTGCTGCCCTTTTTATACTTGATATTCAAGTGAAACTGTTGCAGGTATGTAGACCACTTCTGATGGCGATCATTCTGCAATTTCCCTTGGGTCTGTATGAACTGCAGAGGTCGGTGGTCTGTGTGGATGACCGTTTCCTTCCCCAAAATGTAATGCTTCCATTGTCGGCAGGCCTGTACAATGGAATACATCTCTTTATCATAAGTGGGGTACTTCCGGATTGTGTCTGAAAGTGTTTCACTGTGATATGCCACTGGATGTCCATGTTGAGTAAGGACTGCCCCAATAGCATAGTCAGAGGCATCTGTCTCGACCTCAAATGGTTGTTGTAAATCTGGTAACGCGAGCACTGGTGCCGTGCAGAGGCGATCCTTCAACTCCCTGAATGCCTTCTGTTGAGATTCAGACCAAAAGAATTTTGCTTTCGCCCCGCCCTTGGTGACTTGACTCAAGGGCCAAGAAATATGAGAAAATCCCAACACAAACCTGCGGTAGAAGTTGGCAAGACCTAGAAAGCTGCGGAGCTCTGTTAGAGTGGTTGGAGAGGGCCAATCCCGAATGACTTGTACCTTGGCTGGATCGACATGCACCCCCTGTTCATCAATGATGTATCCCAGATACTGAACCTCGGTCATGCCAAAAGTGCATTTCTCCAAATTGGCACATAGCTTGTGTTGCCGCAGTGTTTGGAGAACCTGTCGGATGTGTTGGAGGTGCTCTTCCCAACTCTGGCTGAAGATCAGAATGTCATCCAAGTATACTACTACAAAGGAGTTGGTGAATGGATGCAAGATGTCATCCATTAGCCTCATAAAGGTTGCAGGAGCATTCGTCAATCCGAAAGGCATGACCAACCATTCGAAGAGGCCCTCCTTGGATTTGAAGGCAGTCTTCCACACATCTGAGGGTTCAATTGGTACCTGGTGATATCCTGACTTCAGATCGATCTTGCTGAAATATTTCGCCCCCTTTAGTTGGTCTAGGAGGTCATCAATCCGCGGGATCGGGTACCTATTACGGACAGTGATCTTGTTCAGCGCCCGATAGTCAATACAGAGTCTCCACGTCCCATCCTTCTTCTGTACCAACACTATCGGGCTCCCACAGGGCGAAGAACTCGGACGGATGTGACCTTTCTGCAGGAGCTCCTGAATCTGCCTCTTGATTTCATTGTTCTCCAGAACGGAGCGCCGATAAATTGGTCCATTGGGTAGCGGCGCACCTGGGGTCAGATCGATGGAGTGCTTGACTTGACAGTGCAGAGGAACCCCTGCCGGGGAGGTGAAGATGTCTTCGTACTCCTCCACAATCTTGTCCATCTGTAGCTGCCGTGCAGAGGGACCCCGTTTGGAGGCCGCGGCCACTGTCTTCTTCTTCCCTTGAGGGCGTATCATCAGGAAAACAAATTTCCTGGTTTTGGAAATGATCTTACTGCATTGTTTTGCAGTAATCAAAGAGATGGCGGCAGGTGGTGCTACCTCTGGTATCCTGAACAACTTATTTCCCAATGTAATAATAACAGCACGGGGCCTTGATTCATACACAGCATGTCGCTTCCACAAGTATGGTTGTCCTAGTAATACGTCACAAACTTCAAGGGGAGCAATGTCACACAATACCTCATCCGTGAAGGGCTTGATGTTGTATGGAAGGCGACACTGCTGGCTCACGCGAAGATCTCGCCCTTGGTGAAGCCACCCAATGGTGTATGGTTGTGGATGTGCTGTGGTCGGTAAGCCCAACCGCTTCACGACCTCTACCGAAATGAGGTTCTTTTGACTCCCGCTATCAACAATGAACTGTATCGGGGAGCCCTTTACCCACATCTGGGAGTGGAAGAGACGCTCCTCCTCCTCTGGATCTTCGGGTTCATTTTTCTGGATCTTTGCGGTAGCAACAGTGGCGCTGGGATCCGCATCAATGATCTGCTTCCCTTTTTCATACCCCTTATCGGGTTCTGACTCAGAGTCGGAACATGCATCTGATTCTGAAACCTTTAGCTCAGCCACCAGTGACTGCTTGGCCCGACACTCACTTGTGTTGTGAGTGGAGCTCTTATGGAACTCGCACCATTTTCCAGTGTCCTTTCTCGGCTTCGCGGCATTGCTCTTTGCTTGCAGCTTCGGCTGGTTGTCTTGGGCTGTCCCGCCTTGGCTTTGTCCTTTGTTCTGTGGTTTAGGGGCACCTTTCCCCTGCTTTGGATTCGCAGATCCAAAGTCTCGCTTCTTTTGTTTAAACTTCTGCTCGACCTTGACGGCATACCGGTATGCTGCGCCGAGCGAGGGGATGTTTAGGAACTGTATTTCTTCCTGGATGTACTTGTGCAGGCAGCCACGGTATTTGAGTATCAAATGTTGCTCCGAATCCTTGATACCCAACTTTGTGCGAAGGGTATGGAAAAGATTGGTGAACTCCGGCACGTCTTGGTCCCTTCCCTGCCGCAGCGTGGTCCACTTTATGTATTCATCCTCATAGCTTCCGACAGGGTAGTACTGCTCCTTGATGGCATCCCGGAACGAATCCCAGGTGGGTGCGGCTGAAAATAGTGAGCCAGTACTTTCATCCTTCTGCTCGCAGTAGGTTTCCCACCAGTCCTTGACGTGGGGGGCTGCTTTGAGAAGAGCAAAAACAATCTTTTCCCGACTCGAAAATTCATGAACAGAAAAATAACCCTCTAGCAGATTTAACCATTTATCTACGGCATCGGCGTCTATCTGACCCTCGAATATGGGGATTTCAAAATTAACTTGTACCTTAAAGGGTGTGGCGTTTCCAGAGGAGCTGCTGGAAGCCGATGCGCCGCTTCTGGGTAGCCGCTGAAGGATCTGCGCAAAGCTGTCCATCATCGCATTCCGTTGTCGCTCGAGCGCTTCTTCGAGCAAGATTTTGATGGGATCTCCTGCCCCCTCGTCTTTCTTCTCGTCCGCCATGGGAGGCCGTCGGGATTTGCGAGGCTGGTCTTGCAAAGGTTCAACCAGTTCAAGCCCTAACTCCTTATATCCCGACCTTGTTGGGGACATGCAAAGAAAAACAGAGAAAAAGCAGACCGCTCTGATACCACTGATCCGGATTTAAACAGGAACGCAACAAATTACAGAGATAACCATATACACAAAGATGCAGCGGAAATAATACTTCATTTCATTAATGGAAAATACTGAAATATGCTTACAGACAGAAATGGAAATAAACTAGCTAGGGCGATGGTAACTTATCTCTGAGAAGAGATGTGATGGCTACATGCCTCTGAACTGTGTTACAATGAGGCTCGAAGGCCTATTTATTGTTGAGAAACAATGGAAAAACCCTTAACATTCCAAAACCTAACCCTAGGAGATGAAACGCCAAACTGTGGGCCCCGTTTGGGGGTAAGTTGGTACATCAACTTCCCGGGGTCGTAACTTTGGCATATGATCTCCGTTTGACGCGTACAATAGCTCATTAGAAAGATCTATCCGAGCACTATCATTGTTGGAAAGGGCAACACCAGTCCATGCAGTGTTGCCCCCGGATTCCCCAAAAAACGTCGTTTAGGGCCTCAAAACGGCTCCGGAAGTTCAGGACCCGAAAAACTGCTAAAAATAGTAAGTTGTGCTACAATTAAGGAAACTGAAAATGCTGAGAAAGACAATGGTGGGGGTCCAGGTGGACTTGGCAGGTGGCCACCAATATCCACCTGGATCAGAGAGGGGCATGTTAGGTCCCTATACTACTAGTGTAACCCCTTATTGTTATTAATACAACCCCCTTATTATATTTTTGTGCCCATGTAGTCCCCATATTGTTATTATTGTGCCCCATAGAAGCCCACTATTGTTATTATCGTGCCCTTACATTATTATTCATATGTTGGCTCTGATTATATTATGACTCCTTAGACTCCTATATATAGAAAGGAGGTCTTGTCATTTGTATCATCTAAGAATTGTTCATTTGTGTAATGTAAAGGAGGTTGCCCCCTCGAAGAGGCTTATTTCTAAGGTGTTGATCTATCTTTTCTATCTTTTTGTGAGCTGGTTTCATAACATTAAGGGTGGTTAGATTCTCCTGCATCAGACTCCCGAGGCACAAAAATTTATGACCTCTGAGTCATATGCTTCTCCTTCATACCATAACAATTCTACCCACTTCCTCAGTGGAACTGCTTTTATGATCTTTCTGTGAGCTGCAACAAAACCTCTGCAGTAACAGTCTTCTCTGCTACACAATACCTCACCAATTTCCACATAGTTGTATCTCCTCCTTTTGCTTAAAATGTCACAAGCGGTCAATTAAACAACATTTGAAGAACAATTGAACAACAATTGAACAGCAATTGAACAACAATTGAACAATAACAATTGAACAACAATTGAACAACAACTGAACATCAATTGAACAACAACAATTGGACAACAAATGAACAACAACTGAACAACAATTGAACAACAAATGAACAACAATTGAACAACAACTGAACAATAATTGAACAAAAACTAAACAACAGTTGAACATCAATTGAAAAACAATTGAACAACAACTGAACATCAACGAACTCCTCATTGACTTTCCATTTTTGCACATAGAATCTTCTTTCTACTCGCAAGAAACCTTTCCCTGCTCTGATACCACTTTGACGCAGGAAAAGCCGCCTAAAGGCAATTTCCCTAGTTTTTATAATTACCTTACATGAGCCTGTGGGTTATGGCCCACCTATACAAATCGGAAGCGTTACATTGGTGGATTTTAAACAAAACCCAACCAATCACCATACAACAGAATAACACAGAACCTGCCAACTAAGTCGGTTCCACCTAAATGCATAAGACCAGACTCCAAATGAAATAAATCTGCATCCATGAACTCCTTGGGTCCACTCAGGATCCTCGTATCGCACATCGCATTCCACAATTCCTTAAGCCACAGTTCATGAAATATTGCGATGCGAGACTGATTGTTGATCCCCACCGTTTATCATACCATTCAATCCGATGGTCTACGACCCTTCAACCAGCACGTGGATTACCAAACACTCAACCCCTGTAGTTGACTTGTGACGTAAGCGTTGAAATTCAGATCAATGGCTAAGATCGATTACGCGCCTTCAACCTCGATTAGGACCCCCATACACTTCTATCCCCCACAGTGTATTCCTCCACCGTTAATATTCGTCAATCTAAATGATCCGACAACTCCCTCTACACTTGTATGCTTATTATGGAATTCACCTTTCCACACAGATTCACTCTACCACACTCTGTTTAAACACTCACGACACTCATACAACAATTAACTCATTTTATCGTTGGATCACCATTGATCCTTACAATGATCAATGGTCGATTAATGAACCAATAACACGGGAATTAACTCAATAGCACGTAAACACACAGACATACGAATTCCACATAACACACATATTTATATTATACACAATCAGTTACAGTCTAAGTCATTTCAGCCTTAGTCACAATTTCTCCTCTCGACTACATTGAATCCACACTCTCTGTCTATGCTTCCCCTATCACTCTCTTTGTTTCTCTATCAGACAACACAGACTCTTTATAGAGAAATTACAAAATTGTGGATCATCTTAAATCACGATTTCCTCTCACAAATCACCTAAATCTATCAACACACATACATGGCAGATAATTACATTAATTTAAGTCTTCTCGAGACTTATCAATTCCATCAAATTAGCTCATTTTTAACAGAAACTTTCTCCCGGTTCACATGATTGTCCATGTATCCTCCTCCATAGCTTTGAATTTTACTTTTGATTAAGGGTGGTCCAATGCTCCTGCATCATAGGTTTTGTTAAGTCTTAGGATTTTTTGTCATGAGTCAAAGGAGTCAACATCATGTTTATAAGATCCTTCCAGGAAAAATGTAATTTTAAAAAGAATTATTTTTTAGTCTAGAAAGTCTTGGAAACTCCAAAATTACAAGTCTACCCTGGCAGTTATAAGTTGGCCTAAAGGAGGGAATTTGACCCCTTGAAAAGGCTATATAAAGGAGCAGTTCGACCTCATTTAGCACTTACTCACAAGTTCAATCATCCAAGAAGAAGTTCAATTTTTAGCTGTGAAACAAGGGAAAGAGGAGAGAAGGTCTAAGAAGTAAGAAGAATTAATGAAGGAAGCAAAAATATTTTTTTTTGCACTCTATCTGTCTCACACGTGTGAATTTCTACAATTTTCGATGTTGCAGAAGGAGGCTAAAGTTGTAGGTCTGAGTTGTAGTAAGATGAAGTGCAATATCTTGTAGTTAGAAGGAAGAATACTCTATCTTGAACTTATTGACCTTGGGAGGAACTTTATTTCTCTAGGAAGGTCTTAGAAGGAAGTTGGATTAGGGTTTCTGTAGCAGTTGCAAGGCCGAAATTATAGGGTCAAAGTTGTAGGACGAGTTGCAGTATTGAAGCTGGCAAGTCAAAGTTTTAGTTTGAATTTGGTTGGTGTAGGATCAAGGAAGGAATTTTTGGAAGGGTTGAATTGGTACTTTGAGAAGGAATTGGTATGGGGATTGGTTCTTTATATCTCATTTGAAGCAGATTTTATAAGAAGAGGAGTTTTGTGGTTTTCCCCTTGGAGGGGTTTTGCCCTGGCTAAGACCCTAAATTTTGTGTCCTTCATTGTTTGTTTTTTTATTTTTTTATTTTTATTTTTATTTTTTTTTATGTTCTTGATATTTATTTGATGAAAATATCTAAGTAAAGAGCACAAGAAGACTAACTAAGTTGATAAAAAAATATTAATGTTAAGGAAAATTGAATTAATAAGTTGCCACTTTGCATTTTCCAACCTGGTATCAGAGTTAAGGTGAACTGGAAGGAAAATAGAATAGGTTGATTATCAAGGGGAAACATTTGTGGAAGACTCAAGAAAATAAGTATAAGACCTATTGGTATAAGTTTTATACATTGAATAAGATCAAGACTACATCAAGCCCTCAACAAAGGAAGACTTCAAGAAGGATATTGATCTCTCTTAGGAAGGAAAACCATTCGGAAGGCATCTTCGAAGGGAACATCAAGGATCTTGAAGGAATCAATAAGTTTGAAGACATCATCAAGGCAAATCTTGGTTATCAAGTAAGTATCATATTATTACTCAATGTCTAAATCTATAGGTCATATGGGTTATTTCTGCAAGGAAAGTAATAATCTCGTTGGTGCATCAAATTATCTAGCATGGAAGAAAAGGATTGACCTAATACTCACAGAACAAGAAGTAATGGAGTATTTTATTGTGGAAGTTACTAAACTTAACAAATATAAGACACAATAACTAGAGAAATGAATGTAAGGGAACAAAGGATCATATTTGAATCGATTAAAGATTCTCTTGTTCCATTTGTTGCAAACTTGAAAACTTCCAAGGTTATGTATGAAAAGCTAGTTAACTTGTACTTTGTAAGTACACTAGGACAAAATATGTCTTTGAGGAATAAATTATATAGAATGAATAAGTCAAAGGATTAGGATGTGACATCCTTTCTCTTTAAATTATCTTAGCTAAGAGACCATCTTTAAGGACTTTGGGAATCAATTTCTAGTTTAGAAATAACCTTTTGTATACTCAATGCATTTCCACCAGAAGGGAGCAACTTTGCAACAAGCGTATACTCCAAGAAATATTCAAATCCGTTTGATGAGTTGTGATCTCAATGCATATTGGAAGAATCATGGATCAATGTAAAAGATGACATTAGATTAGATGAGCAGTCTCAAGCTTTTCTAGCCCGATTCAAGAAGTTGAAGAAGGGAAAGTTTGGAAAGTCCAAGAAGAAATACATGTCCAAGGTTCATTGCTTTAAGCACAATGAATTTTGACACTTTAAGAGGGACTATCCAAACCAGTATAAAAACATGAGAAAGGAAAAAATTGAAGCTCATGTAGCTGAGGTCATGGGAGAACCTGAGAAGAAGCCAAAGAAAGAAGATGTGAAGGATATTTACTATTGAAGAAGGCACACTGTCTATCAGGTTCTTTATGAGGATTATTCTATCCTTTAGGATAGTATTCTTTTTTGTTTATATAAGAATATTGATTGTGCATAACATCATAAAGAGAAGCATGTGATAGGAGCTTCTGTAGAGTCTACTTGCTTAATTTTCTTTGTAGAAATCATATAGTTTTTAAGGATAGATAGGTAGACCATTTTTTCATATTGTTCATCCAGGCATAATATAAAATTATGTTAAAGGAAGTCATCTTTCTTAGGTGGATCATCATGATCCTGGAAGAATCATCTTTTAAAGGGTTCTTGGAAGAAGCATTATGACAAGGTTTGTATATATTCCATGTAATGTGGAAACAATATTGTTAAAGCGATGAAGGAATGCAATGGGTCTGGATGCAGGTTCATTATGAGACACATAGCTAGAAGATGAAATAAGAAGCATATGAATTCATATTGAAAGTGACTCTTGGATAAGATTCTCATGTACATAATATTGTAACATGCCTAGTATATATGATGTTTAAAAGAAATAATTTGACTTACTTAAGGATAAATTATAAACTTTCTCTAGAATATGTAAAATAATGGTTAACATCTAGTATAATATTCATAATAAAAGTTTTAACTTGGTAATCATGTTTGACTCTTGGGAACTTTGATGCATGAAGGAAGATTTATGTGGAGATGGACCCGAAGGATGTTGATTGAACGAGAAGGTCATCATAGTGAGGTAAGTATATTTTTAATTATTACTGGTTAACATGTTTTTCTACCTGGAAGGATGTTACAAGAGTTCATGATGACATTTGAGGCAAGTTCAACTGCATGGAAGGAATGTATGTTGAGTAAATTTCAATATATGGTACCTGGAAATGGTAAAGTCAAGATATGCTCATCTTGGGATTGAAAGGCAGCAATGCAAGAATATAACCCGAGCGGGATATCACTTTCATGCATAAGCCATAATCAACATGAAGAATTGGAAATTCTCAATACATTGCCTTCATGAGAAAGATGAAATTGATGAGCAAGAAATATGACCTAGATCTTATCCCAAGATTGAAGAGAGAATATGGTTCCATGATACCTTGGAAGGAAGAAAGCTTGATGCAAGATATACAAAAGAAATAAGGAACCATGTAGCTATAAAGATCAAGTAGATGAAATTCTCATGAAGAAAAACTATAAGGCTTATGGTGTTAACTTCCCAATTTGAATGGAATTCAAGAATCTCCTATGGCTTTGAGAGGGAGAAAAGGAGTCTCCTTGAATAGGAGCAGGGATCTATTCTTAAATCAAAAGGAGAATAGGGATGTCCTCTCTAGTTGAGAGGGAATGATGTTGGACATCACATGTTCATTACCTCCTTCGGGTAATGAGGAAAGAATGGTAGGGGATTGGATAAGCATTTATGGTCTCCTTGAGGATAAAACATCCAAGAAAGGAAAGGAATTGACACTTTTTGAGGATGGGACATGTATCCAAGATAATAGTAAAAGAGGACCGATATTATTTGAGGATTCAAGATTAGGAATCCAAGATAATAATAGTCCTAAAATGGCATACCTTGTGAACATCCAGATGGGGTATGTGCTTTGTAGAGGTAGTGCAGTATCACACACAAAGCTTCCTAGCATAATGCTCCTAAATAAAGTGGAGCTTGTCTACTTAGGCCTCAAAGAAAATGTTGGTCATAATATTGATGCTTACAGTATAACTTATCAATCCAACACTTCTTATGAGAACTCTTCAGTTTGAGAATGATGTTGTACTAGTTGTACAATTATGAATACCTCCCTAGTTAAGAGTGAGTGTTGAAAATGTAACTAGTTTTGGTCTTCATAATTGTTGTTGTACTCATTTCAATATCTATCCTATGTAAAATACAAGAGAAAAAAAGAAAAAAATTATTATTATTAAAGCATGGGTTTCATTCTCTTTATTGATGGTCTTCTAGGTAAAATCATTTTCTTCATGCTTTTAGGGTTTGTTAGTTTGTAGGATTTATTGTCACGAGTCAAAGGAGTCAAGTTAATGTTTATAATATCCTTCCGAGAAAAATGTAATTTGAAAAATAATTATTTTTTAGTCTATAAAATTTTAGAAAATACAAAAGTACAAGTCGGCCTTGGCAGTTACAAGTTAGCCTAAATGAGGGAATTCGACCCCTTGAAAAGGCTATATAAAGGAGAAGTTCGACCCCATTTATCACTCACTCACAAGTTTGATCATCCAAGAAGAAGTTCAATATTTAGCGGTGAAACAAGGGAAAGAGGAGTGAAGGTCTAAGAAGTAAGAATAATTCAATAAGGAAGCAAAAATATATGTTTTTGCGCTCTATCTCTCTCACATGTGTAAATTTATAGGGTTTATGGTGCTGCAAAAGGAGGTCCAAGTTGCAGTAGGAAGAAGCGTAGTATCAAATTTGCAAGATGAGTTGTAGTTTGGTGCAAGATCAAGGAAGGACTTATTGGAGGGCTGACTTGGTACTTGGAGAAAGACTTGATCTAGAGATTGGGTCTTTGTATCTCATTTGAAGTAGATTCTATAAGAAGAGAAGAGTTTTATGGGTTTTCCCCTTGGAGGGGTTTTGCCCTGGTTGAGAGCCTAATTTTTGTGTCCTTTTACTTTGTTTTTTTTTTTTTTTTTTTCATTCTTGATATTTGTTTGATGAAAATATCTAAGTAAATAACACAAAAAGACTAACTAAGTTCACAATCAAATATTAAGGTTAATGAAAATTTAATTAATAAGTTTCCACTTTGCATTTTCCATCAACTAGTGCCCCCTTGATGCATTGTATCACATGTAGGTCTAGTCATGCAAATAATATAACACATACCCAAAAACATTGAGTTTTAGCATCCTAGATGATCTCCTCATCATTTCTAATTACCAAAATATGACCCAAATACAAGACAAAATAAATAATATGGACACCAACTAATTGAAATACACATGGTGATTTGCTTTTCTCCTTGTTAAGTTAAATTCTAATATATGATACCACATGCTTGGTGATTACTTTAACCCATACAACAAATTTTCAACCTACATACCAACTCTTCCTTTTCCTTCACTACAAAGCTTTCTGTTTGCCTCATGTAGATTTATTCTTCCATAACCCCATCTCAAAATGTTATTTTCATGTGAAACTGTTCTACTTTGAAATCAAAATAAATAGAAACAAATAAAAAATCCAAAGTTAACTTAGCAACAGGAGAAACAATCTCACCAAAGTAAATTCCCTCTACCTGGGAATAACCTTCTACTACTTATCGAGCTCTATATTTCTCCACTTTCCCTTCTGCATTCAAATTCTTCTTAAACACCCATTTGTTTCCAATGGGATTTCGTTCATCCAACAACTGCACTAGATCCTAGGTCTTATTCTTATCCAAGGCTGTCATTTCTTCAAACATTTTCCAAAGCTTTTCATCCTCTGAATCTACTACCTATCTAACAATTCTAGGATCATGATTAAGTCATAAACAAAGAAAAATTGAAACAAAAAACAAGTGGAGTATACTCGTCTAGATACCTTCTTTCCTAAATTGATCTGATTAATATTAGAGTATAAGGTTCTTATTATTATTATTTATGTTCTTATGTAGAGTCTAATTAATCATACTTCAATTCAAACTCTATCTTTTGGGGTTCTTTCTCCCTTGGTAGGACATCCTATTTGACAACATCTTTGAATTTTCTAAATATCACTTATTAACCATACACAACCTTCTTAGTCTATGGGTTCTAAATCTTATAACCTTTTAGACCATTTTTATATGCAATAAAAATACATTTTTTCAGCTTTATTATCTAGCTTTCTCCTATTTTCATTCGACACATGTACATAAGTATGACATTTAAATACCTGATATGTTTAAGAGATGGTTTCTTAATATTCCATCTCTCATGTATATTTGTATCATTCAACGATGATGAGGGCGATTGATTTACTAGGTAAAAATGCAATATTCACTACCTTTTCCTAGAATTATTGTCCTAAGTGATCATCATTGAGCATGCTTATTTCTTTTTTCATCGATTTCCTATTCATCCTTTCTACAAATCCATTATGTTGAGTTGTGTATGGACTATCCTTCCACCTTGTTATACCACACTTATAATAGGATTCTTTGAATTCATTCCCACATAATTCCCCAACATTGTATGTCCCCAACACCTTGATTGTAGAAATTTAATAGAAATTGCAATTCCTTAAGATTTCAAACTAAAAAAACAAGAGACATAATTCTACTCTATTGATTTACGTAATGGAAATCACAATTTAAAACAATGTGCATAGACATGCAATAAGAAAAATCACAAGTACACAGTGATTTCTAGGGGAACCCATCTGGGAAAAACCGCTCAAGCCTCTTTGCATTAATAAGTTGAATGAGAAACTATAATAATTGCTAGCTTCAACTTTGAGCTCAACCTGAAATAGAATAATTGTTTTATCTGCTCAATGAAAAACTAGGACCAACAGTAAGCCAATTATTTTCTCATAAAACCTCATATGTCCTTGCACAAATCCTATGGAAATTAGCCCCTAAAAGATAGTAATTTCCTCCAAATTGATTGTGAAATTCCCAAGGATTGATATCCTGACTGCATGCAACACTTGAACACTTAGACTAGTATACAACTCATGTTACAATGGCCTTGCCATATCCACTTCAACTAAGGAGCTTGAATTTCATGCATGCATTAGCTATTTTGAGCTGATTAATTAGTTAACTAGAAGATCTTTGAGTTAGACTGTTGTCCCACTGCACAAATAACCTTTAATTAACTCTATCAATAGTTAGAGGTCAATTAACTAAATACGACTGAAAATAACTGAATTGGATTACTAAAATTTAGCAATCACACATGCATAACTGAACTCCAAGCCCACTAACTTGAATTTACTAAGCTAACTAAGTGACAAGAGCCATGTCACACTAGTTTACTGCCTCCAAGTTGTCCTGCTAATGTGGAAAATTGATTTACTCAATTTGAGTAAGGTTAAAGTCAAATTGAGTCTTTCTTGCTAAAATTTTTCAACACTCCCTCTTAGCAAGAAAGGGAATTTTCACCACCCCTATCCTGCACCTATGGAATTTGAATTTACCTCTTGACAATGCCTTTGTCAAGATGTCATCATCTTGCTCCCCATTTGGAATGTACTGTAGCAACATAATTCTCCTATGCACATAGTCCTGCAAATGATGATACCCGATATCAATGTGCTTGGACTTGTCATGAAATACTAGATTCTCATAGAGCTTAACACAACTCTAATCATGACAATATATCATTGTTAGATCCATCTCCTGACAGAAAATACCCACAGGTATTTTACTCATCCATATGTCCCCACATGTTGTTTGACTTGTAGCCATATATTCAGCCTCAGCTAAGCTGAGTGCCATAGACCTCTACTTCATGTTGTACTAGGAAATAGCGATGGACCCAACACTAACGATATCACCTAAAGTACTTTTGTTTTCTAATGGACTCCCTACCCAATCTACATTGGTGAAGCCTTGAAGCTTCACTCCCACTATCTTCTTGTACCATAATCCATACTTGATAGTGCCTCTAAGGTACTGTAACACATGCTTTGTTTCCTTCCAATACATCTTGGTAGGTTTCACCATAGCTTGACTCATCTAGTTTACTGCATATCTCATGTCGGGTATTGTGTTCACAAGATACATCAAAGACCCCACAAGTTTCCTATAAATGGTAGCATCAACCTCTTCACCTGAAGTGGAAATATCCTTCCTCCAGTTTGTAGTTGGAGGTGTGTCCATGGGCTCACAATTCTCCATGTGAAATCTCTGAAGTATTTAGAGGCATACTTTCCCTGAGACACAAAAAATTCACCATCACCTTGCCATACTTCTAGCCCAAGGAAGTAATGCATAAGGCCCTTGTATTTCATCTCAAATTCCCTTGCAATATCCTCTTTGTAAGAGCATATTAGTTGCCCATCACTCGTCAATATTAAATCATCAACATACAAAAGAAGAATAAGAAACTTACCATCTACCATGATGTGGTACATGTTCGCATCTACTTCACTTTCGGTGAATCCCAATCCACTGAGATAATTGTCAATCCAAGTGTACCATGCTCGAGGCACCTGTTTGAGACAATACAATTCTCTCTTGAGTACGCAAATATGTGACTCTCGATCATATGTCTCAAATCCTTCTGGCTGCTCTATGTAAATTTCCTCCTCAATAACACCATTGAGAAAGGCATTCTTCACATCCACCTAGTGGAGTTTCCACCTCATTTGCATAGTCAATGCTAGAATGGATCTGATTGAGGAATATCTTACAATTGGTACAAAAATTTCCTCATATTCCACCCCCTATATCTGAGAGAATCCTTTGGCCAAAAGTCTGGCCTTATACTTCTTGATGATCCCATTAGTTGCATGCTTCACTTTGTAGATCCATCTGCGACCAACCATTGATTTCCCTTATGGCCTCAACACCACCTCCCATACATTTTTCTTCATGATGGACTCATATTCTTCCACCATGGCATCAACCCAAACAAGTTGAGAAATTTCTTCCTCAAATCAAGAAGACTTTGTATCAATGAGATTTTTCATGAGAGACATGTACCTAGTGTACCTATCAGGTGACCTCCTCTACCTGCACTATGAGGTAGGGGCTCCCAAATTTTCCCTAGCTTCCTACAACAATCTATCAGCTTTTCTAGTTCTCTTTCTCCCCTCTCTAGAAGATTCTAGTTGAGTGGGTGCCTCCACTCTACCTCCTATGTGCTCCAAAACCTCTTGAAGCTCATCCTGAGGCTCCTCCTTTGGAGCTCGAAACTCCTGCCCTAGTGGGATACTCATCTCTCATTCTAGAGAGAAACTCATAGCCTTGTCCTCATCGAACTTGACATCTCTCCTCACAACTGTCATCCTCAGTGAAGGAGGTAATTGTGTGGAGTTTCAGTGTATCCTACAAAAACTCCAAGCTCTATTGTAGGCTTAATTTTCTTCCTCGAATCCTTGGAGACATGAAAATAAACTGAAGCTCCAAAAATTCTGAAATGAGACACATCAAGCTTTCTCCCCGAGAAGGCTTCCTTTGGTGTGATCATACAAACTATTTTATGAGGAATCTGGTTCTACAAGTAGACTGCAGTGTTGCATGCTTCCACCGATATATGTAATGGCAACCCCTAATCATGCAACACGGCCCTTACTACTTCCACTATGCTCTTATTATTCCTCTTAGCTACCCCATTCTATTGTGGATTATGGGGCATTGTCAGTTCTCTTCGAATACCTTCTTTGGAACAGAAATACTTGAATGCATGCAAAACAAATTCGCTTCCATTGTTTCTCCTAAGAGATTTCACCTTTATTCCTAGTCTCCTTCTCAACTAATGCCTTGGACTCAACAAATTTGGATAAAACTTCATCCTTCTTCCGCATGAAGAAGATCCAACATTTTCTAGAGAAATCAGCAATAAAATAACATAATACTTATGTTTTGTTGTGGAGGCTGTAGAAAGGGGTCCACAAACATTAGAGTGGAATCACTCCAATATTTCATTTTCTCTACTATCTTAGTCATGGGAATTCAATTTGAAATATTTCCCCAATGTGAAACCCTTGCAGACATCTTGTTGGTCAAGAGAGCTTTTTGGGAGACCAATGGTAATTTTTTTCATGATTTTTAAGGCACCATGGTGTATATGACCCAATCTCTTATGCATGAGTTTTCCAGCATCTTGACTCTACAATTTTTTAGCCTCACTACTTAATACAATGCAATCTCTCACCTCAAGTTTGTATAGGTTCTTCACTCAAACCCTGATCTACTTCAATTCCTCTGTAGCTATGTGTCTCAGAAAGGATTTCCACTTACTGAAAATAACATCACAGCCACGATCCTCCAATATTGCTACAGAGATCAGACTCTTATTTAGCCTAGGTACAAACATAACATCTTTGAGGTGAAGAGGAGAGGATTTCTCCCCATCAAAGGTGACAATACCAATTCCCGTAGCACTGTACCTCCCATCATCCTCCATTTCGTTATATATCTGAGATCCTTCTCCTCCAAGCTACTGAAGAACTCCTTGCAGCCTGTCATATGGAACGAGGCACCAAAATCAATGTACCACACATTCCCCATAACAATTTTGGCCATGCATGACATTAGGCTGAAGTCTAATTAGAATTGTGAAGTCAGTGCTTCACCTCTTGCTCCTCCTGAAGGCTTCTTCGTAGACTTATTGTTCAGACATTTTGTTGCATAGTGCTTAAATTTGTGGAAATTATTTTGGCTAGATTCAAGTTTTATTCGGTTATTCTTCCCTTTTCCCTTCTTCCACTTTCCAACCAAGGAAAAATTATCTTCATCCTCTGCTTTTGATGAATTTTCGTCTTTGGTATTTATCCTTAACTCTTATTGAACTAAATTGTACCACAACCATTCCCATTTCAGTAATTTTCCCCTTCCATTCACAAAGTCCTAGTAGCTATGCCATTATTTTGGAAGGCCTAGAAGAGTTAGGCTCACCAGGTCATCTTTTGCACCATTCAACCCAACTCCTCCAAGCTCATCCTGAACTTGTGTGAATTTGGAGAGATATTGCGGAATGGTATCATTCTTTTGCATCCTTATGTTTCAAAGTTTGTCTTTCAGGGCCAATTTCCTATGGTCACTGTTATTTTCATATAGCTGAATCATTTTCTTCCACATAGAAAATGGTGTCTCTTTTCCATGGATATTTGAGACCACATGGTCCTGAAAACCTTCCAAAAGAATTCTCTTCGTCTTTACAACATCCTTCTTCCAATGGGATAATTGTTGTGCAACCGACTGTGGAGGTTTTGAAATATTAGTTTTAACATATTCTAACACACCATTATCATCAAGCACTACTTCCATTCGATCCTTCTAGGCTATGAAATTTGATCTACCCTCTAGGGAATACTCCAATCTCAATCTGTTGAAAGATATTCTCCTGATCCTGAAGAAAAATTGTTGCGTTGAAGCTGCAAAAACGAAATTCCTGAGAGACAAGTTTGAAATACTAGTTCTAATGTGATTTCTAAGGCTCTTATACCATGTAGAAATTTGATAAAAATTGCAACTGTTCGAGATTTCCAACTAAAAAGACAAGAGACACAATTCTACTTTACTAATTTGCAGCATGGAAATCACAATTTAGAAAAACATGCATAGACATGCAATAAGAAAAACCAAAAGTACACAGTGATTTCTAGGGGAACCCAACTGGGAAAAGACCCAAAAGCCGCTTTGCATTAATCAGTTAAATAGAGAAACTATTACAATTGCTAGCTATAACTCTGAGCTCAACCTACAAAAGAATAATTGTTCTCTCCAATCAATAAAAAACTTTGACCAACACTTATCCAATTATTTTCTCAACAATCCTCCTATTTCCTTGCCCAAATACTGAGGACATTATCCCCTAAAATATAGGAATTTTCTTCAAATTGATTGCACAAGTCCTAAGGATTGATCTCTTGACTGCATGCAACAACTATACACTCATACTAGTATACAACTCATGTTACATTGGCCTTTTCATCTCCACCTCTGCCAAGGAACTTGAATTCCATGCATGCATTAGCTATTTTGGGTTGATTGATCAGTTAACTGACAAATCTCTGAGTTATATTGTTGTCCCACTGTACAATTGACTTTCGACTGAGTCTATCAATAGTTAGAGGTTAGTTAACTGAATACAACTGAAAATAATTGAACTAGATTACTAAAATTTAGTAATCACACATGCATAATTGAACTCCAATCCCATTAACTCGAATTTACTCATCTAACTAAGTGACAAGAGCCATGTCACACTAGTTAATTGTCTCCAAGTTTCCGTGTTGATTTGGAAATTTGATTTACTCAATTTGACTAAGGCTAAATTCAAATTGAGCGTTTCTTTCTACATTTTTTCAACATTGATTTTATTTCTAATTTTCCACAAGAGCCTAAAAATCTTTAAATTTATCAAAGACTTCATATTTCTTCCTGAGGAAATAAAACCATGTATTCCTTGAGAATTAATATATAGACAAGACATACTACACAAATTGTCTCAATGATGGAACTAACACAGGTCCAAACACGTCATTGTGCACCACTTGTAATATTATATCTTCCCTCATTGAATCGAAGGAGAATCTTACCCTATTATACTTCCCATATAAATATTTTTTGCAAAAATCAAAATCCAAAGAGAAACTAGACATACCTTCAATGATACCTTTACCATGTAGTTCTTGAATTCCCTTCTCTCTAATATGTCACGATCTTTGATGCCATGACATAGTCTCTTATCCATAGATAATATTAGTTTTTCCTTCTTCATCTCCACTCTTAGGAACAATGCAATGATTACACTCATCATTGATAGTGATCCCTGGAAGCTTATATAGTGTTTCAATTCAAACTTCCCTCATCAATAACAATTCTCCTTGAACTGTCCTATAGGTTTCCTTTTCAAACATTATTTTTACACCTACATCACTCATCTTACTTGCAGAAATCAAAGTTCTAGCCAATGTTGGGATGTGCAAAGCACCAAGTAGTGTTCTAATCCTTCCATCCATGAACTTCAACTTGACTTTTCCTTGTCCTATGTTTTTTGCTTTCGGGTCATATCCTCTGAAACAATTATCACCATCATATATTTCATACTCACCAAACTACTCCTTATGAGTTGTATGAAAAGATGCTTGTAAGTCAACCAGTCATGCTGCATGATCTGCATGTGTGCTTGAAGAAGCTAAGTACATATCCCCTCCTTCATCTAAGGCTTTTTCTTCTATATAAGGAGAATCATCATATCCATTATCTTTCTCAACACTTTTCGATATACAATGTTTTTTGTAATGACCTTCTTTTCTACATATCTAACATACATTTATGTATTTTCCTAAAGATTTAAATATTCCTATATAATTATATTTCCCACTTTAGGAATTATTTTATTTCTATCCTAGGAGCATCCTCTTACAAATAGGTCATCTGCATTCTAATTTTTCATATTTTTCCATATTATATCCTTTAATAACAAGAATGATATTATTTCATCAAAAACTTAAAATACTTTCATTACTACCCATGGCAACAACCAGACTATCCCTCGAGTCTGGCAGAGAACACAACAAATAGATACACTTATTTTCATTTGAAATATTAATATCAACTTATAATAGTTGACTCACCACAATATTGAAGGAATTCATATGCTCAGTCATAGAGTCTCCATCCTTCATCCTTAGGTTATATATATATTTTTTTCCACAGGAACAATTTGTTCACCAAGGACATAGACTAATAGAAATTCCCTAACTTGTTCCATAATTCCTTCATTGTAACTTCTCCTGAATCATTCAATAATACTTAATCTAAGAGATATAATCCACATAAAATCATATTCTCTTTGCATTCTGATCCAACTTGGTCTATTCTTTTGTCAACATCCCCATCGGTGTAGTACTTGGGTCCATAACAATCCACTGATATTTTTCAACCAAAAGATATTCCATTTAAGCTTCCATGGCTTAAAAATCTACCCACTTAATGTCATAATATCTATCTTTAAATTGTTCACAATTTCCTTTCACCAAAAGAATCAATACCATAGATCTCCCATTATAACAAGGTTTTCCACAAGCCTAAGCAAAAACCCTTAGCCACAAAGCCATCTCATTGAAGCCAAACTAATATGATACTAAATGTTAGCTTCAACCATGTACAGTTAATTACTTATAACATACCCCTACTATCCCTATCCCTTACTAAGGGTAGAAGGAGGTAGTTACTCTTATGACTTGACCTCTAATGTTGCATTATGGAAATGGGGTCTAAATTTCTCGACATTTTTTACTTCCAAAAACTTAAAATGTATGACGTCACTACGGTCGTCTCATCAAGACCTTTCCAACGATATAAAGTTTGTCTTAGTCTGATTCCTGGATCAAAGAATACGGTCGTTCAAAGATTGTCTTATAAAATAATGCCACGCCATCTAGACCTGCCACATGGTGCCCACATGGAGCCCACGTGGCTTTCCAAGCCATATCTAATCATTAACACTTAGCAGCATGACCCCAGTTGTTGACCCATTCACAATAGGTTATATGTTATCCCTCTCTATGGCTCACAAGCCCCAACCTATAACATATATATACAACATATACAAAGTATACGGGTGTGGACCCTTTATGGCCACATCACCTCAGGAATACAATCTCTATGAGCTCCCATGCAATCCATTGTTGAAATTGTCGGGGATAGTATTCTTGGGTTACATGAAACCCTCGTGATACCTTCTCCATGCATTTTAATTCCATTTGTTATAGTTGCTTGCATGGGCTCCACCCTTGTCACATCATCTTGGACTATTCCAATCCACCTCCATTCACAATTGTTAGGGTTACATGGAAACTAGACATGGCATACTACCACATCAAATTTGTTGCATAGGTCTCACCAATCATGTGTGGTCAATTCCATTACAATTGTGTTGGTGGACTCTGCCACACCACATCACCCCAAGAATGAAATATCGGCGAGATTTCACCCTAATCCATTAGAAATTATTAGGGACAGGGTGTCTAGGAAATGTTAGTGGCCTTTTACACTGGGGTTAAATCACCATTCATGTGGCCCCACTCTAAGTATGCCATGTGTCACTCACTTTCAAGCCACATGGCCCCGCAAAAACCAAAAATTCAACTAACATGTGTCCTACCTCCCAGAATGTCATGTGGTTCAGAGGCCATGTCACCTGCCATGCTAGTTGTGGGTCCCACTTGGTCTTCCTATGCACAATAGAATCAATTTTCACATTATAGGATCATTCAAGTTTTCCCTTCGTTGCTTCATGTTGGGCATTCAATCGACCCCACTATGCCAAGTCACCCCAAGATTAAAATCCTGGGAGTTTCCCTT
Organism: Pinus tabuliformis; assembly: GCA_031772625.1. Lineage (NCBI taxonomy): Eukaryota > Viridiplantae > Streptophyta > Pinopsida > Pinales > Pinaceae > Pinus > Pinus tabuliformis. Next base: position 808,111,039 of record CM062810.1, read on the forward strand.
GGATCTCCCCTTGAAACCTTTGGGGAAAACGTTTTGGGATATGTGGACGGTGCTAGTGATTTCTTGGGTCTCTCCTACATGTACCCATGGAAATGGTTCTTGGCCATATGTCTTATAGGGTGTGTGTCTCTGAACTCATCATGGCCCTTACTTTCTTCCATGACAACATAATAATTTATATTATATATGGTGTGGATTTTTATGCCCTCGACGCTTGGCGAGAAGAATTTAATGTGGCAGAGATGCTAACTAGGCGTTGATTAGATGGTTTATCATGTACCGGGTGAGCCAATCCTACAATGACACATGGACTAATCACGTGATTCGACATGGCACCATGGAGAAACCTAAAGGGTCAAAATATTCGATCTGTTGGATGGCTAGAATGATGAGGTTTGAACCCTCGACCTTAGTAAAGGCAGGCCAACAACCCAATCATTGGGCCACACATTTGGTTTGTTAAAATAAATGGAAGATTCTATATTTAATTTTTAATTATAACCAAATATAAAAGGGGGGAAGGTTGTGTGCTTGATCCCATGACCTCCCCATATTACTATAACAAAATGATAACCTACCATTTAAATTCAATTCTAATTGGGGCAGTTTGCATGTGGGGTTATTGGAATTATTGCAACTGTGGATCAACAACATGTGACTGCACCACAAGCCATTAACTATATGCCACATGGTGTATTTCAATTTGGTCTGCACCGTAGCATAAACCAATGTTGGTATATTGTTATAACGAATTTGTTATATTATAATTGTGTCTAACTAGTTAAAGTCTATTTGGAGTAACATTTTTTTATACACACCAACATTTGTGGGATAAGACACAATAGCCCACAAGCTCAACGTTGGGCCTGTCAAATCGCCAATACTATATATACCAAAATAAATGCCACAAGGCCACGAGCCTTTGATTATGTTGTTTTTGCAAAGCTGGGAGCTGCTTTAAGCTCGATTTTTAAGCATGCTTCTTTTTGTAAATAAAGTGCTTGAGAGCTTGATTTTAGAGCAACCAAAAAGAAGTTTTTTGGTGGCATTGTAGAGGCTAGTTCCTAGTAGCAAAGAGCTTAGTTTTTGAGGAATTTGGTTTATGCAATACAACATATTAAGGCTTAGAATAAGAATAATAAAAGAGGCCACTCCCTTGGAGGAAAGGCCCAAAGATGTAGTCTACATTGAACGAACTTCGTTATCAATTAGGTGTCCTTGGTTTTTTCTATTCTTAATCGTCTACATTTATTTTTAATTGCAACTCCATTTAAGTCTTTCATGATTGATTGATTTAATTGTTAAGCCAGTTAAGTTTAATTATTCACACTTGAACGTTTTTATTAACCAAGTCAGTTTAAAAGGTCCTTATGAAGGGGGGAGAAGGTGAGATAACATAGAAAGATAACTTATGTATCATTTTTGGAAACTTATGAAAGAACCATGGATACATCGAAAGATTTTTTTTTTTTTCATAATGGATGTTATTCCCTGCTTAGTAACCCAAGAACAAAACCTCAATTTAATGCAACCGATTACGTAAATGGAGATAGAAGCCAAATTCAAAGTGTTGGCATTATGGTACATGTGTTTTCCTTGATGGAAACTCACATATATGATAAGCAGATGTATCCACAGGTTAGTTCATAAATGATAAAGTGATGTATGATGGCAACTCACATTATAACATGTCAATTCAGAGGTAATAGAGTAATGGAACAAAAGAACAGGATGATGGGACAAAGGATTACAGATCAGAATCAAGAAATTGAGGAAAGAGAACGTTTTAAGTTGTATACGCTGTTTACCTAGTCCAAGTCGCGTATACACGCGGGTACACAGAATAAAATGCACGTATATGTATGCACGCAGTTTCACAGAAGGAAAAGCACGTATGGGATGGAAAATTAAGGTTAAAGAATACTAAGGGTCCATACCATGGTATTAGCCCACAATATTGAGCGGAATAACAGTTACTTGATCCCGTCTAAGAATACCATAGGTTATAAGTGTTGTTTTGGTCCATGTTATTGAAAAAGGCTTTAAGTATATAAGGAGGAGAAAATCAAAGGGCTAAATATGCAAGTGAAAGGGTTTTTCATGAATACTTCTATCTGAAGTATATTTTGTGTTGTAAGGGCTATGGTTATGATATAGATCTGAAACATCTTGTGCACCCTTGGATACAATGTTGGATCAGGATCATGAGACCTGAAATGACTTATAATTTTATGATCTAATAATGGATAGGCTAGATATGAGTGCTAACACATGTTTTATCCTTTAAGTATATCTGAAGTTTTGAAAAACTGCGAAGTTATAAGTCATTATTTACATATCTATACGTAGGTTCACCTCGGTGAAGGCGCGTATACACGCGGATTCAGGACTTACAAGTATCGTATACAAAGGAAGGGCTTGTTGTTAAGAAATGACTGATCTATCTGATCAATGTTGTTGTTTTACTGCTGTTTGTCAATGATGTCTTCATTAGATCTAAAGTTAAACTATTTATATAAGGGGATGATTTTGGATAACTGTTTGATTGAGTAAGAAGGGCGATATTTTGCTGCTATTTGTTTAGAACTCTATAATATGACAATAGATCTCAGAATGTCTTTGGTTAGTACAATTTTTGGTTCAAAAGTTTTATGATTCAGTATCTTTAGAGGTATGCGCAGGATGAGTTATAGAAAGTAGTGTATACACGCAGGTTGTCCTCATTAAAGTGGTGTATACATTCTGACATATGATTTTTGAGGTTTCACTTGGTTCTGGTTGTTGATGCAATGTTTTTAGTTTAGCTCTGCGTTATGGTGACAATGATCTAACTATTTAGATTGATTGATTGAGTTTTTGCTTCAGATTTCATGGGTTTCAGTAATTGGTTGATGTAGTTGTGTTTGATGGTTGTATTGCAGTGGTGGTTTATGTGTACCAGGAGTGTCTAGTCTAAAAAGTTATGAAACATGGTCCCTGGAGAATGAGTGAAGGTGGTAGCCTTCTGTAGGCCGGTGCCTATGTACTGGTAATCATATCATCCAGTACAAGAGCTAGGGGGTTGGAGCTCCCTTCTAGTAGAAGCTGGAAAACGAGTGAAGGTTGTATCCTTCAGTAGGTAGATGCCTGCGTATTGGAAATAGTATACACCAATACAAAACTTGTAAACACTTTTAATAATAAGAATATTGAAGAATGAGATGACAACAATGGTGGTATTTTTCCACATTGGGTTTCCACCTAAAAAATCTTGGTGTTCATGTGTGCTGCTTATGTGTGTTTATTTATTCTATTCTTACTGCATCTGCTTACTGCTTCATAAATGCATCACACTCTGATTTAAGTTCAACAGACAATGAATTAGCTGTTTTACAAGTTTATTATCTATACATCAATTTCATTCATTTTAGTCACAGACATACGTTGTTTGGTTTCTGTAAAATCGTGTATACATTTTGAAAAAGAAAATTATTATTATGAAAGTTTAAATACTCATTCACCACCCCCTCTTAGTATTTTTCCCAACAATTGGTATCAGAGCAGGTCCTTCAGAAGAAGCTTGATCGCTTGAAGGAAGATCTCTCAAGATGAGCAATCAAGATGGAATGACATCTATCAGACCACCAATCTTCAACGAAAATAACTTAGCATATTGGAAGATAAGAACCAGAGCCTATCTTTAGTCACTTGGAGCTATGTTTGGGAAATTATGGAAGGAGGATACCAATATCCAGCAGTAGCCCCCACAGATCCAACATAAAATAAATCATATGAAACCAATGACAAAGATGTCAATGCATTATTGGGAAGTCCGTCAGAATTAGAATTCGTCAAAGTCATGTAGCTCAACACAACCAAAGAAATATGGGATAAAATCATTCAGAGCTACGAAGGAGACTCCTAAGTAAAATGTGTTAAACTCCAAACTCTCAGAATTCAATATAAAACTCTCAATACACATATTGATGAAAGTATTTCTAGTTACTTTTTATGAGTAGATGAGATTGTAAATCGTATGAAGAATCTGGGTGAAGAAATAAAGGAGGCTACTATAGTAGAGAAAATTTTAAGATCTCTATCTTCTAAATTTGAGTCAAAAGTATTTGCCATTGAAGAGAAGCAGGATCTACAATTTGTTACTATTGTTTAACTTCATGGAATTTTAATTAACTTTGGAATGAGGAAAGGAGGCCCATCAGAGATCAGAGAAGCCACTTTCAAAGCTTCTGTAGAGGGAAAAGAAAAGAAATAACTCCAAGAATCGAGATATATATCAAAATAAGATGAGGTAAACTTTGTGAAGAAACTTCAACTGGGTTTCGAAAGATTCAAAGGTAAGATTCCCTTCAAATGTTTTTCTTGTGTTAGAATTGATCATTATGCTGCTAAGTGTCCTCATAAATATAACTGTGACAAAGAAAAGGATTCTGCAAAAGGTAATAGGACACAAATTTGTTAATAGAAGAAGTTATTATACTCATGAAGATAGCGATGGCTTGTCTAATAGTGAGGAAGGTGAATTTGATTAAGATATTAAACTACTCATGGCTTATGAAAATGATAACTTTATGGATGCCTTAGAAGAATAATATTTTTCTTGAAGAAATCACTCCACTCAAAATCTTCTTGGAAGAAAAGAATATAGTCATAGACACTTTGACACATCAACTCACAGAAAGGGAAAAAAACAATGAAAAGTTAGAGTGTGAAGTAGTGAGTCTAAGAAAGGAACTTGAGAAGACAAAATCTCTGAATCTTAGATTTTCTAAAGGATCAGAAACCTTAAATGAAATCATCAAGGTTCAATGTTCTCCTCTTATAAATACTAGTCTTGGATACAATGGAGAAACATCCTAACCAGAAAAGTCTTCATCCATCACTAGAAGCTATCTTAATGCAACAAAAACCAGTCAACAATGCATCAATCCTCAACAAAAGCCTAAAGGTACTCCCCAAGTAAATCATGCTCATTTTACTCGAAGGGTGAACATCAATAGAAGCACTAACCAAAAGATGAACACTACCAAAAGATTTTATGATCACAAAAACTTCTTCTTTAATGGACAATGCTTTTCATGCCATAACTTTGGTCATAAGGTTGCTCAATGTGTTGCTTACAAAACTATCATTACTAGAGAAGCAAGAAAACAAAGGAGAATGACAGGAATCAAGAAGAGCTCTTATAATAACTTCTAACCTCTTGAAGATGAAATTGAATGTTCATTTTGCAATAACTTTGCTCATGAAGAATCTCAATGCAGGAGAAAATTTCGGCCAACATATGAAAAGGATCAAACATCATCAAACTCCAAGGTATGGAAAAAGAAGGAATTATAGTAGGAAATATGTGGCATAGCTCTGTTTGCAGAAGCACAAGAAAATCAATGGTACATTGATATCGGGTGCTCAAAACACATGATAGGTGATAAATATAAACTCATTTCATACAATGCTTTAGAAAGGGAAAATAATGTCTCTTTTGGAAATGACACACTAGTTGCCATTAAGGGTAAAGGTTCTGTTTATCTAAAAGAAAAGGTTAAAGCTGGAAATGTTATGTATGTTGATGGATTAAAGTGTATCTTATTGAGTCTTAGTCAAATGTGTGATCAAGGAAATGAAGTTGTGTTTTGACCAAAAGAATGTGTGGTTCATGAGCTTGGCATAGGAAAGACCATAATAAAAGGTACAAGAACTCCAAGCAATATACATATACTAGAAGGAGGTCAAGAACAATGTTATCTAAGCAAAACAAAAGAGAATTGGTTATGGCACAGAATATTGCGGCATCTAAGATTTTATCAAATAAGAAAATCATGCAGGCTTAAGGTTGTTCATGATCTTCCAGATATCATCATCCCAGAAAGCACCATCTGCAAACCATGTCAATTCGGTAAGCAAACCAAAGTTCAATTCAATGCCAAAGAAGGATCAACAAGTAGGCCTCTTAAGCTCATTCATGGTTATTTGTGTGGACCAACAAGGAAAAGGTCACCTCATGGAGAAGAATACTACATTTTATTCATTGATGATTTTTCTAGAATGTGCTAGATTGGGTTACTAAAACATAAAGATGAAGAATTTGAAAAGTTTAAGATCTTTAAAGATTTAGCTTAAAATGAATTAGATCTAAAAATCAAATATCTCAGATCTTATCCGGGAGGAGAATTCATATCAGATGAATTCTTTTAATTTTGTGAACAACATGGAATAAAGAGATAGTTCTATGTTGCCAGAACTCCTCAACAAAATTGCGTGGTGGAATTAATGAATAGAACAATTCAACAAATGGCTCGAGCTATTCTTGATGATTCTAGAACTTCTGACACCTTCTGGGGTGAAGCTACACATACTGCGGTAAATATTCTCAACAAAGCTCATGTACTTGACATAAATAGTGATAAAACTCCATATGAACTTTGGTATGGTAAGATTCCCACTGTAAAACACTTCAGAGTTTTTGGAAGCAAATGTTTCATCAAAAAGACTGATGAAAAACTTGGTAAGTTTGAACCCAGAGCAGGCGAATGAATATTTCTTGGTTATTCATCTAGAATTAAAGGATAAAAATGTTATAATAAGAGTCTTCGAAAAGTTATTGAATGCATTGATGTTGTAATCAATGAAGCATGCAAAAATCTGAAATCGGTGACATCAGAAAAATATATGATAATATTGAAGATGGTGAATGCATTCCCGCATCAAATCGAAATGATATAGAGGAAGACACCAATGAAGCATCAAAAGAATATACATATGACAGGGAAAATGCTCCATCCAAGTATGTTCAAAAGAATCATCTAGAATCTCAAATTCTAGGAGAAAAAGGGTCTGGAGTACAAACAATAAGAACTCTTGTAGGATCTTCTAGTTATCTAGCCTTATTATCCTCCATAGAACCACAAAATGTAAATGAAGCTAGAAAAGATGAATGTTGGGTTAAGGCCATGGATGAAGAACTTGACCAAATTGAAAAGAATGATACTTGGGAATTAGTTCCTAGACCTCATGATAAAAATGTTATAGGGACAAAATGGATATTCAAGAATAAGTTGAATGAAAATGGAGAGGTAATTAGGAATAAAGAAAGGCTTGTTTGTAAAGGGTATGCACAACAAGAAGGTATAGACTTTGAAGAAACTTTTTCACCTATAGCTAGACTTGAAGCCATAAGAATGTTTCTTTCTCTTTCAAGTTTTCGAAAATTCAAAGTTTATCAAATGGATGTGAAATCCGCATTTCTTAATAGACATCTAGAAGAAGAGGTATATGTTGAACAACTAGAAGGATTCATTCTAGGAAATGATGCAAAGCTTGTGTGCAAACTAAAAAAAGCTTTATATGGATTGAAACAAGTTCCGAGGGCATGGTATTATCGTCTTGACAAATATCTTCAACAACAAGGCTTCACAAAAGGATCCACAGACAACAACTTATATATAAAAATTAAGAATGATAAATCGCTAATTATTGTTGTTTATGTTGATGATATCATCTTTGGCAGTAATGAAGAATCTATGAGTCAAAAATTTTCTTCTATTATGCAGTAAAATAATTTAAAATGTCTTTACTTGGAGAACTAACCTATTTTATTGGTCTACAAGTGCAATAAACAAAAGGTGGCACCTTTCTCTCACAAACTAAATATCTCAAACAAATTCTGAAGAAGTACGGAATGGAAAATTCTAAACCAGTATGTACTCCAATGGTAACATGATGTAGTCTCAAGTCTAATGATGATTCTCCTACCATGAATCAACCAGAGTACAAATCTATGATTGGAATTCCACTTTATCTAACAGGTACCAGACCAGATATCATGCATGCGGTAGGAATTGTTGGAAGATTCCAAGCAAATCCGAAGGAATCACATCTTCAGACAGTAAAGAGAATATTCAAATATCTCCAATAAACTCAAGACTTTGGTCTATGGTATCCTAAAGATACAGATCTCACCCTTCATGCATATACATATGTGGATTGGACTAGAAACGTTGATAACTAAAAACGCACTAGTGGAGGTGCATTTTATAGGGGATCACGATTAATATTTTGGTTAAGCAAGAAACAAAGTTTGATTGCCTTATCTACAACAGAATCAAAATATGTGGCTGCTGCATCTTGCTGCACACAACTTCTCTAGATGATGCAAACATTACAAGATATTCAAATTAAATTCTCTCCGCCCATCTCCATCTGATGTGACAATACAAGTGCGATTAGTATTTTGAAAAGTCTTGTTATTTTCAACTTAGTTACCGAAGAATCCACAGTAAGAACCATTTTCTGCCAACGTTTCAAATCCCAGCCAGGATCCATCATCAGGACAACTTGAATGCTTGATAAAAGTCTTGTTATGCACTCCAAGACCAAGCACATACCCATTAAGTACCAATTTCTACGAGTAAAAGTGCTTGAACAAAAGGTTAAATCAGAGTATGTTCCCTTCAAAGATCAGGTTGCTGATATATTTACCAAACCTCTTCCCAAAGAAGAATTTGAATATCTCAGACAAAAGCTGGGAGTTGTTTCTGTCTCATCTTGTTGTTAAAACCAATTTGTTCAGTCTACATGTAAAAAATCAGAGGATTGTTTTCTATATGTAGATTTCATGAAGCAGAGTCGCGTATATACATGAGTTTCTATGCCGATAGTAGTGTATGTGTTTTCCTGATAGGAAAAAACAGTGGGTTAAACTCAAAATTAGTTTCTAACATGCATGATTTTGATGGTTACAGTCTGCTGATATGCTTTTCTCATTGATGTTTATTTGATTGATGAAGATGCATTGATGAATGAATTGTTGACAATTCACAGGTAGCATAGGTTCAGCAGGAGCATTAACCTTCAAAATATTATGCATTGTTGGCATCATGGTTGCTGAATTCAGCTATGGTGTCAATTATTAATGTCATTTGATGAAAATGTCATGTAAATACCTATGGTGTAATTATATGTCTCTTTCTGTCATACTCTATTATAGATGAGTCATTTTGGACACATAATGTAATTTGTACCCCCACTATGCATGGGAAGGATGATGCAATAATTGCAATTTTCAGTCATGTATGAACATTTGATGTATCCCCACTTGGTTGGGTGATTGATGTACATATGAGTCATTGGTGATAGGAAGGTCATACTCACATAGCTGAGTTATAGAGTCATGTTATTCTTTTGAAAAAAAATTCTGCAAACTCTGCATGTGCTCAGGGGGAGCATGGACAATATAGTGCATCTCAGCATGTACTAATGGGGAGAATATCTTGGTCCGCCCTTTTCCCTTGATGTGAAAGAGGGAGAGTTATTGGTGTTGTTTGATATATCTAATAGGTTCTACAGCTTGAAGTGATCAACACCAATATGGTTGCCATCAAGTCCAAAGGGGGAGATTATTGGCATTATGGTACATGTGTTGTCCTTGATGGAAACTCACATATATGATAACCAGATGTATCTATAGGCCAGTTAAAAAATGATAAAGTGATGTATGATGGAAACTCACATTATAACATGTTAATTCAGAGGTAACAAAGTAATGGCACAAAAGAACAAGATGATGGGACAAAGGATTACAGATCAGAATCAAGAAATTGAGGAAAGAGAATGTTTTAAGTTGTATATGTTGTTTAACCTAGTCCAAGTCGTGTATACATGCATGTACATAGAATAAAAGGTGCGTATACATATGCACGCAGTTTCAAAAAAGGAAAAACATGTATGTGATGGAAAATTAAGGTTAATGAATACCAAGGGTCAATACCATGGTATTAGCCCACAATTTTGAGTGGAATAACGATTACTTGATCCCGTCTAAGAATACCATAGGTTCTAAGTGTTGTTTTGGTCCATGGTATTGACAAAGGCTCTAAGTATATAAGGAGGAGAAAATCAAAGGGCTAGATGTGCAAGTGAAAGGGTTTTTCATGAATACTTCTATCTGAAGTATATTTTGTGTTGTAAGGGCTATGGTTATGTTATAGATCTAAAACATTTTGTGCACCCTTGGATACAATGTTGGATCAGGATCATGGGACCTGAAATGACTAATCATTGTATGCTCTGATAATGGATAGGCTAGATTTGAGTGCTAATGCATGTTTTATCCTTTAAATGCTATGATCTGGGTATATCTGAAGTCTTGAAAAGCTACTAAGTTATAAGTCATTATTTGCATATCTCAGTGAAGGTGCGTATACATGCAAATTCGGGACTTAGAAGTAGCGTATGCAGAGGAAGGGCTTGTTGTGTAAAAATGTCTGATTTATCTTATCAGTGCTACTATTTTACTGTTGTTTGTTAATGATGTCTTCATTAGATATGAAGTTAAACTAATTGTATAAGGGGATTGAATTTGGATGACTGTTTGATTGAGCAAGAAGGGTGATATTTTGTTGTTATCTATTTAGAACTCTGTAATATAACAATAGATCCTCATAATGTCTTTGGTTAGTACAATTTTTATTTTAGAAGTTTTATGATTCAGTATCTTTAGAGGTATATGCAGGTTGAGTTGCAGAAAGTAGCGTATACACACAGGTTGTCCTCATTAAAGTGGCGTATACATTCTGACATATGATTTTTGAGGTTGCAGTTGGTTCTTGTTGTTGATGTAGTGTTCTGAGTTCAGCTCTGTGTTCTGGTGACAATGTTCTGACTGTTCAAATTGATTGATTGAGTTTTTTCTTCAGAGTTGATGGGTTTCGGTAATTGGTTGATGCAGTTGTGTTTGATTGTTGTATTGTAGCGGTGGTTGATGTGTACCAGGAGTATCTAGTCTAAAAATTTATGAAATGTGGTCCCTGGAGAATGAGTGAAGGCGGTGTCTAGTCAATTTAATGTCTTAAATTTCTCTACCTAAATTATCAATCCGGGTATCGTAAACTGATGAAGTGTGGTGCACCATATGTGCTTAGTTAACCCTTTTTCTTACTTCGTTGTTTTATAGTTTATGTTGTTTTGGGGTTTTGTTTTTGTTGGTCTCCTAAAGTATTCTAATGCAATGGAAATCCTAGTTTAAAGTTTTAAGAATTCTTTTAAATATCAAGTGTGGATGTATAGTTGAAGACAAGGTTTATGCTTCTTATGATAATTTCCAAACTTGGCACTTCAAATATCTCAAAACATGTTATCTATAAAATCAGAACTTGAACAAAAGTGTAAACATGCAGCTACATAAATCAAGCTAAAGATGAAGTACTGAAAATGAGGTTACTGTCTCTATTGTCCATCTAATTATAGAAATAAAATCTAAACTGCTGCACTCAAAACCAAAAATTGTAGACTAATGAAAGAAAAATCAAATTACTTCACTTATAATCCAAGAGCTCACCAATTAAGTTCTCGAGTTAAGCCATGTCACCGTAGATAACGTCAAATAACATGAAGAATTGATATCTAAATTACCTACTTGCAGATTAATGAAAGAAAAATCAAATTACTTCATATATAATCCGATAGCTCGCCAATTAACTTCTCGGGTTAAGCCATGACACCGGATAACGTCAAATAACATGAAGAACTTGATATCTAAACTAGCTAATAGCAGCAAACAAATCTCACTAAAATCAAAGCATAACAACTGAAATTTAAAAGCTAAAGTTCAACAAAGAAGAAAATCCCATATCACTACTTGATGCAAAAAACTACATTAAAAAGCTCGAGCAAAAACTAATAAGCAAATACAAGAACATGTAAAGAAAAATTATTCTACAATCAACCAGTTGAACACACTTGCATGAATTAAAATTGCATGAATGGAAACTCTAAACTATCAAACTTGAAAACAATAAAATGACATATATAAATGAAATCAAAGCAAAATTACAAAATAAAATCTAATCTACCTTACATTCTAATATGCTCCATGACATCTACTTCACATCTCCTTCCATGTTGAGAACATCAAAGCTTTATTCAAATTCTTCAAAATTACAAAGTACAACAAAGCTCTCCAAAGATTTCCAAAGCCATCAAGGAAGAACTACAAACTCCAAGCTAAAGAACTAAAAATCCAAGCTAAGCTAACAAATGAAGGAGATAGATATCCTATTTATATAAAAAGATGAGAAGCCATCTCATTAATGAGAGTCCATGAATCTCTCCCTCTACCTCGAGAGTCCTAATGAAAATAGGAACTGATAAGACACATTTCTTCTTAGAGTTTCAATACAATTAGGAGATGTGACAAATATCATCATGATCTCATGACTATCTCCACTCAAATACTAATTTGGCCTTAGGTTGTCACATAAAGGTCTTCTAGAAGCTTCCTTTTAACCTACACATGTCAACAATCTCAACCCACTTGTTAGGTATAAGCATATGCACATTATTTTCTAATTTCTAACCACAAATTCACTTAAAAAGGCTTAGAATTAATAAAGTTTGGAAAAACATAAATGTGGCCCAATGATAATGAAGTGGGATGAATGTGGTGACATAGTAGTGAAATGGAGGTGATATAATGGACATAATAGTGAAAGTGTAATGGAAATGCATGACATTTTCAAGACCCAACAGGTGGTATCCTTTTGTAGGTTGGCTCCTACGTACTGGTAATCATATCATCTAGTACAAGAGCTAGGGGGTTGGATATCCCTTCCAGTAGAAGCTGGAAAATGAATGAAGGTTGTAGCCTTTAGCAGGTAAATGCCTACATACTGGAAAGAGTTTGCATCGGTACAAAATTTGTAAACAATTTTAATAATAATAATATTGAAGACTGAGATGACAACAACGGTGGTATTTTCCCACATTGGGTTTCCACCTGAAAAATCCTGGTGTTTATGTGTTCTGCTTATGTGTGTTAATTTATTTTGTTCTTACTGCATCTGTTTACTGCTTAGCAAATGCGTCACACTTTGATTTAAGTTCAACAAATAATGAATTAGCTATATTACAAGCTTATTATCTATACTTTGGTTTAATTCATTATAGTCACGGACATACGTTGTTTGGTTTCTGTAAAATCACATATACAATTTTAAAAAGAAAATTATTATTATGAAAGTTTAGATACTAATTCACCCCCTCCCCCCTCAGTATTTTTCCCAACACAAAGATATAACAATAAAAAAATTCCCAAGTCTGTATCGAACTTTTACAAATATTCTTCCAAACGTGTTGCCACAATATTGGGAAGATGTTTTTTTGGAAGAAATAGAGGAAGCGAGACAAATAGGCATGTTACACTAACCATTCAATTCCACCTGCATAGAACTTATCCCAAAAGGACAATGAACAAACACTATAGATAAGACCTATATCCTTTTGTAATATTATATATAAAACCATAACTAAGCTCATTGTTTACAAGATGAAACCCATTCTCAATGACATTATCTTTCCTATGCAAGGGAGTTTTGTATAAAGTTTCCAAATACTTGATGGTATCATTCTAGCCCATGAAGTCATTCACTCACTAAAAACTCTTCAAATTCCTAGGATGTTGATAAAACTTGACATGTCTAAGGCATATGATTCCTTAAATTGGCCATTTTTTAATCAAAATATTCAAGCTTTCAATTTCTTCCAAGAGTGGATCTCTTGGACTAGAAACCTTATCTCGTTGGATTTTCTCTCCATTCTTAACTATATCTCCTTCAAATACCTTTAATCCAACCAAGGAAACAAAAAATTTGACCTGTTTTCACCCTTCCTTAATTTTATCATCATAGAAGCACTTGGTAGATTCCTTAAGCAGGAGATTGGAAATCATAGAATCCATGGAATAGATTTATTCTATCAACTTCCTCCTTTTCCTCACTTGTAGTTTATGGATGATATCCTCCTCATAGGAAAACCTATTGTTTGAGAAGCCCTAGTTATTAAAAGCACCCTACGTGTATTCATGGAAGAAGCAGGGGCTTTAATTAATGGGTATAATTCCCAAACTTTCTTCTTCAATGCCTTGATATTAGTCCAAAGAAATATAGTTAAAATTTTGGTTTCACTATTCTTGCCTCCACTCAATGTATTTGGGATCCCCATTGATGCATAAGGCCCTAAATAATGATTCTTAGGAAATATACTTATCAAATTGGACTATACATCGCTTGGTTATACCTTTCATTTCTTGACTCTTCCAAGTTAGATCCTTCTCATCAAGTTGACTCTTCATTCAATGCCCCTGCCCCTACATTTCTTTTCATTGTTGGCTGGACCAATGAGTATCATATGAAAATTTTGAAATCTTCAAAGATCCTTTTTTGTGGGTTGGCTCCACTAAAGAAATAAAATGGTCCTTAATATCTTAGGAAAAGGTATGTAGACTGAAGGCTAAGGAAATTATTAATATCAAAAATACATTACCTATGGGAAAATATATTGCAGCTAAGTCATGGTAGAGATTGAAGGTTTTAACACTGTACAGAAATTACGTGCAAATGAATTCTTAAAAAAAATAGAAAATATACACAGATATTTTTTTCCTGGAACCTAGACTAGGAAAACCAGATTGATTTTTCATTATATTCCTTTAAATTTTATAGTACACTATATACATGTCAAAGCATTCATAAACCCCCAATCCATTAACCCTGGATTAGAACATAATCACAGTTCCTTTGACAGGATATACAAAATGCAATTGGAAAAACCATCATGCCAAAAACCATGCACAAAATCATGGGTAGTTCTACCCACCATCCTTTAGCCTGCACCCCATCCTTGGGTCCGCATAAAAAAATTGAGGCGCTGCCCCAAACCCTATTTAGGGGGGATACAACCGCCTACAAACCCCTCAACATGGAGGGTTTTCACCCCCACTGCACTTAATGCAACATAATGACACCTAGTGCTAGGCATTCAAAGAATATAACAAATACCCAACAAAGTGGCTTCAAGGTAAGAAAAATGGGAAGATGCATGGAGAGCCAAATATGTAAGAGGGGTCCGAGATAAATATCTAGTAAGAATGCATAAATAGTGCCCAACATTATTAATTTGGAACAATTCTTTGCAAAGTCATAATATTATAGATGAAGATTATTTCTAGGAGGTGTACGATGGTCACCCAATCGTCTTTTGATAGGATGCACAGAAGCTATAGCCAATTATAGGGAAAGATGCATTTATTCAAGCAATAAAATAATCTTTTATTAAATTTGGTTAGAAAAAAAACCATTAATATTAGAGTGACCCATGTGAATCCTTAGTTTATGGCACCTATAGATGGAATCCTTGTGCCTCCTAGCCACAAAAATAGGAGGGAAATACCAAGGAGGAAATGGAAGCTATGCTTCACTTGAGGGTATTTGAATGTAGTGAAGAGGAGTGCATATTGAGATGTGTAGGGAAAAGGAATGACATATTTTGAGTTAAAGAGGCACACAAATTGGTAGAAGGTTGGGAAAGGACAAGGAATTCACCTCTTTGATCCAGGGTGTGGAATGTATATTTCAAGCCAATAGTTTCAATGTTCCTTTGGCTATTGGGAAATAGAAAAACCATAACCTAGATAACATTGTTTGAAGGGGATTATAATGACCATTTATGTTCCCAATATGTATGGAATATGGGGGGACACATAATTACCTTTTTGATGAATGCACATAAATTTATCACTTATGGGATAAGGGATTGAATCTCTTTAGATCTTGAGAATGCAAAAGGAACGATATCATGATTGTAATTGTGGAATGAAGACTTAACCCTTTCCAAAATATCATCTTAAATGTATTTTTTCATTCATTCCCCATATTCCTACTATGAAATGTCTCGAAGGATTGTGTTGGGAAGGGGTCCCTAGGGTCAGTTAAGTCAGGTTTTGAGTCAATTTTGAGCAAATTTTGTAATATCTTTTTATAGCGAATGTAAAGTCTCCGCGAAATGTGGAAGAAGAGCGCGAAGCTAGTAGAAGTAAAATGGGCTTTAGTGCCTTAGTTGGGTAGATGATATAGTTGTTTTGAGACCCACCCATGGTCCACGGACCATGGTATTTTAAAGAAAATACTATAAATAGATGAGTCATATTGAGTCTAAGAAAAAATTAATTATAGAAGAATCATTGTAAGGGAAAGGTGCTAACGTAGGAAAAGTATGTTTCCTATACTTAGGTGAAAGGGGAAGGCTCCTGTTGTTGAGTGCGTAGAGACCTTGGTAAGTCTGTAGGCTGAGTGCGCAACCCCCTACAGCTGAGTATGCAAGGATAAGAATTTTGTAATTGAATGCTTATACTAAATAAATATTGTTTTGGGCCAAAATTGATGCATCTGTATCTTATTATTTACCTATGCTAAGTTCACGTCTCTTCGCTTTGTGATATATGTTAGAGCCTAGATTTGCCTCAGGCTGAAAAGGCAAGGTTCTAGGTCCACATCAAACCACGCTCAGCCTCGTAGCTAGCCCTACGAGGACAGGAGAGGGCTCTCTCCATGTCACATTCAGTAAAAATAAACAATAGGTTCTGAGATGACTCAAAATGAATGTTGATTTTAGGCTAGTAAATAGATATGAAAAAGAGGTAATTGATTGAATGACTGAATTTTCTGGGCTGTATGGGACCAAAGGACAACATGAGCTGGGGAATTAAATCAAAGACACAGAGTATTTCGTGAGGCAAGATAGGCAGGAGGTTTAGCAATAAAATTTGAAATAATATGGAGTGGAAAGACTGTTGAGAGGTTGAAAAGGGCATAGTAAATGAATCCTTTTCAAATAGAAGAAGAGACACAAAGCATGAATGCCTTCCCAAGGCAGAGCAGTAAACTGGATTCTACCTCTGTCACTTAACAACATTCAACTAGAAATGATTATGAATGGACGGTAAAACATAACAAAATACATATGCAACAGAAAGAGGACACATATGCCAAACTCATACCACATGAATCTCATGAATCAGAGCTGCATCATTTCATTAATTCTCTGCCAAAACTGTACAGTGAAAGCGCTGGGTTTTCCTCCACACTTCTCCCAGAAACTCCAACCCTTTACAAATGATTTTCAATACAATAAATAGACTCAGGGGTGGGAAAACAGATCGATGAAAATAGGGAGTTGTTTCAACTAAAATCCTGAGGATAGGAAATGAACCGTCCATCTGTTCTAAAGACAGAACAACGTTACATTATTCAAGGCGAAAATTGTAGCGTGAATCTCATTGAATCATGACTAAAGACAAAAATAGGCCTTCAATCCTATTTCTTTGCTATGGTAGATATTCTTCGTTCTAATTTTGGCTTTTAGTCTTTTCACCTTCCCATTGTCGTTACTTTGTTTTAATAGTATGGTGCCTTGTGATTAGATAAAAAGCACCTGCATCTGATCCGGCCTAATCACAACATTTCCGAGCCAGGACACATGTCCATCCATCTCTTTCGCTTGAAATACCCACGTCGAGGCCTTCTGATCATGGAGGAAAAAAAAGAGGAACCGGGAGGAGGAAAACACATAATCTGATGATAGCCTTTACATCTTCAACTTCTTCTGCACCGCAGCTTAGCTTAGCAGCATCAAGCCAATGAACAGCGCTGCTCGATCCTCCGCTACTATTAACTTGTTCATAATTTACATAACCAGATTCTTTCTTCCTCAGCCTTACAACACTAACTATGACCTTAATAAAACTTGGAAAAACACTCCCCACAGCCCGTCTGTCGACATAGGCTCCCCGGCCAGACCAAAAAATAATTATGGAGAGACCCATGAGAAGAGAAGGTATTCCAAAAGCGACTGCATATGACAAATTTTCCCTCAACAGCGGCGTCAAGAACTGAGATAGGAAAGCGCCCACATTAGTTACAAAGAAAAACGTAGAGAAAAATGTTCTGCGAACCCTTTCTTTTGTTTGACCATCTGGCATAGAGCATTCTATTTGGTCTCCTCCGAAAGCTGAGACACAGGGTTTAATGCCTCCAATGCCAATTGCCATGAATAAAAGACCCATGGTAGTGCTCCACATCGAATTGTTCGAAGCTTTTTGAGTTACAGGATCGGGATCTGGTATTGCAGCCATTGAGTGCCTCCATTTATTAGAACAGAGATTTTGACGCATATTCAATGTGCCATCAAAAAGAAGAGAAGTTTCGAAACATGCTGCCACTAATTGAAACGAGGCAAATCCATTTGAGCGAGTTTTGAACGTTTTTTAGACCTCTGGCTGTATGCGCCGCACGCACCATGTGCGTCGCGCCCATGTAAAAATACATTGCGTGGAGGTGCCCAATGCGCCGCGCTCCTCCAGTGCACTGTGCCACCTGCACGATGCGCCGCACACACTCTAAACACACAGTTTGGCTTCAAAATTCACAAGTTCTGCCCTCTCTCCACTACACTTCGACTTCAATCGACCTCTTGAGTGCAAATGTCATGGATAAACATAGAAATATTTATATCAAGTCATAGCTTTGACCTTTGCTTTGTAAAGACCCATTTTTTCAGAATTGGCATTTCTTCACTTTGATTTTTTGGCTAAAACGATGGATTTTCTGGTTGATTTTTGCAGGAGATGGTGGCTTTGAACTTCCGTAAGGGAGACCAGAGCTACCTCTGAATTCTTCGTGACTGAAAAACCTTTTTAAAAAATTACATATTCATTACATACAATAAATCTGATGATTTCTTCTCCAAAACAGAGTTTTGGAGAAGAAACATTCTTGAGCATTATTGATGATAAAAATTTGAAATGAAAACTTATTTTGATCCTCCCTCTGGCGTGCTGGCATTATTTGACATTTTGAAGACTAAAAAGACCTAAAAATCTTATAACAACTCTTTGCTGACAAGAGGCCAAAACAGGACTATAAATGACCTTAAAATTAATTTGATGAACAAACCTGAGCTAGCAGGATAAGGCATGAGGGGAAATGACTGACAAGACCCTTCTGTCAAATTATGGCATGCCCCTAGCAGAATGCAACTGAGTGAATTGAGTGAGACACCTAAAACTGAAATGCAAAAAGAGAAATGATCTCTGACGGAGGGATGACCAGACCGAATCTAACAATATATTTTATATGAATTAATGCTTGTTTACTGCGCGAAAGTGGTAGATATGTAATCTTTATGCATGATAAATACAATTAAATACCTTCACGAAGATATGGAAGTCGTTTAGATAGATTTGCAGTAGTTATCTATTCGGAAGGATTAGAGCTGCGTGAAGGTAGATTTAAGCCATAGGAACTTCAGGGGATCATCACACGGGCCTCTGGATGCAGAAACCTGGTTCTAGCATCCCCAAATAATTCTTTGGGTGAGACTGTAGCCTGCGCTATGTAGGTTGTTGCTGAAAGGGAAAACAGTTAGGGTTTTGTTGGTTGGCACAAATAACGTTCAACCTGGGCCAGGCCCCATCAAGCCAACAAATGCTTCTATTACTGGGACCAGGATCTATCTGAGGAATGTGTGATGTCGAATAAATGGTTTCCTACTAAGAAGGAAATAAAAAATTGGATCGATCGGAAGTTGCATGCATTTGCAGCTCAGGAGAAGAGAAATCCGTGGTTATCTAAGGAGCAGTGGTTGAATAGATACTCGTACATAGATGAAACCGAAGCCTTTTTTGGTTTCTTCTCTTGCGAGCTGCACGAGTGGTTGTCTATATTAGCAGATAGTCAGGGTACGTGGAGACTTGATGACCTTATTCTGTGGACTCCAAAGCTGGTGAGGCGCGTAGAAGCTTAAAAAAAAAAACATCGTGTGGGCCGTTGATCACTTGATTGATCACATATTAGGAGGATTCGTCACTGAACATGTGATTGATATGACCTTCAGCTATAGTGAAGTCGAACATAGGTTTTTCAAGGGACCGCGAGGTAAGTACTTAAAATCTATGAAAAATTGAATTAAGATGTTGTTGTGTGACAAAAGGGTTATGCCATTACCTTGATGTTTGGAACTACGTGAAGAGAAAAAACTTTTAGAAGGAACATGGAATCAAGCTCAGAATACAGTCCACTGTTAGGATCTTTATTCGATAACGATTAAGGGACTATTCTGAGTACACATCGAAGCACAATACAAATAGTAAGTCAAGGTATCCCGAGGATAGCTCATCCATCCATTCCACCTTCACCCCCACCTTCGCCAAATACACTGTTAGGGTCCCACCCTAACCCCCTTATTTATGTAGTTGGATCAAGTCATAGTTATAGTTAAGTAAGGAGTCAATAAAGCCCATATTAATAATTGTAAGTGGCTAACCCACAATTAATGATGGGACCACAGTTAGTTGCAAATGGGCCATGGTATTAGATAGATGGTATTAATAAAAACCATGGTATTGATCCATGGTATTGCATGTATGATTCATATATAAAGGATAGAGACTCCCTACGAGGAGCATCATGTCTTATTTTGTAATCGAGCTCTGCTCTATTGGAGGTTGCCCCCTCAAAGAGGCAAGTGAACATTGCTTTCTGAATAATAAAATACTTGCTCTTGTTTCTCACTATTCTATGTTCTGGGTATATTTTTTCGCATATTTGGTATTTTGGTAATCGTCTTGTAGGTTAAGAGCATAACAAGTGGTATCAGAGCTCTTCCAGGGTCGGTGGGATCTCCATTCTTAGCAAAAAAAAAATTTGGCTAGAGACGTGTTCCGGCGTCTTTAAACCACGGGATTTGTCATTGAGCGCATAAACCTGCAGATTTGGGGAGGCATGCATGCAGGAAATACAAGAGGTGGTCACGCTTGTTGGACTCCCTTGTAACCCCTGTGGGTACCCCTTTGAGTAGTAGCACATTAGACAGAACCACGCACGGACTGTCTTCCAAGTACCCTTTGGGTATATCGGAAGCCCCATAGCTCCTTTGAAACCTCACCATAGGTAAACCATCGGCCATCTTGCTGCTACAGTACACCGAGAACAACACTCAGAGATATTACTTGCCCGTAGATAGGGTAGTCGGGTTGTACGGCTAAGGGTACGGTTGATCCTCCTTAGTTAGATCCCTGAAACATTGGGCCGAGTACTACTGTCAGACCCTTATGTATATTGCGATCTGTAGCACCTGACACTCCTCGAGACCATAGTTCCCTTTTCTAACTTGGGATCACACATAATCTCTGCCAGATTAGATCTCTCAAGGGGGTTTGCAGCAGCAGCAGACATCAGTCCCGCAGTTCTGAGTTAGCATACTGGCCATTCCAATCTATTAGATCCATCAGTCCGCAGTAGCAATTTTTTCTACCGATTAGAGCTACCCGATCATCCATTCAGATCTCTCAGATCCACTAGATCTGAGTAGTTGTGTGGGGTTCCTATACCGGGGCATGATTTCCGCAGGAATTTTGGCAGCATTGACATTTTGAGGATTCGACTACTGCAGTATTCCTAAGCAAGGAGTAAAACTCCTAACGTTTTTAGAAAAAAAGAAAGAAAAAGTCTGAGACCCTCTGGGGCACTTATTGGTGATCTAGCCCATACGAATCAGGACGGCGAGTTGATCAAGGTGGTACCATTCAATTGTTAGCGAAAAAAATTCGACAAACTTGAACAATCCTTGCAAGGCATCCAAGCTCAGCTTGAAAAACTATTTGTAGCACTCTCTAAGGGTAAGGAGGAAGCCCGCGAGGAGGTGTATATTGGCAATGGACGCAGTGAGGGTGAGTCTAGCCACTCTCTTCACCTCTGGGGCACCCGCCAATAATCCTATCAGCGACCTCCCAAGATGGATATGCATAAATTTGATGGTTCTCACCCAGCCGCATGGGTAGCACAAATGGAGCAGTATTTCAATCTGAATAACATCTTAGATAATGAGACTCAACTTATGGTGGGGAGCATGTACTTGGACAATGAAATATGGCAATGGTGGGAATGGCATCAACATTGCAATGGAAGTTTTATGACTTGGGCCACCTTCAAAAAAGCTCTTACAAAACGCTTTGACCAAGAATCTTCTTTTTTGGGTCGTCTCACTAAGCTCCGACAGACTGGCATAGTGGATGAATATGTTACAGCCTTTGAAGCCTTAGCTTTCCGCACTAGGGATCTCCCAGATGCGTTCTACACGGAATGTTTTATGAGCGGTATTAAAGAGGCCATACAAGCCCACGTTCGACTACACCACCCTCCCACATGGTCGGAGGCTTGCAAGGTAGCTCGTAACGTGGAACGTGCATTCGCAGCCCAATCCATTCGCCCAAATTTCACCGCCAAGGGTCGCCCCTTACAGGCTCACAGCACGAATCAAACACTTAAGGTTCAAAAGGTGTCACCTGCAGAAATGGCCGAAAGAAGAAAGCAGGGATTATGTTACTGCTGTGATGAAAAATACTCCCCAGGTCATAAATGCAAGGAGCCTAAATTTTTTCAAATTGATGCCACTGATTACAGCTCATCGGAGGAAGCCCCACCACTTGAGGAATTAGAGGAGGTAGAAGAGGACAACCAGAAGGACAATGTCCCTGACAAACCAGTTATTTCGCTGCATGCTTTGGTAGGGATTTCTTCACCTCAAACTCTCAAAATCAGAGGTTTTATTAAACATTTCCCAGTAGTAGTCTTGATTGATAGTGGAAGTACACATAATTTCGTCCATCAAAAAGTCGCGGAAGCAGTGCATTGTTTTGTACGAGTAGTTTCTAACTTCCAAGTCCAAATTGCGGATGGGGGAACAATGAAATGTGAAGGCCGTTGTGAAAATGTCAAACTTCAAATGGGGGATTATCAGTTGAAAACCCACATGTTTGCCATACACATGGGAGGGTGCGACCTTGTCCTTGGTGCTAAATGGCTTCGCACTCTTGGGCCAATCACAATGGATTTCCAGGAGTTATATATGAGCTTTAAGCAGAACAACTCCACACACACCCTCCGTGGACTCCAAGCGGGAGCTCCCTCTATCATCAGCTCACATAGGATGGAAAAATTGCTAAAAAGGGGCCATCATGGAGTTATAGCTCAATTTAATGCCATCCAGGTCGTCGAACCCAATTCTCTGTCGATTCATCCTGAAATGCAACAGATTTTAAATAACCATTTTCCAGTCTTTGACAAGCCTCATGAGCTTCCACCCTCGTGAGGGGAACATGATCATAGCATCACCTTGCTTCCAGGGGCCCAACCACCAAATGTGCGCCCATACAGATATCCGTTCACCCAAAAGAATGAAATAGAAAAAATCATCAAGGAACTTTTGGAAGCAGGTGTCATTCATCCCAGCATTAGTCCTTATTCATCACCGGTGGTCATGGTGCTCAAGAAAGATGGGGAATGGCGGATGTGTCCAGACTTCAGGGCCCTCAATAAGTTGACAGTCAAAGATAAATTTCCCATCCCGGTTGTTGATGATTTGTTGGATGAACTCAATGGGGCTCAATTCTTACTAAGTTGGATCTTCGCTCAGGCTACCACCAAATTCGCATGAAGGAAGTCGACATTCCAAAGACTGCTTTCAGAACTCATGAAGGCCATTATGAGTTCTTGGTCATGCCATTCGGTCTTTGTAATGCCCCATCTACTTTTCAGAGCCTTATGAACCACCTTCTCAAACCATATCTCAGGAAATTTGTCCTAGTCTTCTTCGATGACATCCTCATCTATAGTTGCACTTGGGCCGCACATCTTCAACATGTAGATCTGCTCTTGCAATTGCTCCGCAAGCATAAATTATTTGTTAAGATGACCAAATGTTCTTTTGGCATGGAAGAAGTTGAGTATTTGGGCCACATTGTGGGGTGTGAAGATGTCAAGGTGGACCCCAAAAAGATCCAGGCAATGCAGGTTTGGCCTCAACCTAAGACCTTGAAGAGCTTGAGGGGATTTTTGGGTCTCACAGGCTATTATCGCAAATTTTTCCACAATTATGGTCGCATTGCAAAGCCCCTCACTCAAATCCTCAAGAAAAATTCATTCTTCTAGAATGATGATGCACAACAGGCATTTACAGCTCTAAAAAATTCCATGTGTTCCACTCCAGTCTTAGCACTTCCTGATTTCACCAAATCTTTTGTCATTGAATGTGATGCTTCGGGTATGGGTATTGGGGCGGTCTTAATGTAGGAAGGTCGACCCTTGGCCTTCACAAGCCAACAACTAAGTGGGAAGAATCTGGGACAATCTACTTATGAGAAGGAAATGATGGCCATCTTACATGCAATAGATACCTGGTGACCTTACTTACTGGGGCGACGTTTCCAAATCCGCACAGATCATCACAACCTTAAATATTTTTTGGAGCAACACCTATCCTCCCCACAACAAAATAAATGGCTCGCCAAAATGCTGGGATATGATTATGAGATCATTTACAAGAAAGGGCGCGAAAATAATGTAGCAGATGCATTATCTCGCCAATTTGAGGAGGAAAGTACCCTGCTCGAAATTTCCCTTCCCATTCTAGAATGGATTGAAGAGGCTCGCAGGGAATGGTTTTCACATCCTTGGCTCTCCCAACTCATTACTCAATTGTAGGTGGATCCAAATTCCACCAAGGGCTACTCGTGGTAGGATGAGATTCTTCGCTACAAGGACAGAGTCGTAATATCACCAACATCCACCCTCAAAAGCCGCATTTTGGCAGAATTGCACTCATCCCCCATTGCAAGACATTCAGGCTTTTAGAAGACATATGCTCGCACTAGAAGACCATTTTTTTGGATAGGCATGAAAAAGGAAATCCTTACTTTTGTAGCGGAATGCGATGTCTGTCAACGCCACAAAGGGGAGACAGTCAAAGCACCAGGCACCTTACAACCGTTTCCCATCCCGACATCTATATGGACGGAGGTTTCTATGGATTTCATTACAGGTCTTCCAAAGTCAGGAAAAAAGTCAGTCATCATGGTGGTTGTGGACCGAATTTCTAAGTATGCTCATTTCTGTGCCCTACCCCACCCGTTTACACCGACTTTGGTCGCTCAATCTTTCATGGATCAAATCTTCAAATTGCATGGCATGCCCACTTCTATTGTGTCTGATCGTGACCCGATCTTCACTAATAATTTTTGGCAGGAACTCTTTAGGCTACAAGGCACCCAACTAAAACTCAGTACTTCCTATCATCCACAAATGGATGGTCAAACTGAAGCCGTCAACAAATGTCTGGAAACCTACCTTAGGTGTTTCACTTCAGAAAAGCAACATATATGGGTACAGTGGTTGCCTCTAGCTGAATGGTGGTATAACACCAACTATCATGCCACCACCAAAGTGACTCCCTATGAAGTAGTTTATGGTCAACTCCCTCCTTCCCCTACTTCTTATATCAAGGGGTGCTCAAAGGTACAAGCAGTGGATCAACTCCTACACAACCGCACAACCATGCTTGCCCATCTTAGAGAGAATCTTCATCAAGATAAAAACCGCATGAAGCAATAGGTAGATCATCATCATTCAAAGCGCCAATTTCAAGAAGGAGATCAGGTATTTTTGAGGCTACAACCATATAAGGAAACTTCACTCAAAGACAAGGGTTGCCATAAACTATCTCCATAATTCTACGGACCATATCAAGTACTTTAGCACATTGGAGAAGTGGCCTACAAGCTAGCTTTGCCACCCACTGCCAAAATCCATCCAGTTTTCCATGTCTCATGCCTCAAGAAAGTGATTGGGAACAATTGCAGAATTCAAACCGGTCTACCTGAATTGGATGAAGAAGGGTCAATATAGCTCCAACCTGAACAGGTCCTAGACACACGAGAATGGCACCTGTGTGGCCGCATGATCAGGGAAGTCCTCGTTAAGTGGAAAGACACCTCTCCGGAAGATGCAACCTGGGAACTAGCCACTATTCTTCAGCAGTTTCCGCAGCTTCAGCCTTGAGGACAAGGCTATTCTTAAGGGGGAGGGCATGTTAGGGTCCCACCCTAACCCCCTTATTTATGTAGTTGGATCGAGTCATAGTTATAGTTAAGTAAGGAGTCAATAAAGCCCATATTAATAACTGTAAGTGGTTAACCTGCAATTAATGACAAGACCACAATTTGTTGCAAATGGGCCATGGTATTAGATAGATGGTATTAATAATAACCATGGTATTGATCCATGGTATTGCATGTATGAGTCATATATAAAGGATAGAGACTCCCTGCGAGGAGCATTGTGTCTTATTTTGTAATCGAGCTTTGCTCTATTGGAGGTTGCCCCCTCGAAGAGGCAAGTGAACATTGCTTTCTGAATAATAAAATACTTGCTCTTGTTTCTCACTATTCTATGTTCTAGGTATATTTCTTCACATATTTGGTATTCTGGTAATCGTCTTGTAGGTTAAGAGCATAACATACACCTACACTCTTGCCTCCACCTCCACACTAAAAATTCAACATGATGAGCACGATGAAGATGCCAATCTTTAAAGGGGTAGGGAGTGAATACCCCGAACAATTCTGGTTAATTGCAGATGTTGTGTGGATAGAGTAGAAGATTACTTTTGATAATGTAAAGAAAGCGCAGCTGGTCATAGCACTGCAGGATAGGGCAATGACCTGGTATATCAAGTTCTATTAGGATAGACCTACCACGATGATGGAAAAGACTCAACAGGCGTTGAACAATGAGTTCAAGAAGCCTAAGTCTTAGGTGTAGTCTGTAGCGAAGTTTAAGGAGATACATAAAAAGGTAAATGAGTCCCCGTGGGACTTCGATTAGAGGTTAAAGTGCCTGATCTAGTAGGCTAACACGTCGATAATGAATTCTCAACATAGGGACTAGTACATTGTGTCCCTCCTACCACATCTAAGATTACCATTATCACAACAAAATATAGGAACACAAGATGAGGCTATGGAGATTGTGATGAGCTTGGAAGCCTTGCCAGTACAGGATACAAATGTAGGAGTACAATAGATTCAGTCGCAGCTCGAAAGTCTACACATGGAGTTGTAGACTATGGAGACAAGAAATGATGCTCACTCTAAGGTGCGCACTGAAGTTTGGTGCATAAAATGTAAAGACAAGGGACATGATAAGGATCACTTCCCTGTTTATTAGGACTACTTGATTGGAGGAGGGCTAGTTCCGTTGAAGCTAGAAAAAATTGCGGGACTGAGCACGAGAGTACCATTATGGTGCGCTATCTGTCATATAGTTGGGAAGCATGCGGCTGATAATTATCACCTCTTCTAGAAGTCTGTTTAGACATTGCAACAATTGTTTTGTACTTTCTGTAAATCGGTTGGACATGATGAACGAAACTGCTGAAGCTATGAATTAATGATGGAGTGGACCCCTACGTATCAGATGCAGATGGAAAATTAGCCTCAGGATTAAGGCGTGGATGCAGTGCTCAGAGAATTTCAAGGTCGTGGAAGAGGAAGGGGAGGAGGGGCTAGCAAAGGTTGTGGGAAAATCATCTATTATAACTATGGCGAAGCAAGACATTTTGTGCGTGACTATCAGAACCCTATGCATCCTTATTGTCAATATTGCAAACAATTTGATTACATGATAGAAGATTTCCCAATGCTGATTGCCAAGATGCAGGAGAAAAAGACACAACAACCCACACAAAACATACAGATGATGAGGGTGGAGCCTCGCAAAGAGGACCATAGCATTAATATTGTGAAACAAAGTGGTATGGCTATCAGAGAAGATAAGGGAAAGCAACCAGAAGCTGAAGGATGAGTGTGTAAGGATGTTGAAAGAGAAGTTAGATTTGATCTCAACTGGGCTAGAGAAACATTTATGGAGGCCAAGAAGAATTTTGTTGAAGCTTCTACGTCATGGAGTCAAGACAAATAAACTGGAAATAGTGAAGTGCACGACGTGGATCCCTTTCTATTAACCACTTTTCTGAAAACTTGTATGAAGGTGTTGAGGGATAATAAGGCAATCGAAGGGCTCCAGGAGCTAATCAGTAATTGTATGGTAAAAATTAAGATTCCTTCAGAACAACGCGCTGTGACGAAACTGGGTAAACATAAGAAGTGGTCAGGGCGCGAGATGAGGCTGACCACACAGATTGGAGAATATGAAATGGATCAAGTCATCTTAGATATGAGATCTGATGCAAACATACTACCAAAGCAGACATGGGAAAGGATGGGGAGACTTGCACTACAATGGTCCCCTATACAACTACGCATGACCAATCAATAGAAGGTCATTCCTGTGGGGCAACTGTAGGGGGTAACAGTAGACATTGAAGGAGAAAGTCCTTTGGTCAATTTTGAAGTAATTGAAATAGTGGATGACAACAATTCTTACCCTGCGCTACTAGGAAACGATTGGGCCTTTGATATGGATGTAGTAATTAATTTGAATAAGCGAAGGATAAAATTTGAGAAGAAGGGGCTCAGGGTTATTGTGCCATTGGACCCTTCTGAGGGAGTGCACAACACTTTGATTTCAGAGAATTTTTTTCCAGAAAGATTCCATATGTCTAAGAAGGATTGGGAGGAACTTCTTTCATAGTTGGAGTTCGCAAAATTGCCTGATTGGAACCGTAAGATCATCCTTGAGAAAATGATTGATCTCGCAAAAGCCACAAGTTTTGAAGTCGCAGCCCCTGAAATTGTGTCGATGATGGAAGCTACACTATCTATGCCTATGAAACTGAGGTCACCTAGGCCTAAATCATTCACTACTAAGGTGAAACAGAGGAAACCACAGGCTGTTCTGGTAAGGTAGTCATTGCGGAAGAACCCTTCGAAGGTTCGATAGAAAGGGAAGATGGACAAGTCGAAACAACCACATGAACACCTGGATCTTGACGAAGAGGAGCCTCGTGAAGGGTTTGAAGAGTTTGATGTTGAGGAGGGAGAGCCTATCACTAGGCTACCGAAGTATATCCCTCAGTGAAAAGGCAAAGAGAAGGTACCCAAGGATCTTGATAACACTAAATTCACAGTATCTACACTGTTATTGTTGGAGAAAGTTCCATTTGAAGGTGCGCTCTTAGGGAAAATTCCCACACTTAAAATGGAGGATTGGGATCTAGCTGATCATGCGAAATTACTGCATTTGGAAGAAAACAAATATTTGGTGAAGATATACTATGAGGAGACTAGAGTCACGTGGCTGCAGCCTATGAAGTGGGTCGTAGGGGTTGAAAAGTATGGGTGGCTAAATTTTCTGTTACAACATTTTAGCATAACCACTATCAACACGGTATACTTATGACAATTACTTACACTGGTTCATGATGGGTGTATTTGGTTAGGAGATCCCATCCCCATCACAGATATGTTGATCCACCACATCACAGGGTTTCCCTACCAAGGGGTGGATCCAGCCAAGGAGTTTGGAGGCAAGAGTAAAGAAAAACAACTCGTGGACAGAATGAAGAGCGAGTTTGGCTTAGTGAAGAAGTCACACAGATACTCTATCCGTTCCATCACAGACAAGGCGATGCAGTTTTCCAGCCATATTTTGGCCTGCAAGGTCATGAGAAAGTGCTGCGCGGATGAGGTGTCGACGCCAGTCATTTCATTGGCTACACAATATGTAAAGGGGTGCAATACAACTAGGCACAATATCTCTACAAAGAGTTTCTGTTGAATTGTTGCGAAGCACAAGATGACGGAAAGGAATTCCACTATTCCTGTTTGCTGTTGTTAATTTCTCTAGTTGCGTGGAGACTGCCAGAAGACAGTCAGTTCCCTCCACATGTTTCCAATTTACCAGAGGCCACAAGGTTTGCTTCGCTATGGGAAACAAAGGATATGTTGAGGGTCATGGAGATGAATATATTCTGGGTGCTGGTTGAGATGGACCTTCGCAAAGTGATTACCCAGAGGCCCAGGCTGTCACCTACCCTGTTTGCGCAGTTGGAGGCCTAGACAGAGTTTAAAGCATATTTTCACAATGTATCCATCTGTGTGAGACGAAATCCTAAGAAAGTATGATACAAGTTGTTGTACGTAGTCACTGATGCATATGTACAAGAATTCATGGGAAAATGGCTAGCGGAGTGGCTACACCCCATAGATCTCGGTGCCAGAACAAGAAAAGATGGAGAAAGCTCCTCTGCGCAGGCCAAAATAGCGCATAAGAAAAAGGATGTTGAGCAGGTTACCACTTGAGAGAAAGCATCGCAAAAAAAAAGAATGAAGCGATTGCCAAGGTAGCTACTGACAAGGAGCGCGCCGCGAAGGAGGCCACAATGGAGGTTGAGGAGTGTGCTTCTCAACATACTACAGATAAGGAAGGGTCCGAGGAGGAAGGATGTTGTGGAGAGGAGCAAAGAGATCCTTTCAGAATCATAAAGCACCAGAAGGAGACAACTTCCAGATCCAAGAAGAAGCAGAAATCAGACAAGCATGTACATGTAGATCCAATGGCCCTCACTGAGGGGGACTTGGATGTGATCAGAGATAAGGTCCGTGAAACAACAACTGAACTGTGGAAATAGTTTGAACAACAGTACCAACAAGCACTAGGGAACTTGCAGAAGGATCTGTGCGACTTGTAGATTTAAACAGGTCGACTTTAGGCGAGTGTGGGACAGGCGAGTGGGATTCAAGAGAGCTTGCATCAAGAGAGTACGACTACGCTGTAAAAAAATAGGACTTTGTACCTTAGATTCATTCCATTACCAGAGTGATCACTACGCCCAGAGGTAGATGAAGCAAACAACCAACTCAGACATATCAAGGATGTGGGTGTCAACTTGGTCGTGTTGCCTATTCAGACCCTCCACGTGCTTCATCAGGGGGTATCAGACGAGGTTAGGATCAGGGAGAAGTGCATGCTATCAATTATCAGCGAGGTAAATATAAATAATGAGAAGATCTTCAGCGAAAAGGCTCAGACATTGAAGGAAAAGGAAGAGCTGGTCGCATGAAGCGAGAGCTTGGAGGCAGCAATTACATAGGCATGTAAGACGCTCCCAGAAATTCACATTCCAGAAAATGTAGCATCAACAATGAAGATTCAGAATTTGGCTGCCGTAGTTAGAGAATCGAAGGGTGAGATTGGTCGAGTAAATTTGAGTTCCAAATTATTATCTCATAGCTCTAGTTGAAATTGCAGCCAACCACTCCACTAGAAGTCTGGGAGCAGCGTGGAGCAGCCATCAAGGAGAGCATGGCCACTTTAGATGCAATAGTCACAGGCTGCACATTAATATTCGAGCAGGCAATGGAACTAAGGATAACTCTGTAGGAGGACTCAACCTGTAGAAACTTGGCACAGATATCCGGGAGATACAACAAAAGTTTGATGAACTTAGGGCAACTGCGCGCACTTTGGCGCTAGTCCAGTGCTTCGCTCGCTTGACAGAAGGAAAACAGTTTCAAACACAGATTTAGGAGCTGCAAAGGAAAGAGTTTGTCTTCAAGGCCAGAATATAACCATGGAAAGACGAAGTGAGCCATATTACTCTATCAGTCCAAGAGAATTTGAAGGCACTCTTGCAGACACAAAGGACGATGCACCTCACGATGGAAGGCCCAACTACATAAAATATGGTACAGGAAGTGCAGCAGGCTGCGGTGTAGGGTTCTACTGACATAGAGGTGTTTAAGGTGGAGTTCAGCAACCTACACAACAAGATAGATGTGCTAGCTGAGTGATTCGAGTGCAAGTCACCCAATTTGTGTTGGGGGCTTGTTGGGAAGGGGTACCTAGGGTCAGTTAAGTCAGGTTTTGTGTCAATTTTGAGCAAATTTGTAATATATTTTTGTAGCGAATGTAGAGTCTCTGCGAAATGTGGAAGCAGAGCGTGAAGCTAGTAGAATTCAAAGGGGATTTAGTCCCTCAGTTGGGTACATGATAGATTTTTTTTTAGACCCACCCATGGTCCGTGTACCATGGTATTGTAAAGAAAATGTAATAAATAGATGAGTCATCGCGAGTCTAAGAATCATTGTAAGGGCAAGGTTCTAAGGCAGGAAAATTTTAATTCCTGTACTTATGTGAAAAGGGAAAGCTCTTGCTACTGAGTGCGCAGGCCCCTATAGCTGAGTGCGCAGTGATAAGAAGTCTGTAATTGAACGCTTATACTTAATAAAGATTGTTTTGGGCCGAAATTGATGCATCTGTGTCTTATTATTTACTTCTACTAAGTTCATGTATCTTCGCTCTATGATATATTTTATATGAATTAATGCTTGTTTACTACGCGAAAGTGGTAGATTTGTAATATTTATGCATGATAAATATAATTAAATACCTTCGCAAAGATCTGGAAGTCGTTTAGATAGATTTGTAGTAGTTATCTGTTTGGAAGGATTAGAGCTGCGCGAAGGTAGATCTAAGCCATAGGAACTTCAGGAGACCATCACACAAGCCTCTGGATGCAAAAACTTGGTTCTAGCATCCCCCAATACTGCTTCGGGTGAGACTGCAACCTGCACTATGCATGTTATTGCTGAAAGGGCCAGCAGTTAGGGTTTTTTTGGTTGGCACAGACAACATTGAACTTGGGTCAGGCCCCATCAAGCCAACAAATGGTTCCGTTTTCAGGATCGGGATCTATCTGAGGAATGTGTGATGTTGAATAAGTGGTTTACTACTAAGAAGGAAATCGAAAAGTGGATTGGTTGGAAGTTGCATGCGTTTGCATATCAGGACAACAAAAATCCACGATTATCCAAGGAGCAGTGGTTGAATAGGTACCTATACATAGACAAAACTGAAGCCTTTCTCCATTTCTTCCCCTTTGAACTACACGAGTGGATGTCTAATTAGGTTAGGCATTTGATAGGTTAACTAGCTCACTAGTTCTCAAATTTTCATATTTTAGACTAGTAATTTTATGCTATTTTTTAGCACGTGTGAACAAGGGTATTTTGGAGTGATTCCACTTGGAATGGAGACCTAAGACATCCTACTCAATAAAAAAAAATCCATCCCATTTTCATTTGATTTACTTGGTCATTTGGTGAGTTATCTCCTCTTGTAGCAATTATGTCTTCTCTTGTAGCAAATATGTCCCTTCCTGTAGCAAACCTGTAACACCACTTTCCTTCATCAGTTTTGATCCCCACTGAAACTATGACTTAGTCTAGATGAATAATGACCCCCATCTATGATTTTATGATCAGGGGAAGCTCCTAAGCCACTCCAACCCTTCCTTTTATTCACTGCAAAAATAGAGTAGACTTAGTTTCTTTATCACAAGTATGATGCAAGTAGGTTACTGATTTACAAGCAAGTGTGAAATAGGTAGATAGTACATGAAATTATGATTGGTAGTTTGATGAATTATGAAATATAAAATAACTTTATTTCTACAAGTATATTAACCTTTTTCCTTTCATGAATTGATTAGTTAGCATTTACAAGTTGCACAAGTAGCATTTCCTTTTCTTGCAAATAGAGTAACAATTCCATTTTTGCAATTAGTTTAGGCTTTGATTTCATGACATTCACTCCATTACATCATATCAAAAAAAGAAGGACACATTGCATGTTGCACATATAGTGTCGATACCTCTTAAGTTTGTACGAACCCCGGGTTGATAATTAAAGTTGGTAGCCTTGGGAGTTGCAGAATTCTTGTTGTAATACTGGGGTTCATCACTTTTTGGCATCATTGCCAGGGAGGTGTCAAAGCATGCTTTGCTTTCTTCCCTAGTTGCCTCATTTCTTTTACTTTATAAAAAAACAAAAAATATTTGCATTAATCATATTTCATTTCAAAAACAGGAAATCTCATTGCATTGGCATTCTTATTCAAAAATAAATAAAAAATATTCTCCAATACCAACCCACACTCCCTCCCCCATTTGATCACATGGTGCAGTGAGAGCCACATCACCATCCACTTTTCTAGGTAGAAGAAGAAGAGGTGACAGAGAAGGTAGAAGAAATGGATGGAGATGATGACAATGAAGAATATCCTCTTGGATTTCCCATTCAAGATACTAATGTCAATGTGCATATGAAGAACATCCCTCCATATTTCCTTCCCAACTTCCATGGTGTGAGGTCAGAGGATCTAGAAACCTTTCTCTGTGAATTTGAAATTGTTTGTAGATCTTATGGTTACTTATTAAACACTCAAAAATTGATATTTTTTCTGGTAACATTGAAGGATAGAGCTCTTAAATTGTTCATGAGTTTAGGGCCTAATTCAATAAGATCATGGAATGATATGCAAAATATATTTCTAGAAAAATATAAATATCATGCTCTTAAAGAAGAAATATTTAGAATGAATCAAAAATAAGATGATAGCCTTGAGGATCTAATAGAGAGGTTCATGTATAATGTTAAGAGGATAAAATTACATTATTTACGACTTGACACACTAAAAACACACTTACTTAGAACAACTAGGGAGGAGTGGATTGATCTCCTTAATATTATGAGTAGAGGTGATGTATACCAACTATCATTTGAAAAAATTTGTGAAACATGCAAACACATATAAAGAGGAAGGGCAAGAGTAAGTAAATCATCATCAAGATCCGTAAGTCAAGCTAAACTTGGAAATTTGTTGAATGACTTTAAAACATACATTCTTAACAATCTAAGAGAAAAGGTAGAAATGTTAAGAATGAAAGATGAAGAAAAAGAAGATGTTGATATTTGTGTTTTCCATGTCGAATCACATGCTATTAAATATTTCCCATCATTACCAAGGTTGAAGGAAGTTTACCAAGAGGATAGTGGAGCAATTCAATAACCAAAGAAGTTATGTTATGTAGCTCCAAGAGGACCATGGAAGCCTAGCCAACCTAGTATGTTGTAAGAACCTAATTCGGAATTTCAAGCTTTTGCGCATCCATCTCAAAGTAATTAGAACACACCCTTTCCTTGGTAACCTTGGCCATATCAACCCCAAAACCAATCTTAGCAACAAGGTTGGCAAGGACCTTATGGGAGAAATCCACAATATCCTCAATATTTTCGTCAATATCCTTCATACCAAACTCTATGTTATCCCTACCATCCACCTCCAGGACAACCACAACCTCAACCATATCCATCTCAAAGATCCATTCCCACTCAACTACATGTACCACCATTTCCAAACCCACGCAAGGAAGTAGCTCATCTTACTTACAATGCTTAGGTACACCACTTCCTAATATCTCCTCTTGATCTCAATGTTATTCATCTTAGCTCAGGAAGAGTATTGAAAAAAAGACATTCTCTTGATATCATTGAAGGACAACATGAAAAAAAAGAATATTTAAATGAGAATATCAAAGAATCATGGCCTGCACTTGATGAAGAGAAGACATTAGAATCAAGTATTGAGAAAGTTCCCTAATGTTTACCATCATATCCTCCATGCCTTCAAGAGAATAATCTGCAAAAAGAGGAATATTTGAATGTCGTGTTAGAAAAAAATATGAAGAATGATACACTTGAGCAAGTGAACCAAGGGAATCAAAGCTATATTGAGGTTTGGTTCCAAAAAATCAATAAGATAGAGCATCACTCTCTTCTTCAAATGTGCTTAATATTGTCAAAGTCAAAGCATACAGTCTCTGAAATTCAGGTACATGTCAAAACATATATTTCAAGCCTACACATCAGTCTATATGTCATCTTGATGTGCACATGGATCCATTGGAAGTATTCCTATACTTGAAAGAGATTTTTTTTGTTTTCAAATAGAGTAGGATAGAAAAAATAAAAAGAGGAAAAATAAAATCCTAGGTGAAAACCTCATTTGAGGTGCCTAAGATTGGCTCATTGATTGAAAATATCCATGAGGCGGTCAATGGGTTGCATATATATATATATATATATATATATATATATATATATCCTAGGTGAGAAACTCCTTTGGGGTGCCCAGGCATACCTACTAGTTGAAAACCTCATTGAGGCAACTAGTAGGCCTAAAATAAAAAATGAAAAGAAAAAAATCAGTTGCTACATGTATCTCTCTCTGATGGTGCTCTCCAACCTTTGCTAGCAACAGGAACACTTTAGCACCAAAAGGAAAAAAAATGATCAAAAATCTAGTCAAAGGAAATCAAACTTGGGCTTTCTCCTGCTTTCCCCAGATGCTCCAATAGAACCAAGGCCATGCTAATCCATCACCATCATCTATTTCCACAAAACACCCATCATTCCCAAGATTTTCCCATTCATTTTCCTCGCTTTCCTAAAATGTTATAGGAGGGCTTTGTTTTGCTACAAGAGGCCAAAATACACACAGCAGAAAATTGTTTTTATCATATCTTGAAAACCATGCATCCATTTACCGAGTTGTTTCATGTGGAGATGCATATGGATTATGGTAATATGATCATGAAATTTTAGAAAATTCTAGTGCACACTTTTCGAGAAATTGACATCCATCACCTACAACCATATTTAATTTTTCTAGAGATTCGTGCATCCATTGGCCAATATTTTTTTATGGGGAGGTGCATAAGGATTATGGAAACATGCTCAAATTTTTTTAGGTCAATCCAGTCTACCATTTGAGAGATATGGATAAAACAATTCTGCTACAGGAGGTTGTCTTGAAATGCTACAGGAGGGACCAAAATTGCTATAGGAGGCAGATCCGATTGGAGAAAGAGGCCAAAAGGTCATGTATTCTTTAGGAAAATTTGAAATAGGTCCACCATAGCCTCATCATTCATTTTCCTCACCACTTGACTTCTTCTCCACTCTCATTTTCATCCATGTCCATGAAAAATCCCCATTTTCACCCCTTCTTTCATTACTTTCACCACAACCGAGGTTTTTGATCCTTGTCCATAGATTGATCATGAATTATCAATGATTTTGGAAGCATTTTATGAAGTATATTGTTGTTATAGAAGGGTTTTTGTGACAACTACAGGAAGAAATACACTCCTGTAGTAGCCTGCAATTACCTTACAGGACCACAATTGAGAACACCAGAATGAAGAACAAATCATCATGAATACATTGAAGAGTAATTTCCTCAAATTTTTGGAAGCTACAAGACCTCTATAGATTTCTTCAAGATCATTTTTCATCTCGAACAACAACCTTTGATCCATGGTGGCACCTATATTTTGATCACATGAAGCTTCAATCAACAATGAGCAGATTCCATCCAATGAAAAACGATTGATGAAAGTGGAATTTTGTACCTCAAAGACAATTCCAGTGGCTTCGCCAATGTTCCAACAACCTCATGCAAGCATAAACTCAATCATCAACTACAACACTCACATCATGAGCATCTCAGCAACAACATTTTAGCTAGGGATGTGACGCAGCAACACCTACAACAAAAAAACTGAGAAGACCTCCAGATTCAAGGTTATTAGCAATAAGACCTCTAGTAGATTATCACATGCAGCTCCAAGATCATCAGTAGCAGCTTAATAACCACCAAAGGTAGCTTCAACAATCATATCAATAGCCTCAATATCACCTGCAAAAGCACATCAACGGTAAGGCTCAAGTATGCAATCCTCTAAAACTTTCCTATGAACTTATTTTAGCTTGAAAAACGTTGCAAGTGTATGAAGGAAAATGTTTTTTATAGCCAAAATGAGTAGCAGAGCAACCTCGGCCTTATCTAGCAAATAACTTCACCTTTCCGCCAACACACCCACATGTGTGGGAGAGGAACAAGACAAAAGTGAAGAGGACTTGAGAAAGTGGGTTGTAATCATTTAGTAGTGATGGAGGACAAGGAGTGTGAAGGGGTAAGTGAGGGCCAACTCAGTTAACTCAAAGCACTTTGAGTTTATTTTGCATGCAATGAAAAAAAAAGACAAAATTTGAAAAGATAAAAATAATGAAAAAATAAATAAAAATTAAAAAAGGGTGGACCCACCACCTCTTGGCATGCAAGGAGTAGCTGCTATAGGATTCAGGTTGGTTTCTATAGGAGAAAACAAAATTGCTACAGGAAGAACAAATTTGCTACAAGAAGGACAAATTTGCTACAAGAAGGAACAATTTGCTACAGGAAGCTATCAGAGTGCTACATGAAGGCAAATTTTGCCCAAAACAACCACTAGAGACTTGGGAAGCAAGGAAATATTCAAAGGAAAAATTAGTAAAATATCCTGTTAGAGTCGGTCTTGTCAGTCCTCCAGCAGAGATCAAACATGCTCTTACAAAGTGATTTTAAGGTGTCAATGTCAAATTTTATCATTTCAGTGAGTCTTCAAGCAAAATTTGGTCACTAGGTACTAGGTCTAGGGTTTGCTTTCACTCCTTTCAAAGTTGTCCAAATGTTGGTCTATGTCACTATTCAACTGAGTTTACCATCATTCAGAGGGTTTCCATCATCATGTCAGGTTCCAATGGGTCATTTTACACCTTGTTCATGCTTCAGTTGCGCCTAGGTAAGGCCATTTCCCTCTCCTAGGGTTTTGAAGGCAATTTCTCTTGGACGGTCAAATCATTAGCGAAACTTGTATCCTGATGTTCATACACCTTCCCCTATCCTTAAATTACCTTATCAAACACTTCCCATCACTGAGATCCCCCAAATTCCTCATTTTTTCACAAACCCTAGTTTCTTGCTACAACTTGGCAATTTTCTAGGTTGGACCTGTGTTTGGCCTTTTTGGACCCCTTCCCCTCACTCAATCTTTTAAATTCCACTTTCCCCTACTTCTTAACATCCCTCCCTACTTCCAAAATTTTTCCCAAGAATTTAGAGGCCGCTTATCCCCTTCATTTCGACAAATCTATTGTTCCACACATCAGGATAGGTTCTACTCCAATGATGTTTTTGAGAAGTAAAATATGAATTTGGGAAAAATGAGACATTTTTTTGTCCACAACATGCCAAGGAAGAAAAACCTCCTTCACTTTTTACACAGGTGTCATGGTTTTGGAGAAATGTCAAAAATACAATCGCCTCAGGAGAATTGATGCACCTCTGAAGTGACCTTGGGAAAATCACGTTTTCTCCTAGCTCAGTTGACCAAATGACTTGCTTGATGAGCCAAATGATAACTAGACACAAAGATATTTGCAATGATCTATCATGAGCTCAATTTGGAGTTGAGGAAGGCATTCAAAAGTTTACTGTAATAGCACTCGGCCTTTAGGCAGCCTCATTTGGCACATTTTGACTAGTCTTGGGACATTTGATTTTTGACAAAGAAAATGAACTCCAAATTGAAAAATTCTGGTTGATTTGGAAATTAGACACAAATACCTTTCTAAAGATCTATCTTGCGCCCAATTTGGACACTGGAAAAGCCTCCAAAAGTCACCTGGAAAAGGGTGCGACGCACATAGAGAGCACGGCACACTGGGAGAAAATTTCCAATGTAAATTTACACTGGCGCGGTGCACATGGAAGGCGCGGTGTACAGAGCTGCCAAGGCTGATTTTGCTCAGAATTTGCAACCTATTGCCTTCAAACCCTTGAATTTTACAGGTGGGGTCAATCTCTCAGTGTTTCATCCATTTTTATGTTAGTATGATGATAGTTCATGGCGGCTTATGGTTGCACAAAAACTCTTAAACCCTACCACCTAAAAACACCAAAGCCATTATTGCTAGGGTTGAAAAATTGTGTTGTTGATGCCAAGGATCCTCTTTCACCTCTCATCTTTTCCCTACTCTCCATTTTTCCCTATCCTCCCTTTCTCATTTTTCCTATTATCCCTACCCTAAAACACTACCAAACCCTATTCTCTTTCCCCTCCTCTTATTTGTCAAATATACACCCCAAAACCCTACGTTATCAAAACCCCAAAACCCTACCCTATCAAATCCCCAAACCCTCATATATATCCCTAAACAAAACTTCTCCCCATGACCCTTATTCCCATCATATTATCCCCCTCCTAATACTCCCTTTGTTTCATTGTTCCCCTTGGTGGCAGATATCACAAACAACACCCAGCTTCATCATCATCAAAGGGGCAGCCTAAATACAGTTTATAAACAACAGTCATGGCATCTGAGGGTTCATCAGAGTATGAGTTGGAGACCCACAATGATACAGCTTCAAGAGAACAGGCTCCCCGGAGACATCATAGGAGTGGCAAACATGTTAGGGATGAGCCAAACACCCTCACTGAGTTGAAGGCATGCCTTCTTGCTATGTCATGTTTCCAGCACCTTTCATGTTTTGAATTTTTTCAAAGGGTGGAAAATGTTAGATTTCATCATGAGTTGGCCCGTGTTTTTGTGCTTCACCTACATGGAGGTCACTCTATCTTGGTCGGAGTCACCTTCACATTGACACCCGA
The DNA here is from genome assembly GCA_031772625.1 of Pinus tabuliformis. NCBI lineage: Eukaryota > Viridiplantae > Streptophyta > Pinopsida > Pinales > Pinaceae > Pinus > Pinus tabuliformis. Next base: position 808,150,994 of record CM062810.1, read on the forward strand.
AACTATCTCAGTGGCAACGGGCATACCAAATGTTGGAGAACAGTGGCATAAGAAGAAGAAGTTGGATAGGCAACACTATGAGCCTTACATTAAGGCTAGATTCTTGAGTTAGCTCACAAGAGTCTTTCCATTCAGATATTTGAAAGATGAGTATGCTCCACTCATGAAATTGATCATGAAGTACTTCAGTTGTGAGGTATGAGTGCAAAGGCCCAGATAAGGAGCTTGAAGGAAAAATTGAGCAAAGCAACAAAAGAGGAAAAAGAGCAAGATCGGCTTTGAATCTTGGCTGAAGCTTCCTTGGCACAACATAGCACTTCATAGAGGACCTCCAGCCCAAATTTCAAGAAATTTGGGGAAATTTTGGTCACATGACAAATTTTTGGGCAAAACACAGGTTTTTTCTCCCTGTGCACTAAAAATTGGGAGCTCCAAATGAAGAATGGTTTGCATTTTTGGGATCATCATGAAAAATCACGACTACTGGTGCTTCGACAAGAAATTTGGGCAAGATCTGAGTCTCCAGGAGGTCAAAAACACCCAAAAAATGACCTCTCTGCCCCTATTTTGACACACAGGAAGCAGTCTTGGGAGAATGAATATTTGGAGGGGAAAATGAGCACCAAATTCAAAAATTCCACTTGGGTTAGACAAGACAGGCTTTCCAACAGGCACACTTGGGAACATTTTGGACTCTACAAGTGCCTCAAAACAGGCTCCAAAGTGGTGTGGCGCACACAGAAAATGGCGCGGCGCATATAGGAAAAAAGCCCAATTTTACCTCTGTTTCGCGAAATTTCGATTCGCGACTTCTCCAAGTGGGCCCACTCATCTACATTTCAGTTTTTTGGCACCTAAGGTGGCATTTAAAGTATTTTCTCTCTATATTGGCTTCTATCCAAGTGGCGAAGGAAGGCAAACGGTCACCCAAGCCATTTGTCATGTTTGTAACGCTGCACCTGTAGCTGATGGTTGGCTCTTCACCTCCATTTTGTAATGATTCGAGTAACTCCCCAACCCTTGGGTGTTCTATCTCTTCATAGCACATTCTATATATTGTATGCAAACTATTTGCAAAGGGTTGGTTGGCTTGTAACTTCTGGGAGACTGTAGGAAAGAAACTATGTTTCTTCACTGTATATTTTTGACAGAGAATTAATGAAAGGCAGCGGCTCTGTTTCATGAGATTCATGTGGTTGTGAGTGTAGTAAATGTGTCTCTTATGTTTCATATGTATTTTTTAATGTTTCATAGTTCAATTCATATTCATTTCCAGTGAAATTCTCTGAGTTAGATAAGGTAGAATTCAATTTTATTGCTCTGCGTCTGGGAAAATTTCATGTTTCAGTGTTCTTCTTCTGTTGAAAAGGATTCATGTACTTATGCCCTTTTCACTCTCCTAATCAATCTCTCCATTCCGCGTTATTTCTAACTAAATTGCTACACTTTCTGCCTGTCTTGCCTCACGTGGTAATCTGTGCCTTTGTATTAAATTCTCTGTTCATTGTTGTCCGTTGGTCCCATAACATCCTAGAAGCTCAGTCATTCAAAAAAATTGTTTCTTGTATCCATATTCACTTACTAGCCTAAGATAAATATTTCACTGTAAGTCATCTCAGACCGTTTCGTTTATCCATTCATTGAGAGTGACTTGGAGAGAGCCCTCTCCTGTTCTGGTAGGGCTAGCTACCAGACTGAGCGTGGTTTGTGGTTACCCTGAATTTTGCCTTCCTTCAGCCTAGGGCAGATTTAGGTGCTAACATATCCTTTTCTCCAACATTTGGCATAAGGATTCCAAAAGCACCTCAATGATCAAGAAAAAGTACTCTGCAAATTTACAATTTGGATTCTAGTAAGAGAAAACAATTGGATTGGTTGAGAATTTGCTTAAGAATATGGTGTGTTGAATAGGGAGAGGGTGCATCTTGTAATTTTTCTTTCCTCAACCTTCAAACAAGAATGTCAAAAAATTCTTTTGTTACAACAACCTCCACTACATAGGAACCTACAGGGTATGCAAAAAGTGCTACAGGAAAGGTATGGTTCTACAGGAAGCTTGGTAGTGGACAACATTGCTCTTAATCCCTATGAAGGTGGAAATAATCATGAGAAAAAGGGTGTAGTTAAATCCACATAATTATGGGATATCATGAAAGTCATCTGAGGCATAAGAAAAGAACAATGAGGCAAGAATATGGATAGGGTTCTCAAAGGATGAGCAACAGTTTCAACAGGGGGGGTATGATGGACCTCTAAATTAGACACAAATTAAGTCCCATCTAACATTTCTTGGGCACATGAAGGCTATATTAAACCTCTCCTTCTACACTTAATAATGTTTTTTTAGCTTTAATATGTTCATTAGGAAGATTTAAAGATAATTGCATATTTGTGCCTAATATTATTTATTTTTGTAGAATATTGTGATAATATTGGGCAGATTATGAAGATTTGGAGGAGCAGATAATCTAGGGACTTGATCCCTACTACAGGAGGATCAATATTGGATAATAAATCAATAGGATATTGGTGGGCTCCAGTATTGTAGCAATAATGCTACAACTCCTGGAGCTTCCTATCTCTAATTTTATCAACCCGGTAGTTCGTAACAAACTTGGAAGCGACGGTGCTGTATGCACAAGTACTAGCTCTTGTCGCAGCTGTCACTTGGTCAGCTGGCACAAGTTCGCTAGGGCTCAAGCCAACTTCTATATGATCTCAGAAGAAGCTTTCTAAATGATGGACGAAGGCTATCTCAAAGGAAATTAACCTACTTTGCAATAATGAACTGAAAGCCAACAAAACAGGGAAACCCTAGTAAACCCTAATCTGACTAGTCTAATCTCTATGATGCAATGGTGGGAGTGAAAACTTCTAGAAATGATGCCATTACTTCAAGTGATATGAGATGCATGAATTTAAGCTACTTCTACTGAAAAGAACATTGTTTTTGTATTTTTTCTTAAGTGGTTGGAGTTATTATGATTTTGTTCCTTATTAGGGTTTGACTGTGCAGGGGTAGTTCGAAGGGAAAGAAAGCTTTGGAAAGGTCAGGAGGGCTAGGAGAGGGTCCAGGGGATCCAAAACGTCATTCCACAGAAGTCCACAACGTTCAGATGCTTGGCAACCGAGGTTACAGGTTTCTACAGGATGTCTGCAGGGGATCCTACAGGAAGCTCGGGATTTCTACAGGAAGCCTGCTAACTTCTACAGGATGTTCTGTGGTTGGAGTTTTGGGTGATGGAGGAGTGGAGGAGTTGTATGGGTGGATAGGTAGGATGGAAAGGGAACTTATGATGGCTCAGGGACAGAGATATGAGATGAGGAAAGAGTGGGTACAGTTGGTTGGTGGATAGAAGGGTGGAAGCAATGAAAAGTCCAAAAAGATGGAGCTACGTGAACAGTAGAAGTGTTGGAAGGCAAACGAGCTGAACAGAGGTTGGGTAGGTGACTTTAGGCGTGGTTGAGAAGAAGAAGAAGATAACAGAGTGATGCAACGCAGTGTAAAGGAAACAAATCTGCACAAAACCAAGAATTCATCAACCTATCCTAACTGTATTATTAAATCAACGAACAACAAGGTAAACTTCAGAGAAAAATCGTGCATGGAGTTGGAATGAAGAAATACTGCTCAAGATCAGAATGCATGGATGGATCTACGATTGAAATGACTGTGTTGCAGCTTGAATGAAAGTGTATGACTGCGTTTTTTGGTGGCTGGTACGGTCTACACCCCCAATCTCTAAACAAAGATGGCAGTGAGTGCACTGTCAGCCTTTTCTTGGAGCTCTAATGAATGTTGATCCTCCTACTCTAATCTAAGCAACTAAAAACACTTGAACCGTAAACTAATCCTACTCAATCACATAAAAGAAATCAAATCAGCAGACTGTAATTTCTAAATGCATGTCAAAACAGAGGAATAAAGTGCTGAAAAGAAAGACAAGTAACAATACAAGGAAGAGGAGGTCTATTGCTCTCAGGTTGGGCCCTAACCTGAGAGCTATAGCTCCCTTAAAAACTCAGAATTGAATCCAAATATGCCTGCCTTTATTGAATAATCATGAGTCTAATAACATGCCAAAACTGGCTTACAAAGAGCAAAAACCGAGCTGTAGCTCGTGCTTAGAAATTGCAACCGTAGTTCAAAAGTTCAAAAATCTCCTATCAAAGGCTACGGCCTTAATATTTATACATGATGAGGATCCAGCTGGCTTCCTCAATACGTGGAGCTTGGTTGTCCAACTGAAAGTCAAACTGCTGTAAACTGTTGTTCCTGTAGAATCCGTTGGCTGCCTTTAAGCTCGGTGGGGAAAGCTGTTGGAGCTCGGAGTTAGGGTGGAGATCACGAGGGAGGTCATTAAGGCTGTAGACAACCTCCCTATAAACCTGCAATGCCACCTTTGTTGTCTCCTTGTCTCCTTCTGCGTGGTCTTTGCTCCCTTAAATGCCAAAAAACCTGAAATCATCATGTATTAGCCACATAGATATAATGCCTGCCCTTCTTCCTACAAATAACACGAATATACCAAGAAATGAATGCATAAGTGATAAAAGATGAAGGGTTGAGCAAGGTAAGTAGGCCAAATGAGCCCAAATTGTTACCAAAAATTGGGGCTCATCATCACCCCCCAGCTAAAATATTTTCTCATCCTTGAGCAATTTTGCCCCAGCTCCTTGTCCTTGGCCGAGAACTAGGCGCCAGAATACGCTCTTTCTTTCCTACTTTTGGTGGCTCTGCCTGTTCTGCCCTTGGTGGCGATGAGGGTGTCGCTCCTTCACTCTTCTCTGTTTTCTTGACCTTGAGCCGGGCTTTTGAAGCCGATTGGTCTATCCTTCTTTTCCAAGTAGTTGTTTTTGGGCTCCCCCTCTCGTAGGTGACCGATATCTTCGAGGGGGACCTCTCACTGGGTGAAGTAGGGGCATCCCCTGTAGTGATTTGGCTGCTGGATGGGGGCTGTGGCTTGCCCGTCTTTATTCTCGAACTTCTTCGAACTTCAAAGTATAGAGGGGTCTCCCTCTTTCTCTTTTATTTTGGCTTAGGTGGCGTGCTGAGGCCAGCTAGTACAGCTGTTGCCTCCCTTTCACGAATATCAGCCTTCTTCTCCTTGGGTTTCACCTTTTCAGGGCTTCCTGTAGAAGACCCTGTTTTAGCCAATTTCGGGCTTCCTGTAGAAGACCCTATTTTGGTAATTTTCGGGCTTCCTGTAGAAGACCCTGTTTTGGTAATTTTCGGGCTTCCTGTAGAAGCCTGTTTCTGCTTTCCTGTAGACACAGGTGTCACCACCTTGGCTTGCTTTGCTGCATGGGTTTTGCTTTTTGGTTTGGTTGCGGGTGCTGATGAGGTACTTGTGCTGATGTGGACCTTCTCAGCTTTGTCCGTTCTGCTCTGCAACCTTTTCTCTCTTGCTGACAAGATGGGTGTGTCACCTTTTTCCTCAGCATCCCTTTTCTTTTGTTTCTTCTCTTGCTTTTTCTTCTGCACTGTGGTCGGGGTCTTCTGGCCTGTTTCTTTCTTTCCCGCGGCCACTGTTTATTTCTCCTCACTGCTGGAGGAACCAGTTTCCTCGGTCAACATCTTTATGTCTCCATCTCTTGTCAAATTTCTGAATGCTTCCCATGAGAGGGGAACCTTATATGAATGAAGCGCATCCTCCTCAAGAAGTTTGATCAATCCATGGTGGGCTACCTGATCTGGTATGCCTTCTTTTAACTTTGTGGCACACTCAATTAGAGACTGTAGCAGGAAATAAGGGATGCTCAGTTTATTTTCTACAGGAAGATCAATCTGGTGCCTCAATTCAGTGAGCAACCGAAAGTGATACCCGTACACAATGCTAAAACGGCCTTCACAGGTTACATACTTCATGATCTGTAGGCTAACTTCATTCCATGGTGGCAGCAAACTGGTTCTACGCACCCCATTTTTGTCCTCCGTGAATTCCTCCTCAGGTGGAAAGAATTCTTTCTTTGCCTGCTAGCTCAACTTCCTTTCTTCCTTATCCCATGGAAAACCCATTGGAAGTTCAGTAATTCGACTGATATATTGCGGGGTGAGCTTGAGGCTTAGGCCCCTGAAGTTCACGGTGGCCAATGTTTTGGATTTCGGCCTCAAAGCTTGTAAAAATTCTTCTGCCACTTCGTCATCATAACCCTGCAACTTGTCACAAAAGGATATCCATTGTGCTCATGTGAAGAGCTCCACCACCTCCTGGTTTTCTCTTAACTTTGATGAATCAGTGGGTTCCCGTCTAATAAACCCACCCGGCATGATAAAAACTGTTGCTAGAGGTGGCGAATGCGGAAGAAATTTAGCTTACTGAGACAGAGCATAGAATTACGCTTTTGTTGTGCAAATAATCCACAAAACTTATCCCTGAGGACCTTAACACAGTTTAATTACACTATCATCCTGTAGAACGACAGTCTATGCACAACAGACAACACTTGCAACAACTTTCTACGACCAGACTGTAGACGACGATTCTGCCACCTTTAAAAACCAATTGCATGGAGAGTTCAGGGTTACCTTTTTATCTGCCACCTTTTTACGTGAGGAACCCGCCTTCCTGTAGAAACAGCTTTCCTGTAGGAGCAGCGCGTGATTCCTGGGGAAGACTGCAGTTGGTCTGCGCTCTCGGTGTTGCTTCACAGACGTTCTGATAGCCAAAGGCTCGAAGTTTCGAACTGCAGAGGGATCTGAATGTTCACTCGAGCTTCAAACGGTGAATGATAAATGCATGCGGGCAATCTAGCCGATTAGATTTGAATCGGCGGAATCCGTGGCGCGGGGGTGAGCTGTCCCCGCCGGACCGTTGGATGACGTCGTTCCATCATTTGTCTGCGAGTTCACTTACTACCGCATCATCCCTCCAGCAGATCCGCTGCCGTTTCTTCTGCTAAATCCGTTTTTCCCGATGGGGATTGTTCTCACATGTGTGCTGCCCATTCCTTTTGTCACGGCCGCCACCCAAACATCTGACTGGACCATTAACCGGCCGACGTGGCCAGTCAACTGGCCATACAGCCGCTCAACCCATTCACTTCACACTTTGCAAGCAATTCAAAGTAAAATTCGTGCAATCTGACGGAAGAAAGGGTCGAGACACTTACCTGCGCGGCTGCAACACGATTTTTCAGGTTTTGGACGATGATGAATGGATCCATCTGCTGCTGGTGAATTTGCACAGGCCCGAAGGTTCACGTTTACAGGCTGCCGACGATGGAGTTGATGCTTGGCTGCATGCGTCCGCGTTCATTGCATATGGCCAGCTCTGTGAATAGTATACACTCTAGCGGGCTTAACTGTTACAGGACTCCCGCGGGATGTCTTGTAACAGTTCTTCCTCCTTGGGTGCATGCTGCACGACGAAGGATCTGGCCGCCCGATCACGCTCCCAGGGCTTCTGGATGACTGGGATGGATATGGTATGAGATCTCAGCGTTTTTTTCATTTGAAAATTGCTTTTTCTTGATAACTCATCGATCTGCTTTGCTGGTGCAGGTAACTTCGTTGCATGTCGACAAGGAGGGCAGGACGAGGTGACAACAATGTGCAAGGGAGATAACGATAGCTTGCATGCGTCCAAACCGATCCTTAGTCGTTAGATCTCCTCATAAAATGGATTCTGGGCCGTCCTGAACTTCTACAGGAAGTTTCCTGTAGAAATACAGAGCTTCCTGTAGAAAGGTTGCGTTTCCTGTAGAGAGTCTGCACCTTCCTGTAGAAAATCTGCATCTTCCTGTAGAAAATTTGCGTCTTCCTGTAGAAAATCTGCGTCTTCCTGTAGAAGACTCAAGCCGTAATAAAATTGCACATACCTTGGAGAAAGTGAGTATTCTTGGAGGAGGTGCTGGTGAGGTCTCCTGACAGCATGATAAGGATCCTTGGCTTTGAGTTGAGAGGCTTCCTCTCCTCCATAGAACACCTGCAACCTGCATGCAATTTTACATTATGAATTTGCTGACCTTGTTTTTTCTTTTTTTTTTTTTGAAAGATAACAGGGGCGCCTCATTGAGGTTTTCACCCTTGCCATCTGCCTTAAGCGCCTCAAAGATGTTTTCACTCAAGGATCTTTTTTCAAATCTCTTTTTTTTTTTTTTTTTGAAAGACAATAGGGGCGCCTCAATGAGGTTTTCACCCCTACCACCTGCCTTGGGCGCCTCAGAAAGGTTTTCACCCAACGATCTTTATTATTTTTTCTTTTCTTTTTCTTTTTTTTTAGATCTTTCAGGGTATGCCCAAAGGAGAGGTAGAACCCTTCTCTATGACCAACACTGATTTCTCCATAGTTTTGATGAACTCTTGTCTTGAGAGAGGCTTCCTGTAGATCTTCAATCGATGCCCATTGACAAGCATGGGGATGGCTTCCTCATCAATGGTCCGAATAAGAACAGATCCATTGTCATGACATTTTTCCACTGCATATGGTCCTAGCCATCTGGTTCTCAGCTTCCCCTTGAAATCTTTGTATCTGGAGTCATACAACAAGGCCCAATCTCCCGGCTGAAATTGCTTGTCATGGAGATGTTGGTCATGCCACACCTTTCTCTGAAGTTGAACCACTTCTGAGTGAAGGAGGGCCTGCATTCGGTGCTCATCCAGTCCATTCAGCTGCAATAACCTTTCTTGTTGTGCATGGCTGAGATCTAGGTCCAGCTGAGCTGCCATCCTCAAAGTGTTGTATTCAAATTCAATGGACAGCAAAGCTTTCTTCCCATAGACCAGCTCATAAGGTGTGAAGCCGGTGGTGGTCTTCCAGGTTGTGTTGTAAGCCCATGTGGCCTCAACCAGGCGATCTGCCTAGTCCTTTCTGCTGCTGCTCACCACCTTAGTCAAGATCCCTTCTAATGCTCTATTGGTGACTTCCACCTGCCCATTTTCTTGAGGGTGATAGGGGGTGGAAGTCCTATGCTTGATCTTGTGGTGAGCTAGTAAGTCTTCAACCAGGTTGGATGTGAATTGGCTCCCTTGATCGGTGACTAGCTCTCTTGGGTAGCCAAACTTGTAGAAGATGTTTTCTCTTAAGAACTCGGCCACCTTTTCTTCTGTTGCTGCTTTGATTGCTTTAGTCTCTGCCCACTTTGTCCGGTAGTCAGTACACACAATGATGTAAGACCTTTGCCTCGAAGGAGGGTTGATTGGACCCACAAAGTCCATGCCCCACTTCTCAAATGGCTCAAGAGTCACTTGAGGTTGGAGATGCATCTCATCCCTTTGAGTCGGTTTCCCCATTCTTTGGCATTGGTCACATTGGCTGATATATCTTCTGACATCTTGATGAAGTGTGGGCCAATAGTAGCCTGCCTGCAGGATCTTGAAGGCAGTTCTCTTCGCTGCAAAATGTCCTCCACAAGGCCCATCATGACAGGTGAGGAGGATATCAAAGACTTCCTCCTCCCTTACACAACGCCTTAAGATCTGATCGGGGCCAAGCTTGAACAGATTGCCCCCGATCCAAGTAAATGAGGCACTTTTTCTGATGATTCTGCTCTTCTCTCTTGAAGATAGGTGCAGAGGGAACTGTGCTGAAACAAGGTAGTTTGCTATATCAGCAAACCATGGAGAGAGTGCTGAGATAGCAAACAGATGTTCATCAGGCATCTGGTCATCCACTGTTCCATCCTCATCTGCAGACAAATCCAATCTAGATAAAAAGTCAGCAACAACATTTTCTTTACCTGGTTTGTCAACAATGGTCAAATCAAACTGCTGCAACAAAAGTAACCATCTAATAATACGAGCATTCACATCTGGTTTATTCATTAAATATCTAATTGCAGCACGGTCAGTATGTACAAATGTTTGATAGCCATTGATATAATTTCGGAACTTGTTCAGTGCATGGACCACAGCCAAAAACTCTTTCTCAGTCACGGTGTAATTCAGTTCAGCTTTGGACAAGTTTTTACTAACAAAGTAAATGGCATATGGAAGTTTTTGTTCAACTTGTCCTAAAGCTGAACCTATGGCTTTGTTCGAGGCATCAGTGTGGATGTGGAAAGGTAGGCCCCAGTTTGGACCTCTCAAGATTGGGGCTGACACCAACTTGTCCTTTAATTCATTCAAAGCCCTCTGACAATCATCAGTCCACTTAAACTCCACATCGTTTGCCAACAGGCCAAACAATGGCGAGGCTAGCTTGCTGAAGTCCTTAATGAATCTCCTGTAATACCCTGCTAATCCTAAGAAACTCCGAACATCCCTTACCTTTTTAGGAGGTGGAACCTTCTTGATGAGAGCAATTTTGTTAGGATCCACCTGTAACCCTTGGCAAGAAATGGTATGGCCTAGCACAGTCCCTTCAGTCATCAGGAATTCACATTTTTCAAGGCTAAGGGACAGGTTCATCTCAATGCATTTGGTTAGGACTTTTCCCAGATTGGACAATGCTTCCTGGAAATTGGCCCCATAAGGAGTGAAGTCATCCATATAGATTTCCACTGCATCATGGACAAGCTCCGAGAAGATGCTCAAGACAGCTCTCTGGAAGGTAGCAGGAGCATTGCATAGCCCAAAGGGAAGAACTCGGTAGGCAAAGGTACCCCAAGGACAAGTGAAGGTGGTCTTATCTTGGTCTTCCGGGCTGATTTGGATCTGGTTGTACCCACTAAACCCATCCAGGAAAGAGAAGAACTTCTTTCCTGCCAGTCCATCCAACACTTGATCTATGAAAGGTAGAGGGAAATGGTCTTTCTTGGTAGCTTTGTTCAGTTCTCGGTAGTCCACACAGATTCTCCATTTCCCATTCTTCTTTGGAACCAACACCAGAGGGGACACCCATTCACTATCTGAGATGGGGTAAATGAATCCGGCATCCAACAGTTTTTGCAATTCTTCCTTGACAATGTCCTTAAGGGCTGGATTCATTCTCCTCTGAGGTTGCCTAACTGGTTTACAACCCTCTTTGATGTATATGTGATGGGTACAAACCGAGGGATGGACTCCTTTCATCTCCTTATAGCTCCAAGCAAAAGCATCTAGGTGACTGGCCAACAGGCTACACAGCTCCTTTTCCTGGGAAGGAGATAGGGAGGAGCTGATCTTTAACGTTCTCTCAGGGCCGAACTCCACATTTTTGACTCTGGGAGTGACAGGGTTGGTCGTACAAAGATCCACTAAGGTGCTGGCTTGGGCATCCTCCACCAATTTTTCTAAGGATAGTGCACTGGAAGGTGGATTCTGGATCAAGGTCTCAATCAAGTCATCCTCGGTTGGGGGGTCTCTTCTAGCGGTATCTAGGGTGCACAAAGGTGCTGAGTATACTTCATCCTCTTCTCCTTCCTCTAACCAAAGTGGTAAGTCATGCTCTAAGGAAGGTTGTGCAGGAGGGTATAGGACTAGCTGCTTGGACATAGGACCATTTTTGATGGTCATATTTCCTGCACGACAACTTATGTAAGCATCTGCAGTGGCTAACCAAGGCCTTCCCAAAATAAGAGGATATCCAGTAAGCTTTGCCTTGGGTTGCAAAACCAAGAAATCTGTAGGGTATTCCCAAGAGTCGACAGAGACCAAGACATCCTCCACAATCCCTTCGGGAGTCACAGTGGAGCGATCTGCTAGTTGCAGAACTGTCGGGGTTTTCCTCAAGGAACCCTGAAGATTGAGTTTGAGCATGGTATCCCTGGTCATCACATTAATGGCAGCCCCCAAATCAATCAAAGTGTGAGGTATGATGATGCCATTGATGTGGACATCTACTACAGGACTCCCAGGATCTAGATACTTTGGGCAGATGACTTGTCCTAACATAAGGTCAGACAGTTATCCTAAGACATTGATGGTTGAAGCATCTCTCTTTCGCCTGCCTGGGTGTTTGAAACACTTTTCCTTAACCAGTTTGTTGTATATTGGCACGTCCTTGATGGCTTGGAGAAGTGGTATTTTCACACACAACTACTTGAGCTCACCCAGAAGCTCATCCTCCTCTGGGTTGGGTTGTGTGGTGGCTGTTAGTCTCTCAGGAAAGGGTGGAATAGCCTTTGGTTCACTTTCCTGTTTATCTTCCTCATCCTCTGGGGGAGGAGGTTGGCGATCTGGAAGAGTTTTGCTAGATCGAAGATTGATCTCCTAGATCTCCACAGCATAAGTAGGGCATGATGTTTCCCCAGTGTATACCTGCTGGGCCTGTCTATTGTTGGGGTTCGGGTTCGGTTGAGCAGGTATTTGAGGTTGCCTTGGAGGAGCAGGAGGTAATGGTTGAGGTTGAACTGGTGGTGGAGGCAAAATGGTAGGAGGAGTGTTGTATTGGGGCCTCCACCCCGACTGAGGTGCATTCCACTGAGGTTGTGGCTGGGCATGTGAGTGATAAGAATGAGTAGTGGGTTGAGTAGGGTACTGAGGTGGATAAGACCATGGAGGAGGCATAGACCAGGAAGGATGAGCAGGGGGACCCCAGGAAGGCATAGGAGTCGATTGGTTGGGGCTGTAATAAGCTTGAGGTGCCCCTTGCATCCCCTGCTGGTAAGGTCTAGGTCCTTGTGGCCTCCTTTGGTTGAGGTAATAGAGAGGTTCAGTGGGAGCTTCTGTCCCTTGGTACATGGCTTTAAATCCAGGTAAGGTTGGACATTGGTTTGTGGGATGGTCCTCCTCACAAACGAAACACACTTCAACCGAATGCAATGGACATTCGTTCTTAGGGTGTCTCCTGGTACATCTAGGGCAGAAGATAGCCAAGGCTCTCTCAGCTTCTTCCTTCTTATGCTGGATCCTGAATGTGTCCAGCTGCATGGCAATGGTCTGTGTCACCTCACTCTTAAGATCTTCCAATTGATTTGCAAACTCATTTTTGGAGAAAGGGACACCAGTTGAGAGGAGGTTTCCTCTACCTCGTTTCCGAGCTGCCCTGGAGTGGTTTCTAAACACAGTCTTGATGTCCTCATAAGGCAGTTGGTAAATGTCCAACCTAGCTAACATGTGAAGGGTATCTAAGAGGTCTTCAGGGACTCCTCGGAGCAGGACCAACTTGAGGGATTCAGGGTCAAGTGTGCACCTGGCCCGCTTATAACTAAGTTGGAACCTCGCCTCATAATCCTCTAAGGACTCATCATTTCCCATGGTCATCCGAAAGATTTCTCCCTTGGTTTCCTTGGACCTACAGTAGTCACGGTACTTGGTATTGAAAGCTTGCTGCATCTGAGCCCAAGTAGTGATACTATTCCCAGGTAAGCCCATGAACCAGCGTAATGTTGCATCCTTAGGAGTGGAAGGGAAGAGTTTCAGCTTCTGCTCATCTTCAGTATAGTCATAGGTTCTACAAAGGACAGCAAACTCAAACAGGAAGGTATCAGGATCTTCAGTAGTCAGTCCATGGAAGTGAGGTAAAGTGGAGGGGCTAATGTTCTTCATTTTCATCTCTCCATTGGTCTCTCGGATGGGGAAGGCACCTTCTATTCTCTCATCTTCTCTTCTATTGTCAGCCATAGCTTCAGATGGGATGGTCTTTAATTCTTCTTCTGCTATAGGATCTTCGTATATCTCAGGAGGTTCTCCTATAGGTTCTTCTGGATCACTGTCACCGAAGAAGAGAGAAGGGTGACTCAGTGATGTGGTGGGGGTGTTGGGTAAGAATTTGCCTGTTTTATCTCGATTCCTACGAGGCATGAAATGGAAAGGCTTTTTTTTTTTTTTTATTGCTTTTGTTTTTTCTTTGGTACTTGCAAAAATGAAACAGATTGATCTACAACTAACTATCTTACTGAAATAAAGATGTAGAATTAAATTGAAAGCATGAAAGAACTAATCTACTTTGCTCAAATGAAATTGCAGGAATGGAAATGCTAGTCTACGCTTGCAGAATTGAAACACTAATCTACGCTTGCAGAATTGAAATGCTAATCTATGAAAGCAGGAAATGCTAATCTATAAAAGTAGGAAATGCTAATCTATGAAAGCAGGAAATGTCTATGCTACTTTTGCAGAATGGAAATGAAATAAACTACTTAGCAGAAGGCAAGAGTAAGAAAATAGAAGAAAAGCAACAATTACTAATACTCTGACGCTTCCTCGGCAACGGCGCCAAAAAGATGGTGGGCTCCAGTATTGTAGCAATAATGCTACAACTCCTGGAGCTTCCTATCTCTAATTTTATCAACCCGGTAGTTCGTAACAAACTTGGAAGCGATGGTGTTGTATGCACAAGTACTAGCTCTTGTCGCAGCTGTCACTTGGTCAGCTGGCACAAGTCCGCTAGGGCTCAAGCCAACTTCTATATGCTCTCAGAAGAAGCTTTCTAAATGATGGACGAAGGCTATCTCAAAGGAAATTAACCTACTTTGCAATAATGAACTGAAAGCCAACAAAACAGGGAAACCCTAGTAAACCCTAATCTGACTAGTCTAATCTCTATGATGCAATGGTGGGAGTGCAAACTTCTAGAAATGATGCCATTACTTCAAGTGATATGAGATGCATGAATTTAAGCTACTTCTACTGAAAAGAACATTGTTTTTGTATTTTTTCTTAAGTGGTTGGAGTTATTATGATTTTGTTCCTTATTAGGGTTTGACTGTGCAGGGGTAGTTCGAAGGGAAAGAAAGCTTGGGAAAGGTCAGGAGGGCTAGGAGAGGGTCCAGGGGATCCAAAATGTCGTTCCACAGAAGTCCACAACGTTCAGATGCTTGGCAACCGAGGTTACAGGTTTCTACAGGATGTCTGCAGGGGATCCTACAGGAAGCTCGGGATTTCTACAGGAAGCCTGCTAACTTCTACAGGATGTTCTGTGGTTGGAGTTTTGGGTGATGGAGGAGTGGAGGAGTTGTATGGGTGGATAGGTAGGATGGAAAGGGAACTTATGATGGCTCAGGGACAGAGATATGAGATGAGGAAAGAGTGGGTACAGTTGGTTGGTGGATAGAAGGGTGGAAGCAATGAAAAGTCCAAAAAGATGGAGCTACGTGAACAGTAGAAGTGTTGGAAGGCAAACGAGCTGAACAGAGGTTGGGTAGGTGACTTTAGGCGTGGTTGAGAAGAAGAAGAAGATAACAGAGTGATGCAACGCAGTGTAAAGGAAACAAATCTGCACAAAACCAAGAATTCATCAACCTATCCTAACTGTGTTATTAAATCAACGAACAGCAAGGTAAACTTCAGAGAAAAATCGTGCATGGAGTTGGAATGAAGAAATACTGCTCAAGATCAGAATGCATGGATGGATCTACGATTGAAATGACTGTGTTGCAGCTTGAATGAAAGTGTATGACTGCGTTTTTTGGTGGCTGGTACGGTCTACACCCCCAATCTCTAAACAGAGATGGCAGTGAGTGCACTGTCAGCCTTTTCTTGGAGCTCTAATGAATGCTGATCCTCCTACTCTAATCTAAGCAACTAAAAGCACTTGAACCGTAAACTAATCCTACTCAATCACATAAAAGAAATCAAATCAACAGACTGTAATTTCTAAATGCATGTCAAAACAGAGGAATAAAGTGCTGAAAAGAAAGACAAGTAACAATACAAGGAAGAGGAGGTCTATTGCTCTCAGGTTGGGCCCTAACCTGAGAGCTATAGCTCCCTTAAAAACTCAGAATTGAATCCAAAGCTGCCTGCCTTTATTGAATAATCATGAGTCTAATAACATGCCAAAACTGGCTTACAAAGAGCAAAAACCGAGCTGTAGCTCGTGCTTAGAAATTGCAACCGTAGTTCAAAAGTTCAAAAAGCTCCTATCAAAGGCTACGGCCTTAATATTTATACATGATGAGGATCCAGCTGGCTTCCTCAATACGTGGAGCTTGGCTGTCCAACTGAAAGTCAAACTGCTGTAAACTGTTGTTCCTGTAGAATCCGTTGGCTGCCTTTAAGCTCGGTGGGGAAAGCTGTTGGAGCTCGGAGTTAGGGTGGAGATCACGAGGGAGGTCATTAAGGCTGTAGACAACCTCCCTATAAACCTGCAATGCCACCTTTGCTGTCTCCTTGTCTCCTTCTGCGTGGTCTTTGCTCCCTTAAATGCCAAAAAACCTGAAATCATCATGTATTAGCCACATAGATATAATGTCTGCCCTTCTTCCTACAAATAACACGAATATACCAAGAAATGAATGCATAAGTGATAAAAGATGAAGGGTTGAGCAAGGTAAGTAGGCCAAATGAGCCCAAATTGTTACCAAAAATTGGGGCTCATTAGATATTATGGAATTATTGCACAAATTATGGAGCTCCAATAATTGAGAAAATCTAGGAATGTGGTCTCTGTCAATTAATGCAGATTCCTATTGTTGGGAACCAGATCCACTATTTGAGGGATTTTGGAGGGGAAAGTTTCCTCCTTTCAATAATAATGCTTCATAATCATTTTGTATAAGTACCAATTCGAATTTTCCTCTAGGGACATGGATTTTTTAGTCTTCTTGTGGAGAAAACTTGTATTTTTGCAGCTCCACTTTCATTTCTAGCAGAGGTGTACTTGGATTGATTCAATTAATGAAGTTTGGTGTCATTTTTAGCTTCTAAAGCTTGTTCTCCTTCATAGGACCCTAAGTATCCTTGGGCTTGGCCACACCAGGAGCCTCAAATCCCTTTTGGATAATTTGGTTTTCTTCTCTTTACTTCTTATTCACATGCATCTCTTGTTCTTGTTTTTCCTATTTCTACATTTAGAATTGGTGATTTCTTGTCATAGGATTGGGTTAAATGGTTGAAGTGAGCTCTTTTGCAGGTTATTTATAGAGTCACAAGCATGATTTTATCCTTGGAACAAATTTGGAAGGTCATATTAATCATTGATCTACTTGTATTATTTTACTTATTCACAAATCTAGAATTTCTAGAAGTCCCTTGTAGCAAATAGTAGTAATTTTAGGATATTTTTTAAAACATGGTAATGAGCTTAAATTGAGTTTATTCCACTTATATTGGGTCATATAAACATTCAATTTACTAAAAAAAATTCCCCATTTCATTTTCACTTGATTAGGTTAGGCATTTGATAGGTTAACTAGCTCACTAGTTTTTGAATTTCTAGATTTTAGATTAGTAATTTTCTGCTATTTTTTATCACGTGTGAACAAGGGTATTTTGGATTCTAGTTGGAATGGAGACATAATATATCCTACTCAATAACAAAAATTTTCCCATCCCATTTTGATTTGATTTACTTGGTCATTCAGTGAGTTATCTCCTCATGTAGCAATTTTGTCTTCTCTTGTAGCAAATATGTCCCTTCTTGTAGCAAAACTATAACACCACTTTCTATCATCAGTTTTGATCCCTGCTGCAACTATGACTTAGTCTAGATAAATAATTACCCCCAGATATGATTTTATGATTAGGGGAAGCTCCTAAGCCACCCCAACCCTTCCTTTTATTCACTGCAAAAACATAGTAGACTTAGTTTCTTTATCACAAGGATGATGCAAGTAAGTTACTAATTTACAAGCAAGTGTGAACTAGGTAGATGGTACATGAAATTCTGATTGGTAGTTTGATGAATTATGCAAGATCAAATAATTTTCATTCTGCAAGTAGATTAACCTTTTTCCTTTCATGAATTGATTAGTTAGCATTTACAAGTTGAGTAAGTAGCATTTCCATTTCTTGCTAATAGAGTAATAATTTCGTTTTTTCAATTAGTTTAGGCTTTGATTTCATGAAATTCACTCCATTACATCATATCAACAAAATAATTACACATTGTATGTTGCACATATAGTGTCGATACCTCCTAATTTTGTATGAACCTCAGGTTGATAATTAAAGTTCGTAGTCTTGGGAGTTGCAACATTCTTATTGCAATACTGAGGCTCATTAACTGTAATCACTCATTGTATCATGCATTTCTCTGTCTTGTCTCCCTCTATTCATTTTACAGTTCTAGTTCATACTAAGACTTTCCTTAAGTCACTATGAACCTAAACTATGCAATCATGGTCTCCCTCTCCCTTGAACCTTGCACACTACTCAATTCTAGTCAGAAAGCTCATCACATTGTCTCTTGCACTTTCCCACTGTGTTGGACCCTGAAGATCCCCTCCTTATAGCGCATTGCATAGTTCTAGTAAGCAGTGGTGCCTTCCCTCAACCACTATTGAGCTCAAATATTCATTCCTAAACACGCATTTCCTCCTCAGTCCTTACACAGTTCCATTACAAATAACTTCTTCCATGATCACAATAGGGATAGAATAGATGATTTCCAGACTAATCTTGCCTTCTCATGAGTGAACTTCATAGGCAGGTGTACCATCTCATATGGGAAAATTGATTCTAAAGGAATAGGACATCGGGCTTGGTATTTGGTGGAGATCAAATTTCCACTTAGACCTTCCTTTCACGCATTGAATATCCAGTTCTAGGACCACCTAAAGCAGAGAGAGAGAGAGGCAAAGGCAATAGAGGCGGTAGAAACTGCAGCTAAGGCAGCTTCCGGACCAGGTGACCTAGTAGTGGCAGAGTCAGTAGCTTACCTTGTTGAACTACCTGAAGCACTAGGTTGGGTATGAGGTAGGATAAGTGAGTCTCAGGTAGGTGAGTAAAGGTGGGTTGTTAGAGTCAAAGAAAAGTGCAACAAGTAGGGCTCTTCCTCTCAAGCACAAAGAAGCACTTGTAGAGAAGGACCACAAAGAGAAACCATCATAAGGACATAAATATATCCTGGACCCTGATAGAATGAAGACATTTCAAGATGAATCAGAAGGTTCCCATACTGATCCAAGCCATTGGAGGGTGAAGATTAAGTACAGATCATATCTACCATCAAGAGTACAAGACATAGTAGCAAGAATAGAAACTTGGCATTGCTACATCATCATGAATTTCCATGTCATCGCTACCAAGTCATGGCTTATACAAGTGTCATCACATAGTCCAATGGTGTCAATGTGTCTTGCAACATGATGTGGAATGTAATTATGTATTTTCAAGGAAAATGACAAAATTTAAATGTCTGGGAGTCAAAGAGTCACATGTGGAATATGAAAAGTCACATGTGGATCAAAGAGTCAATAGAAGTTCAAATGTCACTTAGGAGTCCAAAATTCATGAGGGTAACTCAACTAGAGTCATAGGAGATATGAAGGGTCATTAATATTTCTATAAAAGAAATCTCATAACTCAAGCAAATGGATTTTGGAGGCATATACGTAGGAGAGCTAACTCTCGATTCTTTCCATAACAAAGAAGATCATTCCTTGGAGAAGCAAGAAGTGACTTAATGTTCCACTATTGCAACTAGTGTCTCACCATTGTAATTGTGTACTTGGATCTTTCACTTAATTATTAGAAGCTCATTGAGCCAACACATTTTCATACATGTATCATGAATGTTGTGAGACTATTATTTAGATGTTTTTGGTATATGTTATGTTGATATGTACTAAAGAAATTTAACTATTTCATTGTCTTTGGTGTTCATCTTATTGAATGTGTGTTGTAGTTTATTTAATGATAGTTGTGTCTGTGTGAACTATTTCGCTAGATAACTAAAAAATATTTCCTTGCTTTCATGTGCCTCTCTTAGGATAGTACTATTACTTTCCTTCTAGAGGCTCACTCTTTATTCCCACTCGTGAAAGCATTCTTTATAGATTGCAATTAGTGTTTCACAATGTCAACTTACTTGTTGATTTCAAAGGTTATGTGCATACTCTCTTATGTTATTCATTGTAGCCAAGGAAAACCTTAGAGTTATGGTGGTCGGGTCAATACTATGGATGGGGATCCTACTCCAAATGGTGTGAGGTCTAATTGGGACTTCACATCAGGGAGTCTGCCTTGTATGTTGGCAGTATCTAGCACCGTCAACACTACCACATATACCCAGTGATATCCTCTTTGTCTCATCCAAATTTCATAATCTAAAACATCTCAGAAATAAAGTTATAGAAAAATGACAAAGTAAATTGTTTGAAGCATGTTTCATGAGCATTCAGAAACATTGAATTCCTCAAATAATATCTCCAAAATTGTAGTAAAACAGGGTCTAAATTTGTTCCACAGGTTCCTTGATATCACTCCTTTGTCAACTCCAAATTTTAGACTCTGAAACATCACATAAAGAAAGATATAGCAAATATAACAAGCTGACTTGTTTGAAGAAGATTTGTTTAACTATCTCCAAAGTTATAGCTAAGAAGGGTCTAAAACTTGAATCATAGGTACATGTATATTTTATATCTTTATCCTCCAAGTTTCACTGTTTAAAACATCCCCAAAAAAATTTATAGTTTAAATTCCTACTTGTACTTTGGTTGGATTATCTTGACAAAATATTCCATATCACCTCATTGCTATGGAATTAGAGGGAGTTTCATATAACGTTGGAAAGGTATCAGAATAATATTTCCAAACATATACCTTATACTACCATTCAAGCTAGGTAATTGGAGTAAAAGTGCCTTCAAAGATAGGGTATTCAAATGGGGCCTACTTGTACTTTGACCGTGTCATCTTGTTAAAATATTTCATATCTCCTCATTTTTTTTGGAGTTAGGAGTGTCATATACCATTGGAAAGGTATCGTAGTAATATTTTCAATCATATATATTATTTCTCCCATTTTAAATAAGGTAATTTGAGGTCAAATGCATTCAAAGATAAGGTATCTAAGTGGGACATCAAAAATCCGAAAACAATATTTCCAACAATCTTCATTTTCCAATCTTTATATTGGACATAAGTAGGCTCCCCCTGTCTTTGACATAAATGACAACAATATTTCCAACAAAAATCGTACCACATATATGACATTGGTAACTTAAAAATTGATAAGGCAATGAGGAAACTGTCAATAATTCAATTGAAGGGGAAATTAAGTTAACGATCCTAGCTATTCAAAATGGGAGTATAAATGTGAAGAAATTATTGTAAATTATCAAATAAGTGGCATACAAATTTTGTAAGTATGCATACAACCTCTCCTAAGATTCAACAAATAGTGTAAGGGATGGACTTATGCCACTTTAGAAATAAAGTCAGGTAAAGCTTCCAACACTTCTCATTTATGTGCCCATCCACATCACAATGTTTGTAATTCCTATTAGGATCTCTTCCTTTGGATCATGGATAAAATATTCTTGCCTTTTGTCCTACTCATCTCTTCTTGGGACTTTTGTTGTTGGCTCTTCTTGGATTTTCACTCATTGTAGAGAGCTTTCTTGCTTGTCTCATTTATTCATTTCACATTGAAACACTATAATTTCTTTTGGATATATCTAAATAGGCCTTTAAGGTACCTCAAAACCATCCCTACTCTTCCGAAGAGATACATATTTTGATGGGTCTTTCCAAAATTATTATGTGTATTATTATACACCTTATCCTTGTTCTCACCAAAGGTACTACCATTTCATGAGTTGCTCCTTTTTGTAGCTTATGGGATAAAATTGCACTTTCAACAAAGCATTGAAATCCTCCTCTTATTCTGTAACCATGGGCTTCCCTTAGAGAAATTTTGAAGTCTGAAATGGGCCTCCTAAGGAATATTATAAAATAATAATGGAAATCATAAAGAAGATTAAATTACCTCATCAATTTTGGAGGGAAAAAAAAGAAGAAAAAACTACTTTTTCAACTTGTATTTTCAACTTATCTCCCTATGATTTTACTCAAATTTCGAGTGGGGGCACTCTTTGGATGCATAATATAATATCCAATGAGTACCCATGTTGCATACTTTATATGGACCCTACTACACGAAAAATGTGAAATACATAAAAGAGTGTGATTGCAATCATGTTTTTCTATCTATTCACTTTCTTCAGGTAGTAGGGTCCATCGAAAGTATGCAACATGAGTACTCATTGGATGCAAAATTAAATTTTGTATCCAAAGAGTGCTCCCACTCGAAATTTGAGTAAAATCAGGGAGATAAGTTGAAAACATGAGTTGAAAAAGTAGTTTTTTAATTTTTTTATTATTTTGTTTTTTTACACTTTTACTCCAAAAAATGGTGAATCATTCCCCATGGTTGACATCATCATATTGAATCCTATTGGTTCTTATAAAGTTTATTTTTGTTGTACATTTTTATTTTGAGGTCCATTCTTTACCTCAAAATATCTCTAATTCTTCCTATCCTCAATGCATCTACATAGTTCTCCCACCACAAGAAAGCATGTTTTGTCATCTTCAAATAAACAAAAGAAATCTAATGTATTTCTTTAATTCGATAAGGCCAAAATAGACCTCCAATTTTTTCAACCATCTATTCATGTTAATTTTAGGAAAAATGGTATGTTCCATGCTTTAGAGTAATTTTACTTCAATTTCTTTAATAGCTCAGTATCAATATTTAGATTAGAAATCACATCAACATGATAGTAAAACGCAGACAGAACATAAATATAAATAGTAGAAGACAAGCCAAGAAAAGAGGACACAAGATGTGGCACCAGCCAGGGACAAATCGCAATGTGGGGAAACCCTTGATAAAATCTTCTTATAGTTTTCAATAGTTCATCAAAGAGAGATAGTATAATTTACAAATTTGATATTTTGTAAGAGAAGTAAAAGATCCCTAACCAGAAAAGTCAATGTTGGTCAATAGGTCAGATTTGACACTCAACAATTTGGTCAACTTCAGTCAACTTTGGTCTCCAAACAACATGATGAATCAACCCTCAAAACATCGCAAAACAATCCAGTCAAACCTAGTCAAATAACCAACCATGCGTTCAGCCCTAACTGCAGTCAACACTGGTCAAAGTCAACATTTAACCTCGATTTTTGTGCCCAAAAATGCAACCTACCCAAACAGAAATATCTCACCCAAAAATCCAGTCAAACATGTCAACGTTGTTGGTCAATGCATGGTCAAACTATCCAAAAATTCGGTCTCCTGAAATTTCGACATCCTAAAATTTCGCTCTTGAAATTTCAGACGTGTGGAGAGAGAGAGGCCCAAAAATCTACAGCCAATCAATGAGGAGAGAGAGAGAGAAGTGTGAAGATGAGTGTGTCCAAATGAGACTAAGGCATCATGTATTTATAGCAAAGGTTGAGGATGAACAAACGTGACTGTTGGGCTTCTGAGCCTACATAAGTTTGTTGGTCAACCTTGACAATTTGTCCATAATCAAAATAAATTCATAACTTCATTTGTACATGTCAGAATTAGATGATCTCTAGATCAATCCTACACCTCTCGGAGAAAGGAATCCAAGAAAAATACCAGTTGTCATAAATAAGATGACCCATGTGGAGTTTGGCCCTAGTTTCCAATTTTAACACTCCCTCTCAACTAGGGAGAACTCCATCGCCTAATCCATCTGCCAATCTCTACTATCTCTACCATTAATGCACTACTTTTCTCTACTCTACTAAACTATGAAGAAAAAGAAGTGATCAAGAATGTATCATACCATTATCTACTGATCTAAAGTCAGTCCCAAATAAAAGAGAGTGTCTCATACCACTCTTACTGACCTGAAGTCAATTCCATTGATCCTAGATCAATAAGGGTCATCCTAACATAGGGAGTATGGTAGTACACGATGCGTCCATCAGTAGTACTATGGTCCCTAACCTCATTTCCCTACTCATTTACCAGATGAGAGGTACTTCCCATGAGTCCCAAACTGCATGGGTAGGATGTCTCAAGAGGATAAGGATGAACCACTCATCCTTTTTACATGTCTCCAAGGGGTATCACAGGGGAAAGTTGAACCACTCACCCTATACACAACAAACCACTAGGGGAAGGCTGAACTACTCACCCTATACACAAGAAACCACTAGGGGAAGGCTGAACCATTCACCCTATGGTTTCTCATTGCTCCAAGAAGTACCCCAAGCCCCCCGGAGCTCCCAGAGCTCAATGTCCATATCATACAAGACCCTCATAAGAAGGTCTCTCTAAGGCTCCAAGTCATTCTCGAAAGTCCAAGAACTTGACCTTCCCCAGGGGATTTTTTAGAATATCGGCGACCTGCTCATCAGTGCCAATGAGATGGAGCCTTATTTCTCCTCATTATACCATATCCCGGATAAAGTGGTGCCTGATATCTATATGCTTGGAGCGATCATGAAACATGGGATTCTTTGATAATCAGATCCCACTCTGGTTGTCGGAGAGGATTACGGTGGTATCTAGCACATGTCCAAACAAATCGCTAAAGAGCTTCCTCAACCATATAGCTTCACAGGAGGCCATATTAGCAGCTATTTATTCGGCCTTAGCAGTGCTCAAGGCAACTAATTTCTGCTTCTTGCTCATCCAGGATATCAAAGCAGAACCCACCACACTGCCAACCTAATCAACATCAGAATAACCATGCAACTTCACATCTCCGACAGTGTATCTCAGTCCATGAGTGATTGTGCCCCGAAGATATCTCAGAAGATTCTTGGCACAAATCCAATGTATATGATAAGGCTCAACCATATATTGGCTCAATGTGTTAACTGCAAAACATTTTTCCAGACAGGAGTTCACCAAGAACATCAATGCTCCTATGAGTTGATGATACTTAGAAGCATTTCCTAATTTGGGTCCAACAACACTACCACATAACTTCTTAAAGTTAAGTTTCATCGGGGTAGTCACAAGCTTGCAGTCCACCATCCCAAATATTTCCAATATCTTCCCAACATATTTTCCTTGAGATAGGAAAATTTCACCTAGATTTTTCGATACCTCCAACCCTAGGAAGTAGTGCATCGGTCCTATGTCCTTCATCTCAAATTCAAAAGCTAACTCCCTCTTACACTTGTGAATGAGAGGGTCTACACTTGTTAGAAAGAGGTCGTCCACATAAAGTACCAGAATGAGAGGTTTATCATTTTCAATCTTAAAGTAAAGGTTCGGGTCGGCTTCACTTCTAGTGAATCTCAACTTCATTAGATAGTTATCGATCCTCTCATACCAAGCCCGGGGTGCTTGCTTCAATCCATAGAGATATTTCTTCAACCTGCATACATGAGATTCCCGGTCATGAACCTCAAACCCCTCGGGATGTTCCACATAGACTTCCTCTTTGATTGAACCATGCAAGAAAGCAGTCTTGACATCCATCTGATGTAGGTTCCATCCTTGTGAGGAAGCAATGGATATGATCAAGCAGATGGTGGTTTATCGAGCAACAAGTGTAAATATCTCATCGTAATCTACACCTTCTTTTTGAGAGAAGCCTTGAGCAACAAAGCAAGCTTGGTTTTGTAGAGCCACTTAGAGGTGACAACCGATTTGTCCTAGGTTCTAGGGACCACATACCAGACATCATTCTTCATAATTGACTCGTATTCTTCATTCATAGCATCCTTCCATACTTATTTCTTCACGGCTTCTTCAAATGATGAAGTTTCATTTTGAATGATAGCGCTCATGACTGTCAAGTATCCTTGATACATGTTCGGCTTCTTGCTTTCATGGAAGGTCCCCCTTGGTGCAATATGTCTCTTGGCATCTTCGAGAGTCTCCCTAAGCCATCAGGGTCTCCTCTTGGAGGAGGAGGTCTCTTGAGTAGGAGGATCGATAGGATCCATAGATTCATCAACATCTCACATTGTTCAATCTTCTTTTGCACTCTGTTTTCCGGTGTCAGCTTCTTTGTCCTTCCTTGGGATATGAAGGTTGTTGATCTTCCTGAGGGCCATATATTCGTCAAAGGTGACATCATGATTTATCTCAACTTCCCTTTGACCAGCCACATAAATTCTATATCCCTTATAATTTTCACAATAGCCCACAAAGATTCATTTCTTCCCAGATGCACCCAATTTGCTTCTTTTCTCTTTCAACACATGAAAATATACGGAGCTTCCAAAAATTCTAAAATGAGTGACATTGGGTTTCTTACCAGTGAACATTTCTTCGGGAGTCTTGGAGTCTAATTCTTAATGAGGGCATCGGTTTTGAACATACACAATGGTATTTGCAACTTCAGCCCATAGGAACTTCAGAAGCCCTTGATCATGAAGCATGGCACGAACAACTTCTACAATAGTGCGATTCTTCCTTTAAGCCACACCATTCTGCTCGGGAGTGTATGGTGTTGTAGTATCCCTCTTAATGCCAGCTTGTTTATAATAATCTTGGAATTCATTGGATTCATACTCGGTCCTATTACCAGTCCTTAATATCTTGATTTTCTTCTTGGATTGGTTTTCGATAAAGGCTTTGAAGTGTCAGAACCAAGTGAACACTTCATCCTTCTTCTTCAAGAAGTAGATCCAGGTTTTGTGAGAATAGTCATTCGTAAAGGTGAGATAATATAAATATCCTCGCAAAGAGTTTACAGACATCATACCAGATATGTCAGAGTGGATCAATTGCAATATGTTTGTGGTCTTGCTATTACTTGAGGGGAATGCCCCCCTTGTAAGTTTTCCTTCGACACATCCTTGACATACACCTTCATTCTCTACTTTGAATTTAGACATATCTGTAACCATATGTCTCACATAGGGTAGGGCCTTATAATGAAGATGAGAAAACCTCTGGTGCCATAGTTCAGATTGTAGAGATGTTTCGCAAGACATGGTTCCTGATCGACTTCCTCAACTTGATACAAGGTGTCAACCATAAAACCAAGAGTAAAAGCATCTTTAAAATTTCTTTTCCAAACACGTACCTTTCCATCAACAAAAGCCACCTTGAATCCTTTGTCTTCCATTGTCAAAATGGACACCAGGTTCTTCTTGAGATTGGGTACATATAATACTTCGTGCAAATGAATAGTGTTACCTTGATTCAATTGAAGGGTAACATTCCCTACTCCCTTCACGGGATAGGTGGCATCATCTCCAAGGATGATCTCCAAGTTTATCTCCTTTTCTATCATATTAGAGAGGGATTCCTTGTATGCGATGAAGTTCCTTGAGGGACCACTATCAATCAGCCAATTTACCAAAGTATCCGGAGGAGCGACAGTGGAGAGGGTTGATATAAGATAGTACTTTTTTTCTTATTGTTAACAACATTGGATTATTCACACCTGGAGTTCCTTGATCTCTTGGAGGGTCGACCATTTCCTTGATATCCCGCATTCCTTTTTCCCTTGCCATTGGACCTGCCATTCCTTTGATCGTTGTTGTTGAAGTTTCCCCTAGAATAGTGGTTCTAAATACATACCACTCAGGTGGGAGTCCTCCAAGGGCGGTGAGAGTAAGTTCCCTGTCAGGAATGACTTCTCTAATCGAAAGTAGATCATTCTTGATCTCAGTGATCCTTAAGAAGTAGGATTGAATATCCTCATCCTTGCCCTTCTTAATATCTTTCAACTTATTATTGAGAAATAGAATTTGATTAGCATTACTAACCTTGAACATGTTGATCAACTTATTGTAGATCTCCTTGGAGGTCTTCAATTCTGAGATGTAGGCCACCAGACACTTGTCAATGGAATCCTTGATAATCTTCTTTGCTTTGACTTCAGCCCTATTGTACTTGGTCTTCGCAGTAGTCAGTGCATTTGAAGGAGGTTCAGGGATTTTACCCTGCATATAATCCATCACTTTTTGTTCTTCCAAGGTCAAATCAAGAGACATCTTCCATCCATGATAATCCTATTTAATGGAGCTTGTCTTCAGCCGGGAAGTGGGATGAGGAACCCATTGAGCCTTTTGTCCTTGTCCAACTGTCTTTGGTGATTGCTCTTTCACTCTTGCTTAGGCTTTGTCTTCACCTCAGCTCTGATACCATGTTAATTTTAGGCAAAATGGTATGTTCTATGCTTTAGAGCAATTTTACTTCAATTTCTTTAATATTCCAGTATCAATATTGAGATTAGCAATCACATCAACATGATAGTAAAATGCAGATAGAACATAAATATAAACAATAGAAGACAAGCCAAGACAAGAGGACACAAGATGTGGCACTAGCTAGGGACAAACCCCAATATGGGGAAACCCTTGATCAAATCTTCTTATAGTCTTCAATAGTTCAGTAGAGAGAAATAGTACAATTTACAAATTTGATATTTTGTAATAGAAGTAAAAGAACCCTAACCAGAAAAGTCAACGTTGGTCAACATGGAAGATTCAACCCTCAACAATTTGGTCAACTTCAGTCAACTTCGGCCTCCAAACGACAAGATGAATCAACCCTCAAAACAGCCCAAAACAGTCCAGTCAAACCTAGCTACAGTCAACGCTGGTCAAAGTCAACATTTGACCTCGATTTATGTGCCCAAAAATGAGGTCTACCCAAACAAAAATATCTCACCCAAAAATGCAGTCAAACATGTCAACATTGTTGGTCAAATTGTCCAAAAATTCGGTCTCCTGAAATTTCGGATGTGTGGACAGAGAGAGGCTCAGAAATTCGCACCCAATCAATGAGGGGAGAGAGAGAGAAGTATGAAGATGAGTGTGTCCAAATGAGGGTAAGGCATCATGTATTTATGACAAATGTTGAGGATGAAGAGACGTGGCTGTTGGGCTTCTGAGCCTACATAAGTTTGATGCCCGACCTTGACAATTTGTTGCACATGTCAGAATCGGATGATTACTTCTTGGAGAGAGGAATACAAAAAAATATCAGCAATCATAAATAAGATGACCCATGTGGAATTTGGCCTTAGTTGCCAATTTTAACAATTCATTATTTAATTGTAATTTAATCATCATATATTGGTATTTCAAAATTGTCAAATCAAATACTTATACTAATTAAAAATTAAAAATTAAATATTAATTTCCAAAAAAAATAGATTTACAAAACCTTTATTAAATTTTGCAAACAGTTTTAAAATTTTTACAAATTAATTAAAAGCCAATGCATTTTAACTGAAACTAGTTACAATATAACCTGCCTACCGCAGGTATAATAAAATAAATGGAAACTATCATTTTCCAAGCAACAAATTCCATCAAAGTGGCCCGTTCAATCATATGGGAAATCGTAAAGGACTAAAATCTCAATATTTTGACACTTGAAATCCTAATATAAATGGAAAATAAATATATAAAAAAATAAACTCATGGATTATCCCAATATATTGACACTTGACTCATCGATTCAGTAAACTAGCCACTATATTCTGGCCTTGGCCATTGGAAAAATACATAAAATTGGAAAACGAAATTCCCAAAATCTCTATATCTCGGTATGCAATATACCAAAATCAAATTAAATAATAATGAAAAGAACACCTTGGCCATAGATTTCAACCACTGTGTCACTAAAAATGGAAAACAAAAATCCCCGTCTTGAAATGTCAATATTTCATCAATAGACATAAAAAATTGTCGTTAATTGATGTTTCATTAATTGGGCTATTATGTTCCATCAACTAATGTTGCTCAATATAAATAAATAAATTAATAACCATAATAATAAAGGAAAAACAAAAATAAAAATAATAAAATAAATTAATACAAATTACATCATTTTTTTGTCAACACATTTAGTACAATTATTTTCCTTATGGATTTTTGGTGAATTTCATTGGTCACATCACCAAACACGTGATAGTATAAAAAAATCTCGGAGGGTCATAATTTTTTTATTCCGAACTTAGAATAATAAAAAAATAATATCGCTCGGAAGCTTTTAAAAGGTAGAGGATAATGTTGAAGTCAAAATTGGGAAATTGTAAAACTAGAAGAAACACTTAATTTTTTATAATTTATTTAGTGTATTAAAAGTAAATTTCACACCAATTTATAACCTATTAAATTGAAACAAAAAGAAAGAGAAAATATATATTTTCACAAACCAAAGATAGTGAAAGAATAGATAGTAAATTCACAAGATTAAGTATTAAAATAAAATTTAGTTGAGGGAATTTTTTAACTCAAATAAGTAAAATAAAAGGGGCGGTATTGAAAAAATCAATACCACCATGGTACGAGAAGATGTCACATCATCCCCCATTACCCATGTAAATAAACCTAGCCATGTGTGGACCTTTCAGAAAATTTTAGAAGTCCCAAAACCATAATTCTAATTAAGGATAGAGGGGATTAAACCTTAACTTTACTTTTCTATTAGGTTATGTTAAATATTGGGCTATAAGGAGGAGTAGGGGTTTCATTCTATGCTATTGTATTTTGTTCCATAGTTGACAAAACAACTAGGAGTGGAAAGTTATAAAGTAGAATAAACGGGGTTCAAGTTATGTAGTAGTCTTACATGGCATAGGTATTTGGTAACTCCAAAGAGAGTACATTTCCTTTCTACTTGCATCTTTCCATTTGAGAGAAGAGTGCATAAAAACCTCACCTTCTAGTTGGATTTTCCCTCATAAGGGTTTTGAGGGAAAACTTTTGTCTTTTTCCCTTTTTTGTAGCTAGTGGAATTGGTAACTAGGGTGGTCTCATACTCGCATGACATAGGGTTGATTCCATCCACTACTACTATAACACTAGGTGCACCACATCCATCCATACTGAGGAAACAATTAAGTAGGGGTCTGAACTAAGGACCTCATAATATTAACATAACATGCTTTGTTAAGCTATCTACACCTTGGGAGCTATAAAACTTGTGCTATTATGGATGGTGCGTTTGTGTATTTCTTTTTGTTCTCTACTTCTTGCATTTTAGCTATTTTATTCAGTTAAGAAAAATATTAACTATTAAAGAATCCAATATCTAAAGGAAAATTAACTCTCATATTATATATTTCAGTTATTTTTTCAGATTTGTTGTGACAAATTGTTCCAGTACTTTGTGATAATCTATAAGTCACTCTCTCATAAGTTGTTATCATTCACCTTTAGGAACACAAAGCTCATTAAGCCCTTAGTTTAAGCCATTCTAGAAATGTTAGTTGGCCTTGATATCACCTTCTTCTATATAAATTTGGTTGTATAATAGTCGAAACACCTCCTTGAAGTTCTCATCTTTTGTGTATATCTCTTTGTATGCATCATGGATAAAAGGATACATGTGCATCAAAGCTTCCAAAGTTGTAATATTGGATGTGCATGACCTTGAAAGTATTTTTTCCAACCTATTTGTGCCACCCTGATCATACTTGATATCTAGATGAAACTATTATAAAAACCCCATCCATTGTAATGTCTAGTTTGTCGTAACTTACTCTAGGCCTAGATATACTATAGTGGCTAGTGTTCTCTGTGGTTGATGGTCTTCTTTCCCATCAAATAGTGCTTCCATTTCTTAATAGCTTGAATTACGACATATATTTCCTTTTCATAGGGAAACTAGTTGATAACTACACCATAAACTATTTCAAAATGATGGCATACATACCTTCCTCCTTGCATGAAAACTGCGTTTGCGGGGTACTGACTTGTATCAGTCTCCACTTTGAAAGGCTTCTAAAATTTTGGTAACACGAGAACTAGTGCTTGACTTTTTTTCCTTTTTGGCTCATTTAAAGTATTCTTTTAATTCTCCCCCCACTAGAAACTCACTTCTCATTATTATGGCTATGAACTTCTGGGAGTATTTCATTTCCCCTCCTCACTTTAGTGATATTTGTAGGAATTGACCATTTCATGATGACCTCGATTTTTGTAGGATCTATCTTGAGCTCCTCTCCACCTATAACATACCCAAAATACACCAAATACTTGTAAGAAAACTCTCATTTCTTGAGGTTAGACAATAATCGATGTTTCTTCAGAGTCTCTAACACCTACATGAGATGTGATATGTTCTCCCAAGTAGGACTATAAACCAATATATCATCCAAATATACTATAGCAAATAATCTATATTTGGGTGTAATACATCATTCATTAGTCTTGTTAATGTCATCGGTGCATAATTGGTGGTATCTCGATTTGAGATCTAACTTGTTGAATTATTTTTTGTACTACAACTGATCTAACAAATCATCGATCTTGGGCAGAGGGTATTCATTCTTGAGTGTATTCTTGTTCAATACTCTATAATTGATACACATTCACTAAGCCCCATCCTTTTTTGGTACAATTATGCTTGGTGTCCACAAGGTGAGGTGCTTGGTCGAATCATATCCTTCACACCCTTCTCCAGTAGCTATTGCAGTGACTTATTCACTTCATTTGCTTGAAGAATAGACTATCTATATAGGTAATATTCGACCATAGGGGATCTAAAAATAATTGTATTTTTTGCTCCACTCCCTGCTTAGGAGATAGTCCTTTAGGATTCTATAAAACTTCTCTATATGCTTATTGAAACTCCTCCAACTGATGTTTCTTCTCTTTAGTACATCCTTCTAGGGATGCCTTTACACATAAACATATATTATTATTAAAATAATAAAATAAAACAAATAAAATATTTGACCCAAGTTAATATTTCATCCCTTCACAATTCATAGTTACTTTATCATCATTTCATTAATTATATTATTCTTAATAATACATATAATATTTAATTATCTTTCTATATATTTATTTATTTTAATAATTATTAATGTCGTAGTCTATCTATTCTATGTTTTGAAGAATTTTCTTGCATATTTTCCGGTCTAATTTGCCCAGAATTTGGCAAAGATTTATTGGAATCACAAGCTTGAATTGTAAACTCTCCACAATTCGAGTGCCCTAGGAAGTTTTAAAGGTGTTGAATCCATATATGTAGTCAAAAATCCATTTTAAATAACAAAATCTAAGATTTAGCCCAAAAAAATTCATCAAATTCCAACCGAAATCTCCAAAACATAACATGTTTAGACAACACCATTATTGATATTTTTCTATTTCAAATTCTTTTTTCTTGAATCAAATATTTTATTTTATTATTTTAATAATACTTCACAATCTAACAATTTCTTATTTATTTATTAATATTTCAAATTTCTTTGTACTAATTCGCCTTATGATAAAAAATATTTATTGACTTACTATTTTATTTTATTTTATTAATATAAAATTTTAGTATTTATTAATATTTTAAATATCTCTGATTATAAACCTTATAGTCCATATTTTAATAATTATTAATATTTCAATATTTTATATTTTATTTTCAAAATTAAATAATTCTAATTTAATTGAATGTGAAGTTAATGTTCATATCATAATTACCAAACACTTCTCAAATTCTTTTTAACCATTTTGTATACTCTTTTCCCATTTACTATGGTCACTTAATTAAATGTGAAGTTAATGTTCATATCATAGTTACCAAACACTTCTCAAATTCTTTTTAATCATTTTGTATACTCTTTTCCGATTTACTAAGGTGACTTATATCCTAATAATGAAGAATGATCCCATCCAAATTTTTGGACAACTCCAATTTATAGACATAGTAGAATTGCAAAAACTTACCTACAACATGATGACAAGCTGTGTAAACATAAATACACAGATAACAAAATTTATTTGAATTTTTAAAAATAAATATTATATAAATATTTAAAATTTTAAGAAAAATATAAATATATTTAAGACAAGTGTAATATATACCATTTCCCTTTACAACTCGATCACCAATATCTTAACTTTCTTAATCTGTTGATTACAGTAGGAAAATTCTTTTATTTTTTTGTTGTAAGAATTTTCCCAATTGGTTTCGGTTTTTCATGGAAACAATTCACACACAAATACCTTAGCACATAATGGTTTACAATGAAATGGTTTACGATGAAAGAAATCCTAAGAAAAATAAATAAATTTTTTCTACAATAATATAATTTTAAGTTTATGTTAAATGCAATTTCAAGTTGGTTTAATTTTTTTAGAATAATTTAATCATGACTAAGTTAAATATTAAATTGGTATAATTTTTTTTATAATAATTTAATTTTAAAGTCATAATCAAGCGAAATATTTAATTGGTGTTTAGTGCATGATACTTTCTTGTTTTAGTGACAATGGATATGTTTTTGCACAACAATTTCACTGTTAAAGTCTATAGAGGTGTACAATCTCTACTTTTTGGTTTTGTACTTGTGACATCTTATAAGGAAAAACATATTCTTAACCATTAGACTCACTATTTGGTTTTTCCAATTTCTAATAACTTTGTTTACAATGAACATGCCTTTGCACAACAATTTCACTGCTAAAGTCTACAGAGGTGTACATACTCTACTTCTTGGTTTTGTACTTGTGACATCTTATAAGGAAAAACATATTCTTAACCATTAGACCCACTATTTGATTTTTCCAATTTCTAATAGCTTTGTTTTCTCACAATTCTAATAAATTGTTGATGAAGCACATGTTCTTAATCATTATTTCTAACCAAAGAGTGAGCCTAATGGTTAATAATATGTGCTTCATCAACAATTTAATAAAGTTGTGATAAAATCATTAAACAAAGTTATTAGAAATATGAAAAACCAAAGTGTGGACTTAATGGTTGAGAACATGTGCTTCCTGGTAAGATGTCAACAATTTATTAGAATTGTGATAAACCAAAGTTATTAGAAATATGAAAAAAAACCAAAGAATGAGTCTAATGCTTAAGAACATGTGCTTCTTGGTAAGAGGTCATGGATCTAAATCAAAGAGGTAGAGTATGTACACCTATGTAGACTTTAGTAATCAAATTGTTGTGTAGAAGTAGAATCCTTGTCCCACAAACGAGTCTTATATACCAATTGGTTATTTGGTCTCAAAAATTCAAATACATATTCAAATCTATAAAAGTAGTAAAATCATTGCGTGCACAACTCAGACTTACGTTTCCAAAACATCTTCACTAAAATTTAAACAAAATTGACCAAACTTAACGTTATAATAAATCCCTCTCTGTTGTCTGTTATTGTTTCTTGCCACCAGATTCTAGGCTTCAAAACATAAAGCTTACAGTCACAAAGTTCACAGCCAAACTTTGAATGGTGCCCCACTGCCCAGCTCCCTCTTTTCGTAAGTCCTATTGCCTGTCACAGGGTTAGCACCTTGTTGTCAGACAGTGAGTCTGGCTACCTGGCACAGTCCCTAGAAACCAGGGTTGGTGGAGGAGTTTCTCCCCATCAAATTTATCCATAGATAACCCGAAGGAAAAATTTACTGTTAGGTAAAAGATGGAAGATAGAAAAACATATACATGCGAACAGAAATAACCTTTACAATGCTGGAGTATAGTAAAACTGTAATGTTTTTACCACGTAAAGGAAATAGGAAAACTTTTATAAAACGCTGAATTATTTCGGGTACAAT
This sequence comes from Pinus tabuliformis, assembly GCA_031772625.1. Classification (NCBI taxonomy): domain Eukaryota; kingdom Viridiplantae; phylum Streptophyta; class Pinopsida; order Pinales; family Pinaceae; genus Pinus; species Pinus tabuliformis. The sequence goes on from CM062810.1 coordinate 808,185,948, forward strand.
TCACAACCGTTCTATATACAAAAGGGATAGGCAAGAAATTTATAAGTAAATATAAAGAAACAGTCATTATAAGTAAATGTAAAGAAAAAGTAAGATTCGGTAAGGGGTCTTTGTTGAAGTCTCTGCCGGTGTGTTAGCCTCCAAAACCATGTTTGTTGTAAAGGAATTGAGATCATTGACTGTGAGGGGGTTTTGAGTAAGGAAAATTTTAGAGAAAATTTGGAGCAGATTTTGTTTTTTCCAATAGAGAACAACAATAATAATAATGGGATTTTTTTGTAAAAATTTGAGAGGTCGAAATTGATAATGAAACTTTTTTTTATTACTTGTATCTTTTTAATAATAATGGGATTTTTTGTAAATTGATTTTAAACACCAAAATTTGAGAGGTCGAAATTGATGATGAAACTTTTTTTTTATTGCTTGTATCTTCCTACATTATAGGTTTATAGATGAAGCTTCCAAAAATTTGAATAAAATAAACCAAATTCACTCACGAGTGATTACCCTACAAGTGAAAGATCAACACCCAACCGTTGATTTCTGAGGACAGATGTAAGGTAGTGATTAAAGCTCAAAAAATGATTATATTAATTACTATCTCAAGATTGACACTGAGCGTACACCCAGGTTCCAAAATTCGATTGGGTGGTGGAAATTAGTTTAATTCAAACGCATTGACCATTCAATGGGGCAAATATTTCCACAAATGCTATATATAAAAACTAAAACAAACGAAGGTGAGACAAGCCAATCATGAAAAACATAATAAGTCCCCTCTGTGATGCTAGTTGGGCGTTAATCATCTATTTTGACAGGTCACACCGAGGCTCAATGCTAACTTTTATGAAAAAAACCCTCGTGAATGTGAAATTAATAGCATAATCGGAAACTCCAAATAGCCCAACCTTTGTAAATAAAAAAGTATACACATACAAGTTATGACTATGCTCAGTTTTAAGGGTTAGTTTAGTTAGTCGGATTTCTGTAGTTAAGGTTTTAGAGATTAAGCTTCGTTTGTTTGGTTGATGGGAAATCGTTTTGGATTGATTTGTCTGGATTTTTTTTTATGAATATAGCGGCTTCCTAATATCCGTGAACCATTTAGCCAAGCTTTGTTCAGTAAGTATGAACATAAATGACCAGAATAAATAAATAATTATACCTTTACGAAAGAGCCAAATCACAATGTACAAAACCAAATCACATGGCACTAAATAGATTTAAATAATGTATTAAAATCAAAATGTATACACATACAAGTTATGACTATGCTCGTAGTAGGTAAATTTTGAGATGCATCGTGGTGAAACAAAAACTTTGCTGTAGTCTAATAATTATGCTTTTTTGCCCCGAAAATTATAGAAATTCTCGTTGTATTTTGAAAAATTATGACAGGGATTTTGTGAATCCAAATAAAAATTGTCAAACTTCATAATTTTAGGTGCCCGGAAAATTTTTAATAATGTTGAATACCAAACGTTATTCAATAAATACGAAAATAAACAATTAAAATAAATTAAAAATAATTATACGTTGGGAAAGAGCCAAATCACAAGTTACAAAACAGAATCACAAGGCACTAAATAAATTTAAATACTCTATGTTGCATGCGGTAAAAGCAACGTCCCGATTCGGTGAATGGAATGGTACCTTTGAATTTTAATTACTTCGCCTCGAAGGAAATGTGGAGATTTACTCCGACTGGTGCAGGTTGAAACTCAATGTGGGGACTCCATTAAGAAGCTATGTCCTGGTTTTTCAATATTTAAAACTTAGAGAATTCTAACTTAGAAGAAATCCTAATAGATTCAGTAGTGTGGATTTTATAATTCAAAGAAAAAATGAGGGAAATCATTTGAGTCGTACATAGTTTTATATAAGGGAAAATAATAATTTTTGAAAATTTAAATAAAAGTATAAGGAAAGTCCAATGAAATAAATTGAAATAAACTAAAAGCAAAAAGTAAAAAGAAAAGACAAAGGAAGCAGGAAGGCATTTTGTCACGATTTGAATGGAAAGAAAACGATAATAGTTGTTAGAGTCATAGGAGGAAAAGTTAAAAGACGTTGCCGGGTTGTTCGAGGGAAAGTTGAAATAAAAAAAAATTCCCTGATAATTTAGGGATGTGAAATAGTAATCAATTTTATAAGATGGTTATAAATGACCTCAATAATAATATATCTCTAAAATTTATATTATATTTTGTTAAATAAATAAATTTTTAAATAGATTATTTAAGTAATTTAATAAATAACTGGTTTATAATTAATGGTGATTTATAATTTAATAATTATATAATAATTAAATTTATTTAAAACAATATTAAATAAATAATAATTTAAATTTAATTTGATTTAAATCTAATAATATTAATTTTAATTTTAATCTCTAATATTAATATTAATTTTGAATCTAATTTAATTTAAATTAAATTAATGAAGTTACTCCAATTGGGTGCATGTTGGTGGATGGAAGTGTCTGCAAGCAGCAAGGAAGAGTTCAACTGATTTATGTATCATCGTCCCTCACACACTCAAAGCGATGGGTGCGGTGGTCTTTGGCATGAGTACATGCAAGGGTGGTGGAAAAGGTGGCAGAGATGGCAGGGGAGAGGTGGGATGTATAGAAATTAAGGCGAGATAGACGAGTAAGGATTGTAATTTGGCTTGTGGAGTAAGGAGCTGGAACAAAAGCGAGGGAAGGCGATGACACCAATGACATCATCCTTGGAGCGGCAACAATATGTATCTTGGCTCTTCGCCTCCTTTGCAATGTGGACTTGGTTTGATTTTTGTTGGGGGGAGAGAGAGATACTTGGGAAGGGTAATTGGGGGAAATGCAGGGGGAAATGGAGGAGGCGTCGAGTTGCAATAGTTTGGTTATGCCTTTGTTTCGAGCTTGTCGGGAATTGACCTTGCCTTTGGCTGTGAGGACCTTGCATTGTGTGGCAATGGGAACCCAGGCTTTGCATACTGTAGGCTGAGTGGGGCTGGTCGCTGGGGTTGGTAGGTAGAAGCTTGCCATCTGAGGCTGAGGGTAGCAAAGGTCAGCTAATATGTTGGGTAGGAGGATGGACCAACAACCATAACCATGGCAAATTCTGGGGAACTTAGAGAAATTACTGTGCTAAGAGGCTAGCTAGGATCCCTATGGGGGATGTCAGGCAAGATAAGGACACAGGAATTGTTCTGGCTTACTGGGCAGAGGGGAATGGGACTGCACTCCATGGAGGGAAACTTGTTGGGTTGAGGCTAGGCTCACTTGCATGGCCTTGGCTGGGGATTGTCAACCACACTGAGTATGTGAGGCAATGGGGAGGGAGGGGTGAAAAGTTAGAAGGGATACGAAGTTTGGCCCTTTCTAAGGACTGGCTCTCTGCCCATCATGCCCCCGATACTGCTAGCAAATGGAAAAAGGCATTGAACGGGGAGAATGATGACAATGACAATTCTAGTCATGACATTAACCAATGCTATAATATGTTACAGTGCTCTCAATTAACAAATCTTTCCTGTGAATAGGTACCGAATAGTGTTGATATGGCTCGGCTAGCGAGAGGATGAGGACATGGAAGACGGGGTCAGGAGCCTGGAAAGGTTAAGGACCCGAGCACGTTGGAGCCTCATAGAGGAAGGAAATTGGTAGAGCATTTTATTAATGAAGCAGTTGCGGCATACCGAGAGTGAACGAATGAAGGCATCTGAAATTTGGTAGAAGAATAGGAAGAGGAAATCAACCAGGGCAGTGAGACAAAGGAGGATATGGACAATTGGAGGACACTCATCTCAGACCCTGCGGATACCAAAGGTATGATAACACAATTCAAGCAGACATTATACCTCGGATAATGAAAATCCTGTTGGGTAAAGCCATGGAACAGATCTCAGTGGGGATGGTGGTCTCTCTCAAAGGGATGTTGAGCTACAAACAAGATCTGCAGAGAATTCAGTTTCAAATCCATAAGTAGGACACTAGACTGGACAGAATTAAAAGGCACATTCCATGCATCCTGGAATTGTTTGAGATGCCTGGAGCAACTGTTAAGGGTTCGACACTTGTGGAATCGGCATCAGAGGAGTAGAAGGGCTAGTCAGTTTACCTTGTTTACTTTTGTTATATATGTGGTTAGCATTTGATTTTCGTCATGGATGTATAAGGAAAGAAAGATATATAGAGTCTGGTCATGAAACAGAGACATATATAGCTTGGCTAGAAAGGTTGAAACTTTATTGTTTTTGGATGGCTTACAACGAGGATAGGTGGCCAACAGACTTGGTTTTCCATTGGGCAAGTTGAGGCCACCTAGCCAATCTATGTGGTGTAAATTTACCAATTATAAATAGAAAATGAAAGGTCCTGCCAAGCTTAACAAAAAAAAAAAAATAATGAAGTCCATGGGTATTGGATAGATGGTGATTGGGTGCTATGTTAAAGCATTCCTTGATCTAAAGTTTTCAATTCAGTTTTCAGTTCCCTACCCCAATTGGGTGATATATTGTTCAATTCCTTGCCCCAATTAGGTGATATATTGGATATGATAAAGATATAGTCCCACCAAACTTTAAAAAAAATAATTAATTATTTAAATTTATCTATAATTTAATTTTCTAAATTATAATAATTTTCTAAATTATAATAATTTACTAAATTATTGTAATATACTAAATTATAATAATTTACTAAATTATTATATTTATTACTTAATTACAAAAATTTAAATTATAGATAATTTAAATTATCTATTTAATAATTTAATAAATGAATGATTAAATTATGACCATGACCATGGTTAATCATGGTCATTGATTCACAACCATGATAAACCATGGTCAATCCCCAAGATATCCCTTGGGTTTATAATATTAATCCCTTTGGTTTAATATTACTCCCTTGGTTTTTTAGTATTAATCCCTTGGGTTTATAATATCAATCCATTGGGTTTATTAATCTTAGGGTTCATATTCCTAGGATATAATATTATTCATAGGGTTTATAATATTAATGTTATAGTTTATCATTTAAATAATAATACTATTCATAGGGTTTAATATTGAGCCTAAGCATTACAATATTAGTTTTAGGGTTTATATTCCTATGGTTTAGTATTAATCCTAGGATTTTATGTTATTCCCTTGGGTTTTTAATATTAATCGCTTGGGTATGTGACAAATATTGTCTCAATTCGAAAATCAACCATGGTTAACCATGGTCAATCATGGTCGAACGTCACATAGTGACAAATATTATCTAAATATGAAAATTAATCATGGTAAAAAATGGTCATTCATTGTCAGTCATGGGCAATCATTACGATTTAATGTTTATTTTATGGTTTAGACTTTAATGTTTATTTTAGGGTTTATAATATTTATCTTAGGGTTCATGTCCCTTAGGTTTATAATATTAATCCCTTGGGTTTGTGACAATGATTTTATCAATATGAAAATCAACCATGGACAACCATGGTCAATCAAGGCTAGCGATGGTCAATTATGGTTAACCATGGTCCAACGCCACATCGTGACAAAGAATATCTTAATATGACAATCAACCATGATCAGCCATATTTATTTTAGTGTTTATAATATTTATCTTAGGGTTTATATACCTTGAATTTATAATATTAGTCTCTTGAGTTTAAAATAAATGTATTAATAAGTAAATGTTTCAATAAATTGTTATTTTATTTTATTAATATAGTTATTATCTATAATAAATATTTAATATAATAATAATAATAATAATTATTATTATTATAAATATTAATATTTTATATAATAATTAATACTTATATTCAATTATTAATGTTCTTATTATTATTATTAATTTAATTTATTGATAATAATAATTTTATTCTTTTTATAAGTTTGGTAGGACTTCTTCATTAATTTTCTATCAAAAAGCAAGTTACATCCATATGTCTCAAGGTTAGGCGGCCTCAACTTGTCCCGACGGAAATTAAGTTTGTTGGCCACCTAACAACAAAACAGGACATCCAGAAGCAAAAAATAATAAGTCTTACCAGCCATGTTATATATGTTTGAGAGTCTTTCTTCTTCCTACTAGCGAGATATCTATAAACATAACTGATAATATGCTTAAAAATTTGAAACTACTTCATACAAAACTATAACCAGGGGTGCACTCATCATCAGTTGAATCCATCGAAGCAGGGTCCTTCATGGTGGAACCTGGCAATCCCCTATGGGGAAAACAAGGGATGTGTTGCTCTATGCAGTTGAGGCGTCCATTGTACGGCTGCAATTAAAACTGGATCTTTTGAAACTCTTTAGTATAATCAGAATGTCCATGGGAGGACAAATGCATGTCAGGTGGAAAATGCTCCAAGGCTTTAGCCATAAGGCTCTTCATCATCCAAAATAAGTGGATTGTTTACTTTTATTGAGTGGATCTTCCACAAGTATGGCCAAGGTCATGAATCAAAGTTTTCCACTCATCCAAATCAATTTCCAAACTCTCCTCTATTTGTTTGATCTCCTCTTACCAATCTACTATGAATTGCTTAACCGGGGTTGAACTACATGAGTGATATGGCTGAGCAGCTTCCTAAATAATTTGGGATGTTGATTTACACCCACGCAAAGTCCCTCGAGATGAGTTAGGTTGACTGGCCTGGGGAGGGGATGCTTTCATTTGTTTCCCGAAGTTGTGGCCTCCTCGGCTATTCCTTCCCTTACCAGAGGCAAAGACAATTTTTTTTCACCTACAAATAAAATAGTGGCATGTGTCAAAATCTGGAGGATGACCCAAACAAAATCTAAGCTTAGAAGTAGGACACCGCTGAGGGTCGCTCCAACCCTGAATACCTACCAATGAAATTACAAAAGAAACCAACCAAATAAGGAGCCAATTCAAAAGCTTGTTGTCAACCGACGACCGGCAAGGCGTTGCGGTCCCACATCTACCACTATTCCACCAATGCCCACAGTTGGGTCTAAATTGACATAATGAAACATCCATAGGAAAGACCCCATAATGGTCTAGATGAATCTCATCTCTAAGGAATTCAAACAACATAACTCTATGCCAGAGAAAGAAAGAACATTTGAGTTGTGAGATGCCCCTTGACTAGAATCCACACACAACCATGCGCTAGAACCAAATGCAGTATACCCTTGCCACAAAAACGGGACTGAAATTCCCACAGTCGGGCCTATACTAACAGACTGAAACATCCACAGGCAAAACCCCAAAATGGGCCAAATGAATCTCATCTCTAAGCAATTCAAGCAATAGGACTGTACACGAGAGAAAGATAAAACATTTGAGCCAAGAGTTTCCCCTTGACTAGGACCCACACACAACCATGCGCCAGAACCAAATACAATATACCCTTGCTGCTAAGACGAGACTGACACTAGACATTTCCCACAATTCGACCTAGACCACGACATTGTACCTACTAGGACTGGGCCAGTGCCTTCAAACAACGATGGCCATATTCTGAGACCATACATAATCATAGTACCTAAGAACCAAACAAAATTGACCAAAAACTAAAACCCTCATAATTCTGAAATAACAAAGGCATGGAGTGCATCGACACCCAGGTCTTAGAGCAACTCGTTGGCCTAACCCTACGCGAACGTTGAGAACCAAATCTCATAGACCATTGACACAGGGACATAGAAAACTAGCGACTCGACACATAACATTGACTAAAACATGCCACAATCTAGAGACATTCTTTTCCAATCCCTCCAACCTACCACTGTTCCATGAATCCCAGATACCCGAGGACAGAAACGAAGAGCCATAGATGTAGGGGAGAACAAAATTAAAAGTGGAGACATACCAGTGACTGAGTCCTTGACCAGAAAGAGATTGAGCCAGCGTTTTCCCTAGGACGAACAACCCGGACCAGATCCACAATGAACGAAGCACACAAACCAATTTACCAAGCACAACGGAGGATGAACTCACCTTCTCGCCTAGCTTAATGGCTTTGCCACCTTCCAAGTCGACATTTAACCTTTGTATGTGCACTGTCACCTCTCCAAATGCTGCATGCCTGCGGAGGGTGACCTTAGATTGCTTTGGTATTCGCATTAATTAGTGGGTCAGGAGGTACCCATTAGGTCCAGCTCACACCTCGATCGGGGAATAATAATAATAATGATTATTATTATTATTATTATTATTATTATCGTTGTATTATTATTGTTATTGAGGCGAGAGGCTCATTCTACAACTCAATATGATGTGTAACGTCCGTCCGTCATCAAAATTGAAATTTTGCTCATGGAAGCCAAAATAAAAAAAAATAAAAATCTATAAGTACAAAAAAAAACTATACAAAACATTTAAATAACGTAGGCTCATAAAAAAATTTGCACGTGAAGAAACTGGATCCCTCTCTGCTCATGTTAGATCCCTATTTAAAATGGATCTATATGGATAAACAATAAACCCAAAAAACATATTAAACACACTTATTAATGTGGTTGTGCTAGTTAGACTACTTAAATTTAATACTTCATTTAAATGTGAACTTAAAATAAAATTATTATTATTATTATTATAGTAGTTAAAATTAATTATTTGAGATTCATCCCATTATAATAAAGAATTTCAAAATTAAGAATTCATAGATAAACACTGGTCAAATTTATCTACTCAGGAATTGGAGATTAAGAAGCGAAGTTGTCTTTAGTGCAACTTTTTGGACTTTCCGGTGCCGAATCCGGTGGAAAAAATTGAAGTGAAATCTTGATTTGTGTTAGACCCATCAAGTTTGTGATTTCAATAACTTTTTGGACTTTGTGAAACTAGTTTTTTTTATTGTATATATGGATTCAGCAACCTGGAAAATCCCTAGGGCACTTCGATTGGACAAACCCATCCAAGTTTGTGATTTCAATAAATTCCTCCGCGTTTTTAAATCCCTAGGGCACTTCCATTGGACAGACCCATCAAGTTTGTGATTTCAATAAATTCCTCGGCGTTTTTAGAGAAATTTGACTCGAAAACCCACCGTAAAAATTTCCAAAAAATCACACTAAAAACAACTCAAAAATCTATAAATAAATACCAATCAAATCTAACCACGAGTAAAGTTACAACATAAAATAGCGAAATGTTTGATAACAAAACTTCAGCGGACAACCACACCCTTAACAACAGATGTTCGCTGTCAACAACATTGATTGAAAAGTAGGTAGCAATCAACGTGTCATGGGGTAAGGCAAAACTAGGGGCAGGTAGGTTTTTATTACGCTGGCACTGGCCCCGCAATAATCGTGTTTTAAAGGGGTTGAGACTTCGTTGAGCTTCTTATTTTGGTTCTTGGTCGGTTCGATTGGACGCCGACCTATCTGCTCTCTCCTCCTATAACAATCTTGGAAGGCACAGATCTTGATCTTCAGATTCTTAATTGCATGCTTGGTTGAGTCCATATATTCATTTTCTTTGCTTCCCTCTCTAGCGCTTCATCTTCATTTTCTAGGGTTTCAGCTCTGTTTTCCTCTCAAATCATCATCAATCAATCATAATGAGGGAGGGCACTGCAAACTGCATAGACATCTTGTTGGCTATAATTCTGCCTCCTCTGGGGGTCTTTCTCAAATTCGGCTGCCATGTGAGCACCTTCTCATCGATCTAACACCGTTTCTTCTGCATAATCTGCGCTTTTCGTTCCGCATAATCTGGGTCTGTACAAGCGTGTATTGATCTCGTTAATTAAACCACCGGGTGCTGATAATTTCGAGTTTCCTGTTTTGTGTGACAGGTCGAGTTCTGGATATGTCTGCTGCTGACACTGTTAGGGTACCTGCCGGGAATTATATACGCTATCTACGCAATCACCAAGTGAAATCCATGCATTTTTCGGATGTGGAAGTTGCTGGGGCTGAGGTCTGTGCAACCAGATTTGATTTAGCAACAATCTGTTGTTGAGCGTTCTTCTTGTTATTATTACTGGAGGGGTTTTTAATTGTGAGTCTAGCTTTGTACCTTGATGTTTATATACATTAGTCACACGACAGTGAATAAAATAACTGATATCTGTCACAGGTGTGTTTAGTGAAGCCATTTTCTAGCATATAATGTGAATTAATCCTTTCAGGTTTCTGTACTCAATTCTGTGTGTCAATAGGTTTTGACCACCCATGTTTTAATTGCTCTTATAATCACATCTCAAATGGTAATACATTTTGCATCATTTCATTTCATCAAATCGGCACTGCTCTGGAAAAGTATATGTGACGTGAGGATGCCAAGTTTAGCCAATGGAATTAGTCTCTTGGTATCTGGATTCCAAAATATTGGGGTAAAATTAATATTTCATCTGAATTTAAAAGGTACATGTGTTAAACAAAGTCCACAGGAAGGAATGCCATATTTCGTACGTGATTGTTTTATAATTATCATTGTATGGATCAGCCTACTTTTCTTGATGTAGAAAGTGAATGAACATCATTTCCATTTCGGTTTGGACATACATAGAAGGTTGAGATAAAATGATAAAAACATTTAGATGAAGCAAATTTTAAATCTTATTTTTTCATTTTATATTTATTGCGAGGAATGTTATTTGGTTTGTGATTTTTTTTTAATTGTCATATGAGATGTAAATGAACATTAGCTTGTTTTTCTAAAAAGATTCAAAGAGGATATTAAGAAAATTCATTAATGTTGGTTTCAACATGCATGTTCATTTAGCACTTTAATCTTATAATATTGAGTGTATTATTTTTACAATAAGAGAGTGTATAGTTGGATTTAATAATCCTATATTTATTGAGTGCACCATTTCAACAATAAGATTGAGTGTGTAGGTAGATCCAATAGAATCTTCTATTAGCTTTACTTATTAGGTGTGTTGAATGTTGAGACACTCTTCTATGGCCATAGAGAGACCATATGAGCTCCTAAGATCAGCCAATGTGTGATGTTGTTCGACTAAAAAATGTCAATTGAGATGTCATCTCATTCCCTTATTGCTTAGATGTGTTTTGTTGTTCCCACTGCACATTAGTCCCAAGCATCATTTATTGCATAGTTATACTAAAATACCTTGGTTCATTCTAGTGCAAGGTCAAATTCATGATGTTGCATTGAGCCTCATCTACCCCCTCCTTTCCTTAGCTTTCACTAAAAATCCAATAATGTTAAGAGCTTTACCTTCCCTTCATTTGAAATAACACCTAGAATGTTATATACCTTGTCTTGTAACCTTTTCTTGTTGCGCTTTATAACCTCCACTATTCTGGCTTGGGGGTCACAAGGGTGTCTTAATATCCTCTCCTTTCTCCTATGCATGTGAAGCCAATTGTCAATAGGTGAAGAAATTTCCATAGTACACTTAGATATCAAGGGAAGCATATGATGGAAGTTTGGACAATTGCCATTCTATTTAGCTCATATGCCCACTATTGAGTCAACTCTACAAGGAAAACACCATTAAGTGGAGGTTTTGATAAACGTTTTTAATGCTATAAGATGAAAAATATAAAAAACTAAAATTTAATAACATATAAGAAAATATTAATAGATAAAAAAGCAATCATTAGACTTTAATATTTCTTTTAGGGCTTATTATAATATTAATCCCTTGGGTTTGTGACAATGATTGTATCAATATGAAAATCAACCATGGTCAATCAAGGTCAATGATGGTCAATTATGGTTAACCATGGTCCAATGTCACATTGTGACAAAGACTATCTTAATATGAAAATCAACCATGGAGTTTATAATATTTATCTTAGGGTTTATATACCTTGAATTTATAATATTAGTCCCTTGGGTTTAAAATAAATGTATTACTACGAAAATGTTTCAATAAATTGTTATTTTATTTTATTAATATAATTATTATTTATAATAAATATTTAATATAATAATATTAATATTAATATTTATTATAAATATTAATATTTCATATAATAATTAATACTTATATTCAATTATTAATGTTCTTATTATTAATAATAATTTTAATTTATTAATAATAACAACAACAACAATAATAATAATTTATTTCTTTTTATAAGCTTGGTAAGACTTTTTCATTAATTTTCTATCAAAAAGCAGGGTACATGCCTTGAGGTAAATTAGGTTTGTTGGCCACCTAACAACAAAACAAGCCATCTAGAAACAAAAAATAATAAGTCTTACAAGCCATGTTATATATGTCTAAGAGTCTTTCTTCTTCCTACTAGCGAGATATCTATAAACATAACTGATAATATGCCTAAAAATTTGAAACTGCTTCATAAAAAACTACAAAACTATAACCACGGGTGGAATGTCACTCTACTCATCATTAGTTGAATCCATCGGACAGCTCTATGTGGGGAATACAAGGGATGTGTTGCTTTATGCAGTTGAGGTGTCCATTTTGTTTCTCCAATTAAAAATGGATCTTTTGAAACTCTTTAGTATAATCTGAATGTCCATGGGAGGACAAATGCATGTCAGGTGGAAACTGCTCCAAGGCTTTAGCCATAAGGCTCTTCATCATCCAAAATAAGTGGATTGTTTACTTTTATTAAGTGGATCTTCCACATGTATGGCCAAGGTCATGAATCATTTCCAAACTCTCCTCTGTTTGTTTGACCTCATACATAATCATAGTACCCAAGAACCAAACATAATTGACCAAAAACCAAAACCCTCACAATTCTGAAATAACAAAGGCAGGGAGTATAGTGACACTCAGAGCAACTCGTTAGCCTAACCCCTTGTGAATGTTGAGAGCCAGATCTCATAGACCATTGACACATGGACATAGAAAACTACCATTGACACATGGACATAGAAAACTTTGACACATGGACATAGAAAACTACCATTGACACATGGACATAGAAAACTAGCGACTCGACACATAACATTGACCAAACCATGCCACAATCCAGAGACATTCTTTTCCAATCCCACCAACCTACCATTGTTCCATGCATCCCAGATACTCGAGGATAGAAACGAAGAGCCATAGATGCAGGGAGAAAAAAGTTAAAAGTGGAGACATACCAGTGACTGAGTCCTTGACCAGAAAGAGACTGAGCCAATGTTTTCCCTCGGACAAACAACCCAGACCAGATCCACAATGAATGAAGGACATAGACCAATTTACCAAGCGCAATGGAGGAGGAACTCACATTCTCGCTTAGCTTAATGGCTCTACCACCTTCTGGGTTGACATTTATCCTTCACATGCGCAACGTCACCTCTCCAAATGTTGCATGCATGCGAAGGGTGACCTTAGATTACTTTGGGATTTGCATTAATCAGTGGGTCAAGGCGTACCCATTGGGTCCAGCTCACACCCCGATCGGGGAATAATTATAATTATTATTTTTATTGCGCTAAGAGGCTCATTCTCAACCCAATATGATTTGTAACGACATCCGTTTGTCATCATTGAAATTTTTCTCATGTCGGCCAAAAAAAATTAAAAAATCTAGAAGTACAAAAAAAAGTTATACAAAACATTTAAATAATGTAGGCTCATAAAAAAATTTGCACGTGATGAAATTGGATCCCTCTCGGCTCATGTTAGATCTCTATTTAAAATGGATCTATGTAGTTATATAATAAACCCAAAAGATATATTAACCACACTTATTAATGTGGTTGTGCTAGTTAGACTACTTAAATTTAATACTTCATTTAAATGTGAACTTAAAATTAAATTATTATTATTATTATAGTAGTTAAAATTAATTATTTGAGATTCATCCCATTATAACAAAGAATTTCAAAATTAAGAATTCATAGATAAATACTTGTCAAATTTAACCACCTAGGAATTTCGAGGTTAAGAAGCGGGGCTTTTTGGAATTTCAAGATTAAGAAGTGGAGTTGTCTTTAGTGCAACTTTTTGGACTTTCTAGTGCCGGAATCCGGTGGAAAAAACTGAGGTGAAATCTTGATTTGGGAGTCGGAATTTGGTGGAAAAAATTGAGGTGAAATCTTGATTTGGGAGTCGTCTAGCTAGGTGGAGGAATTGCTCGGACGGCTAAAAGTGGTTGGAATTGGGGCAAAAAAATTTCAACAAATCTTATAGAGGTAGTGTTTGAATCGTGTTTTTGATGGTGGAAATGGTGGAAATGGATTCAGTGCCATCAAAAATGTTTAGGACACCTAAAATTTTGAAGTTTAACAACTATAACTTGGATTTACAAAAATCCTTGCTGGATTTTCTCTAAATATGACCGGAATTTCCATAACTTTTCGGGCAATTCCTTCGAGTAGTTAGACTACGACTTTGATTTATGTTATTTAAACTAGTTTTTTTTTACTATATATATGGATTCAGCACCCTAGAAAATCTCAAGAGCACTTCGATTGCAGAGAATTACTCATCAAATTTGTGATTTCAGTGAAATTTCACTGAAAATCCCACAGTAAAAACTTCCAAAAAATCACACTAAAAACAATTCCTCAAAAATCTATAAATAAATACCAGTCAAATTTAACTACGAAAAGCGTTACCAGATAAAATAGCAAAACGCTTGGCAAAAAAACGTCAGCGGACAACCACACCCTTAACAACAAATGTTCGCTGTCAACATTGAATGAAAAGGAGGTAGCAACCAACGTGTCATGGGGTATGGCAAAAATAGGGGCAGGTAGGTTTTTATTACGCTGGCACTGGCCCCGCAATAATCGTGTTTGAAAGGGGTTGAGAGTTCGTTGAGCTTCTTATTTTGGTTCTTGGACGGTTCGGTTGGACGCCGACCTATCACCTCTCTCCTCCTATAACAATCTTGGAAGACACAGATCTTGATATTGAACTTCAGCTTCTTGATTGCATGTTTGGTTGAGTTTATATGTTCATTTTCTTTGCTTCCTTCTCTAGGGTTTCATTTTCATTTTCTAGGGTTTCAGCTCTGTTTTCCTCTCAAATCATCTTCAATCAATCATAATGAGGGAGGGCACTGCAAACTGCGTAGAGATCTTGTTGGCCATAATTCTGCCTCCTCTGGGGGTCTTTCTCAAATTCGGCTGCCATGTGAGCACCTTCTCATCGATCTAACACCGATTCTTCTGCATAATCTGCGCTTTTTGTTCCGCCATTACATGCTAATTCTATGAATCTGGGTCTGTACAAGTGTGTATTGATCTCGTTAATTAAATCACTGGGTGCTGATAATTTTGAGTTTCTTGTTTTGTGCGACAGGTCGAGTTCTGGATATGTCTGCTGCTGACACTATTAGGGTACCTACCGGGAATTATATACGCTATCTACGCAATCACCAAGTGAAATCCATGCATTTTTCGGATGTGGAAGTTGCTGGGGCTGAGGCCTTGGTTTAGCAACAACCTGTTGTTGAGCGTTCTTTCTGTTATTGGAGGGTTTGTTTATTGTGAGTCATAGCTTTGTACCTTAATATTTATATACACTTGTCACATGACAGTGAATAAAATAATTGATATCTGTCACAGGTATGTTTATTGAAGCCATTTTATAGCATATAATGTGAATTAATCCTTTCAGGATTATGTACTCAATTCTGTGTGTCAATAGGTTTTGACCACCCATGTTTTAATTGCTCTTATAATCGCATCTCAAATGGTAATACATTTTGCATCATTTCATTTCATTAATTCGGCACTGCTCTGGAAAAGTATATGTTACGTGAGGATTCCAAGTTTAGCCAGTGGAATTAGTCTCTTGGTATCTAGATTCCAAAATATTGAGGTAAAAATAATATTTCATCTGAATTTAAAAGGTACATGTGTTAAACAAAGTCCACAGGAAGGAATGCCATATTTCATACGTGATTGTTTTATAATTATCATTGTATAGATGAACATAGTTTTCTTGATGTAGAAAGTGAATGAATATCATTTCCATTTCGGTTTGGACATACATAGAAGGTTGAGATAAAAGGATAAAAACATTTAGATGAAGCAAATTTTAAATCTTATTTTTTCATTTTATATTTATTGCGAGGAATGTTATTTGGTTTGTGATTTTTTTTTAATTGTCATATGAGATGTAAATGAACATTAACTTGTTTTCCTAAACAGATTCAAAGAGGATATTAAGAAAATTCATTAATGTTGGTTTCAACATGTATGCTTATTTAGCACTTTAATCTTATATTTATTGAGTGTATCATTTCTACAATAAGATTGAGTGTATAGTTGGATTTATTAATCCTATATTTATTGAGTGCATTATTTCAACAATAAGATTGAGTGTGTAGATAGATCCAAAATTCATTAATGTTGGTTTCAACATGTATGTTCATTTAGCACTTTAATCCTATATTTATTGAGTGTATCATTTCTACAATAAGATTGAGTGTATAGTTGGATTTATTAATCCTATATTTATTGAGTGCACTATTTCAACAATAAGATTGAGTGTGTAGGTAGATCCAATAGAATTTTCTGTTAGCTTTACCTATTAGGTGTGTTGAAGGTTGAGACTCTCTTCTATGGCCATAGAGAGACCATATGAGCTCCTAAGATCAGCCAATGTGTGATGTTGTTTGACTAAAGAATGCCAATTGAGATGTCATCCCATTCCCTTATTGCTTAGATGTGTTTTGTTGTTCCCACTGCACATTAGTCCTGAGCATGATTTATTGCATAGTAGTGCAAGGTCAAATTCATGATGTTGCATTGAGCCTCATCAACCCCCCTCCTTTCCTTAGCTTTCACTAAAAATCCAATAATGTTAAGAGCTTTACCTTCCCTTCCTTTGAATTAACACCTAGAATGTTATATACCTTGTCTTGTAACCTTTTCTCGTTGCGCTTTATAACCTCCACTATGCTGGCCTAGGGGTCACAAGGGTGTCTTAATATCCTCTCCTTTCTCCTATGCATGTGAAGCCAATTGCCAATAGGTGAAGAAATTTCCATAGTACACTCAGATATCAAGGGAAGCATATGATGGAAGTTTGGACAATTGCCATTCTATTTAGCTCATATGCCCACCATTGAGTCAACTCTATAAGGAAAACACCATTAAGTGGAGGTTTTGATAAACATTTCTAATGTTATAAGATTAGGAAAAATTATAAAAAACTAGAATTTAATAATAGATAAGAAAATTCACTGTCACTCATGTCACTCATGGGCAATCATTACCATTTAATGTTTATTTTATGGTTTAGACTTCAACGTTTCTTTTAGGGCTTATAATACTTATCTTAGGGTTCATGTCCCTTAGGTTTATAATATTAATCCCTTGGGTTTGTGACAATGATTGTATCAATTTGAAATTCAACCATGGACAACCATGGTCAATCAAGGCCAACGATGGTCAATTATGGTTAACCATGGTCCAACGTCACATTGTGACAAAGACTATCTTAATATGAAAATCAACCATGGTCAACCATGTTTATTATAGAGTTTATAATATTTATCTTACGGTTTATATACCTTGAATTTATAATATTAGTCCCTTGGGTTTAAAATAAATGTATTAATAAGTAAATGTTTCAATAAATTGTTATTTTATTTTATTAATATAATTATTATTTATAATAAATATTTAATATAATAATATTAATATTAATATTTATTATAAATGTTAATATTTCATATAATAATTAATACTTATATTCAATTATTAATGTTCTTATTATTATTATTGATTTTAATTTATTAATAATAACTACTACTACTATAATAATAATAATAATAATAATAATAATAATTTATTTCTTTTTATAAGTTTGGTATGACTTTTTCATTAATTTTCTATCAAAAAGAAGGTTACATGCCCCGAGAGAAATTAGGTTTGTTGGCCACCTAACAATAAAACAAGCCATCCAAAAACAAAAATGTTATATATGTCTAAGAGTCTTTCTTCTTCCTACTAGTGAGATATATGTAAACATAACTAATAATATGCCTAAAAATTTGAAACTGCTTCATACAAAACTATAACTAGGGGTGCACTGTCACTCTACTCATCATTAGTTGAATCCATTGGAGCATGGTCCTTCACGGTGGAACCTGGCAGCTCTGTGTGGGGAATACAAGGGATGTGCTGCTTTATGCAGTTGAGGCGGGGAATACAAGGGATGTGCTGCTCTATGTAGTTGAGGCGTCCATTTTGCTGCTGCAATTAAAACTGGATCTTTTGAAACTCTTTAGTATAATCTGAATGTCCATGGGAGGACAAATGCATGTCAGGTGGAAACTGCTCCAAGGCTTTAGCCATAAGGCTCTTCATCATCCAAAATAAGTGGATTGTTTAATTTTATTGAGTGGATCTCTCCTCTTCCCAATTTGCTATGAGCTGCTTAACCGGGGTCGAATTACCTAAGTGATATGCCTGAGCAGCTTCTTGAATAATTTAGGATGTTGATTTATGCCCATGCAATGTCCCCCCAGATGAGCTATGTTGACTGTCCTAGGGAGGGGATGCTTTCCTCTGTTTCCTGCAGCTGGCCACCTCAACCATTCCTTCCCTTACTAGAGGCACAAACCATTTTTTTGCACCTACAAATCAAATAATGGCCTCTGTCGAAATCTGGAGGATGACCCAAACAGAATCTAAGCTTAGAAGCAAGACACTACCAAGGGTCGCTCCAACCTTGAATACTTTCCAATGAAATTACAAAAGAAACCAACTAAATAAGGAGCCAATTCGAAAGCTTGTTGTCAATCGACCAGCAAGGCGTTGCGGTCCCACATCTACCACTGCTCCACCAATGCCCACAGTTGGGCCTAAATTGACATAATGAAACATCCATAGGAAAAACCCCATAATGGTCCAGATGAATCTCATCTCTAAGAAATTCGAACAACAGAACTCTACGTTGGAGAAAGAAAGAACATTTGAGTTGTGAAATTCGAACAACAGAACTCTACGTTGGAGAAAGAAAGAACATTTGAGTTGTGAGCTGCCCCTTGACCAAAATCCACACACAACCATGTGCCAAAACTAAATGCAGTATACCCTTGCCGTAAAAACGGAATTGAAATTCCAACAGTCGGGTCTATACTGACAGACTTAAACATTCACAGGAGAAACCCCAAAATGGGCCAAATGAATCTCATCTCTAAGCAATTCGAGCAATAGGATTGTACACCAGAGAAAGATCAAACATTTGAGCCAAGAGTTACCCCTTGACTAGGACCCACACATAACCATGCACCAGAACCAGGTACAATATACCCTTGTCGCTAAGAGGAGACCGACACTAGACATTTCCCACAATTCGACCCATACGATGACACTGTACCTACTAGGACCAAGCCAGTGCTTCCAAACAACATTGGCCATATTCCGATACCATACATAATCATAGTACCCAAGAACCAAACATAATTGACCAGAAACCAAAACCCTCACAATTCTGAAATAACAAAGGCAAGGAGTACAATGATGCCCAGAGCAAGGAGTCAGCCTAACCCCTCGTGAATGTTGAGAGCTAGATCTCATAGACCATTGACATAGGGACATAGAAAACTAGCGACTCAACACATAACATTGACCAAACCATGCCATAATCTAGAGACGTTCTTTTCTAATCCCACCAACCTACCACTGTTCCATGCATCCTAGATACCCAGGATAGAGACGAAGAGCCATAGATGCAGGGAGAAAAAAAATTAAAAGTGGAGACATACCAGTGACCAAGTCCAGGATAGAGACGAAGAGCCATAGATGCAGGGAGAAAAAAATTAAAAGTGGAGACATACCAGTGACCAAGTCCTTGACCAGAAAGAGACTGAGCTAATGTTTTCCCTTGGACGAACAACCCAGACTAGATCCACAATGAATGAAGCACATAGACCAATTTACTAAGCACAATGGAGGAGGAAATCACATTCTCGCTTAGCTTAATGGCTCTACCACCTTCTGGGGACATTTAACCTTCGCATGGACAACGTCACCTCTCCAAATGTTGCATGCATGCGAAGGGTGACCTTAGATTACTTTGGGATTTGCATTAATAAGTGGGCCAGGACGTACCCATTGAGTCCAACTCACACCCCGATCAGGGAATAATTATAATTATAATTATTATTATTGTTGTTGTTGTTGTTATTGAGCTGACAGGATGTACCCATTGGGTCCAGCTCATACCCCAATCAGGGAATAATTATAATTATAATAATTATTATTGTTGTTGTTGTTATTGAGAGGAGAGTCTAATTCTATAACCGATCCACAATGAATGAAGCACATAGACCAATTTACTAAGCACAACGGAGGAGGAACTCATTCTCGCTTAGCTTAATGGCTCTACCACCTTTTGGGTCGACATTTAACCTTCGCATGGGCAACGTCACCTCTCCAAATGTTGCATGCATGCGAAGGGTGACCTTAGATTACTTTGGGATTTGCATTAATGAGTGGGCCAGGACGTACCCATTGGGTCCAGCTCACACCCCGATCAGGGAATAATTATAATTATAATTATTATTATTGTTGTTGTTGTTATTGAGCTGACAGGACGTACCCAATTATGAATTCTATAACCCAATTATGATTTATAACGACATCCGTCCGTCATCATTGAAATTTTGCTCATGTCGGCCAAAATAAAATAAAAAAAATCTAGAAGTACAAAAAAAAGCTATACAAAACATTTAAATAATGTAGGCTCATAAAAAAATTTGCACGTGATGAAATTGGATCCCTCTTGGCTCATGTTAGATCCCTATTTAAAATGGATCTATGTAGTTAGATAATACACCCAAAAGATATATTAACCACACTTATTAATGTGGTTGTGCTAGTTAGATTACTTAAATTTAATACTTCATTTAAATGTGAACTTAAAATTGACTTATTATTATTATTATAATAGTTAAAATTAATTATTTGAGATTCATTCCATTATAACAAAGAATTTCAAAATTAAGAATTCATAGATAAATACTGGTCAAATTTAACCACTTAGGAATTTCGAGATTAAGAAGCGGAGTTGTCTTTAGTGCAACTTTTTGGACTTTCCGTGCAGGAATCTGGTGGAAAAATCGGAGGTGAAATCTTGATTTGGGAGTCATCTAGCGAGGCCGAGGAATTGCTCGGACGCCCAAAAGTGGTTGGAATTCGGCCAAAAAAATTTCAAAAAATCTTGTAGAGGTGGTGTTTGAATCGTGTTTTTGATGGTGGAAATGGATTCAGCGCCATCAAAAACGTCTAAGACACCTAAAATTTTGAAGTTTAACAACTATAACTTGGATTTTTGATGGTGGAAATGGATTCAGCGCCATCAAAAACGTCTAAGACACCTAAAATTTTGAAGTTTAACAACTATAACTTGGATTTACAAAAATCCTTTAGTTTTTTCACTGTATATATGGATTCAGCACCCTAGAAAACCCTAGGGCACTTCGATCAGGATTACCATCAAATTCAAGTTTGTGATTTCAGAGAAATTTAACTCGAAAAACCCGAGTAAAAACTTCCAAAAAAACACACTAAAAACGACTCCTCAAAAATCTATAAATAAATACCAATCAAATTTAACCACGAAAAAAGTTACCCGATGAAATAGCAAAATGCTTGACAACAAAACGTCAACGGACAACCACACCCTTAACGACAAATGTTCGCTGTCAACAACATTGATTGAAAAGTCGGTAGCAATCAACGTGTCATGGTGTAAAGCAAGAATAGGGGCAGGTAGGTTTTAATTACGCTGGCACTGCGCCGCAATAGTCGTGTTTGAAAGGGGTTGAGACTTGGTTGAGCTTCTTATTTTGGTTCTTGGTCGGTTCGGTTGGACGCCGACCATCACCTCTCTCCTCCTATAACAATCTTGGAAGGCACAAATCTTGATCTTGATCTTCAGCTTCTTGATTGCATGTTTCGTTGAGTTTATATATTCATTTTCTTTGCTTCCTTCTCTAGGGTTTCATTTTCATTTGATCTTGATCTTCAGCTTCTTGATTGCATGTTTCGTTGAGTTTATATATTCATTTTCTTTGCTTCCTTCTCTAGGGTTTCATTTTCATTTTCTAGGATTTCACCTCTGTTTTCCTCTCAAATCATCGTCATTCAATCATAATGAGGGAGGGCACTGCATTGACATCTTGTTGGCCATAATTCTGCCTCCTCTGGGGGTCTTTCTCAAATTCGGCTGCCATGTGAGCACCTTCTCATCGATCTAACACCGATTCTTCTGCATAATTTGCGCTTTTGGTTCCGCCATTACATGCTAAATCTATGAATCTGGGTCTGTACAAGTGTGTATTGATCTCGTTAATTAAACTACCGGGTGCTGATAATTTCGAGTTTCCTTTTTTTGTGACAGGTCGAGTTCTGGATATGTCTGCTGCTGACACTATTAGGGTACCTGCCGGGAATTATATACGCTATCTACGCAATCACCAAGTGAAATCCATGCATTTTTCGGATGTGGAAGTTGCTGGGGCTGAGGTCTGTGCAACCAGATTTGATTTAGCAACAACCTGTTGTTGAGCGTTCTTTCTGTTATTGGAGGGTTTGTTTATTGTGAGTCATAGCTTTGTACCTTAATATTTATATACACTTGTCACAAGACAGTGAATAAAATAATTGATATCTGTCACAGGTATGTTTATTGAAGCCATTTTCTAGCATATAATGTGAATTAATTCTTTCAGGATTATGTACTCAATTCTGTGTGTCAATAGGTTTTGACCACCCATGTTTTAATTGCTCTTATAATCGCATCTCAAATGGCAATACATTTTGCATCCTTTCATTTCATCAAATCGGCACTGCTCTGGAAAAGTATATGTGACGTGGGGATGCCAAGTTTAGCCAGTGGAATTAGTCTCTTGGTATCTGGATTCCAAAATATTGGGTTAAAAATAATATTTCATCTGAATTTAAAAGGTATATGTGTTAAACAAAGTCCACAGGAAGGAATGCCATATTTCGTACGTGATTGTTTTATAATTATCATTGTATAGATCAACATACTTTTCTTGATGTAGAAAGTGAATGAATATCATTTCCATTTCGGTTTGGACATACATAGAAGGTTGAGATAAAATGATAAAAACATTTAGATGAAGCAAATAATAAATCTTATTTTTTAATTTTATATTTATTGCGAGGAATGTTATTTGGTTTGTGATTTCTTTTTAATTGAGTTATATGAGATGTAAATGAACATGAGCTTGTTTTTCTAAATTTATATATTAAAGTTTTGGTAGGTAAATATCACTGTATCATAGGCAATGAGGATATTAAGAAAAATTCATTGAACATGCATGTTCATCTAGCACTTTAATCCTATATTTATTGAGTGTACTATTTCTACAATAAGATTGAGTTTATAGTTGGATTTAATAATCCTATATTTATTGAGTGTACCATTTTTACAATAAGATTGAGTGTGTAGGTGGATCCAATAGAAGCTTCCATTAGCTTTACCTGCTAGGTGTGTTGAATGTTAAGTGTGTTGAATGTTGAGACTCTCTTCTATGGCCATAGAGAGACCATATGAGCTCCCAAGATCACCGAATGTGTGATGTTGTTTGACTAAAGCATGCCAATTGAGATGTCATCCCATTCCCTTATTGCTTAGATGTGTTTTGTTGTTCCCAATCACATTAGTCTCGAGCATGATTTATTGCATAGTTCTACTAAAATCCCTTGGCTCATTCTAGTGCTGGGTCAAATTCATGATGTTGCATTGAGCCTCATCTACCTCCCTCCTTTCCTTAGCTTTCACTAAAAATCAAATAAGGTCAAGAGCTTTACCTTCCCTTCCTTTGAATTAACACCTAGAATGTTATATACCTTGTCTTGTAACCCTTTCTTACTGCGCTTTATAACCTCCATTATGTTGGCTTGGGGCTCACAAGGGTGTCTTAATACCCTCTATAGGTGAGTAAATTTCCATAGTACACTTAGATATCAAGGGAAGCATATGATGGAAGTTTGGACAATTGCCATTCTATTTAGCTGTGAGTAAATTTCCATAGTACACTTAGATATCAAGGGAAGCATGTGATGGAAGTTTGGACAATTGCCATTCTATTTAGCTCATATGCCCACTATTGAGTCAACTCTACAAGAAAAACACCATTAAGTGGAGTTTTGATAAATGTTTTTAATGTTATAAGATTAGGAAAATTTATAAAAAACTAAAATTTAATAATAGATAAGAAAGGTTTTTGCACGGTTTTAGTAGATATTCTCTATAACTAAATTGCAAATGGCCAAATGTTATAGTGGAAGTTTTTTTAATATGCTTAAAACTATTAGTTGCATTAGTGCAGATTATATATTATTGATGCACTAATGTTTCATATATATTTTAAATGCACTAGTGAGAACACATTACTTATTTTGAAAGTATTGATGCATATTATGCATAGTGTCAGTTAGTCAAAACCAATGTGTATTTTTCCACCTTATAAAGTGTTATAATGATAATAAATTAATGCTAACAATATCATTTAAAGGAGTGGTCATTGATGCCTTTAGGACATGTAAATTGCACTATTGTTTAAAGTCATTTAAGCCTACTAGCATGTAACAAAAGCATTGGTGTGGGGGTATGAATAAAACACATCATTTTGTTAATCAAATATAATGCATCAATATGATGTTTTCATGTTGAATTTTCTCACATTTTTAGTATGTAAATGTTTTTTTTGGTTGTTGTCAAATTTCAATTTCTCATCACAATTGCACATTTGTTCATTGTGATAATGTAGATCAATCATATAGAATAAAATGGATTAATATGATGTTTATGATGTTTTCATGTTGAATACCATTTTGTTAGTATGCAAATGCAAATTCTTCTTTTTTTATTCTAAAATTTTAATTACTCATTACAATTATAGATTTGTTCATTGTGATAACGTATATCAACCATATATAAATCATTCTAACAAAACATTTTAGAACACTAGAGATTGGAATAAAATATAAAAGCTTAATTTATTAAATATGCAAATGAATAAGGGAATAAGGGATCTCCTTTATAGAAAAAGAAACTCTTGCTAAGTCATAAATTCATGTTATATTTGGCTTATGATATATTTGATATACTCTTGGTGTTGTAGTTATTGGGTTTTATCTTTGGCCCCGCCTAGATTATTCCAACGCGTTATCAATTCACCATGGCGTGTTTGTCTGTGTGTGTATTCAAATTATATTGATCATCATTTACATTTTTAACATGTTCATTGGTGGTTCATTTTTAAGAGATGTCTTGTAAATATTATTATGTGAACTACTAATGTAGATTGATGTAAATTGTAAGATGGTGACTAGATTAAGAGTGGACATGGATTTAAAGTCTATGGAGGTGAATTTACTTGGGAATGACTGGGGAAATAACCAAACATTGAATGTTGCAATTAATTTTCCACCATATCCCTATTGAATTAATAGAAAATGTATATGCATTTAAAATTATGTAGGGGTTCTTGTGTGAGAGGATGTTGGCTCTAGTTAATATGCAAGCCAAAAAAGGAAAGAAGGGAATTTTCACACAAACAATATGGGACGCATGAGGCAATAGAGGACAAAACTGTGAAGAATAACATTATAGTGTGACTCACATTTGAGGAAGGGAATGTGTAAATAGAAGATGTGATGAACAAGCACATACAACAAAAAGGTAGAAGCAATTGAAGGAAAGGAATGACAAGTGGAGAAATTGTAGAGTGCTCTCGATCCCTGTGTTTTTAATTAGGTGGAGACTTCGCTCCTTGGATTCCTGAGTGATTTTATCAGGTGGAGCCTTGAGTAGTGCTATGGACTCATGGCTATTGTTTGACAAGTGGAGGCCAAGACATATGGATTCCCATGGAGCCCATAAGGTGAAGCCATAGTTCTCTATGGATTATTGTAGGAGACAAGCGGAGGCACTATGGTTCTGGACTCCCGAAGTGTGAAGCGGGTGGAGTTGCTTTGATGCTTTGGAACTTCAAATCCCTGAAGTGTGTGTTTGGGTGGGGCATTAGGTGCTCTGGATTCCCTGAAGTGTTGTTTGGGTGGAGAAATTGTGTACTTTGGGCTCCTAGTTGTCAACGAGAGGCACTGTGTACTCTAGATTCCTATGTAATTTAACTTGATTGGTGTTGATTTCCCTTTAGAATTTCACTCCTCGGGCTCGAAATCCAGCTCGAGCATTTATAACTACAAGAAAGAACACTAGCGCAGTTGACATATGGTTGGGAGGAGAGTTGAGGTCCCTCTCTCAATTTTTAGTCATCCAACTATTAAGATAAGTGACCTACATGTATTGCTTTGCATACCTATGCAATGTGAATATTGATTTATGATGTTGTATAATAATGGTTTATTAGCACTTAAGAAGGAATGTGTATATTATTGTATGTCGCACAGAGAAAGTTGTGTGATTGACCCTCTTGATTTTGAGGGGCTTGAATTCCTTTGTGACACTAATATAAGCCTTGAATTGTAATAGTATTTGTATAGTCTCGAATGGTTGTTTACTTGTTATGATCATTGTCATTATGAAGGATTATTGATATCCAATATATTGAGCATACCATAGAGTCTCCATGGTTTGAATGCTTGAGTCATTGAGTCCATTTCATTTAGAATGAATGTTTATTTCCTTGAATGAATTGCATTAAAACGTGAGAGTTTTACTCATGTATGGGTTGATGCCTGAGTGGAATTTGATAGTGGCAAAGTTTAACTAGGTCGATAGATTTCGAAGCCTACGCTAGTGGAGTGATAGGGATCTCTACCTAGATTCACAAAGGAGTTGGAGAAGAATTCCCAAAACAACAAAGTGAATTGTGTAATATGATAATCATGAATTAGTCATGGTTAAGTCGCTTAATCTCAGAACTTAGAGGTAGGATAGATGCTAATTGAGGATTAGCTCTTAACTCCATGCCATATCGCATTGTTGTGTAGAAAGTTTGTTGTAGTGGCATTGTGATGGAGACCTTAGGATGGAGTGTCTTTCCATCACATTATAGGAATTTCCTCGCCTTGTGGCACCCCATTGTTGTGTGCAATTTAGTTGAATTGGAATTGTGACGAAGATTGTGGAACGAAATTTCTTTCCATCACATGATAGGAATTTTATCATCGTGCCATGCCCTATCATTGCACAATGACAATTTCATTGAAGTGGCATTGTGATGAAGACCACAAAACAATGTTTTTTTGTCACATGATAGATTCAATTTTCTTGTCGTATTGTGCTCAATTTGGGTGATGGGACTCTTTTGTGTCCTGACACAATACTGTGCGATGCCATGGAAGCACAATTGAAGGGGATTCTTGTTGAATCCCACAAATTTCATATAAATGGTAAAGCATTGAATTGCACAAAGAACCAGGCCCCGCTTTGACACAAGTTTAAGCCGAGGTGGTAGGCACCACATAGATCGTGTATGGTCACATGGAATGCCACATGTATTATGGCTAACGTGGGATTTGGTTTGACACGTGGCACCCCTAGAGGATGCCATGTGGCATGGTTTCGTCATCATGACGATAGGGTGATGTTAGCAGGGCAGGTTGGGAATGGACTAACAGGAGGAGCAACGTCAAAATTGATGTCATATGATGGAGAAATATCTATCATGTCATCCAAGTAGTGCCAAGAGTCTTTGAGGGGGTTTTCAGGAAAGAGGCACACATGAATGAAGGTGTGTAATCATAAATCTTCCATTAAGAAAATTCTTTGTTATTTACAACCACCACACTCAATATAAGCTATCAGCATGGGATGGTGATTGTGTGGAGGAAGCAGAGAAGGGGTTCAACCTCATGTTTTGTATAAAGAGCCCATGACATGGAGAGCCGGTCTTACACATTAAGGTCGAGTATCCTATGTATCGAAGTAATATATATCTCTCTATTAATTAACGACAGTCGTGCATCTGTAAGGTGCTAATCCCATTGCACCCTTCTTGGATTTGGACACGATGACACTGGGACACTAATTAGGTAGTCTTACACCTACGAGTCAATGCCACATAGGCAATGTGGTGGTCCATGTGGAGGGATGTTAACATGGACAGGGAGTTAAGGGGCTAAAATTTAGATATTCGTATCTTTTGATCTTGGCATTAGATCGAGATAAATTTATACTACTGGAAAGCAGTCGACAAGCTTTATCTAATGGTGGTATCATAATTTGACTTTGAGAAATTTTCAAATTGAGTATTTTTATAATCCCATATTCATAAGGAGACTATGGAGGTCAGGTTAAATGAATGTAACACTTTCTATTCATCCTGGTTTGTCTAAGGGGGTGGGAGAGGGTGTTACAGTGTGGTATTGAAGCACCTAGGTTTAACACTCAGACTGAATGGGCCTAGAAGGATTTTTTTTTAAATTTATTTATATAGTGTAGTAACCTATATTGCTTAATTGATGTGTATTAGGGTTTGTTGCTTGTAGAAATTTTTATTATGGATGAATGTATCAATTTTGAAATGATTGTTATTTTCTAGCAGTTATACTAACTTGAAATGTGGTGTATTAGATAATGTCACATCCATGTGCCTATGGGACTTTTTCTAAGGTGATAATGAGCATGTTTGATTTCTATTGTGGATCGGCTAATAGTTATGTGTATTACAACAAATAAGAAGACACTACGAAACAAGGAAGAAAAGGGGATGAGAAATACAATGATGTAGTACAACATTGATAGATCTTAGCATGGCCAAGAGGAGGAGCCAGTTGAGAAAAGAAGAGAGAAATGCTCTCCTGATTGGAAGGACACCCTTAGAAGTTTAAGGGATTAATTAAGGAGTTTCAAGGTTGAAAATGAGAAGATTCTTAGAGAATAAGAGAAGCAAGCAGAGGTAAACATAGTCATACTGAAAACGCTATCAATTTTGTAGAGGTAGAAACAACATGAGCTAGGTGATAGCTACCATAAATATAGGTAGATTCCTATTTAATTTCCATGACCTTGGATCTAGGTTAGAGTCTTAAAATCACTAACGCTACCAAACAAGAATCTCAACCATAAAGTACTTTGCACAATGGAAATATAAAGTAGTAAATCATACATGCAAAAATATACACGGTTTTTAAGAAAATTGTACAATATATACAATCCCAATCTTCATTATATTAAACTAAATTCTGAATAATACAACAGTCTATGGTATACAAGATACAATGTCAAACTTCGTTGCAGCTTCTATGTTGTATCTTGTTCTTGACGATCCTTTGCTTCCGTTCTGCTCACTAGTAGTGCCTTAGTCCATCAAGGCCAATAAACATCAAGACTCCAAGAGGGCTGCTTCCTATCACTGCTGCAAGTCACCTCTAGGTAGGCCTAATTCCCGAGCTCGAATCTGCCAATATAGCAGTCACTTTCATCCATCAAAGTGTTGGACATAAGGCTACAATACTTTACCCAATCACACACCAACAACGCCCTTCTTGTTTGCTGCTCTAGAGCTACTTTGGGTAGTCGACTTGCTGCCCTCCAATCAACTCTATGACACCCAATCCACTCACTTTTGAATCTTATCCTAGTATGACACTTCACCACCTCGAAATTTCATGCACATGGCATCAACAAGCTGCACACAACTGATCCAATCTGGTCACAACTTAACCTGATACACCTCCCAAAACATTGTTTTTCACCTTGATACACTGTTGTCACTGCATCATTGGTTATGGCATCACCCTACAACCCTTATCCTCCATGCAAATAAAAAAGACAACCCTGTAAAGATTGTTGTTCTCCAAGGGAGAGGTCCTCCACTCCTACGTTTCCCATGTCTTCTTGTTTTACCTCAAACAAAAAACTTAGGATGGCCTTGCTACTTGTTATGTCCTGCGGCCTAGCACATCAGTTGTTGTAGCCTTCAGCCTCCCTCCAAACTTCCACCAAACAGTCCTAACACAACTCTGTTTTGAATTCTAGCCTTGCAGATTTCTCTACCTAGAAACCATCACTTAAACGCACATGAAATAGCCCTAAACAATTCCCTTAAACAACTTGTTGTAATATCATCAACTCGACTTGTACTCATAAATGCCCACGTTGTCCCTTAAGCTCCTCCATGTTGTCCCTTTGGTCCTCTCTAGCTGGCTGCAACTTCCTTGAGATTTTAGAGCTCCTCTTTGTGATGTATTATCAAACTTGGATGCCTCAAATAGCCTCAAAACATCCTTAATTTATAGACTTTAAGGCTCAACTAATTTTCTTGAAGTGACACATCTATTGTCTCTCTTTCACACCAAGCTTACATGACTTGGTAACTAATAATTACCTTGCCAACTTCAAAAATTCATTTCTCTCTAACAACAACTCGGATTTGGATGATTCTTGATGCGTTGGAATCATATCGTCGAGCACTATATCCTCATCCATCACATGTCGTACCTCCATCATTTTGTTGGCCCAAATCACGATTGGTGAAAAAAACCCCACACTTGGGTTCCAAGCCCACAAGCTATCGTTGTGGGGATTTTCCCTACAAACCCTGAACCCTAGGGCTTGAAGTACCTCCCAAGCTAAACAAATCAACACTCCCTCTTAGTGAGGGAGTTACTTCTAAGGCTAGGAAGTATCTCGTCATCATCATCATTTCTCGCAACACTTGCCCAACCCTTGGCACTCACAATCGCAACAATCCCTGTATGGTGAACTACGCCCTTCTCGGAAGTGTCGTTGTTACTGTTGGAAGCACCCTTCTTCTTCTTCTTATCCTATAATGTCTTCCACTCTCTCCATGATTCCTTCTTGGTAGTCGTAGGAACACCCTTGCTCACCACTGACCACACGCTCTTCTTGGGTTGCAGAATCTCCATCTAAATCTGTAACCTCCCTCTCGAATTAGACTCCCTCTGAGTCTATAGAACCTAAAACTTCTTGGGAAGGTGTACATTCTTGTCAGGAACCTGTACCTGCTCCTCTGAAGCTTGAACTTTCACATGCACCTATTCCTGCTTCTCTCGAACCTATACCTGCTCCACTTGCTTCTTTCCATGACCCATATGCTTAGTCGTCAACCTGTAGAGACCATGCTCTCTAACTCTGAGTATAATCCTATTAGACTTAGATCCTATGAGCCTGAGTCTTTCCTTCTCATCCTTGAACAAGACCTCAAGCCCTTTCCTCTCGATCATCGAGATGGAAAACATGCTATATCTAAGTCTTGGTATAAACAATACATTGTGGACCTGCATCATACATCCCGTCTCCATTCTGAATGACACAAAACCCAATCCTCGGATCTCCAACTAACTCATGTCACCCAAAACCATGTGCAACTTTGGGTCCCATTCAACTAGAGTCTCAAAAACCTCATGTGACCTTGTCATATGCTTCGTTGCACCACTATCCACATACCATCCATCATTAACAACAATGCCCTGTGTGAATTGAGAAATCATAGCAAAGTCCTTCTCTTCAAATCTCCTCGAGGGATCATCTATCTTTGTTGAAGTAGCAACACTGATGAATTTCTTTTCTTTCTTCTTCTCATCATTTCCCTTCTTCTTCAATGGCCATCTTGATGAAAAATGACCCATATCGTCATAGTGGAAATACTTGAATCTAATCAAGTCCTTCTTTAGCTTACCCTTCATTTGTGATGCAAGTTCCATGTCATCATCTGAAGCCTTATGCTTCGGCTGAAGATCCTCCTCTCACAAATCTTCCTGAAAGAAGTCATCCCATAGTGTATCCCAGTGTGGCAGCTTCTTCTTGGCAACAATTCCTTTGATGAAGGGATTTCATTCCTCGGTGAACTCTTTGAAGGAGATCCTTACCATATCTCCATCTGAGGCAGTCACACTGATGGCAACAAGATGATATTTGACTTGGGACAACATTGTCAGATACGAGGTTACACTTTCACCCTTTAAAATCTTGGTGGACTTCAACTTATCCTCCAATACCAATACCCAATTCTCGTTCTTATTCTGGAACAAATTTTGAAGAGACATCCATATATCATGTGCGGTGTTCTTCTCAGATAAATGAGGTATTAGGGAATCCCTCACACCATCTACGATGATCAATCTCGCCCTCGCATCCAGATCATCCCATATTTCCAACTCCTTAGGGTTGGTTGGCTTCTTGAATTCTTTCTCGGAAACTCCCAGATCTTGCTAACCTGCAAGATCAACTTGACCCTTTCCTTCCATAGACTATAGTTGGACAACCCTTCCAAGCTGTCCTCATTTTAGATACTTGCCTGTAAATTCGAGATTGTAGTGAACACTTCACTCACAATGTGATCAAATCCCTCTCACGCAGTACTTTTTTGTGCACAACTCTAATTTACTTACTTCCAAAGTAGCTCATACACGCTCCGATACCATGTTGAATTTCCACAACCTTGGATCTAGGTTAGAGTCTTAAAATCACTGATGCTACCAAACCAAGAATCTTAACCATAAATATAAAGTAGTAAATCATATATGCACAAATATACATGGTCATTAACAAAATTTTACAATATGTACAATCCAATCTTTGTTACAACAGTCTATGGTATACAAGATATAATGACAAACTTCGTTATAGCTTCTATGTCATATCTTGTCCTGCCGGTGCTTTTCTTCCATACTCTCACTAATAGTGCCTTAGTCCATCAAGGCCACAACACATTGAGACTCCAATAGGGCTACCTTCAATCACCGCTACAAGTCACATATGCTACAATTAACATGGGCTCATCAAACTGCTCTTTGGGTAGGCCTAATTCTCGAGCTCCAATTTGCCAATCTAGAAGTCACTTTCGTCCATCAAAGTGTTTCACATAAGGATGAAATGCTTCACCCAATCATGCACCAACGTCTCAATGTCTACCGTTCTAGGGCTACTTTGGGTAGCCAACTCAATGCCCTCTAATCAATTCTATGACACCCAATCCACTCACTGCTGAATCTTCTCCTAGTATGACACTTCACCACCTCGGAATGTCATACACATGGCATCAACGGGATGCACACAAATTGATCCAATATGGTCATAACTTGACCCAATACACCTCCCAAAACATTGTTGTTCACCTTGTTGCACTGCTGCCACTACATCACTGGTTAAGGCATCCCCCTACAACCCTTATCCTCCGTGCAAATCAGCAAGACAACCCTCTAAAGACTTTGGTTCTCCAAGGGAGAGGTCCTCCACTCCTACTTTGCCCCTCTCTACTTGTTTTACCTCAAACACAACACTTAGGATGGCCTTTCTATTGGATATGGCCTATGGCCTAGCACAACAGCTACTGTAGCCTTCGAACTCCCTCCAAACTTCCACCAAACAATCCTAGCACAACTTTGTTTTGCCTTCTAGCCCTGCGACTTTCTCTGCCCAACAAGCAACCCTTAAATGCACATGAAACAACCCTAAAACATGACCTTAAACAACCCGCTATAATCTCATCAACTCGGCCTACAATTAGAAATTCCCATGCTATCCCTTAAGCTCCTCCTCACTGTCCCTTTGGCCCTCTCTAGTTGGTTGCGTCTTCCTTGAGATTTCAGAGTTCCTCTTTGTGATGTATTGTCACACTTGGATGCCTCAAATAGCCTCAAATCATCCTTAATTTATAGACTTTAAGGCTCAACGATTTTTATTGAAGTGACACATCTATTTTCTCTCTTTTACGCCAAGCCTACATGACTTGGTAACCAATAATTACCTTGTAAACACTAAAAATTCATTTCTCTCTAACGAATACATGGATTTGGATGATGTTCGATGCGTTGGAATAATATCGTCGAGCACTATCATCCTCATCCATCACATATATTACATCCATAATGGTTTTGGCCCAAATCACGATGGGTGCAAAATCCCACACTTGGGTTCCCAACCCACAAGCTCCCCTTGTGGTGCTTATCCCTCTAAACCCTGAACCCTAGGGGTTGGAGTACCTCCCAAGCTACACAAATCAACAATCTCTCTTAGTAAGGGAGGTACTTCCAATACTAGGAAGTATCTCATCATCATCATCACTTCTCACGACACTTGCCAACTCTTGGTGCTCACAATCGCAACAATCCCTATACGTTGAACTATGCCCTTCTCAGAAGCGTCTCTGTCACTATTTGAAGTACCCTGTTTCTTCTTCTTATCCTGTAACGTCTTCCACTCTCTCCATGATTCCTTCTTCATAGTTTTAGGAGAACCCTTTCTCACCACTGACCACATTCTCTTATTGGGTTGCAGAGTCTCCCTCTAAATCTGCAAGCACCCTCTCAAACTAGACTCCCTCCGAGTCTTTGGAACCTAGACCTTCTCAGGAATGTTTACATTCTTCTCAAAAGCCTGTACTTGCTCTTATGAAGCCTGGACTTGCATAGGCACCTGCTTCTGCTTCTCTGGAACCTGTACCTGCTCCACCCGCTTCTTTCCATGACCCACAGGCTTGGCCGTCAACTTGTAGAGACCATGCTCTCTAACTCCAAGTACAATCCCATCGGACGTAGAGCCTCTAAGCCTAAGTCGTGCCTTCCCATCTTGGAACAAGACCTCAAACCCTTTCCTCTTGATCATCGAGACAGAAATCACATTATATTTGAGTCCTGGTACAAACAATACATCCTAGACATGCATCATATGCCCTATCTCCATTCTGAATGGCACAACACTCGATCCTTGGATCTCCAACTGACTCTTGTCGCCCAAAACCATGTGCAACTTTGAGTCCCATTCAACTAGAGTCTCAAAAACCTCCTGTGACCCTGTCATATGCTTCGTCACACCACTATCCACGTACCATCCATCCTCATCGACAGTACCTTGTGAGAAATGAGAAATCATAGAAAATTCCTCCTCTTCCAATCTCCTAGAGAGATTATCTATCTCTACTGAAGTGGAAACACCGATGACCTGCTTTCCTTTCTTCTTCTCATCATTTCCCTTCTTCTTCATCGGACATCTTGACAAAAAATGACCCATCTTGCCACAGTTGAAACACTTGACTTTACTCAAGTCCTTCTTTTGCTTACCCTTAATTGTTGATGCAAGTGCCATGTCAACATTTGAAGCCTTCTTCTTCGACTGAAGATCCTCGTATCGTAACTCTTCCTAAATGAAGTCATCCCACAACCTATCCCAGTCTAGTAGCTTCTCCCTAGAAAAGATTCCTTTGATGAAGGGCTTCCATTCCTTAGTGAACCCTTTCAAGGCAATCCTTACCATATCTCCATCTGAGATGGTCACACCAATGGCAGCAAGCTCATCTTTGACTTGAGACAACCTTGTCAGATACGAAATCACGCTTTCACCCTTTAACATCTTGGTGGACTTCAACTTATCCTCCAATACCAATACCCAGTTCTCATTCTTATTCTGGAACAAATTTTGAAGAGACATCCACATCTCATGTGCGATGTTCTTCCCAGAAAAATGAGGTATTAGGGCATCCCTCACACCATCTATGATGATCAATCTTGCTCTCGCATCCAATTCATCCCATATTTCCAGCTCCTTAGGGTCAGTTGGATTCTTGACTTCTTTCTCGGCAAACTCCCAGATCTTGTTGACTTGCAAGATCAACTTGATCCTTTCCTTCCATGGACTATAGTTGGACAACCTTCCAACCAGTACTCATATCAGATACCTACCCATAACGTCTACATTGTAGTGAACCCTTCACTCACAATTTGACCAACTCCCTCTCACATTGTAATTCGTTGCGCATAACTCTGATTTACTTATGTCCAAAGTAGCTCAGACACGCTTTGATACCATGTTGAATTTCCACGACCTTGGATCTAGGTTAGAGTCTTAAAATCAGTGACTCTACCAAACCAAGAATCTCAACCATAAACTACTTTTCATAGCAGAAACATAAAGTAGTAAATCATACATTTCACAAATATACACGGTTTTTAACAAAATTGTACAATATGTACAATTCCAATCTTCATTATATTAAACTAAATTCTGAATAATACAATAGTCTATGGTATACAATATACAGTGACAAACATTGTTGCAACTTCTATGTCGCATCTTGTCCCGCTAGTCCTTTTCTTCCATACTACTCACTAGTAGTGCCTTAGTCCATCAAGGCCACTACACATTGAGACTCCAAGAGGGTTGCTTCCTATCACTGCTGCAAGTCACGTCTACTACAACGAACACAGGCTCATCAAACTACTCTCTAGGTAGGCCTAATTCTTGAGCTCCAACCATCCAATCTAGTAGTCACTTTCATCCATCAAAGTGTTGCACATAAGACTGCAATACTTCACCCAATCACATACCAACAATGTCCTTCTTGTTTACTGCTCTAGGGATACTTTGGGTAGCCAACTCGTTGCCCTCCAATCAGATCTATGACACCCAATCCACTCACTGTTGAATCTGCTCCTAGTATGACACTTCACCACCTCAGAATGTCATGCACATGGCATCAATAAGCTGCACACAAACTAATCCAATCTGGTCACAACTTGACCCAATACACCTCCCAAAACATTGTTGTTCACGTTGTTGCACTACTCTCACTGCATCACTTATTAGGGAATCACCCTACAACCCTTATCGTTCATGCAAATCATCAAGATAAACCTCTAAAGACTGTGGTTCTCTAAGGGAGAGGTCCTCCACTCCTACACTACCCTTGGCTGCTTGTTTGACCTCAAACACAACACTTAGGATGGCCTTTCTACTGGCTATGGCATGCGGTCTAGCACAACAGTTGATGTAGCCTTTGGCCTCCTTCCAAAATTCCACCAAATAGTCCTAACACAACTCTATTTTTCCTTCTAGCCTGGCGGATTTCTCTACCCAGCAACCAGCCCTTAAATGCACATGAAACAACCCTAAAAAATGCCCTTAAATATCCTATTGTAATCTCAACAACTCACCCTCCACTTAGAAATTCCCACATTGTCCCTTAAGATCCTCCACGCTATCCCTTTGGCCCTCTCTAGCTGGCTGTCAGAGCTCCTCTTTGTGATGTATTGTCATACATAGATGCCTCAAATAGCATCAAATCATCCTTAATTTATAGACTTGAAGGCTCAACAAATTTTCTTGAAGTGACACATCTGTTAGCTCTCTTTTACACTAAGCCTACATGAATTGGTAACTAATAATTACCTTGTCAACTTCAAAAATTCATTTTTCTCTAAAGACAACTCAGATTTAGACAATTCTCGATGTGCTGGAATCATATCATCGAGCACTATCATCCTCATCCATCACATGTTGTACCTCCATCACGGTTTTGGCCCAAATCATGATGGGTACAAAACCCCACACTTGGGTTCCAAGCCCACAAGCTTCCCTTATGGTGCTTTGCCCTTCAAATAATTCGAGCCAAGCAGAGAGAAAAGAAGCAAGAGTTGGGTAAACATAATTTTAGGGTGGTTCAAGTAAGTATAGTAGATAACAAGTGTTTTCTCAATTGAACAGTTTGCCTTGTAATTGATTCAATTTCTCAATCAATAAAATACCACATCAAAGAAGAGGGCTTTCCCATTTAGGTTTCCCAAGAAAATAATTTTGTAATTGTGTGACTTTGTTTTTATCTCTATGTCCTAATTTTTCTACCTATAGATATTAATAAATTTTGTGTCTTGCTTAAGGAAATTTTGGTTTCAGTTTGCAGTTTCCTTAGTTTCAGATTGTTCATCTAAGTAGTTGCAAAATTTCACGGGAAATCAACATATTGTAGGTTCCTAAAAAGGGTATTGTGTTGGGTTATGTTATATTCTTTCCACAACTAGCCCACATAGTTAACCGGGGGGTTAGAAGGGGGGTGGAACCCCCCCTTCGTTGTGCCGATTTTGT
Organism: Pinus tabuliformis; assembly: GCA_031772625.1. Lineage (NCBI taxonomy): Eukaryota > Viridiplantae > Streptophyta > Pinopsida > Pinales > Pinaceae > Pinus > Pinus tabuliformis. Next base: position 808,223,585 of record CM062810.1, read on the forward strand.
AGCAGGGGGGATCATAGGGGGTTTGAGGGGTACAGGTAACCCCACTCTATGGGCAGACCCACTATGGTTTTGTGCATGATTTTTGCACATGGTTTTGGACGCGATGGTTTTTGGTCCATGGTATTGGATGCTTTGGCATGTATAAAGATGTATTGTAACATTGAAAGGAACATAATGAAAAATCAAGTTGGTAGTCCCGGTTTTGGGATCCAGGGGAAAATCTCTGTGTATATGTGTTTTATGTGTTATGCTCTCCCATTGTTTATTTTATGTGTTTTAGAATTCGTATGTAGGTAATTTTTGTACAGGGGTTAAAACCTACATTTGGTATCAGAGCTTGTTTGGCTTCAAGGGGATGCCTTTATTGCTGAGGGGTTTCTCTCGGGCCTGTGGTAGACCCTAGCGAGATCGATTCTAGTGGTGAAAGAAGATGACGAGCAGTGGAAAGATAAAGATCGAGAAATTTAATGGTTAGAGTTTTGAGTTGTGGAAACTGAAGATGGAGAATCTGTTGGTGGATAAATATCAGTGGATTGCAGTAGATCCGGGTACTAAACCAACGGGAGTGTTTGATGAAGAATGGAAGAAGTTGGATCAGAAGGTAAAGACCACAATACGATTGTGTGTCTCAGATTCAGTATTGTTGAATTTATCAGGGGAAGCTACGATGAAGGCTTTGTGGGACAAGTTAGGGACTTTGTACCAATCTAAGTCTCTGGTGAATAAACTGTTCCTACGGAAAAATCTATATAACCTGAGGATGAAAGATGGAGACTCGGTGACAGAGCATCTGAATGCATTTAATACTATGGTAAGTCAGTTAGCATCTGTTGATATTAAAACTTCAGATGAAGTGCATCAGTTTTTTTCTTTACCAGATTCGTGGGATAGTCTGGTTATTGTAATAGGTATCAATGCAACTGCCTTACAGTTTGATGAAATAGTCTCATCCTTACTGACAGAGGAGATGAGACGAAAAAATATGAAGAGCTAGAATGGTGATGCCTTGTCTATACGAGGACGATACCATAACATAAACAAAAATAAGTCATTGAGTGGGAGATCTAAATCTAGAGGGAGATCTAAATCTCTAGGAAAGCATGTAAAGGTGGTGTGCTAGGAATGCAAAAAGGAAGGGCACTACAAAGGGACTGTAAATCTAAAGCTCCTGATAAAGGAAAGGGATCTGATGATGCTCCTTCTGCAGAGGTGAAAACCACCTCAGATGAAGGTGGGGATGTGTACTTGGCTTCTTCAAGTACACATGTAGATCATGAGGCATAGTTGATTGACTCGGGTGCATCCTTTCACTTCACTCCCCATAGAGAGTGGTTCTGTGAGTATGAGAAATATGATGGTGGTGATGTCTTCTTAGGGGATGATAGGAAGGCTAGAATCATTGGTCGTGGAAAAGTAAAGTTGAAGTTGCAAGGTGGAAGGGTTAGAACACTTCCAGGTGTTCTACATATTCCTGCATTAGCTAGAAATTTGATTTTTGTAAGCAAGTTGGATGATGCAGGTGTAAAAATAGTGTTCGAGAAGGATACCTGCAAGATGGTTCGGGGAGCATTGGTATTGATGTGGGGAGTTTGGATTGGAACTCTGTACAAACTACAAGGTAGCATGGTTATTGATGGGTGCAACAATTCTGTGGTTCCTGAAAGTGGAGCAGAAAATCTAGTGGTCTCTGGAGAGAAGACCATGCTGTGGCATCAAAGGCTTGGACATATTGGAGAGAAGGGCCTTCAAATACTTCATGGTAAAGGTATGGTAGAAGGTATGAGTAGTAGCTCTCTGGATTTTGATTTCTGTGAAAATTGTGTATATGGGAAGCAGAATTGGGTGAGTTTCCCCTCTGGTGGTAAGAGGGTGAAACATATATTAGAGCTCGTGCATCGTGATGTGTTTGGACCTGTAAAGGTTCCATCACTGGGTAAGTCTGTGTACTATGTATCATTTATAGATGACTTCTCAAGGAATACATGGATATATTTCCTTAAGAAGAAATCTGAAGTCTTTGACAGGTTTAAATAATTCAAGGCTCTGGTGGAAAAACAGACAGAGAAGAAGATAAAGGTGTTGAGGACAGATAACAATGGAGAGTTTTGTAGTAAGGAATTTAAATAATTTTATAAGAATTGTGTTATAGCATGACAGAAGACTACTCCATATCAATGTTGCACGAAGCACCCCCCCCCCACCCCCCCGGTTCCAAGCCCGGAAGCGCGTCCCCTATGGAAGCGCCTAGGAAGCTTCGCTGGAAGTGCGATTCCGAAATTTTTTGTTGCTTCCTGGAATTTCGGAAGCGTGGGTCGGAAGCACCACTTCCAGGTCTCCGAAGTGTGCTTCGTACAATGCTTTGGGCCTTAGAAGCATGGAACTTCGGAGGAGGAAGAGTACACTTCCCGTACGCTTCCTAAAGAGGCCGAGCGCAAGGCAAAAATTCCTTTTTTATTTTTATTTTTATTTTTTTAATTTATGTTGACTTAGCATAAAGGGGGTGGGTTAGGGTGAGGTTAAGGTGAGGAATGAAGGGAATAAAGGCCCCGTTCATTCCTCATTTTCTCACTTTGAGTTTATGAGAGTTGGAGAAGAGAAGAGAGGAGAGGAGAAGAGAAGAGAGGAAAGGAGAGGAGAAGAGAGGAGAGCTTGGAGGAGTGAAGCAAGAGGAGCTAGGAGAAGGAGGAGGAGCTTGGAGCAAGAGCTTGGAGGACTTCATCTACAAGAGCTAAAGAAGTAAGTTCAAATCCCAAACTCCCTTATTTTTTTGACATTTTTTTTTGTATTTTTCTCCTCCCTCTCCTACTCTTTCCCATTGTTTCTACTTGCTCCTTTACTTGCAGGTTGTCCACCACCTATATCCATATTCCAAGATGGTGTTCTTTTGGCTTCTATGTATCATTCCACCCTTGGTTTTAATGATGGCAAAGGGGAATAGGAATAGAAGGGAAGAAACACAAGAGGACAGTGGTCCCAATATGAGTGACCCAATGTATGATGAGGAGGAAGGGTTTGAAGAGGAAGGGGATGAACCTGGAGGGGACACTGAAACACAAGATGGGAAAGATGCATTAACACCCTTGTGGAACTATGTGACCATACTTGATGGGGGAAAGGGTGGTGGAACTTACAAAGTTGTGTTCCCTCATGGTTGTCATGGAGGAAAACCATATTGTGGTTCATATACTCGTGTGAGGAGGCATCTTTGTGGGGTGCTAGACAATGATGAAAAAAGGGTCCTGCGGGGGTAAAAATTTGCCCAAACATTTCAATTGAAGAAAGAAGAAAATGCATCCAAATAGAGGAGGTTGCACAACAAAAAAACAAGAAACAAGAAACTCATTCTGAATCAAGTGAAACCTCTAAATTTGGTAGCTGCTCATCTCCTCATGGTACTTCTGCAAGCTCTAGAGGTAGAAGAACAATAGGGGATTTCCTTAATGTTGCTGGGAGGGATGATGTGGATGGAAAGATAGTCCATTTTCTTTGTGCTTGCAGTGTACCATTCAATGTGCTTCACTCTCCCTATTGGCATGAAATGGTAAAGGCCATCAATGAAGCCCCAAAAGGATATAAGGCCCCCAACTATGAGAAAGCTAGAATAGTGTTATTAGAAAGAGAAAAAGCTAAGGTTCAAAGAGCTTTGACACGTTTTACAAATGAGTGGGTAGATTCTGGGGTATCCATTGTATCAGATGGGTGGACAAATATTAGAAACCAACATTTGATAAATGTTCTTGGTGTTTCTTCTAGTGGTGCAGTATTTATTACATGTCATGACTCCTCCTCCATCACTACATCTGCACAAAACATTGCAGATCTCCTATTGAAATCAATCAAAGATGTTGGTCTAAATAATGTGGTTCAAGTGATCACAGATAATGCAGCAAATTGTAAGGCAGCAGGAAAAATTATTGAGCGTACTTATCCACACATTTTTTGGTCTGGGTGCCTGGTTCACACATTGAACCTTTTGATGCATGATATTATGAAGCACAAAGAATTTGGGTGGATTACTGAGCTTTACAGGAGAGGGAAGAAACTCATTAAATTCATCACAGGGCATACAAGGGTAAACTACTTCTATGGCACTTACTCCAAGTTGCAGTTGCTTAAAATTGTAAAGACAAGATTTGCTACTCATTGCCTCACCTTTAGGGGGCTAGTGAAGGTGAGACAAGCTTTAACTAAGCTGGTGTGTGCTGAATCATGGGATGAAATTAACACTGACATAGATGGTGCTAATGCAGTCAAGGACACTGTTCTCAACAATTACTTTTGGGCACAGGTTAAATATGTTTTGCAATTCACCAAACCAATTTATTACATGATCAAGTTTGCATATTTAGATTGACCAGTAATTGGGGAGGTGTATGAGTAAATGGATAGCATGTTGGGGCAGATTAAAGACATTGTTGAGCCTAAAGATACCACTTTGTACAATTATATTCGTGTAGAGGTGGAAAACTGATGGGAAATGCTAAATGTTCCATTGCATGCATTAGCATATGTTTTGACACCTAAATACTATCATCCATCATGGCTTTCAACACCAGCACCTGGGGAGGGAAGCAAGAGAAAACCACACCAAGATCAAGAGGTTCACAGAAAATATATGGCTGCATTGAGTAAATTAACCCCTGGTGAGGAGGAGGCTGCATTGGTATGGAGACAGGTGAGCAACTGTACGCTTAACACTGGTCCATTTGGGAGCATGCATGCGATTAAAGATCGAGAGACTTTTTCTTCTCTTGAGTGGTGGAACATGCATGGAGGGGGTACTCCACTTCTACAGACTTTGGCATTGCGGGTGCTATCACAGGTGGTAAACACTTCTTCTGCAGAGAGGTGTTGGAGCTCTTATTCTTTCATCTACAGTCTTAAAAGGAACAGGTTGAGTTTAGACCGGGCAGAGAGCTTGGTTTATGTTCATTACAACTTGTGATTGTTGTCCCATTACTTTGAAGATGCAAAGTCTAATAAAGACTTGTTGATTTGGGACAAGAATCCAGAGGAGCCCAATTTGGAGGATGGAGTGTTGCGATTAGAGAAATTAGAGGATGCTCTTATCTAGGTATGTCCATTGTGGTATGAATTTTCCAATTTTTCCTTATAAAGCATTTCTCTAATTCATGTTTTTAATTTTTTTGTTAACTAGTGTTTTTTTTTTTTGCATGATTTTTTTGAGCGACTCCAGGATGATGATGATCGTGTTGATATGCCACCCCCACCCCCATCTGGTCCCTTGGTTCCTAGGTTCCATGGTTCAACACCAACAGCAGGGGGTTCTTCTTCATCAGTTTCAGTGCCACAACCACAACTTCCACAGTCACCATCTTCTTCATTGCCACCACATGGAGGCCCACCACCATGTGGAGGCCCACTACCACGTTCTCTTCGTGGTGGAAGGAGGAGAGATTAGTAGATATATTCACAATCTACTACTTTTGTCATAGATTACTCATTAGACTTGTAGGCTTGTGAATTTGAATTTTGAACTTTTTTGTCTTGGCAGTGACCAAGTGACATATTTTGTAAACATTATTATTTGAATTTTGGACATGACAAATGTTGACAGTTGCTCACTTACTAGATAAATCATAATATGCTCTATGTTTTATGTTTTATAATATGCTTAAATGTTTTATGTTTTATAATATGCTTAAAAATTTGATTTATGTTTGTAATAGCTAGAATATAGATGATTGTTGTACATATTAGTAACTACAATGGAATCATGGATGCCATATCTATCTTGATTTATGCAAAAATATGCATGTTTTCATGTCTTCTACAATTAATTTGGTATTTGGGATGTTTGTTTTGAGTATAAATGCATATATATATATATATATATATATATATATATATATATATATATATATATATGTATGTATATATATATATATATATATATATATAGCAGACGCTTCCGCGGACGCTTCGCTTCCTAGATTTTTGGAAAATGACGCTTCCGCGTCCCCGCTTTGTGCAACATTGCTCCATATACACTTCAACAAAATGTTGAGTTGCAGAAAGAATGAACAAGACGTTGATGGAAAGGGCAAGAAGCATGCTCAGTGGTGCTGGGTTAGGACAGGAATTCTGGGTAGAGGCGGTGGAGACTGCATGTTACCTGGTCAATAGATCACCTTCATCAGCGTTGGAGGATAAGACTCCACAAGAGGTATGGACCAGTAAGAAACCCTCTCTTTCACATCTGAGGGTATTTGGATGTGATGCATATGTACATGTTCCAAAGGAGAAACGAACCAAGATAGATAGTAAATATGAAAAGTGCATCTTTATTGGGTATAAGGATCATTTAAATGGTTATAAGCTTTGGAACCCAGTAACAAGGAAGGTTTTGTATAGCCGAGATGTGGTGTTCAGAGAGGTGAAATATGTTATTAAACATGAAGTCCAACCAAAGGAACCTGAGAAGATAGAGTTTGAGCTAAAGGAGGAAGAATCAAACTCTACAGCAAAGGAGGAAGCAAAAGATGAAGAGCCAAAAACTCCGGGTGTGAGAAGATCAGTTCGAGAAACAAGGCAACCAGAAAGGTATAGTCCATCTGCTTTTTGTTCAAATTTTGCTTTATCTATTATTGATGATGATCCCAGAACTGTGAAGGAAGCAGTAGATTCAGAGGATGGAAAACTCTGGAAAGAGGCCATGGTTGATGAAATGGCATCTTTGCACAAAAATGAGGCTTGGGATCTGGTGGAGTTGCTGGCTGGAAGGAAACCCATTGGCAGCAAATGGGTGTTCAAGAAGAAGACAAATGCAGAAGGAAAGGTGGAGAAATACAAAGCTCGGTTGGTAGCAAAAGGTTATTCCTAGGTGTCGGGAATTGATTTTGGTGATATTTTTTCTCCTGTTGCCAAGGTAACTTCTATTAGATTACTTTTATCTGTTGTTTCTGCTTTTGATTTTGAGGTAGAAAAGATGGATGTGAAGACATCATTTCTTCACGGGGATCTGGAAGAGGAAATCTACATGAAACAACCTGAAGGCTTTGCGATGAAGGGTAAGAAAGAACTGGTATGCAAGTTAAAGAAGTCTTTGTATGGGTTAAAACAGTCACCAAGGATGTGGTATCAGAAGTTTGATACATTTATACGGGGACTTGGCTTCACCAGAAGAAAAGCAGATCACTGTGTGTATTTTAAATTAATTGGTGACCGTGTTATTTATTTGGTCTTGTATGTGGATGATATGTTGTTGGTTGGAAATGACAAAGAAATTATCCAGGATTTGAAGACCCAATTTTCCTCCAAATTCGACATGAAATATCTTGGTGATGCAAACTATATGTTGGGCATGGAAATTAAAAGAGATCGGGCAAAGAGGAAGCTCTGGTTAAATCAGAGGAGGTATGTCGAGATAATATTGCAGAGATTTAATATGTAGGATAGTAAACCGGTGAAGGTTCCTATTCTTGTAGGTGTAAAGTTATCTGTTGAATAGTGTCCCAAGACACAAGAAGAGGAGGAGGACATGTGTCGTGTTCCATATTCAAGTGCAGTCTGTAGCCTGATGTATGCAATGGTCTATTAAGAAATTCCGCTACCTATAAGTGTTAAGAAATTTTGTGTCTTGGTTAAGGAAATTTTGGTTTTAGTTTGCAGTTTCCTTAGTTTCAGATTGTTCATCTAAGTAGTTGCAAAATTTCATGGGAAATCAACATATTGTAGGTTCCTAAAAAGGGTATTGCACATATTTCACAATGTGCAAAACAAAAGGTCATTTTAGGCATAAAAACCCACAATGGGTGCTACAAAACTCACAATAATGAATCTGCATATGTAATATGACATATTACATGAGCCCTCCAACAAACAACTTAACAACTTACACCTACACTTTGAGGCCATTCCTTATTTATATCATTCTATTCGTTGTAAGACCTCTTCAAAGGGGTTGAGCTAGTATGGTCGCAACAGGTGTGTTCTTTGCAAGGTTGAGAAAGAAACGATGTATCATTTATTTGTCTCTTGCTTATTTGTGACTCAAGTTGGTGTAAAGTAAAGTCTTTGTATGCCTGCTCCATCATGGTCAATGGACCTTCACCTCTTTGGAATCTTGTTTATGGGATTGGATATGAGATACCTCTTAGAAACATTTCAAATATCTCACATGCTATGTTATATGGGGAATTCAGTTGCATCAAAATCGGGTTCTTTTTGGTGAGTAGATTGTAAACATTAGGCTAGTAGTTCTCAAATTTCAGTTTAATTTTTTGGAAAGATCAAAAAAATCTTATCATCAACCAGCTCACTTTCATGTAGCTCCAACCTTCAATTGCAAGATAGCATTGAGTTTATTTGACAATGGGGGTGCCAAATAATTGTGGAGCTCAGAAGGTTTTATTCATATCTACAAACCATTAGTTTCATTTAAAAATGGGAGCAAGCTATGGATCAAGGTTTCATTTTGGATTGATTTCCCTTTGGCTTCTCCTTGTGTTTCAAAATGAAAGAGGAATTTGTCATCTATAAATTGTGGGTAATTCAAAGGTTATTATTGATTGGTTCAAAGGGGGAATTCTTCTAAAAATATGATCCTACAGCCATGGCAGAGACAAATCTATGAGCTAAATGAATCCTTGGAGGACATTGAGATTAATCATATGTACAGGATTCATAAGCAAATAACAAATGTTCTACCAAAAGAGGTTCTTGTTCTCAATGATGAATTTTTGGTTAGTTCAAAATTTCTTAGAGAAACTCTTCCAGAGGTGTTCTAGAAGATGTATTAATGTCATCCATGACGTAATTAAGATTTTGAAAATGAATTTGTTGCATTAATTTCAAGACTATCAATGCATAGATCATGTTATGAAGAGGGGCTCAGATCTAGTTTTTGTTTTTATTACTTGTATAGACTCAAAATGGTCAACTATGGATCCTGGTTGTAATTTCGGGACATATTTTTCTCTCATGCCTTTTTTTTTTCTTTTTTTTTTTTTCGTTTTTTTGGTTATAATTTGATTCTTATGAATGGAAATTATAGGGTTTTTTCCCTAGGGGATTAAAAAAACATTAAGCAAGAGATGAGTTGGGAGTAGTACCATTCATATTAATGTGAAGCATAATCCTAATCAAGGGATATGTTCAAATGGAAAAATAGTAAAATAGTTGAGGAATTTTATTTACATAAAACAAATGACGAGTTGATGAGATTACAAAAGCAAAAAATTTGGCCACAAAAGAGGTTGAAAAACGATATTAATGATGGATCAAGAAAACATAATGCAGATTTATGAAAGTCCGTGGAGATTCGAGATGAAGGAAAACATAGGGGAATCTCTCAATGAGGGAGACTGTTAAAAATGAAACTCCAACTAAAGGAGCGAAAAGAACTCACCAGTATAAATCTCCTAAATCAAATAAGGCACAAGCATTGTTCAATAATGTTGATGTACAATTGGTGCTAGAGAATCCATCCAAATAGATTTAGAAACAAGAATAAAAATATAAGAGAAAAAAACATTGTTCCATAATGTTAATATACAATTAGCCCTTGGAGGACCCATCTAAATAGGTCTCGACAAAAGAATAAAAATACAAGAGAAAAAGAAAAAGACAAGACAAGGAAAAATGCTTCCCACAAGTCTAGTTACTTTTTGGGTTGTTTTTTTTAAAGTCAATGCCAGTGATGCATGGGAATCCTTATGGATATTATTGAGATACTCTTGAGTATTGGTGAAATGTAACTTCTTATTTGTAATTAATGAGAAGTCACAAATTCTTTTTAGAGGAAAAAGTGACAAGATGAGGAAATGGAAAATTGTTTCTAAGTAAAACCATAATGCCTCTTTGTATGTAGAGGGAGGGAGATGGGACATTTAATTAAGAGCACGAACTTGAAGCTAATATAACTCTCAGTGCTCTGCGGTCCAAATGATCTGAAACTCACTCAGATACAAACTCCTGGTGCTCTGCGGTTTTCGAATACAACTCTCGGTGCTCTGTGGTTTTTGAAGGTTGAGTTAGGTTTTAAATAATCTTCATCAACTCCTATAGTGGATTGGATACCTTCTAATGATAAGGAGCAACGAAATTGTTATATGACTAACTTTTGTGTCGCAGTCCCTTGAGATAGGCAACGAAATCTGAGGTTGATCTCTCATAAACCCTCTGCGAGTTGACTGAATTCTGATTGTGAGAGGTTCGGGTTCCCTGTAGCAAATAAGATCAAGGCCCCAACCCACAGGTCAAAACTAATTTTGCAGGAATTAGGATCATTTGATCTGAGGCATCGAAGTCTACATATGCGGCAGGGTCGAGCCTTTATTCTAAAACAATGTGAAGTCAACGAAGTAATGTAACCACAGAAGGTCTGAAAATCAAATAGGAATCTTGTAAGAAGAGTTGTGCGGGTCTGTCACAAAACAGAAATATCTTTCTGGAGGAGTGCAAATTTTCGGAGGGAGTACTAGGGTCCCACGTTGGGAACATACCCAAACAATGAATAGACAGAAATGAAGCATTAGTCCTAAGGCAAGCTAAGTTTAGATTTATGAACCAATTGCATTGGTGATTTTTAGTAGATGTACTGCGGATTACATTGGTACATTCATTGTTAAAATCGAACTCTTGGTGATTTATATATCTGCGGGTGACCTCAATTACTTGGTCTCTCAAAGGTGCATATGTTCCCTCTCACCTTTTTTTCTTAAGTTTTTCTGGTTTACTTTAGTATTTCCCCTTACGTATTTAATCCCCCTCTAGAAAAGGGAGACCAAGTAAAATTACTGTAGACATTTTTATGAGTACATTGAATTTTTAGACAGACGAAGAGAAGAAAGAGAAAACCAATTTAAAATAGAATTAACAACATTGCTTGAAAACAATCACAAATCGCTAGAAAATAAAATAATCTCACTTGAGAATGAACTCCAAGGAATGAAAGGTAGGATTCAAGAAATAGAACATAGTAAACAATCAATTATTGAAAAAAATAATGCCCTAAAAAAGCAAGCTTAAAAATCTAAAAGAACAACTAAATAACAATTAAACCCTAAATAACACAAAGAGTAAATTAGATATTAAAACCATAAAAGAGGAAACTAACAAATTGATTGAACTCAACCACAAGCGCAATAAAAAAACATTACACCTTATAATTGTTGGTATAGAAGAACAAAACAATGAGGACACATTAGAAATAGTAAAAGAACAATTAAAAACAAAATCTCAAATTCAAACAACTTATATCACGGAAGCAATCCGGGTAGGAAAGTTACTTGAGAATAAACATAGACTAATCCATATTAAGGTAAGTTGCAATGACCACAAATTATATATACTCAAGAAATCCCTGAGCCTAAAGGGAACCAGAATCTTTATAAATGAAGATTTGATTCCGAAATACCACATCGAACTCAAGAAACAAGTCCAAAAGGTCAAGGAGACAAGAAAATAAGGGAAATGGGCTACCATTAGGAATAAGAAAGCTATTATTCAAGATAGAGTCCAAAATATGAGTGATAAATAGGGATTAGGATCACTCAAGATCCTATTCTAGAACTGTCATGGTTTTCCATGGCGTAAAGGTCCTATGTTAAGTTGGATCCCGAGTGATATTGACCTTATTTTTCTAGTTGAAACTTGGGAGCATGACGAATCTAGGGTTCCTCACCTTGACGGATTCATTCTTTGGTCTTCTTGGAACAAGAAATCTTCTTTGAGGGGTCTTAGTTGTATAGCCTATTATATTGAGAACAATGTTTCTTCTCACATCCAACTTCATACTGTCGATCCCTTCAACCACTACATCTGGATTGAGACCTTTGATTCTTCCTCCAATAGGATTTTTCATGCAATCTACTATTTCACTCATATCAACTCTACCTCCTATAAGAAAAACAACTTAGATAAGAATTGTTCTTTCACTACCTTAGAAAAATACATTTACAACCTGAGGAATGAAGGTAATATCATTTTTCTTGGGATCTTTAATGCTATAATTACTACCAACCAAGCTATTATGTTAGGTAACCACTCTAACCGTAACCCCTTGTGGCTTGACGAAGATGATGACTTAGCTAATAGATTCAAGAGAACCAATGAAGACAAAACTGAGAACTTATTTGGCACCGAGCTCGTTAAGATTTATAGTTCCCAAGACATGATTATCTATAATGATATTAACAAATGGCCTTCCTCTGACCAGATGCCCTGTTTGCGTGGGTTGGGCAGTAGTGTTGTGGACTATGCGATTTCAGACACCTATGTCCTTAATTGTATTACCAACTTTGAGCTTCTTAAATATTTCGAGCATGAATATGAACATAGGCCTTTGTCGTTAACCCTCAATGTTGTTATGAATACCATCCACATGCAGGGTACTAGTGAAATCCAAAGACACAATCTTTTCAATTGGAGTAATATAGACCTTTTCTTAGAGGAGTTAAAAAGGTATTTATGTTCCCTGACTTATAATAACAATATTGATCAAATTTATCACAAATTTACTACTACCCTTTCCACTTCTATTAAGAAGTTCTCTAGTGAGGTTTCATATAAGAAGATTAATAGAACTTCCAACCCTTGGTATGACAAAGATAAAAATGTCAAGAAAACTATTCGAGATGCTCCTAAAGAAACTCTAAAGCTCTGAAATATTAGTATATACAAAGTCCTCATTAAAGAGAAGAAGTGATCATATATTAATAAGATATAAGAGCATCTTCTTCACTTTTCTAAAGTTGTGTGAAGATAATTAAAGAAAATAAAAACTTAATTCAAAAGACAAAAACTTTGGCAGAAAAGGATTTTAAGCCTAATTGTATTGTATATTCACAAAGAATTATGATACAATATATATACATCATGCTATGTCTCGAGATAGTTAGTCTATCATGGAAATGCAATCTCTTTGTTGAGTGAATATCTCAACCACACACTAATCTAGGAGGCTAACTAGTTGGAGAGAATCTCTCAACCAACTAGACCTCAAAAAACTCCTAAATATTAAGAACAGACTCATTCTAGAATTGATGAGCACATCAAAGACAAATAGGAATTATATTTTCCAAGTTTCATAATTTTATTATTTTGGACTTATTGATTTTGAGTATGAGGCTAACATTCCCCCCCCTCCCCAATCATAATTCTAGAGTAAGAACCTAGTACCATCACCAAGTCTTCATGTTAAAACTTTTGAGCTGAGCCTCAATGAAAAAATGCCTAAAAAAACCACCAAAATTGTATGCCGAAAACTCCAATATGAAGAGAGCGAACCAAGAGAAGTGAATCAGCTACAACACTGATACATCCTTGAAAATGCTTGAAAACTCAAAAGGATCTATCTATCCTTTGTTGGGTCCAATGACCATCAAAGTGAACAAAAATGCTCACATGTGTGTTGACCTAGGTTGTCATTGATGTCAATATGGAAATATTCTGGATACTAAAGGATGACATGAAGCCAAGGGGAAGCAAAGCAGATTAATGAAGAGATAGGAGCAAGGCCATCAGGATAGCCAAGCCATAAGCAAAAGGAATTACAGGAGGAACCATATAACAAGGAGGCATATCAGAGAAAGAGGAGCCATATTGGAAGAGAGCTGCATGTAATACATGCCCACGAAGAACCTACAGGAGTAGCCACATATATATAATATATATATTTTAAAACAGAGTAAGCGGAGCTACAGGAGCAAACAGAGCAAGTAGAACAGAGCATATATATATGCCATATATATGCCAAAGAAGAGGAGCAAACAGGAGCAGACGGAGCCAAGAGGAACAATAGAATAGAGACATCGGAGCAGATGGAGACGAGAGACGCAAATATGCCATAGATAACACTATTGGGAGTCATCAGAGGAGAAAACACATATATATGCATGCATTTAAACACTATCGAGAGTCCATAACACTATCGGCGGCTAAAACCATGCATATATGTGTTTAACACTATCGGAGGCACAAACGAAGGCCAAGGCATATACATAGGAAAATACACTATTGGAGGCAGAAAGCGGACCTGAATTTTTTTATGAATGGGAGCGTTGAGTCCTATCAGGTTCGGCACACCATATCGCATCGGCACTTCGGGAGCAGGCGCTACAATACGACAAGTGGACCATTGCGATCACCGATAGCAATTATCGCATCGAGAATTTGGAGCGGAAGTCATACAGTGGTAAGTGGCCCCTTTGCGATTGCCAATAGCGATATCGCATTGGACCTCCACCAAGGACAACCCCCGATTGCGATGAACTGTTGCGGACCCGAACAATATATCAACTACTGCTTAATATCATATCGCATCTGCAGCGATCGCAAGTCCTAAAGGGATCGCGTGGAAGATGCATAAGGTTTATCGGGCGGGGAGAGTAGGCTTAAGAGGTAAGCGGTAATGTTTGCACCGCCCTTGGGAGTCAAGTGGTATTCGTACACGGGCTCACGATTCCATTAGAACTATGACGCATGGCGGTAGGGAACAGTTGAAAACCGCTTTATCGCGAGTTAACGTGCGGGCGGTTCGCGGGATTAGGAGGAGCGAACGTCGTCGGATCGCTTGATGAATGATCGGACGACAGGTTTAACTTCACGTGTTTTTTGACTGATGTGACAAGAGAATGGCGGATTAAGGATTATGTGAAGGCGCGCGGTTATATGGGTTTAATACTTAGCACCTAGGGGCTTGACGGAATAGAGGTCCCAACTTACCTGTGTTTTCTGTGTAAATAAACTTTTGGCTTACGCGGTGTTTAGAGGCAGAAATACACTACGGAATGCTCCCGATAGTTTAGGAGGCTGAAATAATGTCGATGGTGATTGCGGTCAGGACGTGGCAGGTCCGTTAAATAATGCCATCCCTGTGTATGCCTGCTATCATGAGAAAATAGGAGCGTTGTTACAGTCTTCTGAATATGTGTCCTCTGCGTATGACTTGGACCTGGCCATTGATTCAACGTGTCCTATGAGCATGAGTAGACAAAGGAAACCGAAAGATGGGAAGCTGAAGAAGCAAGTGAGCACAGTGACAGCGAACGTTGAGGAAGCCTAAGAGGCGGTGTAAGAGGAAACGAATGGACAGAGGCATGGGAATGAATAAAACAGTAAAAAGAGAGGACTGTGGGGGCTGTTGGTGTGGCGAAGAACCATAATATGAGGTAGCAAAAGCAACAGAGGTAGTTAAGCATTGTATGAAGTTGCTAGTGAACGTTGGTGAAGGCTGCTGCAACTGTTGAAGTAGTTGGAGAAAACAATAGAACAGAAAGAGGGTCTAGAATAATAGAAAGAGGGCTGCAGGGCTAACAAGACAACAAACAGTCGAAGGGGAGAAGTAGCTAGCAGAGAACATAAGCTTGAACAAGAAGTTTTTCTTTATGCAGAGCTGAGTGCAGCTAACAATAGACTGACTAGAGCTGTGTGAAGATATTATCAGAGAGCATGAAGGCTATTGGAGACTATGCCTAGGCAGTGTGCAGAGTTGTAAAGACTGATTCATAAGAAGACTGGTTGTCATTGATACTATAGTTTGGAGATTACAATGAAGCTGTAAATAGACAAAACTCAGCAGAGAAGAGTTCTGAGAGCAGAACATTACTATCAAATGAATCTTGACAAGCAAGAAGGATAGGAGTCCTTGGGGCTAGTGCCTCAAAAGAAGAAGGATAGGAGTCCTTGGGGCTGGTGTCTCAAAAGTAAGTAGGATTGGAGTCCTTGGGGTTGATACCTCAGAAGTAGGAAGGATTGAAGTCCTTGGGAGTTGGTGCTCCTAAGACCAAGATTGGTGTCTTGGCAAAATAGAGTTGGTGCTCTGGAGGTTGGAGCCTCACCAAAGTCCAAGTTGGAGCTTGGCAATTGATTGTAACCATCTATGTATTGTATCTATTTTGCTGCACAGTTTATATTAATAAAAGCATTTATTCTTGCTGTTCATCGTGTGTTCTGAATATATATGTTTTAACTGGTGAAACAATAGTGGGAAAAAGAAATATTGATTCACCCCCCCTCTCAGTATTTCCAACAATTGGTATCAGAGTAGGTACCTTCATTCAAAGCTTAACAGCTTGAAGGTTGACCCTTAGAACACAAATGGCGAGGTCAGGGAAGAAAGTCTCCAATCCTCCTAAGGATGTGTCTCCCTCTACTACTAAAATAGAAGACAATCAATTTGATAAGGCTCCAAGGCTCAATGGGAACTTTAATATATGGGAAGCAAGAATGAGGAATTTCTTATAGACTGAAGGCATTGAAATCTGGAAATAAGTGATTGATGATATCAGGATGGATAGAGAATCCAAGGAGTACAATGCAAAAGCAGTAAAGGCAATCTTGAACGGGCTACCTGATTCTGTAAAGAACAATCTAGGAAAATATTCATCAGCAAAGGATATATGGGACAAAATTCATGACCTTCACTCAAGAGGAGCACTGACCATGACCATCAATCAAGAAGGAGATCCTAAACCCATCATAGAAGTTGAAAATGAGAATGATGACATCAAGGCTAAAGCAGACCTAGAAGATGAAGAGAATGAAAAAGACTTTGTAGAAGAACTCCTCGCTCAACTTATGATTGCCATGGAAGAGATTAACAATTTGAAAAAGGAAAATGAGGGACTTAAGAAGATAGCTCCAGTTGGTGACCAAGATCAAACAAGAAAGAAAGTTGACCTCATCAAGCTTCAAGTACAAGAAAGGGATGGAGAGCTTGCCAAGCTTAAGAAGTAATATCATCAAAGCAAAAGAAAGCATCATGAAGAAGTCATATCCATGACAAATCAATTGGATAAAGCAAAGAAGAAGGAAGATATCTTGTCAAGCCAACTTGAACAAAGGCACAAGAGCTTGAAAAAACTTGAAGAAGAGATTGGTCAGTACAAGGTAGAGGTCTCCTCCCTTAAGTCTCAATTACAAGAAGCCAGGAAACAGGCACAAGGAGCTGAGAAGAGAATGGAGAGCAGTCAAGCAAAGAATGAAGAAATCTTCAAAATGAAGTCAGATATCATCTCCCTTAAAATAGAAGCAGATGAAGCTACTCATATCAAGGAAGAAACTGAGAAACAACTTGCTAACAAGAATAATGAGTGTGAAAGATAGGAAGAAGAGTTTGTCCTCCTTAGAAAAAAGGTTGAAGGGATGAAAAAAATATTGAAGAGCTCTCAGGCCTTGGATGACATGCTCAGCTATCACAGATGTCCATCTGATAAATCAGGTCTCGGGTATGCAGGTGAATCCTCAAACAAGAATGAAAATGCTTTAAACAAAAGAGATGTGAAGAAGCCAGAAAGAAATGGTGATGCTCCCAGTTCTAGCAAATGCAAGGAGAAAAATCAAGGCTACAATAGAAGAAATCCTATTCCAAGAAGAAATCCTGCTCCAAGAAGAAATGTAGATGATGTCAAAGAGGCGAGAGGCAATGGTTATCATCAAAGGATCTCAAGGCAGAAAGGCTTTAGAAGTACATCAAGGAAACCTCCATCTCCTAGGTACCAAAGTTCATTTTTTGGTTATTGTTATTCTTGTTCAAACTTTGGTCACATGGAAAAAGACTGTAAAGCATATCATAAATATAGATGTTATGGTCCCCAACCATCTCATAGAGATATATGCTATAGTCTCTGACAACCTCCAAGAAACAATTTTGCAGGAAGAAATCATGAATTCTTATTCATGAACAATGTAGAATGCTTCAAGTGTCATAACATTGGTCATATGGCACGTGATTGTAACTTAACATGGGCTCTTACACAAGCTAGAACCATGCAAAAGAAGAAAGTTACACAAGTATGGAGAAGGAAGGAAATACAATTTGAAAGTCCCTTGATTTCTTCAGCCAACAACATATGTCATTGGCCTAAATTTTGACAATCTAAGCATTTTATAAGAAGACTCTGCAAGAGGAGATGATGCATACAGTTAGGGGAAGCCTATCATGTTATTAGGAGCACTCCATTGAATCATATGATCTTGTAACCATGCTTTGGACTGTTGTTAAAGAAATAGGGCAAACAACCATGGTGCTATTATCATAGAAGTTTATGTCTTAACTCAGGAATTTAATGTGAGAACAAATAAATTTTGGACACTAATAGAGGCAATCTTCAAACAAACAGATGCATATGGAATGGAGTTTGAAGTAAGAGCAGCTGGCAACATATAACAAAATTGAAGCATTGCATGAAGATGCAAATCAGTAGAATAAATTTAAAGGACAATCACAGATTAGATATTTGAATCTGCAGAGATATGTACAAGAACACAAGGAAAAGATGGCTCATAGGAAGGAGAATGTTGTGCAGCCAAGAATAACTTAAGCTGATACATATCACTTAAGAAATATAGCAATAGTGAGCCACAACCCCTCACATTTTTTGTCCAAATGCAATGATGATTGAATACTAGATGGCAGTAACTTAAGGGGAAGCACAGAGACACAAAGGAACTCAGATTTGAAGAAAGATAGCAAGAAAGACAATCTCAGGGGCATTTTCTCTTGATTCAAACTATGAAGGCCTCTCAATGTTACCTGTGGAGACAACAATATGGATTGAAGCACAAAAGCTTGGACTTGGACACTTGGTGTATGGCCATTTGCAATCTAAATGAAAGCATTAAAGTAGAGCATCCTTAAGCATTGTTGAAGCCATGATAAAGCAGTTCAGAGACATGAAGAGGGAATAATGTGCAAATTGATGATAAAACATCAATCCTTCTATCTTGAGTAAAAAGAAGAAGAGAATTATGACAGGGGGAGTCACAGACCCCTGAATATCTACCATTCATGAAGAACAGAAGCAATTTGATAGGGGGAGTCCCAGAGCACTCCTTTGCCATTTATGTCAAAGGGGGAGAGAAGAAGAATATTGCCATCAATAACAAAGGGGTAGATTGTTGACGTAGGTTGTCATTGATGTCAATATGGCAATATTCTGGATACTAAAGGATGACATGAAGCCAAGGGGAAGCAGAGCAGATTCATGAAGAGACAGGAGCAAGGCCATCAGGATAGCCAAGCCATAAGCAAAAGGAGTTACAGGAGGAACCATATAGCAAGGAGGCATATCAGAGCAAGAGGAGCCATATCAAAAGAGAGCTGCATGTAATACATGCCCACGAAGAACCTACAGGAGTAGCCACATATATATATATATATATAATATATATATATATATATATATATATATATATATATATATATATATATATATATATATATATGTCAAAACAGAGTAAGCAGAGTTACAGGAGCAAACAGAGCAAGCAGAACAGAGCATATATATATGCCAAAGAAGAGGAGCAAACAGGAGTAGATGGAGCTAAGAGGAACAATAGAACAGAGCCATCGGAGCAGATGGAGACGAGAGGAGAAAATATGCCACAAATAACACTATCGAGAGCCATCAGAGGAGAAAACACATATATATGCATGCATTTAAACACTATCGGGAGTCCATAACACTATCGGAAGCTAAAACCATGCATATATGTGTTTAACACTATCAGAGGCACAAACAGAGGCCAAGGCATCTACATAGGAAAATACACTATCGGAGGTAGAAAGTGGACTTGAATTTTTTATGAACGGGAGCGTTGAGTCCTATCGAGTCCAACACACTATATTGCATCGACACTTCGGGAGCAGGCGCTACAATACGTCAAGTGGACCATTGCGATTACTGATAGTGATTATCATATTGAGAATTTAGAGCGGAATTCATATAGTGGTAAGCGGCCCCTTTGCGATCGCCTATAGCAATATTGCATCAGACCTCCGCCAAGGGCAACCCCCGATTGTGATGAACTGTTGCAGACCCGACGAGTATATCAACTACTGCTTAATATCATATCGCATCCGCAATGATCGCAAGTCCTAAAGGGATGGCGTGGAAGATGCATAAGGTTTATCGGGCGGGGAGAGCAGGCTTAAGCGGTAAGCGGTAATGCTCGCACTGCCCTTGGGAGTCAAGTGGTATTCGTACACAGGCTCGCGATTCCATTAGAACTGTGATGCGTGGCGGCAGGGAACAGTTGAAAACCGCTTTATCGCGAGTTAACGCGCGGGCGGTTCGCGGGATCAGGAGGAGCGAACGTCGTCAGATCGCCTGATGAATGATCAGATGGTAGGTTTAACTTCACGTGTTTTTCGACTGATGTGACAGGAGAACGACAAATTAAGGATTATGCGAAGGCACGTGGTTATATGGGTTTAATACTTAGCGCCTAGGGGCTTGATGGAACAGAGGTCCCAACTTACCTGTGTTTCCTGTGTAAATGAATTTTTGGCTTACGCGGCGTTTAGAGGCAGAAATACACTACGGAATGCTCCTGATAGTTCAGGAGGCTGAAATAATGTCGATGGCGATTGCGATCAGGACGTGGCAGGTCCGTTAAATAATGCCATCCCTGTGTATGCCTGCTATCATGAGAAAACAGGAGCGCTGTTACAGTTTTCTGAATATGTGTCCTCTGCGTATGACTTGGACCTGACCATTGATTCAACGTGTCTTGTGAGCATGAGCAGACAAAGGAAACCGGAAGATGGGAAGCTGAAGAAGCAAGTGAGCACAGAGGAAATGACAGCGAACGTTGAGGAAGCCTAAGAGGCAGTGTGAGAGGAAACGAATGGATAGAGGCATGGGAATGCATAAAACAGTAAAAACAGAGGACTGTGGGGGCTGTTGGTGTGGCGAAGAACCAAAATATGAGGTAGTAGAAGCAGCAGAGGTAGTTAAGCATTGTATGAAGTTGCTAGTGAACACTGGTGGAGGCTGCTGCAGCTGTTGAACACTGTTGAAGCAGTGGGAGAAAACAACAGAATAGAAAGAGGGTCCAAAATAACATAAAGAGGGCCGTAGGGCTAACAGGACAACAGACAGTCGAAGGGGAGAAGTAGCTAGCAGAGAAAATAAGCTTCAACAAGAAGTTGTTCTTTATGCAGGGCTTAGTGCAGCTAATAGTAGACTGACTAGAGTTGTGTGAAGACATTATCAGAGAGCATGAAGGATATTGGAGACTATGCGTGGGCAGTGTGCAGAGTTGTAAAGAATCATTCATAAGAAGATTGGTTGTCATTGATACTATAGTGTGGAGACTACATTGAAGTTGTAAATAGACAGAACTTAGCAGAGAAGAGTTCTGAGAGCATAACATTACTATCAAATGAATCTTGACAAGCAAGAAGGATAGGAGTCCTTGGGGCTGGTGCCTCAAAAGCAAGAAGGATATGAGTCCTTGGGGCTGGTGTCTCAGAAGTAAGTAGGATTGGAGTCCTTGGGGTTGAAGCCTCAGAAGTAGGAAGGATTGAAGTCATTGAGAGTTGGTGCTCCTAAGACCAAGATTGGTGTCTTAGCAAAATAGAGTTGGTGCTCTGGAGGTTGGAGCCTCACTAAAGTCCAAGTTGGAGCTTGGAAATTGATTGTAACCATCTATATATTCTATCTATTTTGCTGCATAGTATATATTAATAAAAACATTTATTCTTGTTGTTCATCGTGTGTTCTGAATATATATGTTTTAATTGGTGAAACAATAGTGGGAAAAAGAAATACTGTTTCACCCCCCTTCTTAGTATTTCCAACAATTTGCTCTCAATCAGCATCTTGATCGCTTGTCCACTGACAAATTTTGATTCCCCCTGGAAAATTGTGTTGTTGTCAAAACTTTCAATTTGATAACCATAATCATCAATTCAATTTCATTTTAATCATTAATTTCCCCCTTTGTCAACTGAAAGGAGAGACCATAACCATCTGCATTTGTTTTGAACTCCCCCCCTTCATATGTAGGAGAGTTTCACTGTTGTACTTCCCCTTTTAGGTGCATGAGAGTACCATATTTTCACTATTGATTGCAATATTTGTCTTCATGTGAGATTGAATTCTATGATAAAACATACACAATCGTTTTACTGTTGACATCCACTCCCAATGATCAATCCATGCATAATTGATCTTCAATCTGGCTAGTTGGTTTCGTTTGCAACATCTCTTTGATGAGTGATTCTTCTTGCCACAATGGTGACAAGGATGGAGATCAAAACAATGATCTTCCATATGTACAATTCTTTGACAATATTGACATTTTGGCTTTTCTTCAACTTTCTCATTGACTTCTGATGTTGTTTGATAAAAAATTCCTCCACTGATGAACTTGATTGGTTTTGAATAATCAAGAATATGCAAATTATTGCCATCTTTTTCATGTCCTAAACCACTTTGATTATTGTTGCCTTGGATTTCGTCCCACGGTTTGATGATTGGCTTGGAACAAGAAGGTTGAACTTGATCATGTACAACTTCTACACTTGAAGTTGTATCATTGAGTGGCTTGGAATTATCTTCATCATTTGAAGTTGTGTTGTTGAATGGCTTATGACTCTTCTGCTACAACTCATCATGTTGTAGCTATGATTCAAGTTGGAGAAATTCAATCATTTCATGTGTCTCATGTAGATGTATTTTAATAAGAACAAGAGTGACTTTATTGATTTTCACTGTCTTCAGCAATTTATACTATTAAATTGCTTAGAAACTTTAACAATTGAATATTGTGCTTCATTTGAACTCACTCGCTTGATTTTAACACTTGATTTTCATGCTCACTTGATTTTAAATTTGTGTTTTACTTATTTCACGCTCACTTGATTTTGTTTTAAAAAGTTTAAGGTGTCAGCGACTACCAAAAATGCACCCAAGTTAATAATTTTATAAGTTAAAATGAATTTGAAAGAACTTAACCCCCTATCAATTTGACTTAATGAGTAGCTTGGGTGTCGAGTTCAATCGAAAATGCACCCTTATTGTTAAAACATGACAATGACAACTTAAGATTTTACTTGGCTTCAATTTGACTTTTGACTCATTTAATAAAAAAACATTTCCTTTGACTCCTAACGTTAATGACCTCAAATACATGACTTTAACTCTTTCTTAGTTAACTTAAAAATTTAACCAAATTCCAACATACTTTTTACTTCATTTTGTACAAAATTCATACTTCGACTTTTACCTTGCTTTTGACAACCACTTGACACCCACTTGACATTCACTCATCATTGACTCTCAACTTCAACTTAGATTTACAACTAGACAAGTATCACTTACACCTTATCTCCCCCATAAAATACTCTTACATACTTCATATAATTAATGTGAATCAGGCTCCCATGATTTTCAAAAATCTAGACAAGGGGTTTCAATGCCGGACCTAGGTTTTTCTATGGTTTAGTTTCAATGGCTCATGTATGGGATAGGGGTTCCCATGGGGAATGGACTGGTGCCTCTGTGCGAACATGGGGTCTCATCAAGGCAACCATAAAGAATGGCAATCAAAATTCTAAGGTGTATGATGGTTAACCTTTGGGTTTGTTTTTCCTTGCACCAGTGATCATTTCTCTTGCTCTGTTTATTATTTTCCGTAACAGTTGGTGCAACCTCCATCGTTTGTCTTTGGGTTTCTGTAGTTCTCGTGGCAGTCTTGGCGGAGTAACGAAGGCAGTGCATGGTTTCAACACATGTTTAAGGGGTTTGACCCGGGTTTCTCGACACCCCCAAGACTCAACGCCATTTTTCCCACTGTTTATTGTGTGTTAATGAATGGAGGAGGAATTAATTGATTATTCCTTGAATAGTTAATGCCTTCAAACATCTAGGTGGAATCACGACCCATGTCACGTGCTGGGCAAAGATCGGAGTCATCCCCTTTACCAGAAGCATAGGTGAATGCTTTAGAGTGAGGGTTGGCTGATATGGAGGAGTCTCTGTAGGGTCTGGGCCTTTCTCAACCGGCTGAGGTGGTGGCTGAAGGGTTTATACACCTAGGAGAAGGCATGAGCTTGCCATTTCTTTCATCTTGTCGTCATCGGATCTACAAAACTGGACAACTCAAAACTAGCATGCTGAGGTTTTTCTACGTAGCATGGGGGTTTTGTTGGAAGGGTCTTGTGGTTTGGGGCATAGTTTAAATGGACCAACAAACATTCACGAAGCAACGAACATTCCCGTATGTAGTCAAGAGTTTTTCTCAGAAGGTTTTCCAAACTAAGCTCCCTCAGGGAACCCTCTTCCTTCCAGTTTTTTTGACGGCATTGTGAGAAAGGATTTCGAGGTGGAAGAGGCCCATGTCTTGGAATTAGATGACAATCCACAGGGGGTCGAATGGCAGCAAAGTGCAGGTTAGGTTTCAAGTGTAAAGGTCGACAAGAAATCCAAATTGTCGAAATCAAGAGAGAGGGGCCATTTGTTGGTGTTTGGGGAAGGTATAGGTATGGACAAAGCAGCTCTAACAGAAAGCACAATGCTGGTGGGCAGGGTCTGTGGTAGGAACTACTCCCCGGGATGATTGAAGAAATGGACTGTGGAGGTGTGGGGCAATGTGATGGAGCAACTTCCTGCAGTTTTGATGATGTCCAGGGGTTGGTTTTCCCTTATTTTTCTAGAGCCAAAGTAGGTGAATTGGGTGCTGACGCATTATTGGCATCTTGAAATGACCCCTATCCTACTAAAACACTGGTCGCCTCTCTTTGATCCGGAAAAGGAAAATATGGGGGCTGGGCCGATTTGGGTTCGATTTTTGAGGCTTCTACTACAGTTCTGGTCCGAAGACATCTTCAAATGTATAGGGGATGATTTTGGGATTTACCTTGAACATGGAAAAAGTTATCTGGATTCAGGTTGTCTGGCAATGGCCAGAATTCTTGTCCATTTGGATACTCGTGAAGGACTTGTGGAGAGCTACCGTTTTCAAATGGGGGACATTATCAGATGGCAGGAGTTGGATTATGAGGGCATCCCCTTCAGGTGTCGGAGGTGCCATGAGGTTGGCCATCTCTACAAATCTTGCCCCTTGATAATCGGGTGTAGGCCAAGTCCTCCGAAATTCTTTGCCTCGGTGGGTACTCAAACTGAGTCGAGGATGGAAGGTGCACAAGCTGCTCTACAGGGGGAGTCGATGTAGGAACAGGGGGTGGATGGAGTGGTGCGGTCTGAGATGGACACTTGGACCTCTGTTGCACCGATTACCAGAGCGCGCTCCAGAGATACTGCCTTGTTTTTGGGTACTTCTTCTCCTCCCCATCCTCTGTTTACAAAATATTGTATGTTATCTATTTCTTCATCTTCTGTATGTATGGCGGGTCTTGTTTCTGAGGTCAGCAAGCTAAGCCCCATTATTTGTCTTGTGGCTTCTACCCCTTCACCTTCCCTCTGTACCCCTTTTGCTATTGATCAGGATGTTCTTTCTCAAGATTCCAAGGGGAACTCGGCCTCTGGCGCCTCCCACCAGTATAACTTGCACTCTTTACCTCCCACCCTACACTCTTTCGGATTGGATGAGGACCCTCACCCATCCTTACCCCCAAAGGCCCCCCAGGGTAGACAATCCTGCCTGTCTAAAGCTATCAAAAGGGCCAGCATTGAAGTGGCTTCAGGTATTCAGTCTCCCATAGATCAGGTCCTTAGAGCAAAGGGGAACCTTGCAAAGGTTGCCCCATGAAGTGCCTTTCTTTTAACTGCAGGGGTTTGGCTAGCCCAGATAAAAAATTGGCACTGCAAAGACTGTGTTTGTCAAAAAAGTTGGATGTCCTCTTACTGCAAGAAACCCTAGGCGATGGTTACCTTATCAACAAAGCCCTAAAATCCTTCCTGCCAGATTGGGTTTTCTTTTTTCTGGATGTGAGAGGGAGATTGGGGGGTTGTGCTTTTGGTTTTAATAACAAATCGATTAAGGTTGCAAATGCTTGGGGTGGTAATGGTTTTCTAGGAGCAGACATCTCCTCCATCTCGCTCAATATACCCCTGAGGGTCATAAACATCTATGGGCCCTGCCAGAATAGGGAGAATTATTGGGAGAACTTGCTCCAGGCAGATTTTATGCAAGTTGAGAACCTACTTATTGGTGGTGACCTCAATTTCTCACTTAGGCTCGCGAAATCCTGGGGGCATGGAGCTCAGTTAGACAGTTTAACAGGTCTTTTTGAGAATTTGTTGGATGTCCATGCCCTGATAAATATTGACATGGCACGTATTATGCTGACTTGGCAGAGCCGCAGAATGGGGGTGGATGCCCTAGCTAGAAGGCTCAGTCATTTCCTAATCATGACCCCCCTGCTTAACTGCCTTACACACATTCGGCAATGGGTGGATTCGGGGGGCTACTCTGACCATTCACCAATTTTCCTTGAAATTGAGGATGCTAATTTCAAACCTAGCTCGCCTTTCAAATTTAATGCTTCTTGGCTAAATGAGGAGGAATTCCTTGTTATCGTCAAGGAAAATTGGATCCACTGCAATCTGGGTTCTGGTCCCCCTCCAGTGGTGGTTATATCAAACAACCTATCCTACTTAAAAGAGAAAACTATTAGATGGGCAAAGGCCAAGAAAAAAAGGGAAGGCGAGGAGTTAAATAAGATTGAAAGGGAGTTAAAACAACTTGAGTCATCAGGGTTGTCCAGCTATGCCTCTCTTCAAGCAAAAGACCATCTAATTAAATTGGAGAAAGAGAAGATCAGGCTACTGCGAAGGAATGAGGAAACCTGGCATCTAAAAAGCAAAGTGCTATGGTTAAAGGTGGGTGATGAGAACACAATTTTTTTTTCAGCAGTTTGCCAGAGGTAGAAAAGCTATTAATACGATCTGGGAGCTGAAGGACCATACAGGCAGAGAGGCCAGTTCTTTCTTTCAGCTGGCTGACATGGGAGTTCAACATTTTTCAAACATCTATAAGGCTCCAAGGGGACCTCCATCGTCGAAATTCTCCATTGTGGAGGCTATGCCTAGGTTTGTTGAAGAGGATGAAGAGGCTGCTCTAAATCAGCCAATCACTTTGGGGGAATCGGAAGGAGCTATGAAATGCTTCAGCAAAGACAAGAGCCCAGGGCCAGATGGCTGGCCCATGGAATTTTACAATTTATTTTTTGAGCTCATTGGGTAGGACCTTCTGCTTGCCATTGAGGAATGCTGGTTATTTGGTAGGATGTCGGAGGGTTTCAACTCTACTTTCCTGGCCCTCATTCCTAAGGTGGACAAGACCTTTACCTTTGATGACTTTAGGCCCATTTCCATCTGCAATTGTGTCTACAAGATTATCTCCAAAATTATAGCCCTTCGCATCAAGCCTATCCTTTCCAGGATGATTTCCAAGGAACAAATTTATTTTCTCAGTCACCGCCAGATATAGGAAGTGATTGGTACTACTCAAGAAGGGATCCACTCAATCAAATCACTCTCCAAAAAGGCTGTTATCCTCAAGATTGACCTATCCAAAGCCTTTGATCATGTGAGTTGGTCCTACATTCAACTCATTCTTACACATTGGTGTCCCTCATCCTTTTATCAATTGGATTATGTGCTGCTTCACCTCTGTGTCATTTAGTGTCCTTATTAATGGGGTGGCTTCAGGCTTCTTCCATGCTAAAAGAGGGCTTAGGCAGGGATGTCCTCTTTCTCCTTTGTTGTTTCTTCTAATTATGGAAGGTTTAAGTAGACTGTTAAAAAATGCGTGCTCAGCTGGAGACCTGGGAGGGGTCTCAATCACTGACAAGATTGTACTCTCTCATATTTTGTTTGTAGATGATGTACTTATTTTCTTAAATGGATCTTTCTATGATTCCTCTTGTTTCAAGTCCATCCTATATCTGTTTTGTAAAGCGACAGGTATGGAGCCGAATTATGACAAATCAACTATCATTTTCAATTCATGTCTACAAAATGAACAAAGATTTTCTACCCAACACTTTGCATTTGTCAGACAAGAGTTGGATTCAGGATGAAGCTGAATGGATACTGTATGGCTCATTGGTCATGGCTATTAGCAAAAATTGAAAGTCGCATCAACATATGGCAGCACAAATGGCTCTCTCGAGCTGGAAGGCTCACTCTGATAAAATCTGTGTTGGAGGAAATCCCTGTATAATGGATGTCCCTTGTTTGGATTCCTAAAGTAATTCTTCACAAAATTTAGCAGATCTATTGCAAATTTCTTGGTGAGGAAAAAATTTGGGTCGTACCTTTGCATGGGTCAGCTAGGACAAGATTGCAAAACCTAAAAAGTGGGGTGGATGGGGGCTAAAGGAACCCCAGGATTTTGCAAAATCCCTTGGGGCAAAGTTGGGATGGAAAATTATAACCTCTGACAGCCTCTAGAAGGAGGTGGTTTACAACAAGTATATATTCCCCTTATCTATTGTTGAATGGATATGAAGCCCCTGTTAAAGCATCCCAGGAGCCTCGATTATTTGGAAAGCCATTGCTCACTCATTCGACATTATCAAGGATGGTTTGGCTTGGAAATTTGGTGATGGAACATAGGTTAGAATTGGCTTGGATGCTTGGGCTGGTAGTGGGAATGCACACATCATACCTAGAGAAATTCGTTTGGCCTTGATGGAGGTAGGTTTCACTCGGCTTGCTCACATTGCAGCGATGGGGCGACCAACTTGGCCAAGGATGCATTGGCGGCTTTCAAGAATATGGGAATAAAGGAAATATGGAGCAGGGTTTGGTTCCAGTTTGTGGGGGCTTTGGAGGAAGCCAACATCCGAATTTCAGATAGGGTTGATGATATTATTTGGGCAAAGGCCCCAAATGGCAGATACTCCCCAAAAGATGGCTTTTCTACGATCATGGAGGCTCAAGTCTTGGGTGAGGTTGGCTGGTGGTGGTGGCACCTTTGGAAACTGAAGGCCCCCCACAAATCTTACCTTTTCATGTGGTGCATCCTCACTAATAAAATTCCTACTGAAGCAAATTTGAGCAAACGTATGCTACATGGCCCCTCCCGTTGCTGCATGTGTAAAGTTGATTCAGAGGATACTGACCACCTTTTCCTCCATTGTCTAGCCTTGACTGAAATATGGACACTCATTACTACTGCGCTCTCTATTGATATTCATTGGGCAGGCCAGAATTTTAATGATGCCTGGCATCATTGGTGGTCGAATGTTGCCACAAAAAAATTAAGGAATCTTCCCCTCATTGTTGATTGGGGTATCTGGCTGTTTGGAAACCACCTGATTTTTTAGTAGTTACCTATTCATTGGGATATCTCTTGCAATCACATGCTGGCTATTTTCAATATGATTCATGAGAATCTGATTTAGCATTCTATCATGGTCATCAACCCTGAGATCACAAACAAAAGTTTTCCTTGGGCCTATTTCGATGGCTGGGCACAACCTGATGGTTGTGGTGGGGGGCAGTCCTTCATTGAAATGATTCTATGTACTTCAAAATAAAAGTGGGTCTTGGGAGAGGCACAAACAATTTTTCAGAATTAAACAACCTTAGACACCTCCTCCTTTTTTGCCAAGGAGAAAAATTGCCACAGGATTCAGATTTTCGGGGACTCTTAGCTTATCATCAATTGGATCAATGGGATCCATCTCTGTCACTTGCACACACTCAGAGATTTGCTAGAGGATGCTTTATATTTAAAATCTCAGTTTGAGTTTTTTGTCTACTCTCATATATAGAGGGAAAGGAATGAAGTCACTGATATTCTTTCCAAAGAGGCCACACAGCTGATTAGAGGACACTGGTTGATTCATGAGTACAGGGTTGGGGCTTTCTTCTAGATCTACCATCGACCTTTCATTGAAGGAGAGGGAAAACACTCGGAATGATCTATGGGATCATTCCTTTTTTGCTTTTTGCAGATACTAGTTTTTGAGCTGGATTGGTTTTTAGACTTATGGCTTCTACAACCATTGTTTTTAGTGCCTTACAAGGCTGTTATGTAAATATTTTGTTTATGACTTTTGGAGTGTTACTATTTAGTAGTGAAAGCATCTCATACATGCTGGTTTGCAACATGTAATTTTCTTAAATTTTTAATGAAAATTACGCTTTTTTCCTTGGAAAAAACAAAAGCATTAGTGTGCGGGTATGAATAAAACACATCATTTTGTTCAATCAAATATAATGCATCAATATGATGTTTTCATGTTGAATTTTCTCACATTTTTAGTTTGTAAATGTTTTTTTTTTATTATTATCAAATTTCAATTACTTATCATAATTACACATTTGTTCATTGTGATAATGTAGATCAACCATATAGAATAAAATGGATAATATGATGTTTATGATGTTTTCATGTTGAATACCATTTTGTTCAATCCAATACGATGCATCAATATGATGTTTATGGTGTTTTCAAGTTGAATGTTTTCACGTTGTTAGTATGCAAATGCAAATTCTTCATTTTTATTCTAAAATTTCAATTACTCATTACAATTATGTATTTGTTCATTGTGATAATGTAGATCAACCATATATAAATGATTCTAACATAACATTTTACAACACTAAAGATTGGAATAAAATATAAAAGCTTAGTTTATTAACTATGCAAATGAGTAAGGGATCTCCTTTATAGAAAAAGAAACTCTATCTAAGTCATAAATTCCTGGTATATTTGGCTTATGATATGTTGGATATACTCTGGGTGTTGTAGTGATAGTTATCGGGTTTTATCTTTGGCCTTGCCTATATTATTCCAACGAGTTACCAATTCACCATGGTGAGTTTGTGTGTGTGTATTCAAATTATATTGATCATCATTTACATTTTTAACATGTTCATTGGTGGTTCCACTCCACACTGTTTTCTGCAAGTTTTATATGTTATGATAAAGTATAAATATAATCAAATATGTGTTGAATTTTAAACAAAAACACAGGATCAAAGTGTTAAAAGAATTGTAAAATAAGAGATGTCTTGTAAATATTATTATGTGAACTACTAATGTAGATTGATGCAAATTGTAAGATGGCGACTAGAGTCTCACTAGACTAAGAGTGGACATGGATTTAGAGTATATGGAGGTGAATTTACTTGGGAATGGCTTGGGGAAATAACCAAACATTGAATGTTGAAATTAATTTTCCACCACATCCCTATTGAATTAAAGAGAAAATGTATATGCATTTAAAATTATATATGGGTTCTCGAGTGAAAGGATAGACTATCTTTCTTGTGCGAGAGGATGTTGGCTCTAGTTAATATGCAAGCCAAAAAAAGAAAGAAGGAAATTTTCACACAAACAATATGGGACACATAAGGGAATAGAGGAAAAAACTATGAAGAATAGCATTACAGTGTGACTCAAATTTGAGGAAGGGAATGTGTAAACAAAAGATGTGATGAACAAGCACATACAACAAAAAGGTAGAAGCATTTGAAGGAAAGGAATGACAAGTGGAGCAATTGTAGAGTGCTCTGGATCCCTGTGTTTTTAATTAGGTGGAGACTTCGCTCCTTGGATTTCTGAGTGATTTTATTAGGTGGAGCCTTGAATAGTGCTATGGACTTATGGCTATTGTTTGACAAGTGGTGGCCAAGATCTATCGATTCCCACGGAGCCCATAAATTGGAGCCATAGTGCTCTATTGATTATTGTAGGAGATAAGTGGAGGCACTATGGTTATGGACTCCCAAAGTGTGAAGCGGGTGGAGAAGATTTGGAACTTCAGATCCCTGAAGTGTGTGATTAGGTGTGGCATTGGGTGCTCTAGATCCCCTGAAGTGTTGTTTGGGTGGATAAATTGTGTACTTTTGACTCCTAGTCATCAATGAGAGGCACTGTGTACTCTAGATTCCTAGGTAATTTCACTTGATTGGTGTTGATTTCCCTTGAGAATTTCACTCCTCAAGCTCAAAATCTAGCTCGAGCTTGTATAACTAGAAGAAAGAACACTAGTGCAGTTGACATATGGTTGGGAGGAGAGTTGAAGTCCCTCTCTCAATTTTCAGTCATCCAACTATTAAGATAAGTGACCTACATGTATTTCTTTGCATATCTATGCAATGTGAATATTGATTTATGATGTTGTATAATAATGGTGTATCAACACTTAAGGAGGAATGCGTATATTCTTGTATGTCGCAAAGAGAAAGTTGTGTGATTGACCCTCTTGTTTTTGAGGGGCTTGAAGTCCTCTATGACACTAATATAAGCCTTGAATTGCAATAGTATTTGTATAGTCTCCAATAGTTGTTTACTTGTTATGATCATTGTCATTATGAATGATTATTGATATCCAATATATTGAGCATACCATGGAATATCCATGGTTTGAATTCTTGATTCATTGAGTCCATTTCATTTAGAATGAATGTGTTTATTTCCTTGAATGACTTGCATTGGAACACGGGCTTTTTACTCGTGTATGGCTTGATGCCTGAGTGGCATTTGATAGTGGAAAGGTTTAACTAGGTCGATAGATTTTGAAGCCTATGATAGTGGAGTGATAGGGATATATTCAAGCCAAGGGATCTCTACTTAGATTTACAAAGGAGTTGTAGAAGAATTCCCAAAACAATAAAGGGAATTATGTAATATGATAATTATGAATTATTTATGGTTAAATCACTTAATCTCAGAACTTAAACGTAGGCTAGAGGCTAATTGAGGATTAGCTCTTAACTCCATGCCATGCCGCATCGTTGTGTGGCAAGTTTGTTGTAGTGGCATTGTGATGGAGACCTTAGGATGGAGTGTCTTTCCATCACATTATGAATTTCCTTGCCTTGTCGCGCCCCATCGTTGTGTGCAAGTTAGTTGAATTGACATTGTGTTGAAGATTGTGGGATGAAATTTCTTTCCATCACATGATAGGAATTTTACCGTCGTGCCATGCCTTATCATTGCACAATGACAATTTCATTGAAGTGGCATTGTGACGGAGACCACGAAACAATGTTTTTCTATTACATGACAGATTCAAGTTTCTTGTCGTATCGTGCCCAATTTGGGTTTGGGTGATGGCCTCTTTTGTGTCCTAACACAATGGCACTAGGTGTGATGACATGGAAGCAGAATTGAAGAGGATTCTTGTTGAACCCCACAAATTTAATATAAATGGTAAAGTGTTGAATTGCACAAAGAACAAGGCCCCCACTTTGACAAAAGTTTAAGCCAAGGTGGTAGGCACCACATAGATCATGTATGTTCACGTGGAATGCCACACATATTATGGCTAACATGGAAAAATGACATGGTGATAGATTTGGTGTGACACATGGCACCCCTAGAGGATGCCATGTGGCATGGTTTCTTCATCATGATGATAGGGTGATGTTAGCAGGGCAAGTTGGGAATGGACTGACAGGAGGAGTGACCTCAAAATTGGTGTCATATGATGGATAAATATTTGTCATGTCATCCATGTAGTGCCAAGAGTCTTTGAGGGGGTTTTTAGGAAAGAGGCACACTTGATTGAAGATGTGTAATCATAAATCTTCCATTAAGAAAATTTGTTGTAATTTACAACCACCACACTCAATATAGGCTATCAGCATGGGATGGTGACTGCATGGAGGAAGCAGAGAAGGGGTTCAACCTCATGTTTTGTATAAAGCACCCATGACAAGGATCACTGGTATTACACATTAAGGTCGAGTATCCTATGTATCAAAGTAATATATATCTCTCTGTTAATTAATGATGATTGTGCCATCTGTATGGTGCCAATCCCATTGCACCTTTGTTGGGTTTGGGAATGATGGCACTGGGACACTAAATGGGTATTCTTACACCTATGGGTCAATGCCACATAGGCAATGTGGTGGTCCATGTAGAGGGATGTTAATGTGGCAAGGGAGTTAAGGGGCTAAAATTTAGATGGTAGTATCTTTTGATCTAGGCATTAGATCGAGATAATTTTATACTACTAGAAAGCAGTCGATGAGATTTATCTAATGGTGGTATCATAATTTGACTTTGAGAACTTTTCAAATTGAGTATTTTTATAACCCCATATTCATAAGGAGACTATGGAGGTCAGGTTAAATGAACGTAACACCTTCCATTCATCCTTGTTTGTCCAAGGGGGTGGGAGAGGGTGTTACAGTGTAGTATTGAATCGCCTAGGTTTAACACTCAAACTAAATGGGCCTAGAAGGATTTTATTTATTTATTTATATAGTGTAATAATCTATATTACTTAATTGATGTGTACAAGGGTATGTTTCTTGTATAAATTTTGATTATGGATCGAATGCATCGATTTTGATATGATTGTTATTATAAAATAGTTATACTAATTTGAAATGTGGTGTATCAAATAATGTCACATCCATGTGCTTATGGGAATTTTCTAAGGTGATAATGAGCTTGTTTGATTTGTATTATTTATTGGCTAATAGTTATGTGTATTACAACAAATAAGAAGACACTACGAAACAATGAAGAAAAGGAGATGAGAAATAGAATGATGTAGTACAACATTGATAGATCTCAGCATGGCTAGGAGGAGGAGCCGGTTGAGAAAAGAAGAGAGAAAGGCTCTCCTGATTGGATGGACACCCTTAGAAGTTTAAGGGATTAATTAAGGAGATTCAAGGTTGAAAATGAGAAAACTGTTAGAGCAAAAGAGAAGCAAGCAAAGGTAAACGTAGTCATACTACAAAGGATGTCAATTTGTAGAGGTAGAAACAACATGAGCTAGGTGTTAGGTACCTGGGAAAGTAATATAGGTAGATTCCTGTTGAATTTCCATGACCTTGGAGCTAGGTTAGAGTCTTGAAATCATTGATGCTACCAAACCAAGAATCTCAACCATAAACTACTTTTCACAACCAAAATATAAAGCATTAAATCATACATTCACAAATATACAAAGTTTCTAACAAAATTGTACAATATGTACAATTCCAATCTTCATTATATTAAACCAAATTCTAAATAATACAACAGTCTATCATATACAAGATACAATGTCAAAATTCGTTGCAACTTCTATGTTGTAACTTGTCCTACCGGTCCTTTGCTTATGTACTTGTCACTAGTAGTGTCTTAGTCCATCCAGGCCACTAAACATGAAGACTCCAAGAGGGCTAGCTCCTATCACTGATGTAAGTCACGTCTGGGTAGGCCTAATTCTCGAGGTCTAATCTGCCAATATTGCAGTCACTTTCGTCCATCAAAGTGCTGCACATAAGGCTGCAATACTTCACCCAATCACGCACCAACAACACCCTTCTTTTCCGCTACTATAGAGATACTTTGGGTAGCCGAATCGCTGCCCTCCAATCAACTCTATGGCACCCAATCCTCTCACTTTTGAATCTTCTCCTAGTATGACACTTCACCATCTTAGAATGTCATGCACATGGCATCAACAAGATGCACACAAACTAATCCAATATGGTCACAACTAAACCCGATACACCTCCCAAAACATTGTTGTTCACCTTGCTGCACTATTGTCACTACATCATTGGTTAGGGCATCACCCTACAACCTTTATCATCCATGCAAATCAGCAATAGAACCCTCTAAAGATTGTGGTTCTCCAAGGGAGAGGTCCTCCACTCCTACACTGCTCCTCTCTCCTTGTTTTACCTCAAACGCAATGCTTAGGATGGCCTTGCTACTGGATATGGCCTGTGGCCTAGCACATCAGTTGTTATAGCCTTTGGCCTCCCTCCAAACTTCCACCAAACAGTCCTAACACAGCTTTGTTTTGACTTCTAGCCTTGCAACTTTCTCTACCCAACAACTAGCCCTTAAACAACCCATTGTAATCTCAACAACTATACTTGCACTCAGAAATTCCCACACTATCCCTTAAGCTCCTCCATGCTTTCCCTTTGGCCCTCTCTAGATGGCTGCAACTTC
The DNA here is from genome assembly GCA_031772625.1 of Pinus tabuliformis. Taxonomy (NCBI): domain Eukaryota; kingdom Viridiplantae; phylum Streptophyta; class Pinopsida; order Pinales; family Pinaceae; genus Pinus; species Pinus tabuliformis. The sequence goes on from CM062810.1 coordinate 808,259,174, forward strand.
CTTGAGATTTCAGAGCTCCTCTTTGTGACGTATTGTCAAACTTGGATGCCTAAAATGGCCTCAAAACATCCTTAATTTATAGAATTTAAGGCTCAACTAATTTGCTTGAAGTGGTACATCTATTGGCTCTCTTTTACACCAAGCCTACATGACTTGTTAACTAATAATTACCTTGTCAACTTCAAAATTCATTTCTCTCTAATGACAACTCGGATCTAGACTATTCTCGATGCGTTGTAATTGTATTGTCAAGAAATAGCATCCTCATCCATCACATATTGTACCTCCATCACGGTTTTGGCCCAAATCATGATGGGTACAAAACCCCACACTTGGGTTCCAAGCCCACAAGCTTCCCTTGTGGTGCTTTTCCCTCCAAACCCCGAACACTAGGGCTTGGAGTACATCCCAAGCTAGAAAAATCAACACTCCTTAGTGAGGGAGGTAATTCCAAGACTAGGAATTATCTCATCATCATCGTCATTGCTCGAAACACTTGTCCAACTCTTGGCGCTCACAATCACAACAATCCTTGTATGGTGAACTATGCCCTTCTCGAAAGTGTCGTTGTCACTGTTGGAAGAAATCTCCATTATTCCTTCTTGGTAGTTTTAAGAACATCCTTTCTCACCAATAACCACGTGCTCTTCTTGGGTTGCGGAGTCTCCATATGAATCTGCAAGCTCCCTCTCGAATTAGACTCCCTTTGAGTCTCTAGAACCTGGACCTTCTCGGAAAGGTGTACATTATTCTTAGGAACCTGTACCTGCTCCTGTGAAGCCTGCACCTACACATGCACCTGCTCCTGCCTCTTTGGAACCTGTACCTTCTCCACTTGCTTCTTTCCATGACTCACAGGCTTAGCCATCAACCCATAGAGACCATGCTCTCTAACCCTTAGTACAATCCCATTAGACTTAGAGCCTTTGAGCTTGAGTCTTTCCTTCCCATCTTGGAATAAGACCTCAAAACATTTCCTCTCGATCATCGAGATGGAATCACACTATATCTAAGTCCCAGTACAAACAATACATCTTGGACCTACATCATACGTCATGCCTCCATTCTGAATGGAACAACACACGATCATCGAATATCCAATTGAATCTTGTTGCCCAAAACCATGTGAAAATTTGAGTCCCATTCAGCTAGAGTCTCAAAAACCTCTGGTGACCCTGCCATATGCTTCGTTGCACTACTATCCACCTACCATCCATCATCACCGACAATACCCTGTGAGAAATGAGAAATCATAGCAAAGTCCTTCTCTTCAAATCTCCTCGAGAGATCATCTATCTTTGGTGAAGCAACAACACTAATGGCTTGTTTTCCTTTCTTCTTCTCATCATTTCCCTTCTTCTTCATTGGACATATTGACAAAAAATGACCCATCTCGCCACTGTTGAAATACTTGAATTTACTCAAGTCCTTCTTTAGCTTACACTTCATTCATGATGCAAGTTCCATGTCATCATCTGAAGCCTTATGCTTTGGCTGAAGATCCTCCTCTCGCAACTCTTCCTGAATGAAGTCATCCCACAGTGTATCCCAGTGTGGTAGCTTCTCCCTAGAAACAATTCCTTTGATGAAGGGATTCCATTCCTCGGTGAACCCTTTCAAAGAAATCCTTACCATATCTCCATCTGAGGCAGTCACACCGATGACAACAAGCTCATCTTTGACTTGAGACAACCTTATTAGATACGAGGTCATGCTTTCACCCTTTAACATCTTGGTGGAATTCAACTTATCGTCCAATACAAATACCCATTTCTCATTCTTATTGTGGAACAAATTCTGAAGAGGCATCCACATCTCATGTGCGGGGTTCTTCTCATACGAATGAGGTATTAGGGCATCCCTCACACCATCTAGGATGATCAATTTCGCCCTCGCATCCAAAGCATCCCATATGTCCAGCTTCTTCGGGTCAGATGGATTCTTGACTTCTTTCTCGGCAAACTCCCAGATCTTGTTGACCTGCAATATCAACTTGATCCTTTCCTTCCATGGACTATAGTTGGAAAACCCTTCCAACTTGTCCTCATACCGGATACCTGCCTGCAACTTCGAGATTGTAGTGAACACTTCACTCACAATGTGACCAACTCCCTCTCACATTGTATTTTGTTGTGCACAACTCTGATTTACTTACTTCCAAAGTAGCTCATACATGCTCTGATACCATGTTGAATTTCCACGACCTTGGATCTAGGTCAGGGTCCTAAAATCACTGATGCTACCAAACCAAGAATCTTAACCACAAACTACTTTTCACAATGGAAATATAAAGCAGTAAATCATACATGCACAAATATACATGGTTATAAACAAAATTCTACAATATGTACAATCCCAATCTTTGTTATATTAAACCAAATTCTAATTAATACAATAGTCTATGGTATACAAGATAAAATGACAAACTTTGTTGTAGCTTCTATGTTGTATCTTGTCCCACTGGTCCTTTGCTTCCATACTGCTCACTAGTAGTGCCTTTGTCCATTAAGGCCACTACAAATTGAGACTCCAATAGGGCCGCCTCCAATCACTGCTGCAAGTCATGTTTGCTACAATGAACATGGCTCATCAAATTTCTCTTTGTGTATGCCTAATTCCCAAGCTCCAATATGCCAATCTAACAGTCACTTTCATCCATCAAAGTGTTGCACATGAGGCTGCAATGCTTCACCCAATCACGCACCAACATCCTTCATGTATGCTGCTCTAGGGCTACTTTGGGTAGCCAACTCGTTGCCCTCTAATCAATTCTATGACACCTAATCTACTCACTGTTAAATATACTCCTAGTATGACACTTCACCACCTCGGAATGTCATGCACATGGCATTAATAGGATGCACACAAACTGATCCAATCTAGTCACAACTTGACCCAATACACCTCCCAAAACACCATTGTTCACCTTGTTACACTGCTTCCACTACATCACTGGTTAGGGAATCACCCTACAACCCTTATCCTCCATGCAAATCAACAAGACAACCCTCTAAAGATTGCAGTTCTCCAAGGGAGAGATCCTCCACTCCTAAGTTTCCCCTCTTTGCTTGTTTTACCTCAAACACAACACTTAGGATGGCCTTGCTATTGGATATGGCTTGCAACCTAGCACAACAGCTACTGTAGCTTTTGGCCTCCCTCCAAACTTCCACCAAACAATCCTAACCTTGTGGCTTTCTTTGCCCAACAGCTAGCCCTTAATGCACATGAAACAACCCTAAAACATGCCCTTAAACAACCCATTGTAATATCATCAACTCGGCCTACAATCATAAAATCCCATGCTATCCCTTAAGCTCCTCCTCACTGTCCCTTTGGCCCTCTTTAGTTGGTTGCAGATTCCTTGAGATTTCATAGCTCCTCTTTGTGATGTATTGTCACACTTGGATGCCTCAAATAGTCTCAAATCATCCTTAATTTATAGACTTTAAGGCTGAATGATTTTTCTTGAAGTGACACATCTAGTTTCTCTCTTTTACACCAAGCCTACATGACTTGGGAACCAATAATTAACTTGTAAACACTAAAAATTCATTTCTCTTTAACGACTACTCAGATTCAGATGATTTTTGATGCGTTGGAATCATATCGTTGAGCACTATCATCCTCATCCGTCACATATCTTACATACATATTGGTTTTGGCCCAAATCATGATGGGTGAAAAACCCCACACTTGGGTTCCAAGCCAAAAAGCTCCCCTTGTGGTGCTTTTCCCTTGAAACCCTGAACCCTAGTGCTTGGAGTACCTCCCAAGCTACACAAATCAACACTCCCTCTTAGCGAGGGAGGTACTTACAATACTAGGAGGTATCTCATCATCATCATTACTGCTTGTGACACTTGCCAACTCTTGGTGCTCACAATCGCAGCAATCCCTGTATGGTGAATTATGCCCTTCTCGGAAGAGCTATTGTCACTACCGGAAGCACCCTGCTTATTCTTATTATCCTGTAACGTCTTCCACTCTCTCCATGACTCCTTCTTCGTAGTTGTAGGAGCACCCTTTCTCACCACTGGCCACGTTCTCTTATTGTGTTGCAGAGTCTCCCTCTAAATCTGTAAGCACCCTCTCGAACTAGACTCCCTCTGAGTCTCTGGAACCTAGACCTTCTCAGGAATGCTTACATTTTTCTCGAAAGCCCGTACTTGCTCCTCTGAAGCTTTCACCTTCATATGCACCTACTCCTACTTCTCTGGAACTTGTACTGACTCCACCTGCTTCTTTCCATGACCCACAGGCTTGGCCGTCAACCTGTAGAGACCATGCTCTCTAACTCTGAGTACAATCCCATCAGACTTAGAGCCTCTGAGCCTAAGTCATGCCTTCCTATCCTAGAACAAGGCCTCAAACCCTTTCCTCTCGATCATCGAGATGGAAATCACACTATATCTGAGTCTTAGTACAAACAATACATCTTGGACCTACATCATATGCTCTATATCCATTCTGAATGGCACAACACCCGATCCTTAGATCTCCAACTGACTCATGTCGCCTAACACTATGTGAAACTTTGAGTCCCATTGAGCTAGAGTCTCAAAAACCTCCTGTGACCTTGTCATATGCTTTGTTGCACCACTATCCATGTACCATCCATCCTCATCGATAGTACCCTGTGAGAAATGAGAAATCATAGAAAATTGCTCCTCTTCCAATCTCCTGGAGAGATTATCTATCTCTGCTGAAGCGACAACATCGATGACCTACTTTCCTTTCTTCTTCTCATCATTTCCCTTCTTCTTCATCGGAAATCTTGATGAAAAATGACTCATCTCACCACAGTTGAAACACTTGACTTTACTCAAGTCCTTCTTTTGCTTACCCTTCATTTGTGATGCAAGTGCCATGTCAACATGTGAAGCCTTCTGCCTCGGCTGAAGATCCTTGTCTCGTAACTCTCCCTAAATATCCCACAACCTATCCTAGTCTGGTAGCTTCTCCTTGGAAATGATTCCTTCTACTTACCCTTCATTTGTGATGCAAGTGCCATGTCAACATGTGAAGCCTTCTGCTTCAGCTAAAGATCCTCGTCTCGTAAATCTCCCTAAATGAAGTCATCCCACAACCTATCCTAGTCTGGTAGATTCTCCCTGGAAATGATTCCTTTCATGAAGGGCTTCCATTCATTGGTGAACCCTTTCAAGGCAATTCTTACCATATCTCCATCTGAGATAGTCACACCGATGACAGCAAGCTCATCTTTGACTTGAGACAACTTTTTCAGATACAGAATCACGCGTTCACCCTTTAACATCTTGGTGGACTTCAACTTATCCTCCAATACCAATACCGAGTTCTCATTCTTATTCTGGAACAAAATTTGAAGAGACATCCACATCTCATGTGCGATGTTCTTCCTGGACAAATGAGGTATTAGGGCATCCCTCACACCATCTAGGATGATCAATATTTCCCTCGCATCCAAATCATCCCATATTTCCAGCTCCTTAGGGTCGGTTGGATTCTTGACTTCTTTCTCGGTAACGTCCAAAATCCTCTTGACTTGCAAGATCAACTTGATCCTTTCCTTCCATGGACTATAGTTGGAAAACCCTTCCAACCAATCCTCATATCGAATACCTACCTACAACTTCGACATTATGGTGAACCCTTCATTCACAATGTGACCAACTCCCTCTCATGTTGTAATTCATTACACACAACTCTGATTTAATTACTTCCAAAGTAGCTCAGACACGCTCTGATACCATGTTGAATTTTCACGACCTTGGATCTAGGTTAGAGTCTTAATATCATTGATGCTAACAAACCAAGAATCTCACACATAAACTACTTTGCACAATGGAAATATAAAGCAGTAAATGATACATTTCACAAATATATATACGGTTTTTAACAAAATTATACAATATGTACAATCCCAATCTTCATTATATTAAACTAAATTTTGAATAATAGAATAGTCTATGGTATGCAAGATACAATGAAAAACTTTGTTGGAGCTTCTATGTCACATTTTGTCCTGATGGTCCTTTGCTTCCATACTACTCACTAGTATTGCCTTAGTCCATCAAGGCCACTACACATCGAGCCCCCAAGAGGGTAGCCTCCTATCACTGCTACAAGTCACGTCTACTACAATGAACACAGGCTCATCAAACTGCTCTCTAGGTAGGTGTTATATGGAATTTGCATCTACGGATAAACACATTTTCCCTAGGTGGGTGACTACACCTAGAACAATAGAAATAAAGTAGTTTAACCTTTTCTTATAGAAGATATATGATATAGACTAACTTACTTGTAGTCTTTCACTTCCTTGATCTCTTTTGAATCGCTCCCGTCACTCCCACTTGAACTAAATCTGCTCAAAAGGTACCTGTATCAAGAGAAACAGAGACAAGAAATGATCAAAGCATACATGATCTATCTACTATAAAGCAATGGAATCGAAGACATTGAAACACATAATCATCACAAATATGAACAATCATATGAGAAAAGGAATAAGCTCTTTATTAATGTAGAAGGAAGAGTATCACCCAATACAGTTCGATCTTGTGCCACTCCTCCAGCTTCAGTCCAACCCTCGCCACATCAAAAGCACAAAACTCCAGCAGCATAACATTGCTTAACATAAACTCAATCCTCAAACCAACATAATTTCCTTACAAACTTCATATTCTAGCCCCTTGATCACTATGATGAGTGCTCAATTTATAGGAAATGGAGGTGGTTTTGTCATAAATGAGGGTATTGAATGGCCTTCCAAACTTGGATTTAGTTTCCATGGAGAAATGGATGAGAGAATAGGAGGTTAATGGATCGTAAGCCTATCCAGTTTTGAGCTCATTGGAGGAGATAAGAGATGGGATCCTTATAGAATCATCTAGAATCAAGGAATATTCCCAGAACTCTATGCAAATTTTGCTCAATCTCACCCATCGCAGGTCAAAGAGGGCCTAAGTGCACTGCAGTGCAGGCCATAGTGGGTCTGCCTGCTTTGTAGTGCACTGTATCAAGGTTGGGGCTGTGCTGGTGTCCCAAAGAGGCATTTTAGGAAGGCTTCAGGCCAAGAAACTTTCATATAAGGAAGAATTCAATGAGTTGACTTGTCTAGGGCATGTAACAACTGAATTAGGGTTTGATGAGCCCTAAAAGTATTGATCTGAATGTCGAGAGTGATGTGCCCAAATAGACCTGTAACAGTTGCCTCCTAAAGCATGAAGTCAAAAATGATAATGTCAAGTGATATGCTTTACGATGTGATGGAGAGGAACTAAAGCAGACGGTGACCTGCATCGATTACAATACATAACATCATGATATTTTGGATTTTTTCATGAATTGCTGAGGGAAGGCATACCCATACTCAACATATAAACTTTCATTACATGTACATAGATAGTCGTCTACAGATATAGACCCATGATGGGATGACCATCAATGTAAAGCCATCGTACAGATGATTTAGTACTCTCCTGAAGTCGCAGCCCAGATGGATGAAACTAGATCCGGGGTCTTCTATCTCATCCAATCATTTGCTCAAGTACGAGTCTAACCATGTGAATATGTGATCTGAAGTTGAACATGGGAAGACACTGTCTGATTACCAGCCAATGATGTAAGTCGTTAACAGATGTGAGAGAGATCAACGATAATAATAATGATTTTCAAGGTATTGCAGTACATTCTGCATGGTGTGAATAGATGTCTTGATGTTGAACACCATACAAAGTCTTTTGGTTGAAGGCCAGTGATGTCAACCTATCGCTGGAATTGAGAAGCTTTCCATTGATGTATGCAAGCCCCAAGGTACTGGAGGGGTGTTTATAAGTCAACTTCTTGGATAATATGTTGATGTTGACAAGAAGTGACTCATTACAGGAGGGCCTTCATGTATACCACATCAACGACACGAAACGAGTGTAGTGTTTTTGGAGATGGAATGTGACTGACGACACAAGGTTCAGGAATGGCAGTCATGAAAATGAAGGTTTATGAGTATTGCAAAGGATGAGTTTTACTGAGTGACTTCTCTTGAACATGTCGGCGACATTGAATGAATTGACAACATTGACCCAAAACCAAAGTGATGGATGGTGTGATAGACCATAGGTATGATAAACATCAAGCAGATAAACCAACCCAAATAGTCACAGAGATGAAGTGAAAGTGTCATGTTCAAGAGCGACTTGCTACCATAAAGTGATTTATCCCTTTTCCCATTTTCCCCAGTCATTCCCAACGAGTACCTCTTTATTTTTTAACAAGCTTGAGGAGGATAACATATGCTTGTAGTATAATTCCATCCTTCAGATGAATCCATCACTATTTGATGTTTTAACAAGCCTAGCGAAGGTGAAACTCAGTCTTGTCAAGATGGAAAAGTTTGTCACTATTTGATGTGTTAATGAGTTTAACGACAATGAGAACTTGGTCCTTTTCATATTTAGAGAGTTTGAAAAGGGACAAAAAGAAAACTCCACAAGTTCTTTTTCATAATTTTGTCTCTCAAGTCTGAAAAAGAATAAAATGATATAAGAGAGAACCTATTGAGCATGTTCGATCAACGCATTCCTTTTTCGTAAATAATCTATCTCATTCTGAAAAAGGGTTAAACTTATACTAAGTAGATGTCATTTCCAATCCATTAACGAGCTGAAAAGGACAAGTGCTCGACAATCTTTTCATATTTCGAGAGTTTTAAAAGAGCTTAAAGACGACTCCAGGTGGGTTCCTTTTTCAATGTTTAACAGAGCTAAAAAAAGAGATAAAAGTATGCTTTGTGGTCAAAAGTAGAATTCACGATCGTGCAAGTTAAATTCACTATATCAGTTGTAAATCTGTTCAAAGAAACACCAAATGGATTAAACATACCTATTTCATTGGTAAAAATGGGTAAAAAACTATAGTTTATTCATTAAATGACATGAAATAACCATAAAACAAGAATTTACCAAGTCATTTTCACCATTTGATATTTACCATTCAGTTTTGTGCTCTGAAACAGTTTTTACCTCAAACTTCAGTAGTTGATTTCAAGAGATTTTGTGGATCATTTGTCACACCGTAGGACCAGGTAGAAGAACTACCTTTTCTCTTCCATTTAATTTCATTATTTTGCAGTTTCAGGCAAGTTTTTTAGGTTTTTGGGGTCCCTAGGGTAAATATACTTCGCCCTGGGATTAACATAGCCTATCACATCGAAAACTATGTTGCAGTGCACCCAAACAGAAGGGTACCTGCTCTGCAGTGCACTGTCTCAAGGCCTGGGCTACGCTGGGCACATTTGATAAATTTGTTTCTCCTGTTTTACCCAAAAATCCTTTAATTTTTTTGCATGAAATGGATCCTTGCTAAGATTATGGTTTGATTTCAGGCTTTGATCGGACTAGAATGACCATTACTTGGTCAGAAAGAGAGCATGAAGAACAGGATATGGTTTCCCTTAATGATCTGGGTACAGTTGAGGCCCTCAGAGACTGTGGGTTACTCAAATACTTCAGGTTGTCCAGGATGAGGCAACAACTAGAACTATTGCAGTTCCTAGTTCATTCATGGGATCCAACGGATCAGGATTTTCACATAGGGGGCAAAGTGCTCCCTATATTGATCGATGATGTTTACTTCCTTACAGGATTGTTGAGACGTGGTGCCCCCATATCTCTTTCAGGTTCTGCCCGTGGAAGTGAATCAGTAGGGGACTACATTCGACAGTTCTGTCGGAGGTATACAGCCTAGAAAGGATGGGAAGATCAACATCATGGATATTCGTGATTTGCCTCTACGAACAATCTTTTCACTATCGCAAAGTTGGCGGGTAGTGTGACACTTCATCTGGTGAACATATCATATATGCAGTTTTCACTTGAGTGCCTTGAGTCGACTACATTCAACTGGTGTGAGGCAATTCTCTCTTTGATGAAAGAGAAGTTGACCAAGGTAAAGAGTAGTAAGATGAAGAATTTTAGCTATGGTTCGATCTTCATTGCCTTTACCTTAGAGAGAATTCCATTGATGTAACCTCAGTATGTGTCACTGAGTTTGACTGGTCCTAGAGATCCACGGATGTAGAGATGGGTTGAGTTGATGGCTTGACATGCTGGTCAATCATCAATCTAATTTCCTCCTACATTCTTTAGTTGGCTTGGTTGAAAACACCTTATCATCGAGGAGCATCCATATGCGGGGATGGACTTTCATGGAGATCCATATTTGAGGTTACTAGTGGGTGCCCAATGGGGTGCTATAGGTAAATTGTTTTGACCAAATGTTTTTAATTTTTTTAGTTTCTACATGTTTTTGTGTTTTTGATGTTTCCAAGACTAAACTAAAAATGTACTCATGCATGCAGATGTTGGTACTATTTGACTTATGGGACATCAATAAGAGGCAGGTGAACCAGTGTGGAGAAATGTCGGAAGATCAGTTCTCCAGGATTTGGATTTAACCAAGACACTGGAAGAGTTGCAGGATCATATAGAGGGTTTAACCCTCGATATTCCGGATGTTCGAACCGATGAGTTGCCAATGAAGCTGCAACACCATACTATTGGTGTTCCTATCCATTGGATGAGTCTATTGCACATTATAGCTTAGGATGTGACCTGTTATCATGAACATCATTAGGTCTACTTAGGATGTTTTTCTATATGAATTTTGAGTTTTGAGGTCAGATGACCAACATGCCTTGGACACAAATTTTGTAAAAACTTTAAAACATTTATCTATTTTTATGTCAGTGTTTTTATATATGGTTATGTGTAATCCTATTCAACTATTGATGTGAATTGAAAAATTTACTTTTACATGTGTTGCAAATGTCTGTTTAACACATAGTTTTCTAATGAATCAGTTAATGTGTTAAAGTTCCTGGAAATGTGTTGATATTGCATGTAATCAAAATGTCTTTCCAAGAGACGAACTCTAAGGAACATATGATAAATTGTTGGATTTCAGATAGTATAAACATTTGTTAGTTGCAATATGACAAGTTGTGAGTGCATCCTAATGATGATTCAGCAAATGCCAAGTGAAATGGCATCAGAGAGGAGTTTGATCAACGCGTTATACTCAGTGATATTGTTCGTAGACTGATAAAAACCCCTTGAAAACCACTAACTCGCCACTTGGAGCGAATATGGACCATGCTGCAGAAGACAGGTTCTATGTACTACGATTAGCACCATCGGCATAACCAACAAATGGTTCCAAAGATTCAGAAATCCGCAAAAAATTCAAAGCGGATTACTTAACCACATAAAAACTCTAAAAGTCACACTAACACACATCTGCAAACAAAGCATATATACAGTGCTTATTACTACGCAAAATCAGGCATAGTAACATTTCAAATACAACCTATTATAGGGCTACGACAATGGAATTCCATCATAATCAACTAACTCATAAGCACCTTTTTCCAAAACACGCTTGAAAATATAGGGGCCCATCCATAATGGTTCAAATTTCCCTGCTCCTAGTTTATCAACTTCCTGATTATAAAGCAAGACTAGGTCTCGTTCTGAGAAAATGTGAGGCTTGACATTTCGGTCATATTGTGACTTAATTCGTTTCTTATGTGCTTCATTATCCAATGCAGCTTCATGACGTGTTTCATCTAGATGGATGAGTGCTAAGAAACGTGCTTCTTCTTCAGAAGTGTCGGGTAACAGGACAATCGCGAGTTTTAATGACGAAATTTCACATTGTACAAGTAATATTGCCTCTAGACCATACACCAATTGAAAAGGTGTGAATCCAATTGCATTTCTCACTGAGGTTCGGTAAGCCCACAAAGCCGAGTACAGGATTAAATGTCATTTTTGTTTGTGAACTCCTATCATTTGTTGGAGCATTCACTTAAGGATTTTGTTGATAGCTTCAACTTTTCCATTAGCTTGCAGATAATAAGTAGTAGAACTATCATGTGACAGTCCTAACTTGGAAGTCAATTCGGTCATCATATGGTTGCAAAAATGTTACCCATGATATGTAACTATAGCTTGTGGTACACAAAACCGTGCAACCACATGGTTGAAGAAAAAAAGAGCATCTGTCTCACCACTGTTGTTTAATGTAGGCATGGCCTCGAGCCGTTTTGTAAAATAGTCCATGGCGACAATTATATACCCATGCCCCCCAGCTGAGGTAGGGTTAAATGTCATAAAATCGATGCCCCATTTTGCAAATGGTCCAACAACGATGATAGGATGCAGTGTGCCCCCCAGCTGAGGTAGGGTTAAATGTCATAAAATCGATGCCACATTTTGCAAATGGTCCAACAACGATGATAGGATGTAGTGGTGCAGGTGGTAATCATGTTTTGCAGTAAAAAACATGGCATGCATGGAAACTTCTGACAACAATAATGCAATCATTGAATATAGTTGCCCAGAAGCAACCAGCACAGAGAATCTTTTGTGCGGTAGCATAACCAGATAAATTTCCACCACAAGCACCAGAACAACAATTATTCAAAACTTTATCGGCTTCCTTATGAGTGAGGCACCTCCGTAAAATCGTATCGATACCACGACGGTAAAGAGTGTCGCCAATGATCAACTAATATTTGTCTTGGTAATGAATATGTCGCTATTGTGAGCGAGAGGTATCAGGCCGAAAAGTTTGGGTCTGGAGATAGTTCAATATATATCCATACCACAGGTTAGATGATGAAATCAGAAATAGAGACTCATCTAGAATTGATGGTTCCATTGTTGAATCGATATCGGTAGAGGGAAGATCGCAAAGAAGCTCGACAAATACTAGAGATTTCTTTTATTTGGATTTGATGAATTCCAAATCAAATTCCTACAAAATGACGATCTGTTTCGAGTATTTTCCCCCCAGCAATTGATGTGACAAAATGTATGTCATAGGGTTGCAATCTGAAATGATAGTGGTCTTTTGGAGCAGGATATAGTGGCGAAATCTCTGTACAGCTTGGATAGTAGCCAAAGCTAACTTTTCGACATAAGAGTACTTAACCTCCGTATCATTGAGATTGTGACTCAAATAATAGATCGGATGTTCAGTCCTATCTTCTTCTTGGAATAAAACCATAGAAATGGTTGTATTTGCAACGACGAGATATAGGAAATAGTCATTTTGATAATTAGGGGCATACATTAATGATGGTCGAATCAGGGTATCTTTGAGAGCATCAAAGGAATCTTGCACAACCTGATCCCAATAGAAGGGTATCCCGTTTTTCAAAAGATGAGTAGATCCTTTAGCCATTTCAGCGTAGTTGGGAATGAACCTCCTTAGAAAGTTAGCCTTCCCTTGGAGTCTCTGTAACTGCAATAAATTGGAAGGTGGAGGAAAATCAAGAATTGCCTTAACCTTCAAAGGGTCAAGTCGAATTCCATCTTTAGACACTACGAAACTAAGAAAATGACCAGAACCAACACAAAACACACATTTATGTGGATTGAGTTGAATTTTGTAGTGTCAGCATCATAAAAATGTAGCTCTTAGATGTTGCAGTGATCAACCCGTTTCCGTGAATGAGCAAGTAAATCATCTAGATAAGGTTGAACAATGTGTTTGATTTCATGGAAGGCATAATTCATTGCCCTCTGAAAAGTTGCCTCAGTGTTTTTCAAACCAAAAGGGAGTTTCCTATATGCGAATGTGCCCTAGGGACAAATAAAATCAATTTTGTATTGGTCTTCTGGGTGGATATTGATCTGATTATACCCAGAAAAACCATCCATAAATGAAAATATTTCACATCGGTACAGTCATCAATTATCTAGTTGATAAAAGGAGTGGGATAGTTGTGTTTTGGATAAGCGTTATTAACATCCCTTTTATTGGCTTAGTCGGGACTAACCTAGGTTCGGAGATGATTTAGCCAAGAAAATCCCGGTACTACTGACCCTTTCGGCAATAGTCTGCAGAGTGCAAACTGAGGTCTCACCTGAAGTAGTATGGGCAGGTGCTAGAACCAGGTTTTCTCACTTTTGGGATGTCTGATGTGCTTCTAGAGGTCCGTGGTCTGACCTATCGCTGTGCACACTTGTGATCCCTTCAGGACCTATGGTACGACTTCCACGCAGCCCTGCTCGGGGCACGACTCGTATAATACCTAAGTTCCTTGCTTATTAACCGATTATTTAGCTTATGTGTGTAAGATTTATGGTTATTATAACATATTCAACATTTATATCAGTGTGCGCGATACATAAAGAAGATAATGCACAACAATTACACAGAATTCAGATTACTTCTCTTTATTAACTTCCTGTTCTCGATTACAGACTTGACTCTGCCATACGCACTCAGCTGCAAGGGTCTACACACTTAGCTGTTGACTCTACTAGGCCTCTGTCTAGTCAATTTAATGTCTTAAATTGCTCTACATAAATTATCAATCCGGGTATCGTAAACTGATGAAGTGTGGTGCACTATATGTGCTTAGTTAACCTTTCTCTTACTTCGTTGTTTTATAGTTTATGTTTGTTTTTGGGGTTTTGTTCTTGTTGGTTTTCTAAAGTGTTTAATGCAAATGGAAATCCTATTCTAAGGTCTTAAGAATACTTTTAAAGGACAAGTATGGATAAAGATTTCAAGACAAGGCCTATGTCCCTAATGGTAACTTCCAAAACTTAGCACTTCAAAAGAACTTAAAACATGTTATTGATGGAGTTAGTATTTAAACAAAAGTGTGAATATACAACTAGTTCAATCAAAATAAAATGCAATAACCAAACAATGAGCTAATGACTATGAGACCCAGTATCCTTGCTGCTTCAGCAAAAGGACAAGATGATTCTATCATGTCATTAGTTCAATCAAAATAAAATGCAATAACCAAACAATGAGCTAGTGACTATGAGACCCAGTATCCTTGCTGCTTCAACAAAAGGACAAGATGATTCTATCATGTCATTAGTCATTAAAAGGCTATGTGCATCACTAATCTACAATCAACTTGAAAGCAATTTATGTACAGCTAATATACATGAGAAAAATGTAAAACAACAGTAATCAAAACAACTTTGTTATGTATAGCTAATATACATGAGAAAAATAAAATGCAAAATTAAATGACAACTATACAAGGCAGGGGCCCCCTACTACCTATGAAATCAAAGCAAAATTAAACACACTTGCATGAATTAAAATTGCATGAATGAAAAATCTAATCTACCTTACATTCTACAAAGCAATATTTACAAAATGAAATCTACTCTACCTTACATCCTAATATGCTCCATGACATCTACTTCACATCTCCTTCCATGTTGAGAACATCAAAGCTTTATTCAATTTCTTCAAAAGTACAAAGTACAACAAAGTTCTCCAAAGCTTTCAAAAGCCATCAAGGAAGAACTACAAACTTAAGAACTAGGAACTAAAGACTAAAAAGGACTAACAAATGAAGGAGAGAGATCTCCTATTTATACAAAAAGATGAGAGCCATCTCATTAATGATAGTCCATGAATCTCTCCCTCTACCTCTAGAGTCCTAATCAAAATAGGAACTGATAAGACACATGTCTTTTTAGAGTTACAATACAATTAGGAGATGTAACACATATCCTCATGATCCCATGATTCTTTCCAACCAAATTCGAATTTGGCCTTAGAGTGCCACATAAGTGTCTTCTAGAAGTCTCCTTTCAACCTACACATGTCAACAACCTCAACCCATTTGTTAGGTATAAGCATATGCACATTATTTTCTAATGTTTAACCACAAATTCACTTAAAAGGCTTAGAAATAATAAAGATTGGAAAAACATAAAGGTGGCCCAATGATAATGAAAGTGGGATGAATGTGGTGACATAGTAGTGAAATGGAAGTGAAATGGAGGTGATATAATGGACATAATAGTGAAAGTGTAATGGAAATGAATGACATTTTCAAGACTCAACAACCTCTGTGCACTCAGCTGTAGAGCCTCTTCCTACTACTACAACCCAAGACACTTAGAACTTTACTCTAAGGTCGAACCATTTCGTTGCTACTCTTCCTATTATCAACTCCCTTTACAACTTAGAGCCTCACTCTATTTATACAATCCCATGGTTCGCAGACCATGGGTAGGCTGAATTTACACTAATTTATAATACAATGCTTAGGGCGGACAACCCTGTGACTCAATTGTACACTTCATGCTCTGTGCCCGTAATTCGCGGAGTTCTACTCCATCTTTGACTAGAACTTGGGCTTTGAGCCTAAAAACCTACTATGGGGGGATTCCATGCCCAACAAGCCCCCAACACAATCATCATGACTTGTCCCGAGTCACTTTGCTGGTGCAACAATCTGGGCACAGAGCCCTTCCAGCCATTCCTTCGCTTCCCTGAGGTCCGCAGTGCACTGATCTGCAGTATGCTGGATCTGCTCTACTTTCTTGGCCGAGGTCTTGCTATCACGGGCACCTCCCTGTCCTAAGGCATGCATCGCCTTCATCTGGGCGAGATTTCATTCGATGTCTGTAGTGAAGAGGAAGGCCTCATCAATCCAAGGCTAGATGCGCACTTTCAAGATTGCCTCTTTCTACCACGCGACATCCACCTGTTGCTTCAACGCCTTTGCTTGTTGTAGCTTCGCAAGCCACTAGGTCAGGATAACTGTCTGCACCGTTCTGTGCACACTGTCATACTGTACTTGAAGCTCCCGTGCCTTCGTTTCTAGTCGCTGTATGTTGGGGTCCTCCTATAATGAAGTGAGGATCGCAAAGGATTCTTCCAACATATTGGTGCAGTTCTGTACCGCTTGTCCTATTTCCTCCACCCCTTTCTGAATAGCGCTAGCGCACTATTCCCTAACTTCTAGGGGCGTAGAGGACTGCACCTTTAATCGCAGTTTAGCAATCTGAAGATTGAGTTCCAGTTGTATCCTCGTTGCCTCCTCTTTTGCCTCGCAGAATCCACTGGCCAATTTGTGGATTTGCACTCCAACTAGTAGGTCTGTCACAATTTCTAGCTTTGGAATGTGGTGACATGCTTCCTCTACCATTTGCTCCAGCTGTTGCTTCTATGCAAGCACCTCATTACGCTGGAGACTAAGCTACTCAATGTTGTTGTCTATTCACTGAGCATCTGCACTGCGCATCCTTCCCTAGCACGGAGTTCTGCGGTTGCTCCGTTCCGCAGCTGATATAATGTATCACATAGAAGGGCAGCCAAGTTTAGGCCAAGTCCCTTGATCCTACCCACCGTGGTTGGATCCTCCTTGCTTTCTGCTATTAGCGCTCCTTTCAGCAGCTCTATGGTGTTGGCCATTCTCACCCGCAGTAGCTACTTCGCTGCTGATGTACCTGTGGCACTATAGGCGGTGATTGTTCCTTCCTGGGGGGGCTTCTACCTGAAGTTCCTGCAGCTGCGCCCTTAGGGCCCCGAACATAGCCTGTTGCTCCATCATAGCTTCCTGGGTGACCTCGTGAACAGTGTCAATGATGTCATAGAGGTCACCCTCTGTCAATGTAATGCGCTTGATGTCCAACTTGGAAGCTTTGGCCTTCTTTCATGGACCAGACCGCTCCGTGACGTGTGACCATTTCAACTGAGTAGACATTATGCTCGGGGCCATGCCTTCTGCTGTATCTGGTCCCTATCCTATAGACACATCCTATCCTCCCTCCTCTTGTGTCACAGTGGCCCCTGTTGCTTGTGCTGCTGCTACTTTTTCGGTGGCCTTTGCCTGTTCTACGGTTGCCTTTGCTACTTCGCGGGTGGCCCTTAGCTCCACGACTACTTGTTTGTTGCACCTCTGCTGGGCCAACTTTGTGACACGCAACTTGCTTGCATCCTTTTGCTTCTATGCTACTGTTTTATCCTTTTCTACCAGATCTGGGGCGCACCACTCGAGAGCCCATGAGTCAAGCACGGAGAAGATGGCATCATCACTTGCGATTAAAGGAAGCTTGGTGCAATTCTATGCCGGATCCTTACGTGCCTTGATATACACATTGTGCATATCTGCCTTGAAGTCTGCAAAGCTCCGCAGACTGCTGTACACTATGGGGGATAGGCGCGGCCTTCTGTTAATCCACATTCGGATGCTCGCCTCCATGAGCACCCAAAAGATCTTGATCTCGCAAATCCGTGTGGCGTCCTTCGTAGCCCAAAGCGACGCATATTTTGCGGCCTCTGGCAAGTCCTGTTCAAGAGGAAGGAACTGACTATCCTCAGGCAGTTCCCCTGTCACTAGTAAGATGGACAAGAGCAACCATGCGTAGTGGAAGGTCTTGCCCTGCTCCTAAACCTCCTTGTAGTTGGTGAGGAATTCTTCACAAAGGAAGGTGGCCCAGTTGAATTGGACCCCCTCTATGCATTGCTCTGCCAGCGCAACAACTGGTGCAGATACCTCATCTTTGCGACATTTTATCATCACCTTCCAACCAACACTTGGGTGGTTGTGCACACCCCTTTGTCTTGAATGCTACTAATTACATAGCCTCTCTTCTTCTTTTCCAATTTATACTTCTTCTTCATGGCCTCTGCGAGCGCCAAATCTCTGCTTTTGCCAGCTATCTCCGCGGGGTCCCTTCCCTTACAGGGAAGCTGGGAAATCCTATGAATAAGCTCCGCCATGATGGGAATAGGCTCCTCCAGCCATAAGTACCCATCATGCACCAGGCAAAGCAGCTGCCTGATGACAAAGATCGTGATCAGTGCACAGTGAAAATGCGGAATCCATAGGAGGTGGAGTAACCCAGCCTTCTCCACACTGCGTAGCCATTTCTACAGCTCTAGCGCTGTAACTAACCCCTCCTTGCTTTGTTTCATGAGGTTTTCCATCTGTAAATGGGGGAAATTTTCACTGTCTGCGAGGTCCCAGTCTTCAAATTTCATTGTGGGCACACGGCCCAGAACCGAACCCTCAAACAGAATTCCATCTGGGAGGAGCGGGGTTTGAAGTGTGCTTTTAGCAGCATCCAAATCCTTAGGTACTTTAGCTTTCCCTTTCTGTGGAGGAACGTACTCGGGTAGTTTTGCTGCAGTGCACACCGGCTGGATGTCTTCTTCCATTTCTTCATCCACCTCTATCTCCTCTATGAAAGCCTGGAGGTCCTCCTCCTCATCATCTGTCTCCAGGTTGACAGCCTTGCCCTTTTCTTCCATGGAAAGTTTACCAAACCGCAGATTTCATGGGGACATGTGGACTGGTCCCGCTACCTATGTATCCTTTTTAGGCGTTGATGTCTGGGGTGATTTCAGAATTTCCAGTGCATCCCCCACCTGCACTGTAGGGCTCTGCACGGCTTCCTCGGTGGTACTCTCTACAAAACCCACACCTCTCCTAGTAGTTGTCATTTTGTCTGAACTATCTGTGGTTGCTCGCGAACTTGGGGGCTCAAGTACCACTTGGTGCTCAACACTCTGTGCTCTTTGCAATAGCCCAAATCTCAAATGAACAATTCTTGTCTCGTGGCTAGCCTTGGGACTTTTATAGAATCTTTTGAATTTGAATTTGACCATTCTCGAGTCATTAACGCATCCTTGGCGGCAGATCGTCCCAAATCTAGCTCTTAATTCATGTCTTAATTGCCCACCACCCACTCCCTTTTGCCTTAAATTGGACATCTCGCCATGAACAGTGTCATCAACAGTTACTTCCTCGCCTGCTCATGCGGCAGTGCAACCCCCCGTGCACAGGTGTGAACCTTGTACCATGTTGAGTCTGCGCACACCTCCCTTACTGGGTAGTTCCCAAACAGACTCATTTAGAGTCTCGTGCTCTCTTTCAACTGTCTAGAGCGCTGAGACTATGCTCCCTACAGTTAGTTAGGTGGTTGCCCCACCTGTGCAAGACTGCAACTCGCCTTCCAGCATAGCGCATGGACACTCCTCACTTTCCCTCGCGATAGCTAGCGCCACATGCTTTATCTTATGTGGTGCGCTTCCCTTGTTACTGTGTTTGGTAAGGTGTGGTCTCAGCCATGGTAACAGAATCATAAGTTCTCGACAACAATCTTCCAATGCAGTGGTATGACCATCCGTATCTTGCCTTGTCATCCTTGGTTTATCGATGAGACATGCTTGCATGACCCTATTTTCTAGTATTTTGATCTCAACGTCCATCAACATTCTTTTATTCCTTAATCATACCCAATCTTCTTCGAGTTTGTGAAGCCTAAGGTTCCCTCATTGAATGGCTTCTTGAATCCTTCTATGGTCATCCTCTCGTAGTTGTGTGATTCCTTCATCCTGGTCTTCATGCCTTGCCATAACTGCAGGAGCTATTACGTGTGGATTCTTCTTGGTATTCCCTTTAGAAATCTCGGGTTCTACTCCGTTTCGCACCTTTGGAATCATCTCCGCGCTCAGATTTTCGCACATGGTTCTATAAGCCCATTGAATTGCTGGCACACGCAGGTCCCAATCAGTTTGTTTCGCCTGATAAACATTGTTCAGTACTTCGTGCACCCTATCGATTGTCTCGTCATGGATAATTGGTAATGCGCGTAGTCCTTCCTGCCGTTGTGGTTTGTTCCGATTCTTTAGGCTGTGCGCTTGTCCGGATTGTACAGCATATGCCTGTACCCATCGAGAAAGGTGGGCGCGCAAGTTATTCTACCCTAGTTGATTGGCTTTCGTTCGAATTTGGGGTTTTCCAAAATGTAGGTGCATCATCCTTCTGCATCCACGCCAGTCTTCAAAAGTTCCTTGATGCGTACCCCACCATTGTGCGGGTGTTGCATGCAGTGCTCACTTCAGTGCATCGAACCGTTGCTGCTATGGTACTTGATTTTCGAATTTGCTCAGGAATTCATCCACCGCTGACAGTCCATCATATGTCGAAAACTCCCTTGCCTCTTTTTTCACGCAACACAATGATCTGATCATCATGTTGCATTTCAGTGTTGTTACTTCGTGCAACCGATTCTGCCATCGCTTTATCTATTTGTCTGAATCTGAAGTGCAGGAGCTTTCGTGCTCCCACGAAATCCTTCCATCTGTAGTCGGATTCACCCAATCCTCCCTTTGGATAGTTATCTTGTAGATACAGTCTAGATCGTCATCACTATTGTCGTTGCACACTAGTTCAGTGTATTGCGTTCCTTCGGCTGGGTCCAGCGGTACTACTATGCGTAGTGACTTTTTCTCAAAGGTCATTTTGTGCTTCTTTAGATTTATGACTCCGTTCATATCGATATCCTAGTCTATTCCTAGTAGTGTGGTATAGGGATTGCTGTCATCGACAATCTCAATCACTTCAAAATCCACTTGCGCGCTCGCTCCTTCAATATCGACTATCACTCCTTGCAACCTTCCCAAGGGAAAAATCTTCTGTTGGTTCACCATTTGTAACTGAATAGGGAACCATTACAACATGGTTCTGCCCATGCATTCCCATGTTTGCTTCATTAGTACATTCGTGTCCGAACCTAGATCCAGGATTACCTGATCCATTTCATACTTGCTTATTTGCGCATTCAACCTCATCTCCCTTCCCTTACACAACACATGCTTTCCCAGCTTTCGAGCCACACGCGGTTCTCCTGACCCCGCGCACCTAGTGATTAGTTCCTGTAGCCCTTTGACTGCCTTGCTGCTGTGCAGCAATTTCATGCATGTCTCCAAAAAGGTAGTGAGCATGGAAGGATCCATCCCTAGTTCTAGTTGATCCTTGCTATCTGAAGTGGAGGCCTCCGTGAAACTCTTCTTAACTTCCATGAATGTCTCCTTCGCGCATTCTAAATCAAACTCGGGTCCCTTTGTAGGAGCCTTGCGAACCCATGTGCTTTCTTCTGGCTACTTCCCTTTATCATCTCATGTTGTCATACCACTTCTGAGCATCATGTTTACATTTGGGTCTTTCTCGCGCAGTTCAAACCTCATCATTTGTAAATTCTAGGTTGGAGGGCGCTAGAGTACCCCCTTTTCATGCATCTTTGCTATCAGCAAAGGGAAATCCTCTGCCTCATGATCAAACTAACTACAGTAACAACATGATATCCTAGTCGGGTTCATACAATTGCGGGCATAATGCCCTAGCCCTCTACAATTGTAGTAAATTCTCTGATCGTGACCCCTTCCTGGTCCCATTCCACCTCGACCCTGACCATGCCCTTGAAACCCCGCGTGCGTCATCCCTGCATTTGGGTCAAGGGATCGCATTTCAGCTTGCACCCTGTAGGTAGGAGTCCGATCCATCATTAGTTCATAGCTTCGGCAGGTGCGTTTGTCATGGCCTATCGACCTGTAGAAATTACAAAACCACTACTGGGATGCCTACGTATACTTCTACAACTGGTGACAATTATCTACAGTATGTTTTCCTCCTATTTGGCAGATCGTGCACCATAATGTAGACACTGCACTCGACCCTGCCTTTGCTTTCAGTCTTAATGGCATTGGCCCTCCTCTTGCCAAGTAGTTCGTGAATATCGGACAATTATCTTTGTCATGGCCCTGGCCTTTGCATTTTATGCACCATACTTCCTCATGTGCCTTTGGTAGAGGTTCCCTATCTTGTTTCAAACTTTGCATTCCCAGACACAAATTTTGTAGTTGTGCGTGGATCTGTTGGACTCCTAATCCAGGGTCTTGTATAGGGGTCTCATGCAACCTCATTGCCATCTCCAATTCTTCAGCCTGGGTAGAAAATTTTTGTTGTGACAACACCGTCCTTAAGTGTGGCGTAAGCGAGGCCACAAACCATGTGTGATGCTGCACATCCGTTAACATCATATTGGCTTTGCGGATCGTACTCTTCAGCCTTTGGTCCAGATCATAGGGGGTCTCGTCTGGGAGAATCATGATCTCTTTAAACCCAATAATTGAATGTGTCTCTCATTTTGGCCTATTAAATTCCCTGTTCAACGCATTCTGGATCTTTGTAATTCCTGCGTTCGGGTGGTCATTAGAATGCTTCATATACCACGTTAATGTGCGATCCTGTAGCATGCTCACCAACGTATCCTTTTTGATATTACCATCCACGATGCCCTGTGCTTCCCACACTGCTCTTACTATGAACCAAAATTGGTTCGGATCTTCAGTCCCTACTCCTCTAAATACTGGTAGTTTGATCATGCTCACCATACTGAACTGTGGAGGTGGTGGAGGTGGAGTGGGTGGAGATGGAGGTGAGGGGGGTGAAGCGGGTGGCAGTGTGGGTGGAGGTGGTAAAAGTGGAATTTTCTATCTTATCAAACTGACTATGCTTCTCGGAGAAACCTTCGTGAGCTCATCCTCGCTCTCCCGCGATGGTGAAATTAAGGGACTATTTTCTAACTCTTCACTACTTCCGCTTCTGTAAATCCTTCCACTTTGTGTAGTCCCAAACATTAATTTATTCGCATAACTTGCTTTTCACACAATAGCATCTTAATCCAAGTGTTCAAAGATTTAACATACTTATCTTGCAGTCCCTTGAGAAAATGTTGCTCTGCCTCGCTGTAGCTGACGATCGTGTCTACTGCGAACTCAGTGATAAATCCTCCTATTATTCGGTCAAGCCAGTGGTCCACAGCTCGCGATATCTTCTCTTTCGAGGCTTGTAGTCTGCGTACTATTTCTGGAGTCCACACTATTGGTTTGTCGAGCCTACACCTTCCTTGGCTGTCTGCCAATTTTGCGATCCACTCATACAGCTCAGATGGAAAAGATGCAAAGAATATTTCATGGATTTTAGTGTACAAGTAGCGATCCAACCACTGCTCCTTAGATACTCATGGATTTCTATTTTCCTGCATCGCAAATTCATGAATCTTCTTGTCCAACCACTCTTCAATTTATTTCTTTGTAGGGTTCTAGTGGCATGACATTAGACATCCTTTATGTAGATCCCAGTCCTCACAACAGAACCATCTGTTGGCTTAGTGGGGCCTGACCCAGGTTTGGAGATGATTTAGCCAAGCAGATCCCAGTACTACTGGGCCTTTCGGCAACAGTCTGCGGAGCGCGGACTGAGGTCTCGCCCGAAGTAGTATGGGAGGGTGCTAGAACTAGGTTTCTACACCCTTTGGATGTTTGAAGGGCTTCTAGAGGTTCGCAGTCCAATCTATCGCTGCGCACACTTGCGATCCCTTTGCGACGCGTGGTGTGGCTTCCACGCAGCCCTGCTCGGGGTGTGACCCATATAATACCCAATTTCCTTGCTTATTAACCAATTACTTAGCTTATGTGTGTAAGATTTATGGTTATTACAACATATTCATCATCTATATTAGTGCGTGCGATACATAAATGAACATAAACATAAAGAAGATAATGCGCAACAATTACACAAAATTTAAATTAACTTCTCTTTATTAGCTTCCTGTTCCCGATTACAGACTTGACTCCACCATGCGCACTTAGCTGCAGAGCCTCTTCCTACTACTACAACCCAAGACACTTAGAACTCTACTCTAAGCTTGAACCATTCCGTCGCTACTCTTCCTATTATCAACTCCCTTTACAACTTAGAGCCTCGCTCAATTTATAGAATCCCATGGTCCGTGGACCATGGGTAAGCCGACTTTAAACTAATTTACAATAAAATGCTTAGGGCGGACAACCCTATGACTCTTTTGTACACTTCATGCTCCACGCCCGTAATTCGCGAAGTTCTACACCATCTTTGACCAAAACTTGGGCTTTGAGCTGCAAAACCTGCTATGGGGGGATTCCATGCCCAACACATATAATCAACACGCACTCGTATTATTCCTTGTTTCTGCGTGACAAGAACAAGATTGGAAATCCAATTGGTAGAGGAACAGGGTAAATGAAATCAACATGTAACAATTTTTCAATTTCTGCTTTTATGGCAGCATCCTTTTTTGGATGTATAGGATGGAGGCGCTGTCATACCAGTTTGACATTAGGATACATTTTAATCTCATGTTCAACTACACTAGAATCAATTATCAACATTTCCTCATATGACTAGGCAAGTATATCGCGAAATTCATGAAAAAGAGAACAATAAATTTCAAGTTCTGATGGAGAACAAGATTTTCCAACATGGATGTTCTCTACATATCCAGGTTTCGTCAAATGTCGATAGAAATGGTTTCTTTGATATTTGACAAGCTTTGTTCGGAATCAACTGTGTCTATAAATACATAATTCTAAAGGAAATCAACAATTGACAGGTGATTTGGTTCATTTGAAACATCTTCTATGTGATATGGAAGATGGGATCGATGATGATAATCTTCCCATGGTTCTTCTTATGTCATCATTGATTGGATGATTCCTTCATCAGTAGAAAATGTACATGAAAAAGGATCAGAGTAAGTACCATATTCTAACGACAAATCAACCCATACAATTGGTGATAATGGATTTGGGTATGCCGCACAAGCCAAAAAGATTGATTGCTATGCAAGCTCAATGGGGCTTAGTGAAATGATTTCATTATGCATATAATCTTCAGAATTATTGCGAATCTTCCATGAATTAGATGAAGTGGAAGATATCATGTTGCAAGTCTCAACTTTTTCCACTTTTTCCATTTGTGATGGTGACAGTAGTGAAAAGGTACCCATTAGGGAAGGATCTTTAAAGATACCTACTCCAACATTTTGAAGAGATATCGGGGGTCTGTGAACTAATAGAATGCTTCCAGTAGCCTATGAACTAGAGGCAAAGAAGCTAAGTTTATCAATTACTGTGATTTCGCCTTTATGAGGGAAAGCGATCATAGGAAAGTATGTCAAAACCATAGTAGCCATAGCATAAACCCAAGGTCTTCCTAGCAAAATGTGGTAGTCAAGGGGTCTGTCAACGACCTCAACTTCAACAATTATAATTTTTCCCTCTAGTCCTATCTGCAGGTTACTTAAAATTCCACAAGATGTATATGTGCGACCATCAAAAGCTTTTAAAGTTGTAAGTGATCGTGACAAAGGCGGGTAACCAAGTGTTTTCCAGCAACTCATCAACATGATACAAGTAGATGAACCCTCGTCAACGATGGTTCGGTGAACGATTTTATTCAAAGCCTTTACTTGGATCAGGAAAGCTAATTGAGCTGGTAATTGCGGCATATATCCCGCATGGTTAAAAACCACAAGATTGGAATCTGTTGAATCAATTCCACCAATTGCTGACAACAAAGCTTGCTTTTGGGAGGGATAGTTTTGAAGCACCTCAAGTGTCGACATAGCAGAAGGTGATTGAGCCAAATATTCTACTATGTTATAGCTTTGTGTTGCTCAATCTCGAGGGTTGAATGTAGACTTATGTATAACTCCTTTAGGTGGTTTTACTGTTAACTCTAGTGCAATGGGTGGTGGAATAGGAACAGAGGAAGTCGAAGTCAAAGGATTTGACTGATCTGAAGCCTGGTTATTCGATGACGACGATGGATTACAATAATATTTACTTCGTGTAGACACCAAAACATCAATTTTAGGCTTAGAGGCAGATAACATAAGCACTTGTGAAGTGGAAGCATGATCTGTAGCAACCAAATGAGTCTCTGGATTCGGAAAAGGATCTGTCAACACACCGGATGCACTAGGAGTCTTAAGAAGTTTTGAGACTTCAGAGTGGTGAGGACAATCTCATGTAAAATGGTCCTCATTACAAATTAAACATGGATAGCAAGGTTTCGTAGCCGAAGAAGAGGAATCAAATGATTTCTCTTGAGGGGGGGGATTTTGTTTCTTTTTAGCTTTCCCCTTCTTCTTGCTTCCAGGTTGCTTTTCATTCTTGCCTTTGTCAAATGACATGAAATTTATTTTGGAAGCAGGGGTATTATCAGATTTAGTAGAAGTTTGATTGGAAATAGAAAATGTTTGACCAGATGGTCTACTTGCTGTTTATGTACTTGAAGAACCAATCACACCATCACTGGCATGAGAGTCCTTACTCAATGGGGGTGCGGGAACAGTAAAAGCTGGTCTAGGTGCATTTGGAATTTTTTCATAGAGCGTGCCAGACTGGGTGTAAATCAAGTCTAAGTATTGGCGATGAGCAATTACTTGCTCTTCGGTGACAACTCCTCCTTTAGCCACATCCTCGGTGATAGATGGAAACAAGGATTTTATAAACCACTAAGCTAAAAGCTAATTAGGAACATATGTTTTGACCATTCGACTATGCCACTCATGAATATGATCAGAAATGTGAGTAACAGTAGTCAGTTTAAATTTGGTCAATAGTTCCGTTCTAGTTTCATATCTGATGGGTAACTGGAAGTGGGTTAAAAATGTGGTGGCTAAGGATGTAAAGTTATCAAATGAAGCTCGTGATAATTCAATATACCACTTTGCAGCTGGACCAGTAAGTGTTTGTTGGAAAAGACATAGTCTAACTGAATCATCATTCACGGAGTTGGATGAACACCATAAATTAAAATTTATAACAAGGTTAGACAGGTATTCTCCAGGCTTTCCATTAAATTTCGGAATATCAGAAGGCAATTTATGAGGAATCATCGGCCACCAAGGTGCATAAATAATTGGATCATTGGTAAGCCGATTTAAATCCAATAATTCAAGTGTTGCGACAAAAGGAAATTGTCTATTGAGGTTAGATTGAGCATAACTAAGGTAAGATGGAATTGCCTAGGTAATAATCCTTTGCATACTAGCATAAGGCATCTGTTGCTGGTAACCTTGATAGGGGTAAGTTTGTTGAGAAAATCCGGTATAAGGTGGTTTTTCGAGCACCGGGATAAATTTGTTGTTGTCCAAACCTAGCATAGGCTTGTTGACCAGGACCTGGGTAAACTTGTTGTTGACCAAACCTAGCATAGTCTTGTTGACCAAGTCCAGGATAAGTTTTGTATTGTTGGAATTGCTGCTGTTGATATTGTAGCTGCCATGGTTGTTGATTTAACTATTGTTGCCCACCAATGTAAGTTTGACCAGGTTGTGAATAAAATAAACCAGTATAAGTCTGATTCATTCCAACAAAAGGTAAACTGGCCTAAGGTTGTTGGATTCTAGGAACAAATGGTTTTTGTAAAACTACCTGAGAAGACTGAATCTGTAAACCTGAAACTTGGGGGTCAAAGGTTGAAGGACCAGCTTGAAAAGGTTGAGATACAACTAACTGAGCTTGCGACTGTGGTAAAGTTGTAACGACAAGCGTAGTAGGTATGGATGAAACAGATTACATTAGTTGTGATGGATACACAAGCCTTGGTTGAAAGGGCATTGTAGGCTTCCACTGACAAATAATCATTCTGGGCTAACCTAAAGATGATGGCATACTGATATATGGTTGCCCCCCAGAAAATGGAGGATAAGGAAATTGTGCATATTGTTCTCCGTATGGAGGTAATCTAGTGTAAAGTGGATATATTGGACAGTAACTAGATGAACCAACTTGACATTGACTTGATGGATCAAGCTATTCAATATCGTAAGTGAAGAACCAGGTAAAATTCCTATGGAGGACATGGATGAAGACCATGGACTAGAAGCAACACCTGAGTGGGTTCCAGATAAAGATTGGTAACCCGGTGGGATGGACGGAACACCATACAAATGTGACTTAGGTGTTGTGGTAAACATTAAAGAAGTAGCAATAGAGGATTTTGACACAGCTATAATAGATGGTACAGTCTGGGATGTTGATTCTACCATAATCAAATGTCCTAATAAATGTCCTAACGAATCAACGGGAGTTTAAAAGTAATCAAGATCAAAAGGGGCAGTAAAATAAGGAGTATGAGGATAAAGATAAAGCTCAGGTCCAAATCGAGTTGGATTTTTGGGTGTTTCTTCTTCAGGTTCCTCTTTAATCGAAATCAAACCAGGTGGAAGGATTTCACCGTCAGGTCCGTAATAGATTTCCGGTATATGACTCTATGGTAAAGGGGAAGTCTCAACAATTATAGATGTCTGAGGATAAACCAGTCGATCGTCTTCTGGTATTGTAACAACTTATGATTGTTCAACTTCAAGATCCAAGTGTTCTGGTAAAATAACAACACGTTCAGGTTGAGCTTCTTGGACAACTTTTGGTTCAGAAGTAACTTCTGGTTGAACTGTGATAGATTCAGGATCAACTTTTGGTTTAACGAATTCAAGTTTAGATGTAATTTCTTGTTGAACAACTTTAGGTTGAGAATCAACTTCTTGTTGGACAGCTAGGGTTACCATTTCACTAGGTTCACGTTTAGTGTCCTCAGGTAATTGTGGAGATTCCACTTTAGTAATAGATGTACTAGTAATTGTAGCAGTAACTTGGGTCACAGTACTTACCGGTATAGGTGATTCTGGTAGTTCATATGAAGAACCAGAAGTTTGTGATGTACTAGATTCGATTAAACAAGATTGGTTTTTCTGGCTAGGTGTAGCTTCAGGGGGTAAAGGCGGTTTACTCATTCTCCACAAATGACAGGGTAAGGGTTGATGTTCCTCTATGATTGTTGATTGATTTTATTACAAAAAGAAATAAAAAAACGAGGGTAATCTAGGCAAAAGGATTACCAAGAAACTATGAACTGCAATATACTACCTCAGTAAACCAAGGACTTAACATATGTGTAGGAAATCTCCCCAAATGTTGTGTTTGGTGTATCACAGTTTACAAGGTGGCCGACTCGGTTACCTAAGGATGGATATCAACCTAATGTAGTCCTCCCATATATACCCGAAACCGCACAGTGAGAGCATTCCTTTATACTTTTCGTACTATAACACCGCCCTATATACCCGAAGGTATGTGGATGAGGCCCTATATACTCGAAGGTATGTGGATGAGCTACGATATACTTACATACGTGGAATGAGGTATCACACTTGGAATGTACCATACACAATTAATGACAACTACTATGTTTTATGACACCGGAACACGTCTCTAGCCTAGAACCTCTAAATGTTATTCGTTAGGTGAAAATGCTCCATTAGGTTAATTGAGATAAATTTTAAGTTGACCTTGATTAAGAGTTTGTATTTCAGGTTCCACACGTGATGTCTTTGAAATTCCTACAATGCAACTATAATGAGAAACATTCTTTCCATTTTATTTGAACAATGAAAACCTTAACTACAAGGGATAGAGCAATCAGAATGTTTAATCAAAGAGCAAAGAACACATCTAATGCAATTTCCCTATACTATTCCTACAAGCACACACAAACCTCTAATTGAATAATGCAAGTTTTTCTTTTCAATTCCCTTAATGTTTGGATGAAAAAAAGGAAACTAATGCACATACAATAAATCAATCTTTTTGCAAGAAACAAAAGCTTTACGATAGTTCCTTTTTGAAAGAAATGAAGACTTTATGGCACTTCCTTTTCAGAAAAGATTAATCGGCTATAAGCTAAATTTGACAATGAATTGATAATGATAAATAAATAACTTAAGAAACACTAAAAAATCAAGGCCAAAGTAGGGCTAGGAAGAGAAATACAACTTGATTTCAGAACCACAAGAATCATTTATCTTTCAGCAAGCAAAAACAGAAGCAACTTTGGAAAAATCATACCAAAGGTGGGTTTTTTAGTCTAAAATGAATCAGCGCAGGCCAGAGTGAAAGACAATGCACTACAATGCACTATCTCAAATGCAGGGGCTGCTCTGCAATGCACTGTGTCAAGACCAACACTGTGCTGGTGCCAGAGAGTCAAATCAAGAGACATTCAAGCACAATTTTTGACTAAAAACACTTGAAAAGGATTGAAATAAGATCAATAAAGTCAAGAAAAGTCTACTAGGGTGTAATATGATGAGGGTAAGCCACCAAGAACGACAGTCACTCCCCAGTATGGTTGCCAATTTTTTATATGGAATTTTCATCTACGGATAAACACATTTTCCCTAGGTGGGTGACTACACCTAGAACAACAGAAAGAAAGTAGTTTAACCTTTTCTTATAGAAGATGGATGAGATAGAGGAACTTACTTGTAGTCTTTCGCTTCCTTGATCTCTTTTGAATCGCTTCTGTCACTCCCACTTGAACTAAATATACTCAAGAGATACCTGTATCAAGAGAAATAGAGACAAGAAACAATCAAAGCATACATTATCTATCTACTATAAAACAATGGAATCGAAGGCATTGAAACACATAATCATCACATATATGAACAATCATATGAGAAAAGGAATAAGATCTTTATTAATGTAGAAGGAGGAGTATCACCCAACACTTCGATCATGTGCCACTCCTCCAGCTTCAGTCCAACCCTCGCCACATCAAAAGTACAAAACTCTAGTAACATAACATTGCTTAACATAAACTCAATCCTCAAACCAACATAATTTCCTTACAAACTTCAGATTCTAGCCCCTTGATCATTATGATGAGTGCTCAATTTATAGGAAATGGAGGTGATTTTGTGATAAATGAGGGTATTGAATGACCTTCCAAACTTGGAGTTAGTTTCCATGGAGCAAGGGATGAGAGGATAGGAGGTTAATGGATCCTCGACCTATCCAATTTCGAGCTTATAGGAGGAGATAAGAGATGGGATCCTTCTAGAATCATCTCGAATCAAGGAATATTCCCAGAACCATATGCAAATTTCGCTCAATCTCGGCCAGCGCAGGTCAAAGAGGGCCTAAGTGCACTGCAGTGCAGGCCACAATGGGCCTGCGTGCTCTGCAGTGCAATGTCTCAAGGTTGGGGCTGTGCTGGTTTCCCGAGGCATTTAGGAAGGCTTTAGGCCAAGAAATTTTCATATAAGGAAGCATTCAATGAGTTGACTTGTCTAGGGCATGTAACAACTGAATTAGGGTTTTATGAGCCCTAAAAGTATTGATATGAATGTCGGGAGTGATATGCCCAAATAGACCTGTAATAGTATGCCTAATTCCTGAGCTCTAATCATATAATCTAGTAGTCACTTTCGTCCATCAAATTGTTGCACATAAGGCTGAAATACTTCACCCAATCACACACCAAAAATGTCCTTCTTGTCTACTGCTCTAGGGATACTTTGGGTAACCAACTCACTACTCTCCAATCATCTCTATGACACCCAATCCACTCATTGTTGAATCTGCTCCTAGTATGACACTTCACCACTTCGGAATGTCATGCACATGGCATCAATGGGCCGCACACAAATTAATCCAATCTAGTCACAACTTAACCCAATACACCACCCAAAACATTGTTGTTCACCTTGCTACACTACTCTCATTGCATCGCTAGTTAGGGAGTCACCCTACAACCCTTATCCTCCATGCAAATCATCAAGACAACCCTCTAAATATTTTGGTTCTCCAAGGGAGAGGTCCTCCACTCCTACACTACCCCTGGCTACTTTTTTTACCTCAAACACAACACTTAGGATGGCCTCTCTGCTGGCTGTGGCTTGTGGTCTAGCACAATAGCTGATGTAGCCTTTTTCCTCCTTCCAAACTCCCACCAAACAGTCCTAACACAACTCTGTTTTTCCTTCTAGCCCTATGGCTTTATCTTCCCAGTAACCAGCCATTAAACACACATGAAACAACCCTAAAACATTCCCTTAAATAGTCCATTGTAATATCAATAACTCGCCCTCCACTTAGAAATTGCCATGCTGTCCCTTAAGCTCCTCCATGTTTTCCCTTAAGCTCCTCCACGCTATCCATTTGGCCCTCTCTAGTTGGTTGTCAGAGCTCCTCTTTGTGATGTATTGTCACGCTTGGATGCCTCAAATAACCTCAAATCATCCTTAATTTATAGACTTTAAGGTTCAAAGAATTTTCTTGATGTGACATATCTAGTGGCTCTCTTTTACACCAAGCCTACATGAATTGGTAACTAATAATTACCTTGTCAACTACAAAAATTCATTTTTCTCTAAAGACAACTTGGATTCAGATGATTCTTGATGTGTTGGAATCATATCATCGAGCATTATGATTCTCATCCATCACATGTCGTACCTCCATCAAGGTTTTTGCCCAAATCATAACGGGTGAAAAACCCCACACTTGGGTTCCAATCCCACAAGTTGCCCTTGTGGTGCTTTGCCCTCCAAACCCTGAACCCTAAGGCTTGGAGTAGCTCCCAAGCTATACAAATCAACAATTCCCA
Source organism: Pinus tabuliformis (assembly GCA_031772625.1). Classification (NCBI taxonomy): domain Eukaryota; kingdom Viridiplantae; phylum Streptophyta; class Pinopsida; order Pinales; family Pinaceae; genus Pinus; species Pinus tabuliformis. The sequence goes on from CM062810.1 coordinate 808,292,061, forward strand.
ATAGGAACTTGAGAGCAAGAATTGTGAATTGATGGGGTAGAAGGAATAAAATCAAAGAAGAGACATATGAAAGCAAGTGAATACAAAATATGAGATGGAAATCCATTAAGTATTGATGGGCATCCCAATTAGGTATAACTTAAGGTGCATCTAACCTTTCCTAGGCACATTTAACCTTTCCTTTTGCACTTAATTTTAACTTTAATGTGTTCTTAGGAAGGTTAGAGATGATTGTTATATCTTGTGTGCCTAATGTGTTTATTGTGGAGGATTTTGAGAATATTTGATGTAGATCATGTAGGAATCCCACCAAGAGAAAAATATGGGACTTGTACCATGTTGAAGGATGGTTGAAACTCGATTGGCTTAAGGAAATTATCATTCCCCTATAGCTACGAAGTCATGAGTGAACTAGATCCTATTTTCTAGGGTTTTTTAAAGGTTGCAACACTCTCTTCAAGGAGGTTGCCCCTCGTCTATTTTTATATAAATAAGGGGTTAAATTAGTTCATTAGGATTCAAAATTTTTAAGATTATAGTCAACAATAGTAGTGAAGGCTTTTACCTAACATTTTTTGTCTTGTGATCTTTTATGTATAAGCATATTTCCTGATTAATGAGAAGCACTTTTTGGTTTCTAGGCTACTTTTTATTTAGGGACCTAAGTCTCCTTGGGTTAGGGTCCAACCCAAGTGCTCAAGCCCCCCATTGTATTCTTACTTTCTATGCATTAGTTCACTTGTACATTTTTGCAATCCTATCTCTGAAAATATTTCCTTTGCAAGGTTAGTGAATGAGCTTGTCTCTAATTTTGTTTATGGATATTGCTTTGATGAATTTAGTAATAAGTTTTTTCATGCAGTAATGCTCTTTTCATTTAGTAGTTCAACTCATCCTTTTTGTTATTGATATTGTTTCATGTAGTTAGTTATATTATACAATAGTTCTTTGATATAGTTAATACTCCTTTTTATGTATTTATCTTACTTAGATCAATGTTCCTTTGCTTGTTGTCATACATTTTTGCAACTTGCTAGTGTATGAATTTATGTCTTGCCAATCTTAGGAAACTCTCGATTTACCCTTTTGTGGCATAAAATAATCCATCATAGGCACTTGATATTTGGAAAGAATTCTCAACTCTCCTCTAACCCTCATTCACCTCAGTATCCTTCTCTCAAACCACATGTAGAGCACTTAATATTTCTCCCATGTTCGTATCTTGTGGCAAAAAAGGACTCTTGTAACAACTTGCAATTTGCATAAAAAATACTCTAGATTTGCACCTGAAGCATCATCATCCTTAGCATGTTACACACTAGACCCTGACAATGGAATTTGGAAGTTCAAAGACTCCCTATAATCCTTAACCTAGCGGTTGTAGAAAAACTTCTTTCTTTTCTACAAATTAGGGTTTAATGTTTGAATGGTCTTTTTTAGTTGCAAGTTTGTTTACAATACAAAATCACATAGATATGATTTTGTTCCATATTTATTGAATTGGTTTTGTTTCCTTTCTTGCAATTAAAATATTTTTTCTTGTTGTTCTTTCCTTTCTACAATTTCTGAGTATTTCCTATAACATAGATGATAATAGAGTGGTCTGTTTGAAACCTAGTTATCCTTTAGTTTCTCTCACCTACATCACATCAACAAAAGAAGAACAATTTTCATGTTGCAAACATAGTGTTGACTGCTCTTAAGTTTGTAAAAACCCAGGGTTGACAATTAAAGTCAAGATCCCTTAGGAGTTGCAAGATTCTTGTTGTAATACTAAGTGTCATCAAGTACTCCACGGAGGAGGATACGTAGCCGAGGGTAGCTATCTAGTGTTTCCACTAGAAGATGTTATCATTAGAAAAGGAAGGGAAAATACTTCATGATGAAAGAATTTAAGAAGGCAAAGCCTCCTAAATTTGATGTAGAGGTGAAGAAGAATGAGGAAGCCAAGGCATGGTTTTTAGGAACGATGAAGTATTTCAGGGTCCATAGTTACTCTGAAACTATGAAGCCAAAAGTATCCACCTTTAGCTGGAAGGGAAAGGTTGATATATGGTGGGAATATTTGAGGAATGTAAAAGAAATTAGAGAGGGAATTTTCCTGGAGGAGGTTTGAAGAGGTCTGAGAGGTACTATGATAGTAAGACCAAAGAGTTTTATGAGCACAAACTAGGGTAGTTGTCAGTTGATGAATATACAACCATATTTTTAGAACTATTGAGGCATGTGCCTTACCTCAAGGATGAGATAAGAAAAGATATAGAGGTACCTCAATGGGATTCCATAGGAATTCTATGAAAAAATAGAATTTAAAGAGCCTAAAATTTTGTAAGATACCATCAGGAAGATGAGGTATTTTTTATGAAAAATCCAAGCACAAGTCTAATTTCAAGGCTGATTGGAAAATGAAGGGAAAACCCAATTTCAAATGGAAGGGAAAAAATTATGCATGACATCAGTCAGGAAGAGGGAATGTGAAGTTTGATACTGCACTACTAAGGGTGAGTATCAGGGAAAGAATACTATTGATGATAAGGAATGGTTCACAAGGCACACAAGAGAAGAAGTTGGAAGGTTCAAAGGAGGCCCCCACATAGTGTTGGACTTGTGGAGAAAATCATTGACAAAGGGACTACACCTTAGTGAAAATAGAATGGCCCAAGACTACACAATGTAGAAGAAGGAGAGATTGTGAAGGATGTGGCTCAAAGTGTGCCACAAATCTATGCTACATTGGACAATAGGTAGGACGATCCATGATTGAAATGGAAGGTATGATTAATACCCAAGTGATTTTAACCTTGATAGACCCTAGGTCTAATTTCAATTATGTTAGCCCCAATATTGCAAAGAGGTTCATTGTAGAAAATAGCCCATGAGAGATCATGGTTGGTGAAACTAGCAATAGGGATTAATATGTGAGTTGAACATGTGGTAAAAGCATGCCCAATTCTACTAGGAATCATGCCCATGTTAGCTAACTTAAATCTATTTCGATTGGCTTCATATGATATGTTAATGATAATGGATTGGATGGTAGGCCGTAAGACGAAAATTGAAAGCTACAATAAATCAATTGAATGTTGTAGTGACATTGGAGATAGAATGATGATGCAAGGAAAAATAAAACCAGTGATTTTTTTATCAAATAAAAACACTACAATTGAAGAGGTGTAACAGGAATGGATGTGAGATATTCACTATCTAAGTGACCAATGACTCTGAAAGTAACAACAAAAACTATGGAGAGCATCCAATCTCAAAACAATACACATATTTGTTCCACAAGGAAATCCCATGATTTTCACTAAGAAGAGAAATCAACTTCAATTGATTTAATCTTGGGAACAATACCAACAACAACGACCCCATATTACATGAGCGTGCTTGAGCTCACTGAATTGAAATTGTAGTTGAAGGAGATGCTATAAAAGGGATACATTTGACCCAACATTTTCCCTTAGGGAGCCCCAATGTTTTTTGTTAGAAAGAAGGATGGCACATTGTGACTATGTAGACTACCAACAACTAAAAAAGGATATAGTGAAGAATAAATGGTCGTTGCCAAAAAAAGGACTTATTTAATCAACTAATATGTGTTGCAATGTTTTCGAAAATAGATTTGAGGTCTCGATACCATTAGGTTGGGATCAAAGATGAATATGTTCATAAAAATGCCTTCATGACTAGATATGGTCACTATGGAGTTGTAGTGGTGCCATTTGGGTTTATGAATGCCCCAACCACATTTATGTGCTTGATGAAAAATGTCCAAAATACTTATTTGGATAAATTTGTATTGGTTTTTTTATATTATATCGTCGTATATTAAAAAACTAACGAATAACATGAAGACCATCGAAGAGAAATATTACAATGACTAAGGGAGCATAATTTATATACAAAACTCATCGAGCATGAATTTTTCCAAACCTAGGTTCACTACTTGAGGCATGTTATTTCAAAAGGTGAAGTTATAGGATTAGAAAATATCAAAGTTATAATGGAGTGGCCCATTCCTCAAAATTTTATAGAGGTCATATGTTTCATGGATTTAGCTGGATATAGAGAAGGTTCATTCGAGACTTCTCAAAGATTGGGCATCCAATCACTGCCTTGTAGAGAAAAGGAATAAAATTTTAATGGACACTTGAATGTACAACCAATTTTAAACAAATAAAGAAATTTCTCACATGTGAACCTATCTTAAGAATAAAAAAATCCAAGGACTTTGTGGTTTACATAGATGCACGCAAGGAAGGACTCGATGGAATCCTAACGCAAGAAAGATAAGTGGTCCACTGTGAATCAATAAATTTAAATGAACATGATAAGAATGATTTCACCCATGACTTACAGCTTGCAACAATAGTTCACACTTTAAAAATGTGGAGGCGTTATTTTTTGGGGATAAAGTTTGTATTGATGATAAACCACAGGGGATTGAGATGTCTATTTGATAAGCCTAAGTCGAATGCCAATCAAGCTAGATGGTTGCCTTTAATCAATGAATTATGTTTTGAGATAAAGCACATCAAGGGAAAATAAAATAAGGTAGGAGATGTACTTAGTAGGAGTCTACAAGAGGCTCACTTGGAAGCCTTGAGTACTTGAAAAATTGACATCAAGGGATGGATTGAAGAGGAACTGGCTCATAACAAACACTATCAACATGTAAAGAAATGTTGGCAAGAGGAGCTAAAGGGAGTCATGAGAAAGATATACCAGCGCACTGATGATGGTACATTGTTGTTCAAGAACATAAAATATCTACCTGGTGTATTTGATATATGGAATCTCGTCATGGATTATTTCCATAAAATACCTTACTTAGGTCATCCAGGTTACCAAAATATGATGATATCCATAAGGAAAATGTAGTATTTGCTAGGATTGAAGAAGGATATCATTGAATATATTTCCAAGTGCTTAGAATGTCAACAAGTAAAGGAAGAATTTAGGCATCTAGCAAGATTGTTGCAACCAATCCCAATCCTTAAGTGGAAGTGGGAAGTCATATTTATGGACTTCATTACAGGATTTCCACAGACGGCTAAACATCTTCATGCCATTATGGTGGTGGTGGAAGAGTTAAGTAAGACAACTCACTTCATAGTTGTCAAGTCCACTCACAAAGCTATCGCCCAAATATTCATGAAGGAGATATTTAGACCACATAGTGTGCCTAAGAATAGTATATCAGATTGAGACAAAAGGGTTACTTTTGTTTGGAAATCATTGTTCGTTGGTTTTGGAACCCAACTGGATTTTAGTACCTCTTATCATCCTTAGACATATGGCAAGACGGAAAGGGTGGACATAGTTTTGTAGGACATGTAGATAATGTATGCCATGAATCAACCAAAGAAGTGGGGATATTTCCTATCATTGGTGGATTTTGCATACAATAATAGATATCAAGAGTCACTAGGGATGAGCCCTTTTGAGGTATAGTATGGTCAGAAATTCTAGTTGCCTATCAATTGGGATGAACCAACAACAAAGTAGCTATTGGGTTGGCTATGCTAAAGGAAATGGAGTAGGAAGTGGTCAAGATCAAGTAGAAGTTAAAGGCATCCCGAGATAGGAAAAAGAGTTATGTAGGCAAACAGAGGATATGAAAATAATTCCAAGTAGGAGAGCATGTGTATCTTTGCATCATATCAAGTAAGATCTCACTGAAAGTGGGGTCTTATGCCAAGTTGGAACCCATATTTTGTGGCCCATTTTAGATCTTATAAAGAGTGGTGCCAGTGGCCTATAGATTGGCATTGCTACCCATAGTGAAAGCAAACAATGTTTTTCATGTTTCCTTTCTTACAAAATATATGCATGGTGCCAATCACATTGTTGAATGGTTTGTGAAACAGGTGGAACCCGATGGAGAGTTCTAACTAGAGCCAATGTGCATCATGGACCAAAGGTAGACTATGATATAAAAGTTAGTAATAAAATAGGTCAAGGTGCAGTGGAATCATTTTGGAGTAGATGAATCCACTTGGAGGATGGTTGATCAAATGAGGTTATTATACCCATTTGTTTTGTTGAGTAAGGAATTGCAAATCTAATTGTAATTATGAACATAAATGTGTATATAAATCTCGTTGTAAATTGTGTGTTTTCATATATAGAACACCAAGGAAAATGTTCCTCTAAGGGGATGAGGTTTGTAATAACTACTTTTTTACCCCTATTATTATGTGAATTATTTATATAAATTGATGTAAATTGTAAGAATATGATTGGACTAAGAGTGGACATGGATTCATCATATGTGGAGGTGAAGTTTCTTGGGAATGGCTTGGGTAAATATCCAAACATTAAATGTGGCAATAAATTTTCCAACATATCCTTGTTTAGTTAAAGAGAAAATGTGCAAGAATTTAAAATTGCATATGGGGGTCTGAGTGAAAGGACAAATTGTCTTTTTGCATGAGAGAATGTTGGCTCTGGTCAACACGTAAGCAAAAAAAATGGAATTTTCACAAAGACAATAGGGGGCTAGGAGGGAATGGAGGAGAGACCTATGAAGAAGATCATTACAATGTGACTCACATATAAGGAGGGGAGTGCATAGATGTGTTGAGCAAGTGTAGGTAGCTAAAAGGCATAAGCATTCAAAGAAAGGGAATGGTAGGTGGAGTAGTTGTAGAGTTCTCTGGATCATTTTGTTCTTAATCATGTGGAATTTTAGCTTCTAGATTCTTGAGTGATTTTATTAGGTGGATCCTTGAATACTACTTTGGACTTCTATGTGTTGTTTGATAGGTGTAGGCCAAGATTTCTGGAATATTACTGTGGAGCCCATCAGGTGGAGTCATAGTGTGCTTTGGATACCTGCAGGAGACAGGTGGTGGCCTTGTGGTTCTATACTCCTAAAGTGTGGAGTGGGTGGAGATGATTTAGAAATCTAGATCCATATGACTTTTGATTGGGTGGGGAACTTAGTGCTCTGGATTCCTTGAAGTGTTTCTTGGGTGGAGACACTGTGAATTCTGGATCCTTGGTCATCAAGTGGAGGCACTATGTACTCTAGATTACCATGTGATTGTTCACATTGTTGGTGTTGATTTCCTTTGAGAGCTTCACTCCTTAGGTTATGAATATGGCTCAAGGGTGGTTAACTACAAGAAATAACAATAATTCATTTGGCTTATGGTTGGGAAGAGAGATAAAGTCCCTCTCTCAGTTGCCAGCCATCCAACTATTAAGATATGTGACCTACTTGTATTGTTGTGAATATTTGTACAATGTGAATATTGATTTATGTTATTTTATATTAATGTTTTATCAACACTTAATGCGTAATGTGTATTCATGTGTGTTGCAATGATAAAGTTGTGTGATTGACCCTCTTAGTTTTGAGGGGCTTGAAGGCCTATGTGATGTTGATGTAAGTCTTGAATTGTATTATTGTTTGTATAATCTTGAATGGTTGTTTAGGTTCTATGTTGGTTCTCATTATGGATTATTATCAATATCTAATATATTGTGCATATCAAGGACTCTCTATGGTTTGAATGTTTGATTCATAGAGTCCATTTCATTTAGAATGAATTTGTTGATTTCCTTGAATGAATTGTTCGCTTTTTTTGTTTAAACTTTTGCTTAATATTGACAATGTATCAATAAACTGTGTTGAGTGAGAAGATCTCTAGGAACTCCATCTCGTCCTGAATGTATTCATGTAGGCAACCATGATACTTGAGTACCAAATTTCGCTCAGAATTTTTCATACCCAACTTCGTGCAAAGGGTATGAAAGACATTGTAAACTCTTACATGCCTTGGTCCCTTCCTTGCCACAATGTGGTCCACTTTATGTACTTATCCTCATAGCTCCCGACAAGGTAGTATTGCTCCTTGATGGCATCCCAGAATGAATCCCATGTGGGTGCAGCTGAAAATAGTGAAGGTGTACTTTCATCCTTCTTCTCACAGTAGGTTTCCCACCAGCCCTTGACATGGGGGGTGGCTTTGAGAAGTGAAAAATTAATATTTTCCTAGCTGGAAAAATCATGAACAGAAAAATATCCTTCTACCAGATTTAACCATTTATCCATGTCATCTACATCTATCTACCCTTCAAATATGGTGATGTCAAAGTTAACTTGTACCTTAAAGGGTGTGGTGCTTCTAGAGTGGCTACTAGAAGAAGATGTGTTGCCTTTCGGTAGCTGCTGAAGGATCTAGGAAAAGTTGTCCATCTTCGCATTCCTTTGTCACTCAAGGGCTTCTTCAAGCAAGATTTTGAAAGGATCTCATGCCCCCTCGTCTTTCTGCTCTTCCAGCATGGGAGGCTATCAGGATTTGTGAGTCTGGTCTTGTAAAGGTTCGACCAATTCGAGCCCTAAATCCTTATATCTCGATCTCGTTGGGGACATGCAAAGAAAAACAAAGAAAGGGAAGTCTGCTCTGATACCACTAATCTGAACTTAAATAGGAATGAAAAAAATCAGAGATATAACCATAAATACAGAGATGTAGTAGGAATAACACTTCATTTCATTAGTATCAAATACTGAAATATGCTTACAAAGAGAAATGGAAATAGAGTAGCTCGAGCAATGGAAGCTTAAATCTGAGAAGAGATGTTGTGGTTACATGGCTCTGAACTATGTTACAATTAGGTTCAAGGGCCTATTTATTATTTAATAACAAGGGAAAACCCTAAACAACCAAAACCCTAACCCCGAGAGATGGAACGCTAAGATGTTGTGGGCCTCGTTTGGGTTAGTTGGGAAACCAACTTCCTGGGGTCGTAACTTGGTCATATTATCTCTGTTTGGCGCATGCGATAACTTGTTGGAAAGATCTCATAGATTTCTATAGGATTTGTGGTAGACCCTTCCTTATGACTATAGGCCTATTGCAGACCTTAAAAAAATGTCGTTTAGGGGGTCGAAACTGCTCCGGAAGTTCATGACTCAAAAAACTGCTAAAAATAGTAAATGCTGCAATAAAAAGGAAATGGATGAAACCAAATGGAGGTCTAGGTGGAATAGGTGGGTGGCCACCAATATCCACTTGGATCAACCACATGCAGGGGAGCAGAGAATGGAAGCACCTGCTCATGTAGAGACTTCCATAGATGGAAGGAAGCACACCAAAGAGGCTGACATATTGATGCATGATGCTAGAGAGAATGTGTGAGAACCCAAATCACATCACTAGAACAGGAGGTCACCATATCCATGCACTAGCTACATGACTTTGATGAGTGAGAGTGTAGAGATTGAACCATCCTCATTCAAGGAAGCAATGTAGAAACCAGTATGGATTGATGCCATGGTTGAGGAGTATGATTCCATTATCAAAAATAGTATTTGGGAAGTGGTCCCAAGATAAGCTGATGAGTTAGTGGTGAGTTCCATATGGCTTTACAAGGTAAAGCAATCAACAGATGGGCGTGTGGAGAAACACAAGGCAAAATTTGTGGCTAGAGGATTCTCTCAAGTGGAGGGAATTGATTACGGGGAGACGTTTTCTCTAGTAGAAAGGTACACTTCAATCATATCTATTCTAGAACTTTCAGTATAGATGATACATCAGATGGATGTGAAGACATCATTCCTCAATGGTGTTATTGAGGACAAGGTGTATATTGAGTAGCTTGAAGGATTTGGAACCTTCAATAGAGAGTCACAAGTGTGCAGACTCAAGGGAGCGTTGTATGGACTGAAACAAGCACCCCATGCTTGGTACACCATGATTGACAATTATTTCACCAAGTTGGACTTCACCAAACTTGAATAAGATGTTGTTGAAGAAAGTGTAACCGGGTTTGGTATTTGCAAAATGTAATTTTGAGCTTTGTACTTTTCACGAAAAAGAAATATTATTTTTGTAAATTATAAGAATGAGTTTCTTTCTTATTCCATAGGTCTAGGAAATTCAAAGAGTCAAAGACATGTAAGGAGCTCTTCATGAGCCTATGTAAAATATATAATGTCTAGAACAACTCGCTAAGACAAGCACGAAAAGACTGTCTGCAAAACAATGAAGAGATCAATTAAGTTAGCCTCAAAAATGTATATTGAAGAACAATCATGTCGACTCAATTAACGTGACATATATATTCATGAATACAAGTTGGCTTACATATAGGATAGACCACTATATATAACCAATAGGGTCTATGCAAAAGTGAGAAGAGATAACTCGAATTTTCTTTGTAATTCTTTGTGCGTACAGTTACAGGATCTCGGAATACTCAATAATAAATAACTCGCAATCTCTGAATGTATCTAATTTTTGGAATAGATAATCTCAATGACTTCATCGTAACTAAGTCTCGATAATCACAACGAAGGATAGTATCTTGGCATACGATCTCAGTGAATACTCTGTCTCAGTGAAGGAAGAGAATACATTGTCTCGACATTCATGATCATGGTTTCAACACAATTACAATCTTGGCATTATTTCTGAGTCAACGCATAATATTGATCACTGATATAGTCTCTCTCTCAGCATAATTACAGTTTTGGATTAATTATGGATCACAACGTATTCGTTATGATGTGACTCAACTGTGATACTCTGCCTCAGCATAATAAACAGTCACAACATACCTATAACAACGAAGATCTCAATACATGAAGGAAACATAGTCAGAGACTCGACATATATATAACAAGGTTACACTCTATATCAACAAGCACTCTAGATGATGGTGATCATGATATCAATCATAATCATCACGTCATAACCTTAACAAAATTCTCGATAAAGAAGAAGTAATGGCCTTGGTGTTGCAGCAATAATGACAATATTAGTGATGTAGTAAATGTGGCTTCAGTGTTGCAACAATAATAATGATCTCACAACAAGAAGAGGATTGGTGTCTTGGTCTTGGAGTGGCCTGGCAGGTCAAGTTTTTGGTCTTGGTCTTTGTCAATTGGAATCACTCTAAGAATAATTTTGTGCAGGTTTTCCTCTCCAAGAGGGAGAGGTTTTGGCCCCGGCAGCATGCCAACATCTCGTGTTCTTGTGTCTTTATTTTTGGTAGCTATTTGATGAACTAAGAAGAAACACTCTAATAATAACAAGTGAAGACTATTCTAAGAAGAAAAATTAAAAACACCTCACAAATATTTATCAAGCTAAGAAGAATCTCACTAACTATAACCGCCCTAGATTCTTCAACATGGAATTAGAGCTATGGTTACTGTCAAAGGGAGTTCAGAAAAGAGAAATTTCAAGGATCAAGTTTCTAGCAAGGCATCAAAACAAGTTGAAGGACATCAAAATCTCCATGAAAGAAACAAACCCGGATCTTGATCAAACCCTAGAAATCTACAACAATAGTCTACATCAACATTTTTTTCTATACAATCAAGGAGATAGTTTGCAACAACAAGAACTCATGTCTCCATAGTCCTCATCAAAAGGTCACCAAGATCCTTATCAAGATGTCTACGAAAAATACCACTCGAAGTATTTCAAAATGAAGATCACATCAGCTTGGAGAAAGTTGAAACCCTAGGAGTAATCCTGATCTACAGAGGAAGGCAAAGAATATTGAAGGCATTGCCATCTCCAAGGTTATGAAATCAAGCAAGGATCATCTCCTTTCCCTAGAAGAAGACCATTTGAGGAAGCAACAAATTATCCTCATCAAAAGGGAGCAACCTTTTCTATTTAAGGAAAGGCTTTCTCACTTGAAAGAAGATCATCCTAGAAGAAGCCCTCATACATCTTCTTCAACCATCATCAACATGATCAAGGTAAAGATTTCATCTTCACATGACAAGTAAGTATCTTTTCAATTTATAAATTTTGTTAAATGACTTCATGAATTGCAAGGACATCTATAAGTTGATGGATCATCAAGATCCCTTGCATGGAGAAGAAGGATAGTCATAATCCTCTAATAATATGAAGTCATTAAAAGGTCTCCTTTGGATTTATGGAAAAGGATGCTTATGAAGTATCCCCTCACATAGCAATATTTGAGTCATCAAAGTGATGTAGATGATAAACTATTCTCTAAATATGCAATGAAGAAGGTCACATGAAACCTGATCTACATGAAAGTAAAGGCTATCAAAGGATGTAGGATATCTTCCATATATAAGACCTAGAAAGGAAGATAACCATAATAGGTCATCAAGGTAACAAATATACATAATATAAGAAGGTTACCTCATTCGAAAACTTATGGTCTCTATGCTAAATAGAGAAAGACAAATTGATGGAAAAAGTATTGAAGGGTAAAGGACGAAATCATGTGCAGAAAGGAAAGGGAAGTTTGGTCCTCAAATAAGGCAAAATAGGTATAGATAAAATTTTAAAATATCATATCACCAGATAGATGGAGGAAGATGAAGAAAAGGGTCAAGGAAAATGAGGGAGTAACAAATCTCTCATATGAGTAAGATGGTATCCCTCAAAAAAGGGTCCTATCATAAGCTTATGTTATAAGATACGACAATGATGATAAGATGCATCGTAGCATTATAGAAGCATTAGAAACAAGAGCTCATTATATCACCATGGGAATCATGAAGGACAAAATCTATGAAAGACAAAACATGAAGGAAATAGCTCTTGGGAACCTAAGTGGGCATTGAAGGAAAGAATCATATAGGACAAGGCTCATCATTCATCAAGTCAAAAGGGAAACATATTCCATTTGGGGATATACAAGATCCTTAAAGTTCTCTAATGGAATCCTCATCGAATGGTTCACTAATCTAGAGAGGAAGCAAGTGTTTCAACATGAACTCCAACTTATGGAATCCATGAGACAATGATGTGATGACATGAAGCAGATCAAGGGATTGAAGATATCTTCAAACAAGAAATTTGATGGAAGAATCCTTGATGATCTGAAAGTAAAAGTAAGGCATGTATCCTTGTGTTTAATATTATAATGTCATGTCATATGATTGCAGGTAGCATGAATCATTACTTCTATCTTGAGAAGCATGATCAAGAGAAAAAGGATCTCCTCCTCTGAAAGAATGCAGTAAGACATAAGACACACTAGATGAAATCGACATAATATGACTACAACTAAGAAAATCTGATTGAAAGTTCTTGGGAATAGAATGTGTGGAGAAGGAAGAGATCGTGAAATGTGCAACCATGATGAAGGCAATCAACATCCAAAATATCAAGAATACTTGACTAGAAAATATCTTGGAAAGATATGAAGACTTTGATGGTAAAGATGAAGGCCCTTGACAATGGATATCTTTGAGAGATGTGTCAGCATGAATGCAGGATACTGATACCTACATAAAAATGTCTTGATGAAGAGCCACCTAGTAATGTACGATTTGATTTAATGATATATTTTGATTTCTTAAATAATATCTGGATAAGTTCATGCAAGGCTACATACAAGTACAACTACCATTCATGTGATGAATGGAAGAAGCATGATGTGAAAGAAGTAGTCATATGATGAAGGTTCTAGATATGAATAAGGACACTTTCCATGAAGAAATGAATGACATGACGAACTAAGGAGGAAAGTGATCGATGGTTGTTTCCCTACGAGAAAGAAGTTCAACTAATTTTCATGACATCCAAGAGAGAAGTTGATTAAGCAGTTGAAGGACCCACGAAGAAGAAGTTGCTGATATATAGAAGAGTCCCTAGCTAAGAGGGAGATCTGATAGGTCCCTGATCAAGAGGGAGCCTGGATTAGATCACTCCTCATTAAAAAGGAGTGACAGTTTTGTTTTTCTATTTCTTGTGTCATGCACTAGACCAGGACTAACAACTGTAAGTCTAGGTGAAGGCCATGAATGAAAATGTAGACACATGATAGACACAACATTATTGTCTTCACTTTGGGAGAAAGAATGGATGATTAGTTAATCATCTAGCATCCAATCCCCTTTGAGGATGTGTAGGGCATCCAAGACAAGAGTAGGTAAGAGGACCGATATTATTTGAGGGTTGGGAAACTAAGATAATAATAGTCCTAGAAGGTCTTACTCAGTGAACACCCGGGTGGGTATGTACCTTAAGAGACAATGATAAAGGTGTCTATAAATCATTGGTCTCTCCAACATTGTGGTCTAATATTATGAGGGATAGAGATGTTAGTCAAGGCCTTGCCATAATCAATGTTGGTTACTATGATGCTATAACAGATGGGTTACCAATCTGATTCTTCTTATGAGAAATTATTCATATTAAGAATGACCAAGTACCATTATAAATACATCCCTAGTTAAGAGGGAGTGTTCAAGTAACTGTAACTAGGTTTAATATTTAAAAAATGCAATTTTGATCTTTGTACTTGTCACGAAAAAGAAATATTATTTTTGTAAATGATAAGAATGAGTTTCTTGCTCATTCCATAGGTCTAGGAAAGTCAAATACATGTAAGGAGATCTTCACGAGCCTATGTAAAAAATATACAAGTCTAAAACAACCCTCCAAGACAAGCACAATCCTCCAAAGACAAGAACGAAGAATACTACTTGCAAAATGATGAAGAGATCAGTTAAGTTGTCCTCCAAAATGTTTATTGAAGAACAGTCATGTCATCTCAATTAAGGTGACATATCTATTCTTGAATACAAGTCTGCTTACATACAGGACAGACCACTATATATACCCAAGAGGTTCTATGCAAAAGTGAGAAGAGATAACTCGTATTTTCTCTGTAATTCTTCGCGGGTACAGTTACAGGATCTCAAACTACTCGATTATAAAGAACTCACAATCTAAGAAGGTATCTAATTCTTTGGATGGACAATCTCAATGACGTCATCGTAACTAAGTCTTGGTAAGCATAGCGAAGGATAGTAACTTGGCATACAATATTGGTGAATACTCTATCTCGGTGAAGGAAGAGAATACAATGTCTTGACATTCTTGATCATGATTTCAATGCAATTACAATCTTGACATTATTTCTGAGTCAATCCATAATATTGAGCACTGATATAGTCTCTCTCTCGACATAATTACAACCTTTGGATTAATTATGGATCAGAATGTATTTGTTATGATGTGACTCAACTATGATACTCTATCTCAGCATAATAAACAGTCACAACATAGGTATAACAATGAAGATCTCAATGCATGAAGGAAAGATATTCAGAGACTCAACATATATATAACAAGGTTACACTCTGTCTCAACAAGAATTATGGATGATGGTGATCATGATCTCAGTCATGGTCCTCAAGTCACAATCTTAACAAAATCTCAATAAAGAAGAAGTAATGGCCTTGGTATTGCAGCAATATTGACAATCTTTGTGATGCAGTAGAGATGGATTCAGTGTTGCAACAGTAATGATGATCTCATAGCAAGAAGAGGATTGGTGTCTTGGTCTTGGAGTGGCCTGGCAGGTCAAGGTTGTAGTCTTGGTATTCATCAATTGGAATCACTCTAAGAATATGTTGTAGCGGCTACAACTAGCCTCCAAAATTTTGGCCTACACCCAATTTAGGAGCCTCCCTTGAGAGTTTCACTTGATGACTATGCACACTCGGGTTCACTTCGTGAGCCTGTGTGAGTCTTTGCATTCGACTTGCTTGTTCATTCTATCCAAGTTTTTTCATGTTGATATCGAAGTCATGGTTGCGACCATGCTTTGGTCTTGCTCAAGGTCTTCACTTCGTGTGTACATGTTGTGTTCACTATGAAAGCATCTATCGTACTCACACACAGAGTCACACTCACTGTCAAGTGTTGTCATAGTCAATCAATGATTAGTCACAAGTTTCGTGCTTGTCGCTCACACCGTCGGTCATTCAAGTTGAGCATGTGTGTCTGGAGGGTTTGGGTCGTCTCATCGTCAAGTCATGTTGGTTTTTGTTTGCAAGGTCACATGTGCACCTTTCACTCATTCACACACTTAGTCATTTTGTTGAAGTTCCGAAGACCAGACTCCCCTCTAATAGCCAGACCATCACCCTACCATCAACTTGATCGACTGCCACCCAGAATAGCGCAGAAGCACCAAGAAAGTCATTTCAAGTTGCATTGCCCACAAGCAATTATTCTGCCTTCAAGCTGGTCAAACAGAGGATTCAACCCAGCATCCACCCTGAGACTCATTCCCCTCGAAAATTGTATAGAGGCTATAGACCTTTCCCACTCCACTGACTGCGAAATTTCACAGACAGGCTGGACAGACACCTAGTGCCCGTCACTATCTCATCCAGAAAATTGCGCAGTTTTCATGAGCAGGGCCTCTGCTACCCAGCAGTGCACTCAACTCAGAAATTACACAGAGATAATCAGGCCGACCTCCTAGCCTCAATGCAGTTTCTCTCACCAGCATCTCCCAGCAGATGACTGCTAGTTCCCTCCAGGAATTGCGCAGTTTCGGCTGCCAAGCTCCCGAAAACTGACTTTCAGTTCCCCTTGTTAATTATGTAGTTTCTACTGCTAGTGACCAAGCATCCAACTGCCAATTCCCTCTAGGTATTGCACAATTTTGGCTTCTAGGTTACTGGCCTGTTCCTCCAAAAAATTGCGCAATTTTTGCTTGCTGATCCTCCATGTAGCCCGGCCTATTCCCCAACATAATTTTTGCTGTCAAGCCCCTACTGCCAGCTCATTTTGGAAAATGCATAGATTCTATCTACCTTTCCTTCTTGCAGCCCAGATTGTCCCTCCCAAAATTTGTGCAGTTTTTCCTTCTAGCCAAGCTAGACTTCGCGGACAATCATTATCGACTTGGATTGCCCATCTTCATCACTCAGTGAATCTTGCACAGTTTTCATCAGCAGCGCCCAGAGCCATCATCCCGCCTTGCAACCTTGCTTCCTCTCTCGGTCGCCTGCATCCGAAATGATCATGTGTCATGGTAGACTAAGAGGTTTGTGGATTTGATGTCGTCTCATCATGAGTGAATGCAGGTACAGGTACACCAACAAACATGGCGCAACAATGAATGGGATGAATGAAGGGAGCACATGCAGAAGGATAGGTTCATCAATGGATGAAAGAATGTTGCATGCAACAAGATGTGCTCACGAATGGATGATTATGA
Source organism: Pinus tabuliformis (assembly GCA_031772625.1). NCBI lineage: Eukaryota > Viridiplantae > Streptophyta > Pinopsida > Pinales > Pinaceae > Pinus > Pinus tabuliformis. Next base: position 808,309,038 of record CM062810.1, read on the forward strand.
AAAGATGTATTCACGGATAGATGGACGAGAGAACATGCAAGATGTGATCATTGGTGAACGAATGAACAAACATGCACCTTTTTGCGAACAGATGAGCTTGTCAAGCCTTCCACATACAAGCAAGGAAAAATGTGTTAAAGAAACATCAATAAATCTAATGACCATCGAAGACTCTGCACATCTTGCAATGCAGAGGTGAAGTTGTAACACACCATGAAGATATCCATCACCCAGCAGCACTACAGCTCGACATGCACTCCGGTAGCAGCATGAATGTATCAACACTGTCATGTCAAGTTGTGTCATGAGTCATGTCGTCCATATCTCCACTGTGGGCCATGTTGTCAAATCAATGTAATGTAACGTGGAAGTCCAAGAGACGCAATTTTTGTACAAAGAGTCATGTAGAGTTGAAGAGTCATGGAAGTCAAACAGTCATGAGGGTAGTCAAACAACCACAAGGGTCAGTTTCACCCTTGGCTATAAATACCCCCTCATTTGCACATGCAAAGGAATTTTCACCTCAGCTCCTCCCACATAGCCAAGAGAGTCTGTAATCTTTCCTTTTAGGAGTAAGCAGTGGTTCCAACACCCCTCACACAAGGTTAGTGATGTAAGGTGTAACGATTTGTCTTGGAACTTTCGCTTAATTCAAAAGCCTACTAATAGGCCAGCACATTTTCACACATGTATTGTAACTATTGTAAGACTAATATTTAACACTTGTGATGCATGTTGCTTTAACCTGTGTTCTACATTTGAACTATTTCACTTGTTGTAATACACATATGTTAATGAAAATGTGTTGTATATGTTGTTAAGGCTGTCTCGCCTGTGCAGAATACTCTCTCGGACATCAGACATATATTTTACATAGAACTTGCTATAAAAACTGTTGTAATCACGTGGAATAATCCGCTGAGTGTTATGCATGTTATCTTCCGTTGTGTGTTGTGACTGTCGCAACCATGTGGACTGTTCGGAAGCTGCGCATGTCCTGTTGTGTTGTGTGTTCCTAGAAAAGTTGGGACTTCACCCAACCGACTTGGGACTCACTCCCACCTTTCCCTTTACGGTGAAAGAACCATTGACACAAGTGACATTGACACTCACTAGACACGCGAACCTCACTTCTTGAAGACAAAGCAGACTACTCTCCTATGCTGACAAGCAAGAGTTGAGGCAAATCCTTAAGATAATGGCAATCGGGCCATCGTGCTATAAGATGGGACTCCCACACCAAATGGTGTGAGGTCTAGTTGGGACTTCATACTAGGGTGATCCCCTGAATGTTGGTGGATCCAATACCGTCAACATTTCTAGCGCTAGAAGGAGGGCCAGATGACACACTGTGTCCTATCATCTTGTTTTGAACCTTTTCATATCTATCATGGATTCTTGCACTCTTCTCCCTCCACGATGTTTTTCGAATCATGAAGATGTCACCATCACGAGGGAGTTTTTATATCACTTGTCCACTTACATATATGATGGTGAAGGCAAAGTGGCCTGGCCCAAGTTCTTACATGACTTTCTTTCCATGCTTCATGAGGAAGATGGATGTTCTATTGAACAGGCCAATTTGCTGCTTGCATACACACTTCACGAATCTCCACATCGATGGCTGTGCAGCCTACCAGTTGACAGGATGCACTCACTTGAGCACTTATGTGATCTCATTGAAGACAATTTCTGTTATTTTGATCCCAAACAGCTTGACCAAAAATTGCAACAACAATGGAAGGTTCCGCATGAATCAACTATGGATTTTTGGTAGTGCTTTTGTGATTTGCAGTTTCAAGCTCTGAAGAGCCAGATGAAATTTTTTCTACCTTTGGGACTGATTCAAGTACGGTCCTAAGATATCTGCTGATCCCAAGAAGAAGTTCAAGCTCAAATCCTGCTCAACATTCTTCAGTGATGGAGCTGCGTAATCACAAATGGACTCAGTCACTGTCACAAGTGACTATTCGCTGTCCTCCCATAAAAAAGATCCACCATCACAAAATGATTTGGGAGAGCATGAACACACATTTTTTGAACCGTCACATCCTCCCGAAATCGCTCTTTTTGTATTTTCATGCAAACTTAGTTGTGAGTCCCATACTTTGTCACATGTATTTTGTACCTCAACCTTCGTCTTCATATTCTGATCATCCTTTGGATGACACTACCTTGTGTTCTTCCATTCCAGACTCTACACTTGTTTTGAATGAGGATCGATCTATCGACAAAGTTGGTGTTGCACAACCAACATGCGTTATCATTCATGAAGAGCGTTATGGGGAACTTGAAAATCTACTAACAATAGGGGACCATCCATGTCTGCCCGTACCTCCTTTTCTTTTTCTGGTATCCTTGTTGATACTACCATCCTTGATTTTTCATGTGTATGTTCGTCGACGGATGCACCCATTGTTGATCTTTCGCAGGACACAGCATATGTCAGCCCATCATCCAACAATAGAGAGGACCAATCATTCATTTAATATCCAATTGATCTTTCATCTGCTCTTTCCAAAAAAGAAGAGGGTGAACATCCTTCCTTCTCATATACCCCTCTGTGTGATTCATCAAGCCATGAGGATGCCGACCAACATCCAAAATTTTCTAATCTTTGTTGTCATGATCTCTTCACCTCATAATCTAATCACGATGTTGATTCACTCGTTGTTAATCCGTCTACGCCACTGGTCTATGAAGATCCATCTGTCAATGAAGTCGAAACCCCATAGACTATCGAGGCACTTTAGCTCGAGCTGATGGTTATGTCAGGCCCTCGTTGTCTTGAGGTTGGTTTCACTTATGATCAGGAAATTGTTCAAACACTCAAGGCACCTCATCACTCATATGTATCCACTCAAGATCAATATAACACTCAGATTTTACTTCCTCCACTCGAACTACATGATCCCATCGCTCATGCATTGGAGGAATCTTATACAACAAGTACACTTGTGCAATGTAAGTGGTCTACCTTTCTCACATTTTCTTGCATATCACAGTCAAGGGAATGCTTACACTCAACATCTGCACGTAGTGTAGCATAGCACCATGGCAAGTATATAGAGTACATGTCATGTGGTTTCACTCATTTTTTTTCTGTGGACGCTTGTAAGCTTGGAGTGTGTCTGTTTTCATTGTTGTATCTTTCACATTGCTGCTTCGTACAACTGGGTTGCTCATGGACCAAGCCTTCACTAACATGGGTCAACCAATGCGCCGGTGGCTACATTGGAAATATCACTTCACATGATCAGACCCATGCACCGTTAGCTTAGGATTAGGAGTAGTGTTTGCTTTGATTTTTCTTGCTTGCATGCTTTTTTGCTTTCTTGCTTTGCATGTTTGTTGGTTTGCTTGCTTGTGTGTTTTCTTACTCGCTTTGATTTCACTTTTACTTCTGATTCTATTTTCAATTTGGTTGCTTCACTTACTATTTTTGTTTTAGTTTGTTTGAGTTTCTTAATACCTTACTATTTTTATTTCCAGAAATAAGTTCTGCCAACTACTCTATTCTGTTTTTGAATAGAGTATGTGGTTGAGATTTGAAGAAACTTGTGACACTACACCACTTTTCCAGTCTTGAGTCCATATTCTCTGTGCTTGTTTATAAACTTTGGCCGATGAAGTCTCGATGAAAAATATGAACCATCTATGAGGGAAGTTTTGGTCGAACCATGAACCTGTGTCCACACGGGGAAGCCCCATGCTTGGACTCAGCCTTCTGCTCTGTGTGTTTAAGCTCATCCAACTAGTAGAAATGGAGAAGGGGAAATTATAAACAAGAAAACCTATGTTAGAGGTCTTACATGCTTCTCTAAAGGAACAACCTCTTCTTCCCTCAATAAGTCAGGATCCCTCTTCCACCACAAAAATAAATAAGTGCCGATGCATGCAACTCCACCGGGGTACTGACCAAGCTCGTTGCCAGTGGAGAAATGTGTGTGTTCCTACGTGACTCTGTCGGGGTACTATCCAGGCCTGCAGGCAGCGAAGCAACACCAGAGATGAAAACTTATACTCTGAAAATCTTCAACTTGCGAGCTAAACTACCCTTCCCGAATTCAAAACACTGTGATGAAGCTGAAATTTTGATTGTGTTTGGCTGAGTTGGCAAAAGGCGAACCATGTACATCGATGGGGTAAGTGGGAAAGTCGAAGTAACCTATACATTGATTCAATACTCGTTGAAATACCAAGGCCCTGTGCTATCAATGAACTGAAACAGAGAAGCTAGATTTCTACCAGTGTGTTGCCAAGCGTTGTAGCGGCTACAACCACCCTCCAAAATTTTGCCCTACACCCAATTTCAGAGCCTCCCTTGAGAGTTTCACTTGATGACAACACACACTTGGGTTCACTTTATGAGCCCATGTGATACTTTGCATCTACCTTGCCTGTTCGTTCTATCCAAGTTTTTGCATGTTGATATCGAAGTCATGCTTGCGACCATGATTTGGCCATGCTCAAGGTCTTCACTTCATGTGTACATATTGTGTTCGCTATGAAAGTGTCTGTTGTACTCACACACAGAGTCATACTCATTGTCACGCAAATCATGGTTGATCAATGATCAATCACAAGTGTCGCTCTTATTGCTCACACCATCGGTCGGTCATGTTGAACATGTGTCTCTGGATGGTTTGGGTCGTCTCATCGTCAAGTCATGTTGGTGTGTGTTTGCAAGATCACATGTGCACCTTTCACTCATTCACACACTTAGTCATTTGGCTAAAGTTCTGATGACCAGACTTCCCTCTAACAGCCGGACCATCACCCCACCATCGACTCGATTGACTACCACCTAGAACATCACAAAAGCACCAAGCAATCAATCAACCTTCAAGTTGGTCAAATAGAGGATTCAACCCGACAACCATCTCAAGACTCATTCCCCTCGAAAATTGCGCAAAGGATACAAACCTTGCCCACTCTGCAAGCTGGGAAAATTTCACAGACAGGTGGACAACACCTAGTGCCTGTCCCTGTCTCCCTCAGAAAATTGCGTAGTTTTTCCAGCCAATCCTCCTGACAGTCGACTGGCTGCTCATCTAGACAATTACGTAGTTTTGATGAGTAGGCTCTCTACTACCCAACAGTCCACTTGGCTCAAAAATTGTGCAAAGATGATCAGTAGGTTGGCCTCCCAGCCTCAGTGAAATTTATCTCGCCAGCAACTCCCAACCACTGACTGCCAGTTCCCTCCAGGAATTGTGTAGTTTCTGCTGCCAAGCTCCCGAAAGCTGACTTCCAGTTCCCCTTGGGAATTGTGCAGTTTCTGCTGCTAGTGACCAAGCGGTCAGCTGCCACTTCTCTCTAGGAATTGCACAGTTTTGGCTGCGAGGCTCTCGGCCAGTTCCTCCAAAAACCTGCACAATTTCTACCTACTGATCCTCTATGCAACAGGACCTGTTCCCCAAGAAAATTGTGAAAATTTTGCTGTGAAACGCCTGCTTTCTGAAAATGCACAGATTATGTCTACCTTTCCTTCCTACAACTCAAACTGTCCCTCCCAAAATTTGCATAGTTTTTCCTTTCGACTGAGCGAGACTTCGCAGACAATCACTGTCGACTTTGATTTCCCATCTTCATCACCCAATGACTCTTGCGTAGTTTTCATTAGCAGTGCTCAGAGCCATCATCCCACCTCACAACCTTGCTACCTCTCCCGTTCACCTGCATCTGAAATGATCATGTGTAATGGTAGACTAGGAGTTTTGTGGATTTGACGTCGTCTCATCATGAGTGATCGCAGGTACAGGTACACCAACAAACATGGCGCGATGATGAATAGGATGAATGAAGGGAGCACATGTAGAAGGACAGGTTCATAAATAGACAAAATAATGATGCATGTGAAGAGATGTGTTCACGAATGGATGATCACGAAAAGCTGTGTTCGCGGACCGATAGACAAGAAAACATGCAAGTTGTGATTACGGACAGATGAACGAATGAACATGCACCTTTTATGAACAGATGAGCCTGTGAAGCCTTCCAACATACAAGCAAGGATAAATGTGTCAAAGCAACATCAAGTGATCAACAACCATTGAAGACTCAGCTCACCTTTCCATGCGGAGGTGAAGTTGTAACACAACATGAAGACATCCATCACCCAACAACATTGCAGCTCGACATGCACTCTAGCAGCAACACGAATGTACCAGCACTATCATGTCAAGTCGTGTCATGAGTCATGTCATCCACATCTCCACTGTGGGCCATGTTGTCAAATCAATGTATTGTAACATTGAAGTCCAAGAGACCCACTTGTTGTACAAAGAGTCATGTAAAGTCGAAAAGTCATGGAAGTCAAACTTTCATGAGGGTAGCTAAACAGCCACAAGGGTTAGTTTCACCCTTGGCTATAAATACCCCCTCATTTGTACATGCAAAGGAATTTTCACCTCAACTCATCCCACATAGCCAAGAGAGTCTGTAATCTTTCCTTTGAGGAGTAAGTAGTGGCTCCAACACCCCACACATGGTTAGTGATGTATGGCATAACGATGTGTATTGGAACTTTTGCTTAATTCAGAAGCCTGCTAGTAGGCCAACACGTTTTCGAACATGTATTTTAACTGTTGTAAGACTAATCCTTAACACTTGTGATGCATGTTGCTTTAACCTGTCTTCTACATTTGAACTATTTCACTTGTTGTAATACACATATGTTAATGAAAATGTGTTGTATATGCTTTTAACGATGTCTCGCCTGTGTAGATTACTCTCCCAGACATCAGACAGATCTTTTAGATAGAACTTGTTATAAGAACCGTTGTACTCGCGCAGAATAATCTGTTGAGCGTTATGCGTGTTATCTTCCCTGTGTGTTTTGACTACCGCATCTGCGTGGATTGTTCCGCCGGAAGCTGCGCATGTCCTATTGTGTTGTGTTTTCTTAGTAGAGTTGGGACTTCTCCCAACCGACTTGGGACTCACTCCCACCCTCTCCCTCTACGGTGAATGAACCATTGACACAAGTGACACTTACACTCACTAGGCACATGAACCTCACTTCTCTAAGACAAAGAAGACCACTCTCCTGTGCTGACAAGAAAGAGTTGAGGCAAATCCTTAAGATAATGGCAACCCAGCCATCATACCGGATGGGAATCCGACACCAAATGGTGTGAGATCTAGTTAGGACTTCATATCGGGGTGATCCCCTAAATGTTGGCGGATCCAGCACTGTCAACTGAATAATTTTTTGCGGGTTTTCCTCTCCAAGAGGGAGAGGTTTTGGCCCTGGAAACATGCCAACATTTCATGTTCTTGTCTCTTTATTTTTTTTAGCTATTTGATGAACTAAGAAGACACACTTTAATAATAAAAAATGAAGACTATGCTAAGAAGAAAAGTTAAAAACACCTCACAATTAGTTATCAAGTTAAGAAGAATATCACTAACTCTAACTTCCCTAGATTCTTCAACAGATGTGAACCTTTACCATATTATGGTTGAAGGTAAATTGTTGATTATAATATTCTATGTTGATGATTTGATTCTAACAAGTGATGAGAAGCTGATAAAATATTGTAAAGAGGATCTTGCAAGAGAATTCAAGATGAAGGACCTAGGGCTCATGCATTATTTCCTTGGTATGGAAGTATGGCAAGGCGATGGGGAATGTTTTGTCTCTCAGGCAAAGTATGCCAACGAGATACTGAAGAAGTTCCACATGGAGAGCAACAAACCAATGGAGACTTCTATAGCAACTATATGGAGGAAGGAAGATGCTACTTCAGGTGAAGTAGTGGATGGTACTATTTACAAGAAGCTTGTGGGTTCACTTATGTATTTGGTGAACACATGACCAGACATATGTTTTGTAGTTAACCATATTAGTCAAGTAATGGTTAATCCAACCAAATTATATTTAAAAGAAGCTAAACATGTGTTGAGATACGTTAGAGGCACCACTTAGTTTGGTCTTTGGTATAGATGGACAGAGGGAGTGAAGCTTCAAGTCTTCACAGATGAAGATTGGGTAGGGAATCCATATGATAGGAAAAGCACATTAGGGGTAATCTTAAGTATTGGGTCAACAACAGTTTATTGGCAAAATAAGAAGTAGATATCAGTTTCACTCAGTTTAGCATGAGCATAGTACATGGGTACTAGTGAAGTAGCTTGTGAGGCTATTTGGATGAGGAAGATCCTTGTTGCTTTATTTGGTCAATAGATGGATCCTACAACAATTTATCGTGACAATCGTAGTTGTATCAAACTCTCTAAGAATCTATTTTTTCATGATCGTTCCAAGCATATCGACATCCGGTATCACCATATACAAGATTGTGTGCAGAGGAGAATCATGTTGTTGGAATACAATCCTACAAAGGAATAGGATGTAGATATTTTGACAAAGGCATTGTCAAGATGAAAAATAGAGTTTCACATAAGTAAGGACCAGGGTAGTAAACAAGTCCTTTCTTGTTGAGAGGGAGCATTGAAAATGAAACAAGAAAATCCAAATTTAATTTTGTCCTTAAATTAAATTGGGAATAAAATTGTAATTCCACATCTCATGAAAACTTGTATTAGTTAACTAAGTTAATTTGACTTAGTTGGCTTAGTTAATTTGAGTTGAGGGTCTAACTAGATTCATGTAGAGTGTCTCCTACATTATAGGAGAACTGGTTGAGTTTATTTTGAGTTGTAACTAATTAATTTAGTTTAACTAAGTTAAAGTCAGTTAAACTAATTCCAACTGATGGAGGAACTAGTGGGAGGTCTAGCAGCGTGGTGTTACCTACAGTTGAGTGTTGTGTTTCCTACAGTCGAGGGTGGTGTTGCTTGAAGTGTAGTGTGGTGTTGCCTTAAGTGCAGTGTGGTGCTGCCTGAAGTGATCAACTGTTAAACTGGAGATTCACTCATAATTAGCTGATGCATGTTAGATTAGAGAAAGACCCAATTGATATTGGAGTTCAGAGACAGTGTACTATCTGTTGTATAATTATCCAAATTGTATAGATGGTGCATGTAGTTAGAGGAAGAGCCTAAAGGAACTACGTAATCCAGTGGGGAGAATTCCTATTAAATAGGGGCTTAATTCCACAGAGGAGGATAGGTAACCAAGGGTAGCTATCTAGTGTTTCCACTAGAAGATGTTATCATTAGAAAAGGAAGGAAAAATACTTCATGATGAAATAATTTAAGAAGGAAAAGCCTCCCTAAATTTGATGTAGAGGTGAAGAAGAATGAGGAAGTCAATTCATGGTTTCTAGGAATGATGAAGTATTTTAGGGTCCATAGTTACTTTGAAAATATGAAGCCAAAATTATCCACCTTTAGCCTGAAGGGAAAGGTTGATATATGGTGGGAATATTTGAGGAATGTAAAAGAAATCAGAGAGGTAATTTTCCTGGAGGAGGTTTGAAGAGGTTTGAGAGGTACTATGATAGTACGACCAAAGAGTTTTATGATCACAAACTAGGGTAGTTGTCAGTTGATGAATATACAACCATATTTTTAGAACTATTGAGGTATGTGCCTTACCTCAAGTATGAGGAAGAAAAGATCTAGAGGTACCCCAATGGGATTCCATAGGAATTCTATGAAAACATATAATTTAATTAGCCTAAAACTTTGTAAGATACCATCAGGAAGATGAGGTATTTTTACGAACAATCCAAGCACAAGTCTAATTTCAAGGTTGATTGGAAAATGAAGGGCAAACCCTATTTCAAATGGAAAGGAAAAAATTATGCATGACATCAGTCAGGAAGAGGAAATGTGAAGTTTGATACTGCACTACTAAGGGTGAGTATCAGGGAAAGACTACTATTGATGATAAGGAATGGTTCACAAGGCACGCAAGAGAAGAAGTTGGAAGGTTCAAAGGAGGCCCCCACACAATGTTGGAATTTTGGAGAAAATCATCAGTAGAGGGACTACACCTTAGTGAAAACTGAATGGCCCAAGACTACACAATGTGGAAGAAGGAGAGATTGTGAAGGATGTTGCTCAAAGTGTGCCACGAATCTATGCTACATTGGAAAATAGGCAGGACGATCCATGATTGAAATGGAAGGTATGATTAATACCCAAGTGATTTTAATCTTGATAGACCCTAGGTCTAATTTCAATTATGTTAGCCCCAATATTGCAGAGAGGTTCATTGTAGAAAATATTCCATGAGAGATCATGGTTGGTGCAACTAGCAATAGAGATTAATATGTGAGTTGAACGCGTGGTAAAATCATGCCCAATTGTATTAGGAATCATGCCCATGTTAGCTAACTTAAATCTATTTTGATTAGGTTCATATGATATGTTAATTATAATCGATTGGATGGTAGGCCGTAAGACAAAAATTGAAAGCTACAATAAATCAATTGAATGTCTTAGTGACATTAGGGATAGAATGATTATGCAAGGAAAAATAAAACCAGTGATTTTTTATCAAATAACAACACTACAATTGAAGAGGTTTATCAGGAAGGAATGTGAGATATTCACTATATAAGTGACCAATGACTTTGAAAGTAACAACAAAAATTATGGAGAGCATCCAATCTCAAAACAATACACATATTTGTGTCTATTCAATTTAATGTCTTAAATTGCTCTACATAAATTATCAATCTGGGTATCGTAAACTGATGAAGTGTGGTGCACCATATGTGCTTAGTTAACCTTTTTCTTACTTCGTTGTTTTATAGTTTATGTTGTTTTTGGGGTTTTGTTCTTGTTGGTTTCCTAAAATGTTTAATGCAAATGGGAATCCTTTTCTAAAGTCTTAAGAATACTTTTAAAGGTCAAGTATGGATGTAGATTTCAAAACAAGGTTTATGTCCCTTATGGTAACTTCAAAAACTTAACACTTCAAAAGATCTCAAAACATGCTATTGATAAAATTGATACTTGAACAAGAATGTAAATATGCAACTACTTAAATCAAACAAAAGATGAAATACTGATCATGAAATCATTGTCTCTTCTACCCATCTAATTACAGAAATAAAATCTAAACTATTGCACTCAAACAAACCAAAAATTGTAGACTAACGAAAGAAAGATCAATTTACTTCACTTATAATTCGATAGCTCGCCAAGTAGCTTTTCTAGGTTAAGCCATGGCTTTGGAGATAATGTCAATAACATGAAGGATTGATATCTAAATTACCTACTTGCAAATGAAAGTAAAATCAAGTCACTTCACTTATAATCTGATAGCTTGCCAAGTAGCTTTTCGGGGTTAAGCCATGGCTCTGGAGATAGTGTCAATAACATGAAGAACCTGATATCTAAATTACCTACTTGCAAATGAAAGTAAAATCAAGTCACTTCACTTATAATCCAATAGCTTGCCAAGTAGCTTTTCGGGGTTAAGCCATGGCTCTAGAGACAACGTCAATAACATGAAGAACCTGATATCTAATTGTAGAGATGAAAGTAAAATCAAATCACTTCACTCATAATCCGATAGCTCGCCAAGTAGCTTTTCGGGGTTAAGCCATGGCTCTAGAGATAACGTCAAATGACATGAAGAATTTGATATCTAAACTAATTAACAATAGCAAATAAATAAGACTGAAATAAAAGCATAACTAAAATTGAAAAGCTTAAGAAAAAGTTCAGCAAAGAGGTAAATCTCATGTCACTATTTGATGCAAAAACATGTAAAGAAAAACTGATCTACAATCAACTGGTTGAACACACTTGCATGAATTAAAATTGCTTCAATGGAAAGCTCTAATATATTAAACTTGAAAGCAATCAAATGACATAATGAAATCAAAGCAAAATTACAAAATAAAATCTACTCTACCTTACATTCTAATGTGCTCCATGACATCTACTTCACATCTCCTTCCATGTTGAGAACATCAAATCTTTATTCAAATTCTTCAAAATTACAAAGTACAACAAAGCTTTCCAAAGCTTTCAAAAGCCATCAAGGAAGAACTATAAACTCCAAGCTAAGCTAAGACTAACAAGCTCTAAACTAAAAAATGAAGGAGAGAGATCTCCTATTTATACAAAAAGATGAGAAGGCATCTCATTAATGAGAGTCCATGAATCTCTCCCTCTACCTCTAGAGTCCTAATCAAAATAGGAACTGATAAGACACATGTCTTCTTAGAGTTTCAAAGAAATTAGGAGATGTGACACATATCCTCATGATCCCATGATTCTTTCCACTCAAATTCGAATTTGGCCTTAGAGTGCCACATAAGGGTCTTCTAGAAGCCTCCTTTTGACCTACACATGTCAAGAATCTCAACCCACTTGTTAGGTATAAGCATATGCACATTATTTTCTAATTTTTAACCACAAATTCACTTAAAAGGGCTAAGAATTAATAAATTTTGGAAAAACATAAATGTGGCATAATGATAATGAAAGTGGGATGAATGTGGTGACATAGTAGTGAAATGGAGGTGATATAATGGACATAATAGTGAAAGTGTAATGGAAATGAATGACATTTTCAAGACCCAACAATTTGTTCCAAGCAGAAATCCCATGATTTTCACTAAGAAGAGAAATCGACTTCTCAATTGATTTAATCTTGGAAACAATACTAACAGAAATGACCCCATATTACATGAGCATGCTTGAGCTCATTGAATTGAAATTGTAGTTGAAGGAGATGCTAGAAAATGGATACATTTGACCCAACATTTTTCCTTGGGGAGCCCCAATTTTATTTGTTAGAAAGAAGGATGGCACATTGTAACTATGTAGACTACTGACAACTAAAAAAGGCTATAGTGAAGAATAAATGGTCATTGCCAAAAATTGAGGACTTATTTAATAAATTGAGATGTGATGCAATGTTTTCGAAAATAGATTCGAGGTCTCGATACCATCGGGTTAGGATCAAAGATGAATACATTCATAAAATTGTCTTCATGACTAGATATGGTCACTATGGAGTTGTAGTGGTGCCTTTTGGGTTTATGAATTGCCCAACCACATTTATGTGCCTGATGAACAATGTCCTAAATACTTATTTGGATAAATTTGTATTGGCTTTTGTAGATTATATCTTGGTATATTAAAAAACTAACGAATAACATGAAGACCACCGAAGAGAAATATTACAATTACTAAGGGAGCATAATTTGTATACAAAACTCATCGAGCATGAATTTTTCCAAACCTAGGTTCACTACTTGAGGCATGTTATTTCAAAAGGTGAAGTTATAGGATTGGAAAATATCAAATATATAATGGAGTGGCCCACTACTCAAAATGTTATAGAGGTCATATGTTTCATGGGTTTAGCTGGATATAGAGAAGGTTCATTCAATATTTCTCAAAGATTGGGCATGCAATCACTACCCTGTAGAGAAAAGGAATAAAAATTTTAATGGACACTTGAATGTATAGCCAATTTTGAACAACTAAAGAAATTTCTCACATGTGCACCTATCTTAAGAATAAAAAATCCAAGGACTTTGTGGTTTACATAGATGCACGCAAGGAAGGACTGAATGGAATCCTAACACAAGAAAGATAAGTGGTCCACTGTGAATCAATAAATTTAAATGAACATGAGAAGAATGATTTCACCCATGACTTACAACTTGCAACAATAGCTCACACTTTAAAAATGCGGAGGCGTTATTTGTTGGGCATAAAGTTTGTATTGATGATAAACCACAAGGGATTGAGATGTCTGTTTGATCAGCCTAAGTCGAATGCCAAACAAGATAGATGGTTGCCTTTAATCAATGAATTATATTTTGAGATAAAGCACATCAAGGGAAAATAAAATAAGGTAGGAGATGTACTTAGTAGGAGTCTATAAGAGGCTCACATGGAAGCATTGAATACTTGCAAAATTGACATCAAGGAATGGATTGAAGAGGAACTGGATCATAACAAACACTACCAACATGTAAATAAATGTTGGCAAGAGAAGCTAAAGGGAGTCACGAGAAATATCTACTAGCACACTGATGATGGTATGTTGTTGTTCAAGAACATAAAATATCTACCTGGTGTATTTGATATAAGGAATCTCGTCATGGATTATTTCCATAAAATACCTTACTTAGGTCATCCAGGTTACAAAAATATGATGATAGCCATAAGGAAAATGTATTATTGGCTAGAATTGAAGAATGATATCGTTGAATATATTTCCAAGTGCCTAGAAAGTCAAAAAGTAAAGGAAGAATTTAGGCATCCAGCGAGATTGTTGCAACCAATTCCAATCCTTAAGTGGAAGTGGGAAGTCATATTTATGGACTTCATTACAGGATTTCCAAAGACAGCTAAACATCATGATGCCATTATGGTGGCGGTGGAATATTTGAGTAAGACAACTCACTTCATAGTTGTCAAGTCCACTCACAAAGCTATCGCCCAAATATTCATGAAGGAGATATTTAGACCGCACGGTGTGCCTAAGAATAGTATATCAGATTAATACAATAAGGTTAATTTTATTTGGAAATCATTGTTTGTTGGTTTTGGAACCCAACTGGATTTTAGTACCTCTTATCATCTTCAGACATATGGTAAGACAGAAGGAGTGGACATAGTTTTGTAGGACATGTAGATAATGTATGCCATGCATCAACCAAAGAAGTGGGGATATTTCCTATCATTGGTGGAGTTTTCAAACAATAATAGATATCAAAAGTCACTACGGATGATCCCTTTTGAGGTATTGTATGGCTAGAAATTCCACTTGCCTATCAGTTAGGATGACCCAATAAACAAAGTAGTTATTGGGTTGGATATGCTAAAGGAAATGGAGTAGGAAGTGGTCAAGATCAAGTATAAATTAAAGGCATCCCGAGATAGGAAAAAGAGTTATGCATGCCAACAGAGGATATGAAAATAATTCCAAGTAGGAGAGCATGTGTATCTCTGCATCATATAAAGGAATATCTCACTGAAAGTGGGGTCTTGTGCCAAGTTGTCACCAATATTTTGTGGGCCATTTTAGATCTTATAAAGAGTGGTGCTAGTGGCCTATAGATTGGCATTGCCACCCATAGTGAATGCACACAATGTATTTCATGTTTCCTTTCTTACAAAATATGTGCATGGTGCTAATCACATTGTTGGCTGGTTTTTGAAACAGGTGGAACCTAATGGAGAGTTCTAACTAGAGACAATGTGCATCATGGAGCAGAGGTAGACTATGATATAAAAGTTAGTAATAAAATAGGTCAAGGTGCAGTGGAATCATTTTGGAGTAGATGAATCCACTTGGAGGATGGTTGATAAAATGAAGTTATCATACCCATTTGTTTTGTTGAGTAAGGAATTGTAAATCTAATTGTAATTATGAACATAAATGTGTATATAAATCTTGTTGTAAATTGTGTGTTTTCATATATAGAACACAAAGGACAATGTTCCTCTAAGGGGATGAGGTCTGTAATAACTCTTTTTTTCACCCCTATTATTATGTGAATTATTTATCTAAATTGTAAGAATATGACTGGACGAAGAGTGGACATGGATTCATCATCTGTGGAGGTGAATTTGCTTGGGAATGGCTTGGGTAAATATCCAAACATTAAATGTGGCAATAAATTTTTCAACATATCCATGTTTAGTTAAAGAGAAAATGTGTAGGCATTTAAAATTGCATATGGGTGTCTGAGTGAAAGGACAAATTATCTTTCTCGCATGAGAGAATGTTGGCTCTGGTCAACATGTAAGCAAAAGAAAATGGAATTTTCATAGAGACAATAGGGGGCTAGGAGGGATTGGAGGAGAGACCTATGAAGAAGATCATTACAATGTGACTCACATCTAAGGAGGGGAGTGCATAGATGTGTTGGGCAAGTGTAGGTAGCGAAGGGAATGGTAGGTGGAGTAGTTGTAGAGTTCTCTAGATCATTTTTCTCTTAATCAGGTGGAATTTTATCTCTCTGGATTCTTGAGTGATTTTATTAGGTGGATCCTTGAATACTACTTTGGACTTCTATGTGTTGTTTGATAGGTGTAGGCCTAGATTTCTGGAATATTACTATGGAGCCCATCAGGTGGAGTCATATTGTGCTTTGGATACCTGTAGGAGACAAGTGGAGGCATTGTGGTTCTAGACTCCTAAAGTGTGGAGCGTGTGGAGATGATTTGGAAATCTGGATCCCTATGGTGTTTGATTGGGTGGGGCACTTAGTGCTCTAGATTCCTTGAAGTGTTTCTTGGGTGGAGACACTGTGAACTCTAGATCCTTGGTCATCAAGTGGAGACACTATGTACTCTAGATTACCATGTGTTTGTTCACATTGTTGGTGTTGATT
This sequence comes from Pinus tabuliformis, assembly GCA_031772625.1. Taxonomy (NCBI): domain Eukaryota; kingdom Viridiplantae; phylum Streptophyta; class Pinopsida; order Pinales; family Pinaceae; genus Pinus; species Pinus tabuliformis. Next base: position 808,325,270 of record CM062810.1, read on the forward strand.
TCCTATGAGCACTTCACTCCTTAGGTTATGAATATGGCTCAAGGGTGGTTAACTACAAGAAATAACAATAATGCATTTGGCTTGTGGTTGGGAGGAGAGATAAAGTCCCTCTCTCAGTTTCCAATCATCCAACTATTAAGATATGTGACCTACTTGTATTGTTGTGCATATTTGTACAATGTGAATACTGATTTATGTTATTATATATTAATGTTTTATCAACACTTAATGTGTAATGTGTATTCATGTATGTTGCAATGATAAAGTTGTGTGATTGACCCTCTTAGTTTTGAGGGGCTTGAAGGCCTATGTGATGTTGATGTAAGCCTTGAATTTTAGTATTGTTTGTATAGTCTCGAATGATTTTTTAGGTTCTATGTTGGTTCTCATTATGGATTATTATCAATATCTAATATATTGTGCATATCAAGGACCCTATATAGTTTTAATTTTTGATTCGTTGAGTCCATTTCATTTAGAATGAATGTGTTGATTTCCTTGGATTAATTGGTCGCTTCTTTTGTTTAAAATTTTGCTTAATCTTTACAGTGCATCAATACATTGTGTTGAGTGAGGAGATGTCTAGGAACTCCATCTTGTCCTGAATGTATCTATGTAGGCAACCACAATACTTGAGTACCAAATTTCGCTCAGAATTCTTGATACGCAACTTCATGAAAAGGGTATGAAATACATTGTAAACTCTGACATGCCTTGGTCCCTTCCTTGCCACAACGTGGTCCGCTTTATGTACTTATCCTAATAGCTCCCAACGGGGTAAACTGCTCCTTGATGGCATCCCAGAATGAATCCCATGTGGATGTGGCTGAAAATAGTGAAGGTGGTACTTTCATCCTTCTTCTCACAGTAGGTTTCCCACCAATCCTTGACATGGGGGCGACTTTGAGAAGTGAAAAAGCAATATTTTCCTAGCTGGAAAAATCATGAATAGAAAAATATCCTTCTAGCAGATTTAACCATTTAGCCATGCCATCTGCATCTATCTGCCCTTCAAATATGGGGATGTCGAAGTTAACTTGTACCTTAAAGGGTATGGTGCTTCTAGAGTGGCTGTTGGAAGAAGATGTTTCGCCTTTGGGTAGCCTCTGAAGGATCTAGGCAAAGTTTTCCATCATCGCATTCCTCTGTCACTCGAGGGCTTCTTCGAGCAAGATTTTGAAAGGATCTCATGCCCCTCGTCTTTCTACTCTTCCACCATGGGAGGCCGTCAAGATTTGCGAGGCTGGTCTTGAAAAGGTTCAACCAATTCAAGCCCTAATTCCTTATAACTCGATCTCGTTGGGGACATGCAAAGAAAATAAAGAAAGAGAAGACCGCTCTGATACCACTAATCAGAACTTAAATAGGAATGCAAAAAATCATGGATATAACCATAAATACAGAGATGCAGTAGGAATAACACTTCATTTCATTAATATCAAATATGGAAATATGCTTACAAAGAGAAATGGAAATAGAGTAGCTCAGGCGATGGAATCTTATCTCTGAGAAGAGATGTGGTGGCTACATGCCTCTAAACTATGTTACAATGAGGTTCAAGGGCCAATTTATTATTGAACAACAAGGGAAAGCCATAAACAACCGAAACCCTAACCTCGGGAGATGGAACGCCAAGATGTTGTGGGCCCCGTTGGGGTTAGTTGGGCAACCAACTTCCTGGGGTCATAACTGGGTCATATTATCGCTGTTGGGCACATACGATACCTTGTTGGAAAGATCTCTTAGATTACTATAGGATTTGTGGTAGACCCTTGCTTATGATTATGAGCCTATTGCAGACCTAAAAAAAGTCGTTTAGGGGGTCAAAACTGCTCCAGAAGTTGATGACCCGAAGACTGCTAAAAATAGTAAATGATGCAATAAAAAAGGAAACAGATGAAACCAAATGGATGTCTAGGTGGAATAGGTGGGTGGCCACCAATATCCACTTGGATCAATGACATGCAGAGGAGTAGAGAGTGGAAGCACTCACTCATGCAGAGACTTCCATAGATGGAAGGAAGCACACCAAAGAGGCTGACATATTGATGCATGATGCTAGAGAGAATGTGGGAGAACCCACATCACAGCATAGGAAGAGGAGGTCACCATATCCATGCACTAGCTACATGACTTTGATGATTGAGACTGTAAAGATTGAACCATCCTCATTCAAGGAAGTAGTGTAGAAACCAATATGGGTTGATGACATGGTTAAAGAGTATGACTCCATTATCAAAAACAGTATTTGGGAAGTGGTCCCAAGACAAGCAGATAAGTTAGTGGTGAGTTCCATATGGATTTACAAGGTAAAGCAATCAACAGATGGCAGTGTGGAGAAACACAAGGCCAAATTTTTGGATAGAGGATTCTTTGAAGTGGAGGGAATTGATTACAAGGAGATGTTTTCTCTAGTAGAAAGGTACACTTCAATCATATCTATTCTAGCACTTTCAGCGCAGATGATACATCAGATGGATGTGAAGACATCATTCCTCAATGGTGTTATTGAGGACAAGGTGTATATTGAGTAGCCTGAAGGATTTGGAACCTTCAATAGAGAGTCGCATGTGTGCAGACTCAAGGGAGCATTGTATGGACTAAAACAAGCACCCCATGCTTGGTACACCATGATTGACAATTATTTCACCAATTTAGGCTTCACTAAAATTGAAGTAGATTTTGTTTAAGAAAGTGTAACTAGGTTATGTATTTGCAAAATGTAATTTTGATCTTTGTACTTGTCACGAAAACGAAATATTATTTTTGTAAATTATAAGAATGAGTTTCTTGCTTATTCCATAGGTCTAGGAAATTCAAAGAGTCAAAGACATGTAAGGAGCTCTTCATGAGCCTATGTAAAATATATAATGTCTAGAACAACCCTCTAAGACAAGCACGAAGAAGACTGTTTTTAAAACAATGAAGAGATCAATTAAGTCGGCATAAAAAATGTATATTGAAGAACAATCATGTCGACTCAATTAACATGACATATTTGTTCATGAATACAAGTCAGCTTACATACAGGACAAACCACTATATATAACCAATAGGGTCTACGCAAAAGTGAGAAGAGATAACTTGAATTTTCACTGTAATTCTTCGTGGATACAGTTACAGGATCTCAGAATACTCAATGATAAATAACTCGCAATCTCTGAAGGTATCTAATTTTTCGAATGGATAATCTCAATGACTTCATCGTAACTAAGTCTCGATAATCACAACGAAGGTGTTAGGCCCCTATACTACTAGTGTAACCCCTTATTGTTATTAGTATAACCCACTTATTATATTGATGTACCAATGTAGTGCCCATATTGTTACTATTGTGCCCCATAGAAGCCCGCTATTGTTATTATTGTGCCCTTACATTATTATTGTTATGCCGGCTCTGATTATGTTATGACCCCTTAGACTCCTATATAGAAAGGAGGTCTTTTCATTTGTATCATCCAAGAATTGTTCATTTATGTAATGTAAAGGAGGTTTCCCCCTCGAAGAGGCTGAATTCTAAGGTGTTGATCTATCTTTTCTATCTTTTCTTGAGCTGGTTTCATAACATTTGGTATCAGAGCTTTGGATTCTAGGGTTTCGCTGCTCCAAACAGGTCATCGTGGCATTTTCGCTATAACATTTTTTCTGTGACGTTTCAGAAGTCTAAAAAAAAAACCATTTGAGAAGAAATCGTGCTGAACCTTGGGTCCGAATTTCAGATCTTTTCGCGCGATATTTGTGGAGATATAGTCTGAGGAAGTTGGTCTTTTTCTAGACTCCTGAATTACATTCAAAACAGGTGACCTGTGGAAAATCGTCATAACTTTCTCTCTGGGGATCAGATTAAAATTTCGTAAGAAGGTACAGAAAGAGGACAGACTGTAGTTTCTTATATGCATTTTTCAGATCCAAAGGTTGAAACAGTGACTCGTGGCACGACGTACAAGTTCACTCTACTGAACTAGTCTATAATCAAGTCATCTTGGGAGATTGTGCATAACTCTTTCTTGGAGAATCCAATTTGGATCAGACCAGTGGCATTGGAAAGAGGACACAGAGGGTTACTACATGTCACAATTTCAGAACTTAAAGATCCGAAAGTACAGAGTTACAGTCGTTTCAAGGTAGAGCTTCTAAAATCAAGAAAAAGCAAGATGAGAAAGTTTGATGGCAAGGATCCGGTAAATTGGATACTTCAGATGGAGCAATATTTTGATATACATGGTGTACAACTGTTACAAAAGGTATGTATTGCATCTTCATATTTAGAACCAGATCAATTTTTATGGTACAAAGGGCTTTGTTCTCGTAAACAACTTGTTACGTGGTCAATTTTCACGGAGGAAATGATAGCACATTATGAGGATACAAAGAGCAACACCTTCTTTAGAGCAACACCACAACAATTGGAAAGAGTAAAAGGGCTTTGTGACATAGTGGAAAACAAAATTATGGAAACCAGGAAGTGTACACCTCACAACTATAAAGATGGAAGTGTTGTTTCTCCTAGCCTTCCACAACCTACAAGGGTTACACCACAACAATTGGAAGAAAATGGAGAAAAAGGGCTTTGTTACAATTGTGATAGCAAATGCACTAAAGGTCATAAGTGTGTTGAGAAGAAATTATTTTACATAGAATATGAAGATGAGGAAGAAAAGGATCAAGAAACAACAAAAGAAGAAGATATACGCCAGGACCCCACCCTAGAGAAAGAAAAAATGAATGAGACCATATCTTGTAAAGAATTGGCAAGAATTACCACTCCTAAAACTCTCAAGATAGAAGGACATATCAAGAAGAAAAAGGTGCAAGAAGTGAAAGATCACATCGAGAAAGAAGAAATGAATCCAACCATATCTTGTAATTCATTGTTCGAAATTACCACTCCTCAAACTATCAAGATAGAAAGACATATAAAGAAGAAAAATGTTCAATAAGTGAAAGATCACATTGAGCATCAAGAAATAAATCTGACCATATCTTGTAAAGGATTGGAAGAAATTACCACTCCTCAAACTCTAGAGATAGAAGGACATATCAAGAAGAAAAGGTTCAAGCAGTGAAAGATCACATCGAGCATCAACAACAATTTCTCCAACTTATTGGATAATGCCACTTCGGTGCAAAATCAAACGAAACAACAGGAACTTAAAAAATGGCGACCTTACCGAATGGGAAGACTCTTCAAGGATGAGGATGTGGAAGCATTGTTTTGTGCTATTTATATTATCCAACTAGATTGGATAAACGAAGCAAGGGATGAATGGAAGAAGGACGAAGAAGTATGGCCACTTATTCAAAAGTTGCAAAAGATCCCAATTCAAACAATATTGCCAGAAATTAAAGAGGAAGGAAAAACCATATTGGAACCTGGAGCAGTCACAGAAACAAGAACCTGACAGCTACGAAATCGATCAATTTCAGAGTATCTCATCAAGTGGAAGAACTTACCCGCTGAATATTCCACATGGGAGGACAAGAATTTTATACAGAAGCATCAAGAACTACTCAAGCGTTGAGGACAACGCTTTTTGAAGGAGAGGGGCATGTTAGGCCCCTATACTACTAGTGTAACCCCTTATTGTTATTAGTATAACCCACTTATTATATTGATGTACCCATGTAGTGCCCATATTGTTACTATTGTGCCCCATAGAAGCCCACTATTGTTATTATTGTGCCCTTACATTATTATTGTTATGTCGGCTCTGATTATGTTATGACCCCTTAGACTCCTATATAGAAAGGAGGTCTTTTCATTTGTATCATCCAAGAATTTTTCATTTATGTAATGTAAAGGAGGTTGCCCCCTCGAAGAGGCTGAATTCTAAGGCGTTGATCTATGTTTTCTATCTTTTCTTGAGCTGGTTTCATAACAGAAGGATAGTATCCTGACATACGATCTTAGTGAATACTCTATCTTAGTGAAGGAAGAGAATACATTGTCTCGAAATTCCTGATCACAGTTTCAACGCAATTAGAATCTCGGTATTATTTCTGAGTCAATGCATAATCTTGATCACTGATACAGTCTCTCTTTCGACATAATTATAGTTTTGGATTAATTATGGATCACAACGTATTCATTATGATGTGACTCAACTACGATACTCTGTCTTAGCGTAATAAAAAAACACAACATACCTATAACAACGAAGATCTCAATACATGAAGGAAACATAGTCAAAGACTCAGCATATATATAACCAGGTTACACTCTATATCAACAAGCACTCTAGATGATGGTGATCATGATATCAATCCTAATCCTCACGTCATAATCTTAACAAAATTCTCCTTAAAGAAGAAGTAATGGCCTTGGTGTTGCATCAATAATGACAATATTAGTGATGCAGTAAATATGGCTTCAGTGTTGCAACAGTGATAATGATCTCACAACAAGAAGAGGATTGGTGTCTTGGTCTTGGAGTGGCTTGGCAGGTCAAGTTTGTGGTCTTGGTATTTGTCAATTGGAATCACTCTAAGGATAATTTTGTGTGGGTTTCCCTCTCCAAGACGGAGAGGTTTTGGCCCTGGTAGCATGCCAACATCTCGTGTTCTTGTCTCTTTATTTTTGGTAGCTATTTGATGAACTAAGAAGAAACACTCTAATAATAACAACTGAATACTATTCTAAGAAGAAAAATTAAAAACACCTCACAAATATTTATCAAGCTAAGAAGAATCTCACTAACTATAACTGCTCTAGATTCTTCAACATGGAAACAAAGCTATGGTTACAGTCAAAGGAAGGTCAGAAAGGAGGCATTTCAAGGATCAAGTTTATAGCAGGGCATCGAAACAAGCTGAAGGACATCAAAATCTCCATTAAATAAACAAACCCGGATCTTGATCAAACCCTAGCAATCTACAAAAATAGTCTACATCAACAATTTTTTCTATACAATCAAGGAGACAGTCTGCAACAACAAGAACTTGTGTCTCCATAGTCCTCATCAAAAGGCCACCAAGACCCTCATCAAGATGTCTATGAAACAAGACAATTCCAAGTCTTTCAAAATGAAGATCACATCAGCTTGGAGAAAATTGAAACCCTAGCAGCAATCTTGATCTACAAAAGAAGGCAAAGCATATTGAAGGCATTGCCATCTCCAAGCTAAGGAAATAAAGCAAGGATCATCTCCTTTCCCTAGAAGTAGACCATTAGAGGAAGCAACAAATTATCCTCATCAAAACGGAGCAACCTTTTCTATTTAAGGAAAGGCTTTCTCACTTGAAAGAAGATCATCCAAGAAGAAGCCCTCATACATCTTCTTCAACCTTCATCAACATGATCAAGGTGAAGATTTCATCTTCACATGACAAGTATCTTTTCAATTTATAAATTTTGTTAAATGACTTCATGAATTGCAAGGACATCTATAAGTTGATGGATCATCAAGATCCCTTGCATGGAGAAGAAGGATAGTCATAGTCCTCTAAGAAGTTGAAGTCATTAAAAGGTCTCCTCTGAATTTATGGAAAGGGATGCTTATGAAAGATCCCCTCACATAGCAATATTGGAGACATCAAAGTGATGTAGATGATAAACACTTCTCTAAAGATGCAATGAAGAAGGTCACATGAAATCTGATCTACATGAAAGTAAAGGGTATCAAAGGATGTAGGATATCTTCCATATAAAAGACCTAGAAATGAAGATAACCATAATAGATCATCAAGGTAACAAATATCCATAATATAAGAAGGTTATCTCATTCGACAACTTATGGTCTCTATGTTAAATAAAGAAAGACAAATTGATGGAAAAAGTATTGAAGGGTAAAGGACGAAATCATGTGCAGAAAGGAAAGGGAATTTTGGTCCTCAAATAAGGCAGAATATGTATAGATAAAATTATAAAAGATCATATCACCAGATAGATGGAGGAAGATGAAGAAAAGGGTCAAGAAAAATGAGGGAGTAACAAATCTCTCATATGAGTAAGATGGTATCCCTCACAAAAGGGTCCTATCATAAGCTTATGTTATAAGATACGACAATGATGATAAGATGCATCGTGGCATTATAGAAGCATTAGAAACAAGAGCTCATGACATCACCATGGGAATCATGAAGGACAAAATATGAAGGATATAGCTCTTGGGAACCTCAGTGGACATTGAAGGAAAGAATCATCTAGAACAAGGCTCATCATTCATCAAGTCAAAAGGGAAACATATTCCATTTGGGGATATGCAAGATCCTCAAAATTCTCTGATGGAATCCTCATCGAATGGTTCACTAATCTAGAGAGGAAGCAAGTGTTTCAACATGAACTCCAACTTATAGAATCCATGAGATGATGATGTGATGACATGAAGTAGATCAAGAGATTGAAGATCTCTTCAAATAAGGAAGTTGATGGAAGAATCCTTGATGATCTGAAAGTAAAAGTAAGGCATGTATACTTGTGTTTAATATTATAATGTCATGTCATATGGTTGCAGGTAGCATGAATCATTACTTTTCTCTTGAGAAGCATGACCAAGAGAAAAAGTATCTCCTCCTCTGAAAGAATGTAGTAAGCCATAAGACACACTAGATGAAATCAACATAATATGACTACATCTAAGAAAATTTGATTAAAAGTACTTGGGAATAGAATGTGTGGAGAAGGAAGAGATCATGAAATGTGCAACCATGATGAAGGAAATCAACATCCAAAAGATCAAGAAGACTTGACTAGAAAATATCTTGGAAAGATATGAAGACTTTGATGGTGTTAGGATATTCCGACACATAGGATATAGTTAAGTTCAACTTGGTCTAGTATAGAGTTAGGTTAGAGTTAGGTAAAGTGTGTTTCTTTACCGTTGTACATTTTGTAACTTACAATCCGACGGTCACGATATGTAGTGATCCGACGGTTCACTCTCACCTCGGTATTACCGACACTTGATCCGTGGCTTGACACCCGATTGGTCCATGAGTTCTATTTAAAGCGCATGGAGGGTCATTGTTCGGGTAATCCGTGCATGAGAGAAGCTTATGTAAATTTTCATTCTTTGATTAATAAATTGTCTGTACCCACGTTGGGACAGGCCGTGGACTGTTTCCCTCCTTGCACTCTGAGGGTTTTAACCACGTCAAAAATACTGGTGTATTGATTTGAGATCTGCTTGTGATATTCTTCGTCATTTTCACATGGAAGACTGTAAGCCAGCCCCTTCTCCCTTTCAGTCTGGAGTCAAACTTTCAGTCTCTTGTACTTCTCCTGAAGTTGATGCTACCTTATACCGTCAACTTGTCGGAAAACTCTTGTATTTAACCCATACTCGTCCTGATCTTTCCTTTGTTGTTGGCCTTGTTGCTCGTTTTATGCAAAACCCCCGTGAAAGTCATTGGAAAGCAGCTAAAAGAATACTTCGTTATGTTCGAGGTACAATACAGTTTGGGATTCATTACAGTGCCAAAGCAGCTCCTCTGTTAGTTGGTTTCACTGATTCTGATTGGGCTGGTGACCTTGATGATCGGAAGTCTACTGCCGGTTATGTCTTCACTCTTGGTTCAGGACCTATTACATGGGCTTGTAAGAAACAGGCTGCCATTTCTCTTTCGTCAGCAGAAGCAGAGTATCGTGGTGCCGTGGAAGCTAGTAAGGAAGCCTTATGGCTTCGTCAGATCCTATCAGAGTTTGGCTTTGAGCAGCAGCATCCAACCACACTTTGGTGTGATAATCAAAGTGCCATTCAGCTATGCAAAGATCCAGTCCAGCATCAGCGCAGCAAACACATTGAACTACACATGCACTTCATCAGAAAGCTCATTCTTGACCATGTTCTTGAAGTGCAATATTGTCCAACGGATGATCAGGTTGCAGACATCTTCACAAAGGCTCTCACAGAGGCGAAGTTCACTAAACTTCGATATATGCTTGGAGTTCAGGAAGTTGTCACTAAGGGGGGATAGGCTCTAGTGCCTCCTTCCTTCTCCTATTGTGTCATATTTGTAAATCCTTCAATCCTATCCCAAGTTGTTCTTAAGGGGGGATGTTAGGATATTCCGACACATAGGATATAGTTAAGTTCAACTTGGTCTAGTATAGAGTTAGGTTAGAGTTAGGTAAAGTGTGTTTCTTTACCGTTGTACATTTTGTAACTTACAATCCGACGGTCACGATATGTAGTGATCCGACGGTTCACTCTCACCTCGGTATTACCGACACTTGATCCGTGGCTTGACACCCGATTGGTCCATGAGTTCTATTTAAAGCGCATGGAGGGTCATTGTTCGGGTAATCCGTGCATGAGAGAAGCTTATGTAAATTTTCATTCTTTGATTAATAAATTGTCTGTACCCACGTTGGGACAGGCCGTGGACTGTTTCCCTCCTTGCACTCTGAGGGTTTTAACCACGTCAAAAATACTGGTGTATTGATTTGAGATCTGGTTGTGAGCGGTGTCCTTTTGGTATTCTTCTGTGGAACTTACCCTGTAAATTCCTACAGATGGTAAAGATGAAGCCCCTCGACAATGGATATCTTTGAGAGATGTGTCAACATGAACGTAGGATACTGATACCTATAGAAATATGTCTTGATGAAGAGCCACCTAGTAAGGTATGATTTGATTTAATGATATATTTTGATTTCTTGAATAATATCTAGATAAGTTCATGCAAGGCTACTTACAAGTACAACTACCATTCATATGATGAATGTAAGAAGCATGATGTGAAAGAAGTAGTCATATGACAAAGTTTCTAGATATGAAGAAGGCCACTTTCCATGAAGAAATGAATGACATGATGAACTAAGGAGGAAAGTGATCGATGGTTGTCCCTACAAGAAAGAAGCTCAACTAATTTTCGCGACATCAAGGAGAGAAGTTGATTAAGCAGTTGAAGGACCCAAGAAGAAGAAGTTGCTAATATATAGAAGACTCCCTAGCTAAGAGGGAGATCTGATAGGTCCCTGATCAAGAGGGAGCTTGGATTAGATCACCCCTCATTAAAAAGGAGTGACAGTTTTGTTTTTCTATTTCATGTGTCATGCACTAGACTAGGACTAACAACTGTAAGTCTAGGTGAAGGCCATGAATGGAAATGTAGATACATGATAGACACAACATTATTGTCTTCACTTTGGGAGAAAGAATGGATGATTAGGTAATCATCTGACATCTGATGCTCTTTGAGGATGTGTAGGGCATCCAAGACAAGAGTAGGCAAGAGGACCGATATTCTTTGAGGGTTGGGAACCCAAGATAAGAATAGTCCTAGAAGGTCTTACTCAGTGAACACCCGGGTGGGTATGTACCTTAAGAGACAATGATAAAGGTGTCTATAAATCATTGGTCTCTCCAACATTGTGCTCTGATCTTATGAGAGATAGAGATGTTAGTCAAGGCCTTGCTATAAACAATGTTGGTTACTATGATGCTATAACAGATGGGTTACCAATTTGATTCTTCTTATGAGAAATTCTTCATATTAAGAATGACCAAGTACCATTATAAATACATCCCTAGTTAAGAGGGAGTGTTGAATAAAGTGTAACTAGGTTCTATATTTACAAAATGTAATTTTGATTTTTGTACTTGTCACGAAAAAGAAATATTATTTTTGTAAATTATAAGAATGAGTTTCTTGCTCATTCCATAGGTATAGGAAAGTCAAAGACATGTAAGGAGATATTCATGAGCCTATGTAAAATAATATAAAAGTCTAGAACAACCCTCCAAGACAAGCACAATCCTCCAAAGACAAGAACGAAGAATACTACCTGCAAAATGATGAAGAGATCAGTTAAGTCGGCCTGCAAAATGTTTATTGAAGAACATTCATGTTAGCTCAATTAAGGTGACATATCTATTCTTGCATATAATTCGGCTTACATGCAGGACAGACCACTATATATACCCAATAGGGTCTACACAAAAGTGAGAAGAGATAACTCGGATTTTCTCTGTAATTCTTTGTGGGTACAATTACAGGATCTCAAACTACTCAATGATAAAGAACTCGCAATCTCAAAAGGTATCTAATTCTTTGGATGGACAATCTCAATGACTTCATCGTAACTAAGTCTCGGTAAGCATAGCGAAGGATAGTATCTTGGCATATGATATTGGTGAATACTCTATCTCGGTGAAGGAAGAGAATACAATGTCTCGACATTCCAAGACAAGAGTAGACATGTCTTTGGTACAGATGGACAGAGGGAGTGAAGCTTCAAGGTTTCACAGATGAAGATTGGGTGAGGAGTCCATCTGATAGGAAGAGCACATCAGGGGTAATCTTCAGTGTTGGGTTAACAACAGTTTCTTGGCAAAATAAGAAGCAGATATTAGTTTCACTCAGTTTAGCATAAGCATTGTACATGGCTACTAGTGAAGCAACTTATGAGGCTATCTAGATGAGGAAGATCCTTGTTGCTTTATTTGGTCAACAGATGGATCCTACAACGATTTATCATGAAAATCATAGTTGTATCTAACTCTCTAAGAATCTATTTTTTCATGATCGTTCCAAGCATATCGACATCCAGTATCACCATATACAAGATTGTGTGCAGAGGAGAATCATGTTGTTGGAATACACTCCTACAAAGGAATAGGATGTAGATATTTTGCCAAAGGCATTGTCAAGATGAAAATTCGAGTTTCACATAAGTAGGATCAGGGTAATAGAAAATCCCTTTCTTGTTGAGAGGGAGCGTTGTGTTAGGTTCCTATACCAATAGGAGTCATAATTTTTGAATGATTGAGAGTAAAATTGTAATATGTACATACCTTTGCTTTCTACAATTTTTTTCCATATTCAAAAGCTCAAAAAAATTATAAAATGTAAAGAGGGTATGTCCTAAAAGAAAAATCAAAGGACCAAAAGAATAAAAAGGTCAAAAAAGATGAAAAAATGAACCCCAAGAAAGAAAAAGACCATGAAAGTGTGCAAGTCCAAATGCCACTACTATTTACTTTTGATGCAGAATAAAAGATTGTATGCAGCTTGTTACCTTTGCCACAATGCATGGATAGTCAAAATGATTAAACTTGGATATTTCATATTTTCAATTTTATGCTTAGAGATAGAGAATAAAATCTGACCAAACTATTTAATCTTGGCAAATAAGTAGATAGGTAGAGTAAATAAAAGGAGCTCAACTATTTAATCTGAGCCCTTGGATGTAATAAGGTTAGATTTAGATAGATTTCTATTATAAAAGAAAAGAAAAGTTTTGATAAACAGTTTGCCAGCTTAAGTGCACCCTAATAAAGAGAAGTAAAAATGATAGGATGAGTAGGTGGGTAAGTAGAAGAATGGTTGCAAAATTGTGATGATTGTTAGATAAAAGCATATTGATCACCTTCATCATCAAAGTTCCAAGTATGGATAATAATTGGGCATGTATCAAATCCACAAAGTCAAATTGATTAACCTCCCTCACTCATTACACTTTTCACTTAACTAATTTCCAAGAAAAGTCTTAAGTACCTAAAATCTTAAGTCAAAGGGGCTCAGAGAATTTCTCTGACTTCTAGAGGGACGAGACCCTCAATGTAATGACTTATAGACCTTAAGTACAAAAAATCCCCTAATAAACATTTAACCCTCTTCACTCCCCTTCATTCCCCTCATAAAACCCCTTTTCCTAAGGTTTAAACTCTATTTTCCTAAGGGAAAGCAATTACTCCCATGTAAACCCTTTTTCCTAAAAAACCCTCAAAAATTACCTTTTTAGCCTAAGTTACAATGTGTTTATGAAAAGAAAATGAATTAAATACATTACACTTAGCACTAAAACCCATTCTCCGCCATCTTCATATTAATTTCTAACACTTATATATGTATTAAATCCCAAAAAGAAATATAAACCCTTCCCGTATATATATCAATAAAACCCTTATATTAATACCCCGCCTCGAAAGTTTGAAATATAAACTTTATGAATAAAACTCGACATAATTAATCAATCCATGGTTAATTACAAGTCAAACCATCTGCCAATGAAATCACCCCTGATGCCCTTCATCCACCATAATCAGTGATTAATTAAAACCAATCGCTTCTAAACCCTCGCCGGGCCCGCCACTACCGTTTGTGCATCTTCATGAACCGACCACCGCCCGATCTTCTCCCGTCAAATCTAACGATCCTCGTTGATTTCTCAAGGCCTCCGAAGACCAACCTTTACTCGCCCGATATGGATGGTAACCTGTTGGGCCCCAATGCTACGTGGCGCCCGATGAATAGCATCGGGCAGACTCCCCCCAATGCCTCCAAGCGCGCAAAAGTTGTACGAAACAAACCACTTACCGCTTGCCTACTACGCCACAAACCGTCTATTGTTCAGTTCACACCATATTTTAAAATTTTCCCTGTTAAAGTTCAAACCCCAAGAACCCAAGTTTTCTCGCCCTTCGCCCATTCTACTGTGTAAACTTATGAAACCCTTCTGCTCCACTTGAAGCCTCTGCTAACCAATTCAAGCATGGTTTACCCCCCGAAATCACTTTGAACTCACTCCATAGACCTATAAAGCTCGATAAAGCCATTAATGACCTTCCCTATCAACCCAACATTTTCCTAATAGTTTGTTTTGTTTTATAGGCGATCAAAAGACTGCAGCCTTGGATAAACAGTCTTAATACTAGTCATAAGACATGTTTACTTCAAGATTGCTATCAAATCTATTCAAACAGAGATGGAAAATAAAACATACAGTTAAAATACATGCATATGAAACATGAAATTAAATGATTTACTATTGAAATAGACAGTAAAAAACCTAAAATATACAGTGAAGGTAAAAGGACATAGTAAAGAACAGTCAAAGTGTATCAGTGGAGGTAAAAGGACATAGTAAAGAACAGTCAAAGTGTATCAGGGTTAAATAGTATCAGATTGAAGACTAAGTCAAGTAAAGCAGCTAGCATGAAGAAAAATAGCAGGGAAGACAGTTACAAAGCACATAGATTCATGTCAAAGTGAAAATACATGAAAAAACAGAGCGGTAAAAGTAAACAGTAAAAGTAAACATGGAGGTAGTAAGGGTTAAATAGAGATGAAAAAACTTTCACCAGCAACAATGAAGTTTATCCAAAGTAAAAGTGAAAAATAGTTAAAAGAAATTTAAGGTTAAAAGATGAAATCAGAGCAGAAATGGTACATTCTTCAGAAATTTCCTGTTTAAGTCATAGTTTTGCAGAAACTATTGTGACCAATGCAAGATGTATTTTGAGATACTGGAGGAGGTTTTTGTTCCTAAAAGGCTAATATACAAAAACCTATCTCACTTTTTACACAGGTATTACCAAAAGGGAGATAAGTGCGTATCTTCAAAGCCTAGTTTTTGGACTATGCAAAGTCCTGTTTTTGACATCTTTTTGTAGAGAATATTGTGAACAACTGGAGCTTAATTTTGGGAAATGGAGAGAGGTTTATCTCAATAACATATTTATATACAATAAAATCTTTCACTTTTTACATATATATCTCGGATTGAGATATAAAAGCGTATCATTGGACCCTAAGTTTGTAGAATTTTTGGGGCAGAATGCACAAAGGAAGGATGCAGTTAGTGACTGGGATGCCTCATCATCAATTAAGAGTTGCTATCAAATTCGAATTTCTCTTCTTTGTCACCATAAATCCATAAACATGGTGCCAAATAGATTCATTAGGTTTTAGTGTCCTTTAGTTAAGTTCTATTAATGTAAAACAGTTTGAGATATTTGTAAAACCAATCTTGATATTTCTTCAAGATATTTCAGTTTAGAATTTGTATAAATACTTCTTCATTTGAAGTATTTTGTGTGGATTCAAAGACATTTCTGTAGACATTTCATATCAAGCTAAAGAGCTATTGTAATCAAGATTGGATTGGCTTGCTGGATCATGCAATAAAGTTAAAGACATTTCACAGGATTCTTGTGCACAGTGGAAATCAAATAAGTATTATCTCTTCATGTTTATTACTATTATCTCTTCATGTTTATAAATATTCACATGTTTCTCTATTAAATCTGAATGGTAAATAAGGAATGATATTTCAGAATTAGCTTTAATGCTCTCTGTCTTGACTGTTTACTTTCTCATTGTTTTTTGCTAAATTATCTTAGTCTTGGAATTCTTAATTTCTCCCTTACTTCCGTAGTTCCCACCCGCCCCCTTTGGTCCATAGTAAAGGATTCTTAGTTTCCCTTTGCTACTGATCATCCTTCTTTTCTTCATCTTGATCCTGGTTTAAGGATTCTTCATTGCCCTTTTACCCTGGTTAGGACTACCTCATCCATTTGAACCTGCAAATTTTCTTTTTGTTGTGCTAGCCTGCCCTGTGAACTCCTCCTTTAGCAATTGATATGATTCAGTTAAGCCATTTTTTGATTGAATCCATAGCCCAATGGCTTGAAGGCTTGCTCTGACCATATGTTCCCAGAATTCCACCAACCAGTCAAAATCAGACCTCTTGAGCACTAAGAACTAGCCTAAAATCACACCCAAAACAAAGTTAAATTATAAAGAGAGAGCCCTCTTTGGACTTAGGTTGGCTAGAACCTGAGTCTAAAAGATTAGGTTTGTGGTTACTTCGGAAATTTATTTCTTTAACCGTGAGAAAATTATGAGTGATAACATAGTGGCGACTTCGCTGGGGAGAACTAACATTTTCTTCAGAATTTTTTTACAGGTTTGGATTTGATCTATGATGGTGGATGGTGATCAGACACACAAAGGTTAAAATCATCCACCTAGTGACTCCAAAATCAATTCTACAATGAAGACTCCACTGGAGGAATGAACTTGAAAGAACTATGTGAAAAGATCAGGCTTTTAACTTGGATTGTTATCCAAGACATTATGTTCTTTCTCATCAAGAAAGTTTTTCAATGTATATAGTATTTTAGAGAAGATCTTAGATTAGTTTTTAATTATTTTCCTTTGGAAATTGTAAATATAAAATCTCCTTACACATTTGAGCATCATTCTTCTGACTCTTATGATGATCATTTTCCAATCAAGAAGCCTCAAATAATCAAGACTCCACTGGTAAAAGAATCCAGAGTTGTTGAGAACCTATGGTGACTCCATTCTAGCATTAAAGTGTTTTCAAGATGTATTTGGGAATACAATGCAGGTATGCTCCTTTGGACAGGTCAAAGGTTCCAGGTTTTCCAAATCCTATGCCCAACATTGATTGGTCAAAAAATCTTCCATTATTTAAAGATGAAACAGGAAATGATGTTGCTTTACATTTATTCAGGTTTCATATGCACATCCAAAAGTTTAAAGTTAAATTCCATGAAGATTGTCTTATGAAAATATTTATGGCAACTTTAGAGGAAAAGGCTAGATCTTGGTATGAAAATTTACCAGCCTCTAGCATATGTTCTTTAAATCATTTTCATACTATGTTTCATGAAAAATACAAGGAAATTTATTCATCTTTGTTGCTAATTCAAGACTGTTGTGACAATTTTGAAAGTTTTATTCAATATCTGGAAGATTATTATGATGATGATCAGTTCATGGATTATGAAATATTAGAGGCTTTAGAAGAAAAGCCTTTTCAAAAAGTAGAAGCCTTGCTTGAATTATCTTCTCCGCAGGAAGAAAAAGATGATGTATGTTGTTTAGAGGTCCATGAAGTTTCCCCACAGGAAACAATTCTTGCAGCACAACAAACTGATCAGTGTAAAGAAGAAATTCAGCTCCTTGAATTGGCTCAAGTAGAAGACAACAATGAAAATCAATAGCAGACTGGTGATTTGGAGATAGAGGTGGTAGAGCTTAAAAGTATTGATCCACAAGAGCATCTTCAGCAAGTAGTGGTTTCTTCAGAAATTAAAGACCAGTCAAATTTATTTGATGAAAACCATCTCTCAAATTTTCTCTCCTTGGATATAAATAAAATAAGACAACATACTTTAATAGATCATGATCTTTCATCTGAAATTAATGAGAGTTTGCAACTCCCTTGCAAGCTTCTACATGACAAAGATAATCATGATCTTTCATCTAAAATTAATGAGAGTTTGCAACTCCCTTGCAAGCTTCTACATGACAAAGATAATGATAAAGACTTCCCTGTTGTATATGATATGGTTGATGAAGATCAAGAGCATTCAGAGCACTTGGTTACAGTGGATAACAAGGAGGAGAAACAATTAGAGAATCACTTAAATCAAGCAACAGTTTGGAATGAGGTTTGTTTTCCTGTTACAAATCATCCAGAAGATCTTATATGGAAGGATTACCATTATCCTTTGATCAATGTATTGCAGTCATTAGTAGAAGAAGAGTTTTCCAAGTTCATCAATAGTTATTAAATCTAGTGGAAAAGTTAAAATACTATTTTCTGAATTTACTTTTCTACCTAGAAAAGTGGAATGCAAACTTCTGTTAAGTATCCATTTACTTGACTGGTTGCATTGGAAATTTGTTATTACTTGATATGGCAGTCTTTTTAATCAGACTAGAGTAGGTAGACGAGTGCAAATAAGCTCAATAGTCTGAGCATAGATCAGATTTCAGTTTGCAGAAAAGGCTACAATTTCAGTTCAAGATTTTCAGTCACAAAGATTATACAATAGAGCATATACATGTGTGGGATTGGCCCAATGGATCAGACTACTAGTCGATGGTGTTCTTGACATTTCACAAGGAAATGCCATCCCCAAGTGGAGCCACTGTTAGGTTCCTATACCAATAGGAGTCATAATTTTTTAATCACTGAGATTAAAACTATAATATGTACATACCTTTGCTTTCTGAAAATATTTTCCATATTCAAAAAAATCAAAAAAACAAAAAAAATGTAAAGAGGGTATGCCCTAAAAGAAAAATCAAAGAACAAAAAGAATAAAAAGGTCAAAAAAGATGAAAAAATGAACCCCAGGAAAGAAAAAGACCATGAAAGTGTGCAAGTCCAAATGCCACTACTATTTACTTTTGATGCAGAATAAAAGATTGTGTGCAGCTTGTTACCTTTGCCAAAATCCATGGATAGTCAAAATGTTTAAACTTGGCTATTTCATATTTTCAATTTTATGCTTAGAGATAGAGAATAAAATCTAACCAAACTGTTTAATCTTGGCAGATAAGTAGATAGGTAGAGTAAATAAAAGGAGCTCAACTATTTAATCTGAGCCCTTGGATGTAATAAGGTTAGATTTAGATAGATTTCTATTGTAAAAGAAAAGAAAAGTTTTGATAAAGGGTTTGCCAGCTTAAGTGCACCCTAATAAAGAGAAGTAAAAATGGTAGGATGAGTAGGTGGGTAAGTAGAAGAATGGTTGTAGAATTGTGATGATTGTTAGATAAAAGCATGTTGATCACCTTCATCATCAAAGTTCCAAGTATGGATAATAATTGGGCATGTATCAAATCCACAAAGTCAAATTGATTAACCTCCCTCACTCATTACACTTTTCACTTAACTAATTTCCAAGAAAAGTCTTAAGTACCTAAAATCTTAAGTCAAAGGGGCTCAGAGCATTTCTCTGACTTCTGGAGGGACCAGACCCTCGGCCTAATGACTTATAGACCTTAAGTACAAAAAATCCCCTCATAAACATTTACCCCTCTTCACTCCCCCTCATTCCCCTCATAAAACCCCTTTTCCTAAGGTTTAAACTCTATTTTCCTAAGGGAAAGCAATTACTCCCATGTAAACCCTTTTTCCTAAAAAACCCTCAAAAATTACCTTTTTAGCCTAAGTTACAATGTGTTTATGAAAAGAAAATGAATTAAATACATTACACTTAGCACTAAAACCCATTCTCCGCCATCTTCATATTAATTTCTAACACTTATATATGTATTAAATCCCAAAAAGAAATATAAACCCTTCCCGCATATATATCAATAGAACCCTTATATTAATACTCTGCCCTGAAAGTTTGAAATATAAACTTTATGAATAAACCTAACATAATTAATCAATCCGTGGTTAATTAAAAGTCAAACCATCCACCAATGAAATCACCCCCGATGCCCTTAATCCACCATAATCCGCGATTAATTAAAACTCGCCGCTTTTAAACCCTCGCTGGGCCCCCCCACTACCATTCATGCATCTTCATGAACTGACCACTGCCTGATCTTCCCCTGTTAAATCTAACGATCGTCGTTGATTTCGCAAGGCCTCCGAAGACCAACCTTTACCTGCCCGATATGGGTGGTTTCCTGTTGGGCCCCAATGCTACGTGGCGCCTGATGAATGGCATCAGGCAACCTCCATCCAATACCACCAAGTGCCCAAAATCTGTGTGAAACAAACTACTTGTTGTTCGCCCGCTACGCGACAAACCATCTACTATTCAGTTCACGCCATATTTTAAAAGTTTGCCCGTTAAAGTTCAAACCCCAAGAACCCAGGTTTTCTTACCCTTCACCCATTCTACTGTGTAAACTTATGAAACCCTTCTGCTCCACCTGAAGCCCCTGCTAACCAATTCAAGCATGGTTTACCTCCTGAAATCACTCTGAACTCACTCCATAGACCTATAAAGCTCGATAAAGTGATTAATGACCCTCCCTATCAACCCAACGTTTTCCTAACAGTTTATTCTGTTTTACAAGCGATCACAAGACTGCAGCCTTGGATAAACAGGCTTAATACTAGTCATAAGACCTGTTTACTCCGAGATTTTTATCAAATCTATTCAAACAGAGATGGAAAATAAAACATACACTTAAAAGACATGCATAGGAAACATGAAATTAAATGATTTACTGTTGAAATAGACAGTAAAAAACCTAAAATATACAATGAAGGTAAAAGGACACAGTAAATAATAGTCAAAGTGTATCAGTGAAGGTAAAAGGACATAGTAAAGAACAGTCAAAGTGTATCAGGGTTAAAGAGTATTAGATTGAAGACCAAGTCAAGTAAAGCAGCTAGCATGAAGACAAATATCCAGGAAGACAGTTACAAAGCACACAGATTCATGTCAAAATGAAAATAGATGAAAAAACAGATCGTAAAAGTAAACAATAAAAGTAAAAATGGAGGCAGTAAGGGTTAAACAGAGATGAAAACACTTTCACCAGCAGCAATGAAGTTTTTCCAAATTAAAAATGAAAAACAGTTAAAAGAAATTTAAGGTTAAAAGATGAAATCAGAGCAGAAATGGTACATTCTTCAGAAATTTCCTGTTTAAGTCATAGTTTTGAAGAAACTATTGTGACCAATGCAAGATGTATTTTGAGATACTAGAGGAGAATTTTGTTACTAAAAGATTAATCTACAAAAACTATCTCACGTTTTACACAGGTATTACCAAAAGGGAGATAAGTGCGTATCTTCAAAGCCTAGTTTTTGCACTGTGAAAAGTCTTGTTTTTGACATATTTTTGCAGAGAATATTGTGAATATCTGGGGTTTAATTTTGGGAAACTAAGAGAGGTTTATATCAATAACATATTTATATACAATAACCTCTTTCAATTTTTACATATCTATCTCGGATTGATATATAAAAGCATATCATTGGACCCTAAGTTTGTAGAATTTCTGGGGCAGAATGCACAAAGGAAGGATGCAGTTAGTGATTGGGATGCCTCATCATCAATTAAGAGTTGCTATAAAATTCGAATTTCTCTTCTTTGTCACCATAAATCCATAAACATAGTTCCAAATAGATTCATTACTTTTGAGTGTCCTTTATTTAAGTTCTATTAATGTAAAACAGTTTGAGATATTTGTAAAACCAATCTTGATATTTCTTCAAGATATTTTAGTTTAGAATTTGTATAAATACTTCTTCATTTGAAGTATTTTGTGTGGATTCAAAGACATCTATTAGACATTTCATATCAAGCTAAAGAGCTATTGTAATCAAGATTGGATTTGCTTGTTGGATCATGCAATAAAATTAAAGATATTTCAGAGGATTCTTGTGCACAATGGAAATCTAATAAGTATTGTCTCTTCATGTTTATTACTATTATCTCTTCATGTTTATAAATATTCACATGTCTCTGTTAAATCTGAATGGTAAACAAGGAATGATATTTCAGAATTAGCTTTAATGCTCTCTGTCTTGACTGTTTACTTTCTCATTGTTTTTTGCTAAACTATCTTAGTCTGGGAATTCTTAATTGTTCCCTTACTTTCGTAGTACCCCCGCCCCCCCCCTTGGTCCATAGTAAAGGATTCTTAGTTTCCCTTTGCTACTGATCATCCTTTTTTTCTTCATCTTGATCCCGGTTTAAGGATTCTTCATTGCCCTTTTACCCTAGTTAGGACGACCTCATCCATTTGAACATGAAAATTTGCTTTTTGTTGTCCTAGCCTGCCCTATGAACCCCTCCTTTAGCAATTGATCTGATTCAGTTAAGCCACTCTTTGATTGACTCCATAGCCCAATGGCTTGAAGGCTTGCTCTGCCCATCTATTCCTAGAATTCCACCAACAAATCAAAATTAGACCTCTTGAGCACTAAGAACTAGCCTAAAATCACACCCAAAACAAAGTTAAATTATAAAGAGAGAGCCCTCTCTGGACTTAGGTTGGCTAGAACCCGAGTCTAAAAGATTAGGTTTGTGGTTACCTCATTTATTTGTTTCTTTAACCTTGAGAAAATGCTGAGTGATAACACATTGAAAATGCAACATGAAAATCTGAACTTAATTTTGTCCTTAAATTAAATTAGGAATAAAATTGTAATTCCACATCTCATGGAAACTTGTATTAGTTAACTAAGTTAATTTGACTTAGTTGGCCTAGTTAATTTGAGTTGAGGGTCTAACTAGATTCATGTAGAGTGTCTCCTACATTATAGGAGAACTGGTTGAGTTTATTTTGAGTTGTAACTAATTAATTCAGTTTAGCTAAGTTAAAGTCAGTTAAACTAGTTCCAATTGATGGAGGAACTAGTGGGAGGTCTAGTAGCGTGGTGTTACCTGCAGTTGAGTGTGGTGTTTCCCGCAGTCAAGGGTGGTGTTGCTTGAAATGCAGTGTGGTATTGCCTAAAATGAAGTGTGGTGCTGCCTGAAGTGCAATGTGGTTTGGCTTGAAGTGCAGCGTGGTGCTGCCTGAAGTGATCAACTAGTAAACTGAAGATTCACTCATAATTAACTTATGCATGTTAGATTAGAGAAAGGCCCAATTAATATTGGAGTTCAGGGACATTGTACTATCAGTTGTATAATTATCCAAATTGTACAGATGGTGCATGCAGTTAGAGGAAGAGCCTAAAGGAACTGCACAATCCAGTGGGGGAAAATTCCTATTAAATAGGGGCCTAATTCCTCATTGAACAATGCAAGAAAGTAGGAGCTTGGAAGAATAGGAATTTGGCTAAGTATTGGCCAAAGGAAATTAGTCAAGCAGAGGATAGAAACTACTTTTGTAGGTTGAGCTCAAGGTTGAGTAGATCATATTGTATTCATCCAAGTCTTGTCTAGGAAGTAGTGAGACAGATAGAGATAGTGCAGAGGTTGCACGAGTTTGATAAAAGCATTGTAATCTTCTCATAGTTTTTGACTAATGCAATATACATATAGTGAGAGTTTTTAGATGTGGATTTCCCCAGGAAATCATTGTGTTATGTTTTGATTGAATTCTTTCACTTGTATGCTTCATGTTTTCACGATCATTTAATTGTTTCCATTGATGAGTAGAGTAGATTCAAGTTTGTTGTTTTAGCAATTTGAATCTACAAGAAATTTCTACAAATTCGCTTCTTGAAGTTGCTAAATAAATAATCCTAGAGGGGAACTACTATATCTTCTACACGCTCTAGCTTATCTAAATCATGCATTATTGGCATCATTTTTCCACTCGTGGTGGAAATTGGTGTAGTAGTAATGCTTGGTGGACTTGTTATATCATTTTGAGAATATTTAACCAATGGTAGTAGTTTGATATGGATTTCTTCCTATTAAAGGGTCATCATTAAATCCTAGAGTTTCTAATCATGTACGTATTTCTGTTCCAGAATGCTTACCCTACTCTACTTTTCTTTGTTCAATTTCTTGTGTCTCCTACACAAACTCTTCCTTTACCAATTCACCATCTTTTACTTCCTCAATAAGTTATTCTTCTTGGCTACTTTGTAAACCTATCATTCTTCTCTTAATTTCTTGAAATGATTTTTATCTTTCAATTTGAAAGGAAAACAACTTTGTGTTGGCATTATGGCTAAAGTGTTGTCCTTGATGGCAACCCATTCAGGTGATAGATCACAGTACTTCAAGTCAGCAGCAGAGATTGATGATCAGCTATCAAATATTGAAGAAAATAAGGGGTACGCAGGTACACCTTGCATAAGGTGCGTACACGCAGGTTAGTGTTACATAAAGTGCGTACATACCCACAATTATCCCGTTCAGGAGGTGCGTACCCCCAGTGCACACATTTCAAGGCAAAGAAATTCACATGTGGGGTTTTCTTATGTTTTACTCTTGGTATTTAGCCGACGGTATTGTGTTATTATGGTGTCGGCTCGTGGTATTGATCCATGATTTAAGGAAGAGCTTTCCTATATAAAGCAAAGGGGATCATTTGGCTTGAGCACGTTTTGGGTTGAATATCTTATGAGGGCTAGATCTGGTCTAGATCTAAACAAGGCAAATCTACTGATGGAACGAGATCTCTTCGGCGCATGTTCAGATCTGTAGATCTGACTGTCTGGGTTACTTCTGAAGTCTTGAAATCATCTATGCCCGGAGGTACGCAGGTGCAGTAAGAGAAAAGTGCGTACATATGCAGAAACGAAGTGTTTCAGGTGCGCCGGTACGCAGGCACAGAAGGGTTCAGGTGCACTGGGACGCAGGCAGTTCAATGGACTCAGAGCGAGGTACGCAGGCTAGCAGTTGAGCAGGGTGCGTACTGTACGCAGGCTAGCAGTTAAGCAGGGTGCGTACTGTAAGCAGGCCAGCAGTTGAGCAGGGTGAGTACAGTAAGCAGGCCAGCAGTTGAACAGGGTGCTTACGTAAGCAGGCAAGCAGTTGAGCAGGGTGCTTACTTCTCTTAAAATCTTTGTTTATCATTGCTGTGTTCTGGGTTTGGTCCTATTATTGTTGATCTAGTTACTACAGTTGACTGGGTGAATCTCTTATACTTGATGATCATTTGATGCTTATGGATCCAGTTTGAAAATTTATGAAAAGTGGTCCTTGTAAGAAAAGAAGTAGGGGGTTGTAGCTCCCTTCCAGGAGAGACTGGAAAACGAGAGAGAGTTGTAGCTCTCTGCAGGTTGCAGCCTGCGTACTGGTAAAGGACTGCACTAGTACAAAACCATTGTAAAAGGAGTTTCTAATTTGAAAGAAGATAGAGACATATTGTAGCAGGTGGTTTTCACCCACATTGGGTTTCCACCTTACATCTTGTGTTCTTTGGTGTGAATATCTGTTTTCTTTTGTTCATGCTCATTATTTTATGGTACTGACATGCAAAAATAATTCAAAGAACAAATAAAGAAGATTTATTAAAAGAATTGTATAATACTGATTCACCCCCCCTCTCAGTATTATTTCCAACAATTGGTATCAGAGCAGGTCCTTCAGAGAAGCTTGATCGCTTGAAGGTAGATCGTTCATCATGAGCAACTACGAGAGAGAAGCATCAATCAGGCCACCGGTTTTTGATGGGACAAACTTCAATTATTGGAAGGTAAGAGTTACTGCCTATCTTCAATCTCTTGGTACAGAAGTTTGGGACATCGTAGAGACAGGCTACGCTTTTCCTTCAGCTACTCCTACAGATGTAGCCGAGAAAAAGAAGTATGAAACAAATGCGAAAGCAGTCAGTACTCTATTAGGATGTATATCTCAATCAGAATTCATGAAGGTAATGCACTATAAATCCGCAAAAGAGATATGGGACAAAATTGTCACGAGCTATGAAGGAGATGAACAGGTAAAGCGTGCTAAACTTCAAACTCTCAGAATTCAGTATGAGACTCTCAAAATGTATAATGATGAAAGTGTGGCTAACTATTTTCTTCGGGTAGATGAGGTTGTTAACTGTATGAAAAATTTGGGTGAAGAAATAAAAGAAGCTGTTGTGGTTGAAAAGGTTCTAAGATCATTGTCCCCCAAGTTTGAATCTAAAGTATCTGCAATAGAAGAAAAGGAAAATCTACGAATTCTTACTATGTCTCAGCTACATGGAATTCTAACTGCTTATGAAATGAGAAAGGGAGGTCCATCAGACAGAAGAGAAGCTGCTTTCAAGGCATCAGGCAAAGGAGATTATTATGAAGCGAGCCACGTCCCAGAAGAAGAGGAAGAAGAATCAAATTTTGTCAGAAATCTTCAAAGGGGTTCTGGAAGGTTCAGAGGTAAGTTACCTTTTAAATGCTTTGCTTGTGGAAGAGTAGGTCATTATGCTGCAAAATGTCCTTATAAGGATAAAGAAAAGGAACCTGCTAGATGGAACAAGAAACAGAATGCAAATAAGAAAAGCTACTACACTCATGAAGATAGTGATGGTCTATCAAATAGTGATGAAGATGAACAAGGTAATGAATATAAGTTGTTAATGGCATTTGAAGATGATGATTATATGGATGCTATAGATGTGGATAACCTTTATGATGAAATTACTAGACTCAAGAGATGTATAGAAGAAAAGAACATGATCATTGATACTCTACAATTTCAAATTGATGAAAAGGAAAAACATCTTGAAAAATTAGAAGGTGAAATTGTTGGTCTTAGAAAAGAGATTGAGAAAACAAAAGCTATTAATCTCAAGTTTGTCAAAGGATCTGAAACTTTGGATGAGATTATCAATGTGCAGCGGTCTCCTCTAAACAAGACAGGTCTGGGCTATAATGGAGAAAATTCTCAAGCATCCACCTCAAAAAGTTATCTTGATGCAGCAAGAAGAAATGAGCAAAAGCACAATGAAGATCATCAGGTAAAGCAGGGACAAATTACAAATAGAAACTATCAGGGGCAATCCATCTTAAGGGTGAACAAAAGCTACAACCAGCCACAAGTAAAATCTTCTCAATTTGGTTCAAGAATAGATGACAATAGAAATTACAATCAATTGGCTGGTAGATTCGATAACCGCAGAAGTTTCTTCAATGGACAATGCTTTTCTTGCCATAACTTTGGTCACAAAGCAGCTCAATGTGTTGCATATAAAACGATCATGACTAGGGAAGCTCAAAAACAAAGAAGTATGATGGGGATTACAAAAAGGACCTATAACAACTTTTCGGTTCTTGAAAATGAAGTTGAATGTTCTATTTGCAATAACTTTGGTCACGAAGACTCTGAATGCAGGAGCAGGTTTCAGCATAAAAAGGAACAAGCCTCAAGCACCAAAACATGGAGAATAAAGGAACCTCAAACAGAAAGATGTGGGATAGCATTTTATGCAGAGGGACAGGAAAATCTATGGTACATTGACAGTGGATGTTCGAAGCATATGACAGGTGATAAAGAAAAACTTGAGTCTTATTCTACTCTAGAAAAGGGAAAGAAAGTCTCTTTTGGAAATGATACTCCTGCAACTATAAAAGGAAAAGGCATTGCTCAGTTAAAAGAAAAGGTCAAGGCTGGAAATGTTTTGTATGTTGATGGATTGAAGCATAATCTTCTAAGTGTCAGCCAGATGTGTGATCAAAGAACCGAGGTTATATTCAGATCAAATGGATGTCTTGTTCATGATCTTGATACAGGTAAAACAGTAATCAAAGGCAAAAGAACTCCAAATAATCTGTACATATTTGAAGAAGGACAACAACAATGCTATCTGAGCAAGGATGATGAGCACTGGTTATGGCATCGGAGGTTGGGACATCTAAGCTTTTCACAAATAAGGAAAGCATGAAAATATCAGGCAGTTCGCGATCTTCCAGATATCAAAATTCCTGACAACACCATATGCAAATCATGTCAGTTTGGAAAACAAACCAGAACTAACTTTCCAGAGAAAGAAGGATCAGCTAGCATGCCTCTTGAGCTAGTACATACAGATACATGCGGTCCTTTCAGGAAAAGAACACCTCAAGGAGAAGAATACTTGATATTATTCATTGACGATTTCTCCAGGTTTGTCTGGTTAGGACTTATGAAGCACAAAGATGAAGCATTCGAAAAATTCAAATCCTTCAAAGCCTTGGTTGAAAATGAATCAGGTCACAAAATTAAGTGCCTCAGATCCGATAGAGGTGGGGAATTTACTTCAAATGAATTTTTCGATTTCTGTGAAGAACATGGGATAAGAAGAGAATTCTCTACAGCAAGAACTCCTCAGCAAAATGGAGTTGTGGAAAGGATGAATAGAACAGTCCAACAAATGGCTCGTGCTATGCTTGATGAGTCAGGAACTCCCGCAACTTTCTGGGGTGAAGCTGCACATGCTGCGGTTGTTATTCTCAACAAAACAAATGTCCGGGTGAACAGCACTCAAACTCCTCATGAGCTCTGGAGTGGTAGGACTCCTTCGGTAAAGCACTTCAAAATCTTTGGGAGCAAATGCTATATCAAGAATACGGATGAGCAGCTTGGCAAACTTGAACCTAGAGCAGATGAAGGCATTCTTCTTGGTTACTCTCCACATAGCAAAGCATACAAATGCTACAATAAAAGACTTGGTAGAATTGTTGACAGCATTGATGTAGTGGTTGATGAGAAGGGATACATTCCTAGGCAAGTACATCATGAAGACATCGAAGAAGATGAAGGCTACCCCCAATGACAGAATGATGAAGAAGAAGAACCTCAAGAAGAACCTCAAGAAGAACCAGAGGAGCAAACAAGAATAGAAGAAAAGACTCCATCCAGATATGTTCAGAAGAATCATCCAGAATCTCAGATTATGGGGCAAAAAGAAGCAGGTGTACAAACAAGAAGAACAGTTGCAGAAGCTTCAAGCTATTTGGCATTACTCTCCTCTACTGAACCACAAAATGTGAAAGAGGCATGCAAAGATGAATGTTGGGTGAAAGCAATGGATGAAGAACTTGAGCAGATCGAAAAGAACAACACTTGGGAGCTGGTTCCTAGACCAAAAGATAAGAATGTTATCGGGACAAAATGGGTCTTCAAAAACAAATTGAATGAAAATGGAGAAGTAATTAGAAACAAAGCCAGACTTGCGTGTAAAGGGTATGCGCAGCAAGAAGGAATAGACTTTGAAGAAACCTTTGCTCCTGTTGCAAGACTTGAGGCCATCCGAATGTTCCTTGCTCTCTCAAGTTTTCAAAACTTCAAAGTATTTCAAATGGACGTGAAATCAGCCTTTCTGAATGGAGACTTGGAAGAAGAAGTGTACATTGAACAGCCAGATGGGTTCATTCTTGGAAATGATCCAAATCTTGTATGCAGATTGAAAAAGGCCCTCTATGGTCTCAAACAAGCTCCAAGGGCTTGGTACTACCGTTTGGACAAATATCTTCATCAACAAGGCTTTTCAAAAGGATCGGCAGATAGCAATCTTTATATAAAAGTTGAAAATGACAAATTGCTAATACTTGTTGTGTATGTAGATGACATTATTTTTGGGAGCAATGAAGAAGCTATGAGTCAAAGCTTTGCCTCGGTCATGCAGAAAGAATTTGAAATGTCCTTGCTAGGAGAACTGACATATTTCCTTGGTTTGCAAATCCAACAAAAAGAAGGAGGAATCTTTTTATCTCAAACCAAGTATCTCAAACAGATTTTGAAGAAATATGGTATGGAAGATGCAAAACCAGTATGTACACCCATGGTCACAGGATGTAGCCTCAGTGCAAATGATGAATCTGCAGCAGTACATCAACCAACGTACAGATCTATGATTGGAAGTTTACTTTATTTGACAGGTACCCGACCAGACATCATGCATGCAGTTGGAATAGATGGAAGATTTCAGGCAAATCCGAAGGAGACTCATCTTCAGGCAGTGAAGAGAATTTTCAAATATCTTCAAGGGACTCAAAATTATGGCTTATGGTATCCTAGAGATACAGATCTTACACTTCATGCTTATACAGATGCAGATTGGGCCGGAAGCATGGATGACAGGAAAAGCACAAGTGGTGGTGCGTTCTTTATGGGTTCCAGACTGGTATCTTGGTTCAGCAAGAAACAGAGTTCGATTGCCTTGTCTACAGCTGAAGCGGAATATGTTGCTGCTGCATCTTGTTGCACCCAACTCCTTTGGATGATGCAGACTTTGCAGGATTTTCAAATCACTTGCACACCACCAATCCCCATCTTATGTGATAACACAAGTGCAATCAACATCTCAAAGAATCCTGTTATGCATTCAAAAACCAAGCACATACCAATCAAGTATCATTTTCTCCGGGAACAAGTGCTTGAACAGAAGGTCAAGTTGCAGTATGTTCCTTCTAAGGAACAAGTTGATGATATTCTCATCAAACCATTGCTCAGGGACACTTTTGAATACCTCAGGCAAAAGCTGGGGGTTGTTGATGCATCATCTTATTGTTGAACCTCTTCTGATTGATGGTACAGGTTCAGGGGGAACATATAATGCATTGTTGGCATTATGGAGGATGTGCAGAAGGAGATCTTGGAAGTAGCTGCAATATGTCTCTATCTCTTTCATGGTGGATTATGGTTCTTCGTTGCAAATCTGGTTCATATTCAGGGGGAGCATGTTCTTAGGGGGAGCATAACCCTTTGCCCTTGATGTCAAAGGGGGAGAATGAAGCTGAAGCTTTGAGGTTGCCATCAAGTCCAAAGGGGGAGATTGTTGGCATTATGGCTAAAGTGTTGTCCTTGATGGCAACCCATTCAGGTGATAGATCACAGTACTTCAAGTCAGCAGCAGAGATTGATGATCAACTATCAAATATTGAAGAAAATAAGGGGTACGCAGGTACACCTTGCATAAGGTGCGTACACGCAGGTCAGTGTTACATAAAGTGCGTACATACCCGCAGTTATCCCATTCAGGAGGTGCGTACCCCCAGTGCACACATTTCAAGGCAAAGAAATTCACATGTGGGGTTTTCTTATGTTTTACTCTTGGTATTTAGCCACCGGTATTGTGTTATTATGGTGTCGGCTCGTGGTATTGATCCATGATTTAAGGAAGAGCTTTCCTATATAAAGCAAAGGGGATCATTTGGCTTGAGCACGTTTTGGGTTGAATATCTTATGAGGGCTAGATCTGGTCTAGATCTAAACAAGGCGAATCTACTGATGGACCGAGATCTCTTCGGCGCATGTTTAGATCTGTAGATCTAACTATCTGGGTTACTTCTGAAGTCTTGAAATCATCTATGCCCAGAGGTACGCAGGTGCAGTAAGAGAAAAGTGCGTACGTACGCAAAAACGAAGTGTTTCAGGTGCGCCGGTACGCAGGCACAGAAGGGTTCAGGTGCGCCGGGACACAGGCAGTTCAATGGACTCAGAGCGAGGTACGCAGGCTAGCAGTTGAGCAGGGTGCGTACTGTACGCAGGCTAGCAGTTGAGCAGGGTGCGTACTGTAAGCAGGCCAGCAGTTGAGCAGGGTGAGTACAGTAAGAAGGCCAGCAGTTGAACATGGTGCTTACGTAAGCAGGCAAGCAGTTGAGCAGGGTGCTTACTTCTCTTAAAATCTTTGTTTATCATTGCTGTGTTCTGGGTTTGGTCCTATTATTGTTGATCTAGTTACTACAGTTGACTGGGTGATTCTCTTATACTTGATGATCATTTGATGCTTATGGATCCAGTTTGAAAATTTATGAAAAGTGGTCCTTTTAAGAAAAGAAGTAGGGGGTTGTAGCTCCCTTCCAGGAGAGACTGGAAAACGAGAGAGAGTTGTAGCTCTCTGCAGGTTGCAGCCTGCGTACTGGTAAAGGACTGCACCAGTACAAAACCATTGTAAAAGGAGTTTCTAATTTGAAAGAAGATAGAGACATATTGCAGCAGGTGGTTTTCACCCACATTGGGTTTCCACCTTACATCTTGTGTTCTTTGATGTGACTATCTGTTTTCTTTTGTTCATGCTCATTATTTTATGGTACTGACATGCAAAAATAATTCAAAGAACAAATAAAGAAGATTTATTAAAAGAATTGTATAATATTGATTCACCCCCCCCTCTCAGTATTATTTCCAACACTTTGTCTTCTCTTGACTATATTCAAAATGCTCAATTCTTGTTATGAAACTCCATAATTCTGAGCACCTTAAAATATAATGTCTAAAGGACATTTTTCATGAAGATAAGATTTAGAATATTATTCTTATTTATAACGGTTTTTATAACTTCTTTAGGTTCATATATTTTGAAAATTGCATAATGTGACTAAATATATTCAGGTTATTTATCCTCCTTTTTTGTGTGCCTTATATTCAATAAAATTAAAATTTGAAGATTGAAGAGAAAGGAGGGTCATAATTTCTTTGAATTCATAATCAACGCATGAGTGATGATTGTGGACACTTTTTGGAATGTTATCTCTCATCAAGTCAACCATCTAACTCCTTAGCTTTAAAATCCTCTAAAGTTTTGTTATTTACATTAATCTTCATACTACCATTCTCTCATCAAGTGAACCATCTAAATCCTTAGCTTTAAAATCCTCTAAATATTTCTAATTTGCACTAATCTCTAGTAGGTTTAATTCATATATAGTTGTTAAATCATCAATTCAAAATGATCCTAACACCCGACAAAATGCATTCACTATTATAGATGTTCTAAGATCATTATGGGCACAAATCCAATGTACAATGTTGTAATATTTAAAAGTAAAAGTCTTATGGCTACTTGAGTTTTTCACATCCATAAATGCTTATCTATTTGTGTCATCATCTTTATGAATGTATTCAATCATAAACATTTCATGAATTTGGTCCCAATTAAGGCATCCCTTACGTCCTATATTATGGCTTGTGAAGAAAGAAGAATTATGATTCTTATCTTTGTCAAATATTTTTTCCTTTATTTCCTCAACTTTAGCAAACATTGCTTTGGATTTCTTGGATATTTTTTCTACACAAAACATAGTTGCAGAGAAAAATAACTAAAACTTCAAATAACTCAACAAGAACAATAGCTAGTTTACTATAGCTAGTGACTATAGCTACTTTACTTAGCTTTAAATCTAAATGGAGTAGATTTTTTTCAGCGGTATAAATAGAAAAATAAGGATTTCATGAATACGTTTTCCACTATTGACTGTCGTTAATTTCTTGTGTTGTGAGTTTTAATTCAATTTGGTTGGAAATTTTGAATAATTACGATGAGTGAAAATGTTTCATTAAGAAAAAAAAAGCAATGAGAAAACATATAACTGAAATGTGTTTAAAAACCTGTGCCGTCGAATTCAGGATATCTATAATCTAGATGATCGGAGAAAACAAAAAGGGGTTTATTTCAAATTCGAGATCTGAATGCCACGTCATATGTCATGTGGGATGACACTTCAACTACCATATTGTATTGTTGAAATATGTGGGGATTGGGTATATGGTATCCAACTGTAAGTGTATTGATTAACATAAGAAGAAACCCAAATGTTTGTGATTTGGATATCAATAAAGGAAAAGACTATCAAATTATTTTAAATGGAAAAGACAAATAATAACTCACTAATCCAGGAAAATAAGAAGAAAAATAGCATGGGACCTAATATTTTGTAATAACACTATAATATAATGGGAGTTGTTTTAGAAACAACAATAAGTCCTCTACTATCTTCGCTCTCTAATTCATGATTATTCTTTCTTACAAGCTATTCATGAGGCATTTGTTCTTGGATGATGGTGCTTTAAAATCCTTTTCTTATATGTCAATTTATCGAATATGTAAAGGGATGCCATCTTAACTTTTCACTCCTATTCATGGGAATCCACAATCGACCATGGAATCATAATTGAAGGAGATATATAGGTATTAATGGATTTTTTATTCTCCCTTGAGATTTAGAACAATCTAAAGCTTACACCAAGGTTTGGCGACTTACTTTGTACCATGGTCAATGATAAGGATGTAGAGGCCCATTTATTCAAGTTAGGTGGTATTTAGCTAATGATTCATCTAAATGAGAAATCATAGTAGGGTTATAGACTAATATTATGCAAAGAATTGATACATTTATAAACTATACAATTAGGAGAATAATTTTATTATGAAGAAGAGTAACGAATTCACTATTAATTAATTGAAGTGTGCTCATGCACTTTCTCTCTTCACCCATCCTTATTATTTTCAATCTATATTTGTACTCATATAACTAGTTGGAGATTCCTCTAGAGCTCTACTACTTAATCAAGCAATATGACCCATATAAGGTTGTTGAAAAACTACAGAATATCATGCTCTAGTTTAACGCAAATTTTCTTGGAATGCTTTTTTTGGTGGTTCCTTTCATTGTCACTAACCTTAAGGAACTTATTTCCTTCCTTGAGATGGCATGATTCAATGGAAACTATAACACAAATAAACCTAAACCTAACACTTACATGATTTATTAATTTATGCACAACTAGGTTCATAACGAAAAATACATAGTGGAAAAACAAAAAAATCATCATTACACATTGGACACACAATATACCCTAGAAAACCCACAAAGGGGGAAAAATAGAAAACTATTCTATTAAGAATTGGGGCTCCCATACTAGGGATAATGGCTAATCATATGAAAGATACAAATAGTTTGATGCTACTCACTAACTACCCCTTTCCCCCATTCATCAAGCCCGTGCATGATCCACACACTTGAGTGAAATCCCTGTACTCAAACTATATACAAAGTTCCTTCACTTCTCCCTTAGATATTCTTTTATAACTCATTAATGAATAAAAACCTTAACCCTAGATCTCAATGGCAAAGATTAAATATTTCCATCTCAAGATCAACAACTGTGACTTGATCTCTCATTAAGATCACTTAAATCACTTAAGTGACTCAACTCTATAATAAAGTTACTTGTAATCATTAAATACAAAAGGTACTTTATAAAATCACTTTACAAAGTTTATCATCTAGAGAGGCAATCTTCAACATGCTAAGACACCAAGCCAATGTGGAAGTCCTACAGAGAGACACAATCCAACACTGACACTACTTCCTACTGAGGAAGGTACTGCCATAACCCATATCCGCCTCCAAGGTCATCACATCCATTGTAGTTGATCCCTTTGACATAGAAGCTTATCCCACTACCTGACATGGAACCTAAGTTGAGAAACAATCTCCTGGAAGTAGCTCGCTCCTGAGCATCCTACATGGCTATCCTGGACCAAGACTTCCCTTAGGTTGTTGACTCTCCCTATCAACCTCAAGATCACAGGCATTCCCGACCCTTGCACTCCAGGTTTCACACTTGGATTTCCAATCATTGACAATCTCGGTGTGGTTAGCTCATCCCTCTACTGCACAATTCATGGGCCTATTGCCTAGATTTTCTACATGTTTCTTGATCTTGTTGCCTACTTTCCAAAACTTCCACTCACTTCTTAGACCTTCCTACACACTTCCCAATGTTTCCCAAATCCTTTTCTCACACTTTGAGGTTTTTGTGTGCTACCTGGGGCCTCTTTCTCCCTTCCCAGACACTTCAGAAGTTTAATGATAATTTTATTTTCTTTCTCTGGGTAGCCTTATGTATTCCTCGGCTAGTGGGTGTCTCTTTGTTTCTTCAACAATATTCTATAGTCGCGGCTTGGGCCACACTATGTGCACTCAAACATTAACCAATAAAACCATGTTGTCTGCATACATCTTGAAGGGTACACGCTCCTGCGACCTTGACATGGATTGTTGGAAACTATGTCATCATCAATTTGTTGACTCCTCATGCCCGTATCAATAGCCAAATAATTGTTCTCTCATTGGCCACTATTAACTACTTCAATGGTTTTCCAATGTTGGCTTGCCTCCTGTGGTGGTTTTTCTTTGTCCACCCCTATTCTTGATCTCCTCTACTATGTCTAGTCATTTGATCACCTATATGCACTAATTCTGATCGGCTTGTCACTTAGCATTTCTCTATATTCAGGAGGATGCAGTCTTGCCTCAGGTTCACCCTTCTTGATGTTTGTGTGATAGTTGTGACAACTGATTTTCCATCTAATACTTATTCCAACATAACTGCAAATCTTCACGTGTATGTGCGATTGAGCTCAACAGCCTCTTATGCCTGAACTATCGACTACTTCTCCTGTGTTGGTCATACTCTACACCATACTATCTTGGTACTCGACCCAACCCTATTATTGTATGGTCCAATCTTCCTTATTGGTTGTGACTGTTGGGACAAGGTCCCCCAGGGTTAAGTTTTTCTAAAGTCATAAGTCAAATTTTGATAAGATATTGTAAAGTCTCTACATTTTAAGGATTGGAGTGTGAGTAGCGCAAGTTGTTAAGAGTCAAAGGGGCTTTTACGCAATTTGATCCAAGTGGATATTGGTGGCCACTTGCATATTTCACATAGACCCCCCAGTCAGTTTCATTTGTTTCCTTGTTCATTTCAGCATTTACTATTTTTAGCAGTTTTTCGGGTCCTGAACTTCCAGAGTAGTTTTGACACCCTAAACGGCATTTTTTTTTTGGGTCTATGGAAGGCCCATAATTGTTGGTAAGGGCCTGCATGAAACCTATAGTACTCGAAAAGACCTTTCCAACAAGGTATCGTAGGCTCCAAATGGAGATAATATGACCAAGTGACGACCCCGGGAAGTTTTCTACTCAACTAACCCCAACAGGGCCCACAAACTCTTGGTTTTACATCTCCTGGGATTATGGTTTTGGTTGTTTAGGGATTTCTCATGTTTTCCAATAATAAATAGGCCCTTGAGCCTCATTGTAACACAGTTCAAAGGCATGTAGCCACCACATCTCTTCTCAGAGATAAGCTACCATCGCCTGAGCTATCTTATTTCCATTCTGTTTGTGAGCATAGTTCAATATTTTTCTATTAATGAAATGAAGTATTTTTCTACTGCATCTTTTTGTTTATGATTATATCTGTAATTTGTTGCATTACTATTTAAATTCAAAATAGTGGTATGAAAGCGGTCTGCTCTTTCTGTGTTTTTCTTTGCATGTCCCCAACGAGGTCGGGTATAAGGAGTTATGGTTTGATCTGGTTGAACCATTGCAAGATCAACCTCGCAAAACCCGACAACCTCCCATGGCGGAAGAAAAGAAAGACAAGGGGGCAGGAGATCATTTCCAAACATTGCTCGAGGAAGTCCTCGAGTGATAGAGGGATGTGATGATGGGTAACTTTTCCCATATCCTTCGACGACTACCCACAGGCAATGCATCTTCATCTAGCAGCCACTGTGGAGGCACCACTCCTTTTAAGGTACAAGTTAACTTCGATATTCCCATATTCAAAGGCTTGATAGATGCAAACGTCATAGATAAATGGTTAAATCTGTTGGAAGGACATTTTCAGTTCATGACTTTTCCAATCGGGAAAATATTACTTTTGCACTTCTCAAAGCCGCCCCTCACATCAAGGACTGGTGGGAAACCTACTGTGAATAAAAGGATGAGGGTGAACCCTCCCTGTTTTCAGCTGCACCCACTTGGAAATCTTTCTGAGACGCCATCAAGGAACAATATTACCCTATCGGGAGTGAGGAATACAAATACATAAAGTGGACCACTCTACGATAGGGAAGGGACCAAGATGTGTCAGATTTCAAAAATATTTTCCATAAACTTCGCATGAAGCTGGGCATATAGGATACTGAGCAGATATCAGTGCTCAAGTGCCATGACTGTCTAAACAAGTACATCCAGGACGAGATGGAGTTCTTGGATATTTCCTTGCTCAACACAGCATATCGGTACATTGTTAAGATTGAGCAGAAGTTTAAACAAGTGGGACTTTGGATCTGCAAATCCAAAGCAAGAAAAAGACACCCCCAAACCACAAAACAAAGGACCAAGCCAAGGCAGGGCTGCCCAGGATAGCTCATCGAAGCCACAAACAAAGAACAACACCATAAAGATGAAGAAGGACATGAGAAAATGGTGTGAGTTCCATAAGAGCTCCACTCACAATACAAGTGAGCGTCAGGCCAAGAAGTCACTGGTGGTCGAGCTTAAGGCTTCTGAATCAGATGCAGGTTATGACTCTGAATTAGAAATGACAAGGGAACTGACAAAGGGAAGTAGATCATTGATGTGGAGCCTAGTGCCACCATGGCCACCACCAACATCCAAAAGATTGAGCCTGATGATCCAGAGGAGGGGGAACTTCTCTTCGACTCACATATGTGGGTGAAGGGTTCTCCATTGCAGTTCATTGTTGATAGCAAGAGCCAAAAGAACCTCATTTCAGTAGAGGTCATGAAGTGAATGGGCCTAAAGAATACAACACATCCATAGCCATACACCATTGCATGGCTTCACCAAGGACGAGATCTTCGCGTCAACCAGCAGTGTCTCCTTCCCTACAGCATTAAGCCCTTCACGGGTGAGGTACTGTGTGACACTTCTCCTCTTGAAGTTTGTGATGTATTGTTAGGACAACCATACTTGTGGAAGAAACATGTTGTATATGATACTAGACCTCGCTCTGTGATTATTACTTGGCTAATAAGTTGTACAAGATATCGAAGGTAGCATGACCTACCACCATCTCTTTGATCACTGCAAAGAAATGTAGTAAGATCATTTCCTAGACCAGGAAATTTGTTTTCCTTATGATTCACTCCCAGGGAAAGAATATGGTTGTGGCCATGAATTCCAAGTAGGGCTCCTCTACACAGCAACAACATATGGAAAAGGTCGTGGAGGAGTACAGGGATATTTGCGCCTCACCCAAATGGGTACCTCTGCTCTTTTAGGTCAAGCACTCCATCGATATGAACCCGGGCTTACGGCTGCCCAATGGATCGATCTATCGATGCTCTATTATGGAGAACAATGAGATAAATAGGCATATTTAGGAACTATTGTAGAAAGGGAACATCCAACCAAGCTCATCACCTTGTGGAAGCCCGATTGTATTGGTACAGAAGAAGGATGGGACTTGGAGGCTCTGTATTGACTATTGAGTGCTGAACAAGATAATTGTCTGAAATAGGTACCCAATCCCATAGATTGATGACCTTCTGGACCAGGTCAAAGGGGCCAAATGTTTCAGCAAGATTGACTTGAAGTCAAGTTATCACCATGTTGCTATTGAACCATCTGATGTGTGGAAGACTACCTTCAAATCCAAGGAGGGCATTTTCAAATGGTTGGTCATGTCGTTTGGATTGACGAACGCCCTTGTAACCTTCATGAGATTGATGGAAGACATCTTGTGACCCTTCACCAATAAATTCATGGTGGTGTATTTAGATGACATCTTGATCTTCAACCAGAGTTGGGAAGAGCACCTCCACCATTTTAGACAGGTCCTTCAAACCCTGTGTTGGGTCCCTTTAATACTAATGATTACCCCATTACTATTGTAGTTATACCCCTTATTAATATTGTTGTGCCCCTATTGCCCCCATATTGTTATTACTGTGCCCCATAGAATCCCTCTATTGTTATTTTTGTGGCTTTATATTATTATTGTTAGGTCGGCTGGATTATATTGTGACTCCTCATACTCCTATATATAGAAAGGAGGTTTTGTCATTTGAATCATCAAATAATTGTTCATTTATGTAATGTAAAGGAGGTTTCCCCTTCGAAGAGGCTAAATTCTAAGGTGTTGATCTATCTTTTCTATCTTTTCTTGAGCTGGTTTCATAACATTTGGTATCAAAGCTTTGGATTCTAGGGTTTCGCTACTCCAAACAGGTCATCTTGGAATTTTCGCTATAACATTTTTTCTGCGACGTTTCAGAAGTTGCAAAAAAAACCAATTGGAGAAGAAATCACGCTGAACCTTGGGTCCAACTTTCAGAGCTTTTCACGCTATATTTGCGGAGATATGATCTGAGGAAGTTGGTTTTTTGCAGACTCCTGAATTACATTCCAAACAGGTGACCTGGGGAAAATCATCATAACTTTTTTTCTGAGCATCGGATTGAAATTTTGTAAGAAGGTCCAGAAAGAGGACAGACTGTAGTTTTCTTGTATATATTTTTTAGACTCAAAGGTCGAAACAGTGACAGGTGGCACTTCATACAAGTTCGCTCTACTGAACTAGTCTATAATCAGGTCACTGCAGGAGATTGTGCATAACTCTTTCTTGGAGAATCCAATTTGGATCAGACTAGTGGCATTGGAAATAAGACACAGAAAGCTACTACAGATCAATATTTCAAAACTAGATGATTCGAAATTACAAAGATACATCAGATTCAATATCAGGCTTCTACAAAGTGAAAAAAGATGTGTAGTTTTTTTTTTTTTAAATTTTTGCGTAAGCTTGGTTTGAAGGAATTCAAAGGGCATAGTAAAGCATTATTATCGGTAACTGATGCCCCGAGGAAAGAAAATACAAACACCTAGTAAGCAACCTAAAAGCTCTAGTATGACTTATGAAGAAGAGGAAGAAATGCAACATGATATAGCAAAATTACGAGACCAAGTGCAACAAGTGTCACTTGCACAAAAAGGAACAGAATCTAAGATGGATGGTTTAGAAAAAGATGTAGAAGCTAAGATGGATGGTTTAAAGAAAGGCATAGAAGCTAAGATGGATGACTTGATGATAGATTTGAAGACAGACATGGAAGAATTGAAGAAGTTGCTACAAAAAAGGGTCACTAATGGTGAAAGGGTAGTAAAGGAAACTCATGATGAGAACAAAATAAATGTTAATCATGATTCCATAGACTCTAATGTTGGATCGAAGACCCACCATATTCCAAAAATCGATATGAGGAAGTTTGATGGCAAGGATCCCGCAACATGGATATTACAGATGGAGCAATTCTTCGATCTCAATAATGTGCAAAACACACAAAAGGTACGTATGGCAACTTTATATTTGGAACCAAATCAGTTTGTATGGTATCAATGGCTTTGCTCTCGTAAACAATTTATCACTTGGGCAATTTTTACGGAAGAATTGATAGCACATTATGAGGATACAAAAAGCAACACTTTTTTTAGCCAATTGATAAGTCTCAAACAAAAGGGTTCAATAATGGAGCACATTGAGGAGTTCCAAAAATTGAACATAAGGGTAAAAGATATTCTAGAGGAGCATAGGATTGATGTGTTCATAGGTTCTTTAAAGGATAATATCCAACATGATGGTCGCCTTTGGGAACCTGATTCATTAGAGAAGACATTCAGGTTAGCAAGAAAAATGGAAAGCAAAATTATGGCAACCAGGAAGCATACCACTCACAACTATAAAGACGGAATTGTTGCTGCCCCTAGTCTTCCACAACCTATAAGGTTGACACCACAACAATTGGAAGAAAAAGAGCAAAAGGGCTTTGTTACAGTTGTGATAGAAAATACACTAAAGGTCATAAGTGTGCTGAGAATTAATTATTCTACATAGATTGTGAAGAGGAAGAAGAAAAGGAGCAAGAAAGGTCAAAAGAAGAGGATATACTCCAGGAACAAAGCCTAGATGAAGAAAAAATAAATCCGACCATATCTTGTAATGCATTGGCGGGAATTACCACTCCTCAAACCATCAAGATAGAAGGACAAATCAAGAAGAAAAAGGTAATAGTGTTGATTGATTCAGGAAGCACCCACAATTTTATTCATTGTAAGGTAGAAAAAGAATTGAATTGCTTCCTATATCCAGCACCAGAGTGTCAAGTGATGATTGCAAATGGAGGAACAATAAATTGCTCTGGAAAGTGCCATAATATCAAGCTATCCATGGGAGAATATGTATTGACTAGCCCAATGCTTTCCATTCCAATGAGAGGTGCTGATGTTGTACTAGGAGTCCAATGGCTACAATCCTTGGGTACAATAGCTTTTAATTTTCAAAAACTTTTCATCAAATTTTCTATGGAGGGAAAGGAAGTTGAATTAAGGGGTATTGCAGGGAAACGAGGAAAGATAATCAGCTCTAATGGTATGACAAAGCTTCTAAAAAAGGAGAAAAGAGGTGTAATTGCACAATTATGTTCGCTAGATGTTTCCACATCGGAATCATCTATTTCTCCAGATCTCCAAAAAGTCCTGGAAAATCATTCCAAGATATTTGAGACTCCCAAAGGTCTCCCACCTATGCGTGATCATGATCATGCTATTCATATGATTCCAAGAAGTGTTCCTCCGAACATTAGGCCGTACAGATATCCCTATGTCCAAAAGAGTGAAATTGAACGTATGGTTGCAGAAATGCTAGAGGTTGGTATAATTTAACCGAGTCAAAGTTCTTTCTCTGCTCCAGTAGTATTGGTGCACAAGAAGGATGGATCATGGCACATGTGTCCAGATTATAGGGAGCTCAACAAGCTCACTATTAAAGATAAGTTCCCCATTCCTGTCATTGATGAATTACTGGATGAATTGCATGGATCAATTTACTTCACCAAGTTGGATCTTCGTTCAGGATATCATCAAATCAGAATGAAGACTAAATACATTCTGAAAACAGCATTTAGAACTCATGAGGGTCATTATGAATTTTTGGTCATGCCTTTTGGCCTTACCAATGCACCTTCAACATTTCAAGGTTTGATGAATTCAATTTTCAACCGTTCCTTAGAAAATTTGTGTTAGTATTTTTTGATGATATACTAATCTACAGCAAGGCTTGGAAGGATCATGTTGAACATGTTGACAGGGTGCTACAACTATTGGAGGAGAAACAATTATATGCAAAAAGATCCAAATGTTTCTTTGGAGTCCAGGAGGTGGAATATCTGGGTCATATTGTATCTCATGAAGGAGTTAAGGTAGACCCTAGCAAAATTAAAGCCATTAAGGAATGGAAAATCCCCACATCCATAAAGCATCTACGAGGATTTCTCGGGTTGACAGGGTATTATCACAAGTTTGTTAAGAATTATGGGAGAATAGAAGCACCTCTAACAACATTATTGAAGAAAGATGCATTTTCATGGACTCCGGAAGCAACAAAGGCCTTTGAACATCTTAAAGAGGCAATGTGCCAAGCACAGGTTTACCCAAGTTTGAGGGAAAGAGTGTCATCATGGTGGTAGTTGACAGACTTACCAAGTATGCACACTTTTGTGCATTATCACATCCATTTAAAGCCAGTACAGTTTCTACTGCATTTATGGAAACAGTTCAAAAGCTACATGGAAACCAAAAGATTATTGTAAGTGACAGAGATCCCATTTTCGCTGGAAATTTTTGGACAGAATTATTTTCTTGTCTTGGTACTCAGTTAGCTCATAGCTCATCTTATCATCCTCAATCTGATGGGCAAACTGAGATAGTAAACAAATGTTTGGAAGGATATCTTCGTTGCTTTGTATCTGCTAAACAGACACAATGGGTCAAATGGTTGCCTCTGGCTGAATGGTGGTATAACACTTCCTTCCATACATCAACAAAAATGACCCCATTTATGGCACCTTATGAGTATCAACCACCATCCATCACATCATATTTAAGAGAAAATTCTAAGGTTCAGGCAGTGGAACATCACATTGAACATCAACAACAAGTCCTCCAACTCTAAAAGGATAACCTCGTGTTGGCACAGAATAGAATGAAACAACAGGCAGATCAACATCGCAGTGAAAGAAGTTTTGATGTAGGTGATTGGGTATTCCTACGGCTAACACCATATAAGCAAATGTCCCTCAAGCAAGCTAAGAAGGATAATAATTATCACCAAAGTATTATGGTCCGTACAAGGTGTTGCAAAAGATTGGTACTATGGCATACAAATTGGAGCTTCCTGCAGCTTCTCGATTGCACCCATTTTTCCATGTTTCATGTTTAAAGAAGGTTATAGGCGACAAGCTCCCAGTTCAAACAATATTGCCAGAACTTGACAAGGAAGGAAAAATTATATTGGAACAGGAAGCAGTCACAGAAACAAGAACTTGACAGCTACGAAATCGATCAATTTCAGAGTATCTTATCAAAGTGGAAGAACTTATCCGCTGAAGATTCCACATGGGAGGATGAGAATTTTATGCAGAAGTATCCAAAACTACTCAAGCATTGAGGACAACACTTTTTTGAAGGAGAGGGGCATGTTGGGTCCCTATAATACTAGTTATTACCCCATTACTATTGTAGTTATACCCCTTATTAATATTGTTGTGACCCTATTGCCCCCATATTGTTATTACTGTGCCCCATAGAATCCCTCTATTGTTATTTTTGTGGCTTTATATTATTATTGTTAGGTCGGCTGGATTATATTGTGACTCCTTAGACTCCTATATATAGAAAGGAGGTTTTGTCATTTGAATCATCTAAGAATTGTTCATTTATGTAATGTAAAGGAGGTTGCCCCCTCGAAGAGGCTGAATTCTAAGGCGTTGATCTATCTTTTCTATCTTTTCTTGAGCTGGTTTCATAACACCCTGCGACAACACAAGTTGTGTACTAAGTTGGAGAAAATCACCTTTGTTCTAACCCAGGTTCAATATCTAGGATACATCATCGATGAGCAGGGTGTACATGTGGACGCATCCAAGATATAAACCATTCGAGATTGGCCAGTGCCAACCACTCTAATCGCAACTTTTTGGGTCTTTTCAAATTCTACCATAGGTTCATGTTGGGTTTCTCTCATATCATTTGGCCTTTAATTCAAGTCACCAAGGGTGGAGCGAAAGAAAAAAAGAATTTGGATGGAAACCCAACAAAAAGCGTTCTTCAAGTTGAAGAATCGCTTCTATTCTGCACTAGTACTCACTTTACCAGACCTGCAACAACCATTTGAGATTAAGACAGATGCCTCTAACTATGCTATTGGTGCGGTTCTTACTCAGCATGGGAAACCAACGGCTTACCATAGTGAGACACTTTTAGAAACAATCCAAAAGTACCCCACTTACAACAAATAAATGTATTCCATTGTGTCGGCCTATCATTAATGGAAGCATTACATTCTAGGGAAGGAAACAGTCATCCACATAAACCA
Source organism: Pinus tabuliformis (assembly GCA_031772625.1). Taxonomy (NCBI): domain Eukaryota; kingdom Viridiplantae; phylum Streptophyta; class Pinopsida; order Pinales; family Pinaceae; genus Pinus; species Pinus tabuliformis. The sequence goes on from CM062810.1 coordinate 808,370,083, forward strand.
CCGACCTCTACAATTCATACAGATAGAACAATCACCTTTAGAAACGGTCCACCTATCTGCAACAGTTCCATTTGAACCTTAAGAATAAGCATGGTAACACCAATAACATTGTCGATTGCCTCAACAAACTACCGATCATGGCGCTAATCACTATGCTCAACTCTTGTGGGCACAAGACATCGAGGTGGTCGCATCTTTACAAGAGCGATCCAGAATTTGGCAGCATATACCAGACACTCCTGGAAGGGAAGCAAGTTCCAAATTTTCACCTTCAAGATGCATTTTTATGCCACCTGGGACACATCTTTGTTCCTTTAAGTGAGCATGCAAAGGTGATTTGGGAGGCACACTATAGTTAGGTGGCTGGACATTTCGAAGTAGAGAAAATAGTGGTGGCATTGTAGAATTATTTTTATTGGCCGAAATTTCGTTAGGATGTTGGGAAGTACATTAGATCTTGCACCACCTACGCCATTTCCAAACCAACCATCAAGAAGCAAGGCATGTATACTCCTCTACCTACTCCTAGCTAGCCTTGGGAATCTTTCTCCATGTATTACATGTTCGGGCTTCCTTCTATTAAGCATGACAACGATTTTGTTTTTGTGGTCATCGATATATTCTATAAGATGGCCATCATGGAGGCCTGCAAGAAGAGTATCATAGTATAGGCCACTACTAAGCTCTTCTTTGAGTGAGTGTGGGTACACTTTGGGATCCCACAATCCATTGTCTCAGATCGAGACAACAGATTCCTGAGTGCATTTTAGTCAAGTCTCTCGTCGATGCTGGATACAAAAATTACTAACTCCACAACTTTCCATCCCCAAACTGATGGCCAAATAGAGGTTGTCAATAGGATGATAATACACATTTTGCGCATGTACAACTCGAATAATCCACGCACGTGGGATGAAATTATCCCCTATTTCCAACAAAACTACAACAGAGCTCTCCACAGCTCAACATGCCATAACCCCTTTCAGGTAGGGTTGGGATTTTAGCCATTATGCCCCATTGATGTGGCCATACCATTTGCAGCCACTCAGGTAGATTCAGCTCACGCTCAGTCTGAATCTAAAAGGGCTAATTGCTTCATTAAGCAGATTCAACACATCTACCAACAGGTCCATGATATATTGGATAGATCCAATGCTAAGTACAAGCAACATCATGATCAACATCGAGTGCTGCACAAGTTCTAGGTGGGCGACAAAGTTTGGCTACATTTGCAGAAGGAGCGCGTTGCTGGACCCCACTGCAAGCTTCGCTCACTCCAATATGGGCCATACACCATCACCAAGGCCATTGGTGACAATGCCTTTGAGCTCAGCATCCCACCATTCCTTGGTCTGCACCTAGTGTTCAATTTAGATCGCCTTCGGCCATACTTTCCACCATTGATGGACACATCTGACATTGCAGAACAACTCACACCAACAAAGCTCAACCTAGACTACATGGAATATGCCACAATTGATCAGATCATGGACAAATAGATCAAGAACACTCACCAATAGAGGATACAATTATATCGAGTTGTCAAAGTAGGACAACTCCTTCACCAGGGCAAGTGGTTCACCAGGGACCAGGTTCAACAGAAATTTTCTCACCTCATGGAGGATCTACACGCAATGGGGACCATTGCTTCCTAAGGGGTAGGAATGACCTAGGTGGATATTGGTGGCCACCCTCCTATTCCACCTAGACCCCCCAGTCAGTTTGATTTGTTTCCTTGTTCATTTTTAGTAGTTTTTCGGGTCCTGAACTTCCGGAGCAATTTTGACCCCCTAAACAACGTTTTTTTTGGGTTCGCTGTAGGCCTGCAGTCCTAGGTAGGGGCTTGCAGTGAAACCTGTAGTACTCGGTGAGACATTTCCAACAAGGTATCGTACACACCAAATGGAGATAATATGACCAAGTTACAACCCCATGAAGTTGGTTTCCCAACTAACCCCAACGGGGCCCACAAATTCTTGGTGTTACATCTCTTGGGATTAGGGTTTTGGTTGTTTAGGGCTTTCTCATGTTTTCTAATAATAAATAGGCCTTTGAGCCTCATTTTAACATAGTTTAGAGGCATGTAGCCACCACATCTCTTCTCAGAGATAAGTTACCATCACTCGAGCTATCTTATTTCCATTCTATTTGTAAGCATAGTTCAATATTTTTCTATTAATGAAATGAAGTGTTTTTTTGCTACATATCTATGTTTATGATTATATCTGTAAGTTGTTACATTCCTGTTTAAATTTGGATCACAAGTCAAAGCCCCTTATTTTGTAAAGGGATGACTTGTATTAAGCTCCGCCCATGGTTCGCTGACCATGGTAATGTATTGTAAACACTATAAGAGGGAGTCATTGAGGAGTCATTAAGCAGTTAGGTTAAGAAAGTTCAATGTTATGATTGATGCTTAGATTCTAAATTGTCCTTTTCTATATTTGGGCGAAGCGGAAGGCTCTTGTTGCTATGTGCACGGAGACCTTGGTAAGTCTGCAGTTGAGTGTGCGGACCCCTGCAGCTGTGTGCACAGGGTCTGAAAAGTATATGTATTGAAGATCTGGAATAATAAAGAGTATTTGAATAAATTTTGTGTTTGAACTGTATACTTATGTATTTTATGTATTTATGCTCAATTGAATGCCATTTACCTGTAAGATTGTCTTAATCACACGCGAAGATCTGGATCTACTGTTGTATGTTATTTTATGCATGCTTATACCCATAGGCGAAGCTCATAACTCTGTTTAATTGGAAATTGCTTTAAGATTGGGGATTTCGAGGATAACGGTTTGACAAAAGTTAGATCAAGCCTTAAAGTGAAGAAACACCTTACCCCCACATCACATAGCCTTCTCGATGCAAAAACTTGGTTCTAGCATCCCCCAATACTGCCTCGGGTGAGACTACAGCTTGCGCCAAGCAGGTTTTTTCCGAAAGGGAGGGTAGTGTAAGGTTTTGTTAGTTAGGGCAGCTAACTCTGAACCTGGGTCCAAGCCCCCTCAAGCCAACAAATGGTTATGTTGTCGAGATCGAGATCTATCTGAGGGATGTGTGTTGTGGCATCCGTGGATACCAACTAAGAAAGAAATCGAGAATTGGATAGATTAGAAGTTGCATGAGTTTGCAACTCAAGAGGATCAGAATCCACGTTTTCCAAAAGAAAGGTGGTTACATACATATCTCTACACAAAAGTGCATGAAGTTTTGTTTTCAACATTCCCTTGTGAATTGCACAAGTGGTTGTCCAAATTAGTGGATATCGAACCTACTTGGAAGACGACAATCCTATTGTGTGGACTCCAGAATGAGTCAAACATCTTGAAGGACCTGATTATAAGGTTGTAAGGTTTTTTGATTATATTGATTTGGGGTAGCATTGAATGTGCTTTAGGCCTAAACATTTGTAGGAAGGCTTAGACACATGCATTCTCCAATACCCAGAAATCGTTTTGGGAAATTCCACCCGGAAACAGTTTTATTAAAATAATTAATTATTTTTAATGAGACTCTAAGTCTAAACTTAGGAAATTAAAATAATTAATGGATATTAATCTAAAATGTGGATGGAACTTCTGGAAGAAGGTAGAGATCAAGTAAAATTATCCTACACATTGATTAGAATCTAATCTGGGTCGTTGATTGATCAAGTATGAGAGGATTATAAGAGGAGACTTGATGGGCACTTGGAGAACACACCATAGGCAAATACTCAGTTACTCGAGTAAGATTGATTTTCTCATTAGTCGAAGTTTGGCAAGAGAAAATCGAATCAAATTCTAAAGTTTGGTGCATGAAGTGCAAGACTGATGGTCATCATAAAGATCAGTGCCCTGTATTCCGTGATTATATAATTGCAGGGGGGGACCAACCCCTTGAAACCAGAATCTTCTGCTAGATCAAGCATCGGTGCAAGTGCTTGGTGTAGTATCTACCAAGTGTCAGGACATCATTCGACATATAATTTTTCTCTATTACAGAAGTTTCTATAGTCTCCAAAGAAATTCTTTTGTAACTTTTGAAATTGGTTGATCATGATGAAAGGAATTGTCAAAGCTATGAATTGATGATGGACAAGACTCTGATGTATAGAATGTAGGCTAAAAACTGCGTACATAACGATCAAGGCTCACCTATGGCTCGCGGAGGATTCCAAGGATGAGGAAGAGGAGGAGGAGGAGGAGTTGGAAGACATCGGGGCCAGATCATTTGCTACAACTGTGGAGAACCAAAAACTTTGCACGCGACTGCTATAATCCCACTCACCCTTATTTTCAATATTGTCGGCAATTTGATCATGCGATAGAATATTTCCCGGTATTAATAGTGAAGATGCAAGATAAGAAGAACCAACAACCGACGAAGAATATTCGGATGATGAGATCTGAGCTGTGCGAAGACAATCCCAGTAGCAACATAGTCACGTGAAGCGGTATAGCTATTGGTAGGGAGATGTGGTTGACAACGCAGATTGGTGATTTCAAAATGGACCAGGTAATCCTAGACTTGGGCTCTGATGCTAACGTACTTCCAAATAAAACTTGGGAATGTATGGGGAAGCCTAAGTTATAGTGGTCGCCAATTCAGCTGTGCATGGTGAACCAGCAAAAGATAATTCCAATGGGTCGCCTGCATGGAGTAACTGTAGATATTGAAGGTGCAAGTGTAGTGGTAGATTTTGAAGTTATTGAGATAGTAGATGAAAGTAATCCATACCCAGCATTGCTTGGGATTGATTGGGCCTTTGACATGAACACAATCATTAATTTAAAGAAGTGAAGCATGGTATTTGAAAATAATGATCTTCAAGTGATTGTTCTGTTGGATCCAGTAGAAGGTGCGCGATACATAGAACCAAACCGTGATTATTATGAAGATGAAGACATTGAGCACATATATAAGCTAACTATGTGAAATGAATATTGGATCAATCCCACTACAAATGGAAGGATCAACTGGGAGAAGGATAGTTCCTGCCAATCAGATTCAGATGAAGAGTTAGAAAACTAGCAGAATCGGTTGCATGAGGTCTCTACCCTGTAATGCAATCAGCATACAAGGTTGCTACATTGTATATATATGAAGGTACATAAGTTTACTTATTATGATGGCTTGGATGATGTCAATATGTTTCTTGACCATTTTGAATGGGAAGTAACGGAGGAGCATTGGTTCCAAGCCTTAGATCGAGCATTGAGAGCTACGTCTGCAAGATGGTGGGGTACACATAGGGATAATATTGCTAATTGGAAGGAATATTATAGAATGATGTGATTAATATTTGGCTATGCAAACACCTGACTCATTGAAAAGTACATAGGAAAGGATGATCCATGTGAACATATGGATCGATGGACTAAGGTGTGGGGTGAGGTACCTCAACCAGAGTGGGTGCATATCTTTATCCATACCTTGGATTTTATCCCAAGGAACTGGTATTTAGAGAGGAGCTGTGACATGGGACTACTGATTGGGATGAAATGAAGTAGAGTTTCTTGCTGACATTCAGATTTGAATACATGTTCGAATGCATTGATGAAGAGCTTCAGTAGATTAAAGCAACAATCTTCTGAACACCCGTAGAGCCTCTCACTTGGATATAGCCTGACTGGAGTATGAAGCTACAACATGCTTTGGAATGTTACAATGTTACTATGGAAGAAGGCGATGAGGATCCATGGAATATTAATATCCCCAACTTAGAGGGACTGTGCGAAGTTGCTAGACTTGATGTGGAGATCCCTGATATCTCACAACCGGTGTGCACAAAACAGGTAAATATTGGCTTAGAAGAAAAACTGAAATTTGCAAACATTAGTGACTATTGGGATGAAGACATAGTGGATAAGGTCATTGAATTATTACATGAATATCAAGATTTATTTCCAACTAAGTTCTCTGACTTGAAGGGGATAGCAGAATATTTTGGTATGATGAAGATCAATCTAACACCAGATGTGAAGCCGGTTAAGCAGAGCCCATATTGGTTGAATCCCAAATACAAGGAAGAGGTAAAAGAAGAACTTGATAAGATGTTTGCGACAACAATAATTGAGCCCATAGAAGAATCAGAATGGGTCAGTCCTTTGGTGCTCGAGGAAAAGAAAACGAAGAGTGATATTAGGATCTGTGTTGATCTGCAGAAGTTAAATGACGCATGTGTACATGATCCATTTCCTATGCCTTTTACAGATGAGTTCTAGAAAATGTTGGTGGACAGGAAGCTTATTCATTCATAGATGGATTTTCGGGATATCACCAAATTAAGATTGCATCGGAGGATAGAAGCAAGACTACCTTCGCTATAGAATGGGGGTCTTTCCAATATACAGTCATGCCTTTTGGACTAAAAAATGCTCCTGTGATATTCTCAAGGGTGGTAGTCGTAGCGTTCAAGGAATTCATTCATAAATTTTTGGAAGTCTACTTTGATGATTGGACAGTGTTTGGGCTAGTCAAGAAGCATGTCTCTAGTCTGCACTTGATGTTGGATACATGTAGAAAGTATAAGATTTCCTTGAATTTGAAGAAATGCATTTTTTTGTACCTTATGGAATACTTTCGGGACATGTTGTCTGTAAGCAGGGATTGATGGTAGACCTTGCTAAGATTACTATAATTATCAATTTGGATCCCCTTAAGAATGTAAAGTAGCTACGTGTGACTTTGGGTCATACTGGGTACTATAGGAATTTTATTAATGCGTACACGTAGATCACTATGCCCATGGATAAGTTGTTAAAGAAGGATGCTACATTCTGCTGGGACAATGAATGTCAGAAGAGCTTTTATATTCTGAAGGAAAAGATGGTTACGACACCAATTCTAGTATTCCTAGATTGGAAGAAGGAATTTCATGTGCATGTGGATGCGTCTTGTATATCAGTGGGAGTTGTCTTAACTCAACCAGGGGTAGGAGATATTAATCACCTAATTGCCTTCACCAGTAAAAAACTATCTAAGGCAGAGAAGAACTATTCAATAACAAAGCGAGAAGGACTGGCCATGGTTTATGCACTACAAAAATTCGGGAATTATTTGCTAGGTGGGCACTTTAAAATGTACATGGACCATTCTGCTTTGAATTACCTGGTCAATAAGCCTGTGTTGGGGGGAGGGGGTGGGCAATCTATAGATGGTTGCTTCTTTTCCAAGAGTATGATTTTGAAGTTGTTAGTGTCAGTATCTTCATCCCTCCATCAATCATCAAAATTCTCTTTTTTCATGCATTTTTAGGTGTCTCATTCGATCAGCTGCATTCCATTAGGATCATGGATCATCTGATGGTAGTGGCATATTATCAATTTTCTCTCATGGTATTTACCTGCTGGCCTATTTTCACAAATTCAGGTCATTTACAATCATCTTTTGTCATTACATTTTCAAAAACCATTTTCAGGGTTTTAGGTCTCATTAGGTCTAGGGTTTGTCATCATAGTCCTGTAAAATCTCAATAATGGTCAGCAGGCACATGAGGAGGTCTAATAAGGTCTCAGCATCAAAATTTCAATAAAGACATTCTCAGTAATTTATTTTTCCTCAAAACCCTGTTTTGAGGAAAAACAGAGTTTTATGTTCTATGTATAAAAATTTCATGTAATTTTAAATTTTCTATATGTAATAAGTTCGGAAATGCAGCCCTGGGTCATCTTGCCAAACTCCTGTACTCCAACTCCTACAAAAGAGAAAAGAAAATCAAAGCATTAGTCCATCAAATGTCAAAAAGAGAGTCAAACTGCAAAACAGAGTTTTAAAGAACAAAGTGAAAAAGAAAACATTAGAAAGTGGGTTTTTTTTTAAATGAAAAATTAAATTCACTTGTATATAAAGTTCCCATTGTGTTGAAGACTTCATTTTTTGCTTCAAGAGAGAGAGAGAACAAGTGAAAGTCGTGTTTTTGAGGCAAAGAAGGAAAAATTGCAACAAAGTTTCTTAGTGCGGCAACCTACCCAGTGTAGTGCACAGAACGCAGGAAATACACTGGGAGTTGAACTGGCGCGGCGCACCTGAGTGTTGGCGCGACGCACCAGTCTGCCAAGCCTAAACTTCACTCAATCGACCTCCTCAAGCTCCAAAACTTTGCAATCATCATTCCTCAAGTAAGTGGAACCTCCCATTGTGCCATTACAAGAGATTTGATCATCTTTGATGGTGTTTCAATAGATGAAAAAAAAACCCTAACTGCTGCATAGTGAATTACAAAAACTGTCTAGGGTTTTGCAAAATTGTCATTCTTGTTGTTTTATTCCCCTGCATCATTTTCACATCCCTCTCCACTGAAATTTCACTCATTTCATTTCCCATTTCCTCTCTCATTCACACTCATCCTACCCCCCTATCCCCAAAACCTTAAAACCCTAACACAAATTTCCACTATTCCCAAACCCTAATCTGCATTCCCAAACCCTATCACTCCCTATAAACCCTACAGCCAGCATCAAATCCTCCACTCATCAGTCCCATTCATCAAACAACAGTCACCTATTCTAGATATAAAATATCTTCATACTCATCATTTTACACCATAAAGTGGCAAATATGGAAACAGATTCAACTTATGAAAGGGATGAGGAAACTGTGACTGATTCCTCCCAAGAAATTCATGCACCAAGAAAACAACATAAGGGAGGAAAACACATCCGGGAGGAGCCCACTACACTCAAATAATTATTGGCTTGTCCTCTTGCAGTAGCATGTTTTAAACATCAGTGTTGCTACCAGTTTTGTGAGATGGTGGAAAGGGTGAAATACCACCATGAGCTTGCTAGACTATTTGTCCTTCATCTTCACAATGGCCAGGTCAATTTAGTAGGTGTTACCTTCACTTTGACACCTAAAGCTATAGTTGAAGCAACGGTTATTCCTAATGTGGGTGAACAATGAACAAAGGACAACTTGTGGACAAGGGCATTATGAGCCTTATATCAAGGCTAGTTATCTAAAGAAAACCAGTAGGGTCTTTCCTTTCAAATACCTACATCACACATATGCTCTACTCATGAAGCTCATTATCAAATACTTCAGCTGTGAAGGGAGATTTTCTCGCTTTTACACCTATCATGTTAGACTATTGACGCATTTCACTAGAGTGAGGATGATGAACCTCCCCTATTTCATATGCAGAAATATTGAGAAAATGACCACATTGGTGCAAAGAAAACCACCTCATCAATAATACAACAACATTTATCACTTTGCATTGATCAAGATTGTTGTTTTGCATCAGCTGAGCTTGTTGAATGTTTCATGGGATTCTTTCATTTCACATGAGGTTTTCAAAAGCCCTCAAGTGACCCCATCAGTATTTCAAGAGGCAAGAGGGCTTTCAAATCAGTAAGAAGTTCATGAGACTCAAACTACCAGTGTGCTATTATTTATCACTTATGAAAAGGGCACAAAGAAATTATTTGCAGCTGCCAAACGAGTACTATGTCCACCTGGGGTGGAAGGGGTCTCGTTTCCTTCATCAAACCATAGGCAAATACTATCTTCACCAGGGGTGAAAGGGGCTTTTCCTTATTCTTCAGAAAAGTAGGTACAGGACAAAGGGAAACAACCATTGCATGATGAAGGGCCTTCTGAAGGTCAGGAGAAAGATTTCATTTTGATTCAGGATGAGGACACTGATTTGGGCTCCCAAAGCTCAAAACTTAAGGAGATCATCAAATAAAAAGAAGCTGACATTCATGACTTATCTCTTAACCTTGAAAGAGCTAAGTGGATCAAAAATTACCTTGAGCAACAGAACAAGTAGTTGGAGGATAAGCAGACAATCATGGAGCTGCAAAACATAAGGGAAAACAGGCAAGCAACCAAGAGGAGGAAAGTCAAATTGACATCGCTTGAGCAAGAGATTGATGTTGACCGGGAATCTTGGCTAGAGAGGGAAAATATGCACTTGGAGAAGCTTCTTGAGAAAGCCAATAAGGAGAAAAAGATGTTGCAGCATATGGCTTATCACTATTTGGCACAAAACAAGATTTGCAAAGCAAGGATAAGGAGCTTAAAGGCCAAGTTGAGGAAAACTTTGAGGAGAAAGAAAGAGTAAGATAAGCTCAAGATCTTGGCTAAAGCTTCATTAGCCCAACATAGTACCTGGTGCAGATCACTCATGCCAAATTTCAAGAAATTTGGCACACTTTTTGGAAATTTTGAAAATTTGGAGGAAAAAACAGGTTTTTCCGGCTGGTGTGTAGCACCACCCAGCGCTCGCTTTTGACAGGGACCTCCTCTAGAGGAAAACTTTACATTTTTTGGATTCTGTTATGAAACCAGCTCAAGAAAAGATAGAAAATATAGATCAATGCCTTAGAATTCAGCCTCTTCGAGGGGGCAACCTCCTTTACATTACATAAATGAACAATTCTTTGATATTTCAAATGACAAAACCTCCTTTCTATATATAGGAGTCTAAGGAGTCACAATATAATCCAGCCAACCTAACAATAATAATATAAAGCCACAAAAATAACAAAAGAGGGATTCTATGGGGCACAGAAATAACAATAAGGGGGTAATAGGGGCACAACAATATAAATAAGGGGTATAACTACAATAGTAATGGGGTAATCACTAGTATTATAGGGACCCAACATGCCCCTCTCCTTCAAAAAAGTGTTGTCCTCAACGCTTGAGTAGTTCTGGATACTTCTGCATAAAATTCTCATCCTCCCATGTGGAATCTTCAGCGGATAAGTTCTTCCACTTGATAAGATACTCTGAAATTGATCGATTTCGTAGCTATCGAGTTCTTGTTTCTGTGACTGCTTCCGGTTCCAATATAATTTTTCCTTCCTCGTCAAGTTCTGGCAATATTGTTTGAATTGGGAGCTTGTCGCCTATAACCTTCTTTAAACATGAAACATGGAAAACTGGGTGCAATCGAGAAGCTGCAGGAAGCTCCAATTTGTATGCCATAGTACCAATCTTTTGCAACACCTTGTACGGACCATAATACTTTGGTGATAATTTATTATCCTTCTTAGCTTGCTTTAGGGACATTTTCTTATATGGTTGTAGCCGTAGGAATACCCAATCACCTACATCAAAACTTCTTTCACTGCGATGTTGATCTGCCTGTTGTTTCATTCTATTTTGTGCCAACACGAGGTTATCCTTTAAGAGTTGGAGGACTTGTTGTTGATGTTCGATGTGATGTTCCACTGCCTGAACCTTAGAATTTTCTCTTAAATATGATGTGATGGATGGTGGTTGATACCCATAAAGTGCCATAAATGGGGTCATTTTTGTTGTTGTATGGAAGGAAGTGTTATACCACCATTCAGCCAGAGGCAACCATTTGACCCATTGTGTCTGTTTATCAGATACAAAGCAACGAAGATATCCTTCCAAACATTTGTTTACTATCTCAGTTTGCCCATCAGATTGAGGATGATAAGATGAGCTATGAGCTAACTGAGTACCAAGACAAGAAAATAATTCTGTCCAAAAATTTCCAGTGAAAATGGGATCTCTGTCACTTACAATAATCTTTGGGTTTCCATGTAGCTTTTGAACTGTTTCCATAAATGCAGTAGAAACTGTACTGGCTTTAAATGGATGTGATAATGCACAAAAGTGTGCATACTTGGTAAGTCTGTCAACTACCACCATGATGACACTTTTTCCCTCAGACTTGGGTAAACCTGTGATAAAATCCATTGAAACCTCCTCCCAACATTGGCTTGGAATGGATAAAGGTTGTAATAGACCCGGTGTCTTAATTGTTTCAACTTTATTTTGTTGGCAAACCAAACATTCCGCCACAAACTTTTGAATATCTGATTTAAGGCCATCCCAAAAAAATTCCTTCTTAACCCTGTGGTAAGTTTTTAAAAATCCTGAGTGCCCTCCTAAGGGAGAAGTGTGCAATTCCATAAGAATCTTTTGTTTTAGCTGGGAATTCTTACAGAGGTATAAGCGATCTTTGTACCATAACGAATCATTTTGCCAGCTAAATGTATCAGAAGTACTGGAATCTTGTTGTAGCTTTCGAATAAGTGCCCACACTTCTTTGTCATTCTTCCATTCCTCCCTTGCTTCGTTTATCCAATCTGGTTGGATAATAGAAATGGCACACAACAATGCTTCCACATCCTCATCCTTTCTTGAGAGTGCATCTGCCACCACATTTTGCTTCCCTTTTTTGTAGATGATTTCAAAGTCATAACCCAACATCTTTGTGACCCACTTTTGTTGCTCTTCAGAGGATAATCTTTGTTCTAAAAAGTATTTAAGGCTATCATGATCCGTTTTTACCTTGAAGTGTCTTCCCATTAGGTAGGGTCGCCATTTCTTAAGTGCATGGAGTATTGCCAACATTTCCTTCTCATAAATAGCTTTGCTTAAAAACTTTCCCTTGATTGGACGACTTTCAAAAGCAATGGGTCTTTCATCTTGCATTAGAACAGCACCAATTCCATTTCCTGAAGCATCACATTCCACAATAAAGGTTTTTGTGAAGTCCGGTGTAGCTAAGACTGGTGCTTGGCACATTGCCTCTTTAAGATGTTCAAAGGCCTTTGTTGCTTCCGGAGTCCATGAAAATGAATCTTTTTTCAATAATGTTGTTAGAGGTGCTGCTATTCTCCCATAATTCTTAACAAACTTGCGATAATACCCTGTCAACCCAAGAAATCCTCGCAGATGCTTTATGGATGTGGGGATTTTCCATTCCTTAATGGCTTTAATTTTGCTAGGGTCTAACTTAACTCCTTCATGAGATACAATATGACCCAAATATTCCACCTCTTGGACTCCAAAGAAACATTTGGATCTTTTTGCATATAATTGTTTCTCCTCCAATAGTTGTAGCACCCTGTCAACATGTTCAACATGATCCTTCCAAGACTTGCTGTAGATTAGTATATCATCAAAAAATACTAACACAAATTTTCTAAGGAATTGTTTGAAAATTGAATTCATCAAACCTTGAAATGTTGAAGGTGCATTGGTAAGGCCAAAAGGCATGACCAAAAATTCATAATGACCCTCATGAGTTCTAAATGCCGTTTTCGGAATGTCTTCAATCTTCATTCTGATTTGATGATATCCCGAACGAAGATCCAACTTGGTGAAGTAAATTGATCCATGCAATTCATCCAGTAATTCATCAATGACAGGAATGGGGAACTTATCTTTAATAGTGAGCTTGTTGAGCTCCCTATAATCCGGACACATGCGCCATGATCCATCCTTCTTGTGCACCAATACTACTGGAGCTGAGAAAGAACTTTGACTCGGTTGAATTATACCAGCCTCTAGCATTTCTGCAACCATACGTTCAATTTCACTTTTTTGGACATATGGATATTGTTGAAACCTAATCTGAAACGGATGGGTGAACTGGATAGTCATCTAGAAGATGAACTGATCCGTTTTATTTTTGTATATAAACATGAGTTAGTTAATGAATAAAATCATCAGTTCTTTTCTCCCACTCAACCTGGAGTTACCTTGGCCTGACATGGTATCAGAGCCCAGGTCCTAGTCCCTAAAATTAGCTGTAACTCCTGCCTCTGCGCCCTCTGGCCTGAATACGCTGCCTCCGTCATGCGTTTCATTCTCTGCCAGTTTCTACCTCTGTACTGCGTGTCAGTAGGTCTCTGCACATCTGTTTTTACTCTATGTCATTGGCGTTGTGAAAGAGCACCCCATATTGTCGTTGGCGTTGTGCGTTTTCTCTAATTTCTTGCCTGCCTGACAACACTCAGCACCCCATATTCCAGTTTTCTGATATCCTCACCAATACTCTTACCATCGATACATGCATGAGCTTGAACGTTTTGTGCCAGCACGAAATTCAGCTTGAGTGATGCACCCGTTGAAGGTCCGGCGATTGTCTGCTATCCCGACGGACATTCTCAAAAATTCCCAACCAGTTTCCTAATCTCTGTCATTGTATGTGTAGATAACGATCATGGCACAGAGATTTCGTCTTAATCGCCTGTCACTGTGCAGCCGTATGCTGGTATAGTGTTGTGCCTGAGGTGACCAGACGGATAGCTGTGGTAAAATCCGTGAATGCTGAGAGTGGATTCAAGACGAGCATTTGTGATACATCAATCTGATGCGTGGAAGCGTTGACGGAATATAGTGTTGTGCCTGAGTGACTTGTAGCTTCATAAATCCACGTGGTATTCAAAGTGTTGAAGCGTTGATGCGTTCCTCTGATGCGTTCCTACGACAGAAAGTATATTCAAAGTGTTGAAGCGTTGATGCGTTCCTACGACAGAAAGTATATTCAAGTGTTGAAGCGTTGATGCGTTCCTCTGAAGCCTGAAGCGTTGATGCGTTTCTGGTATCATAACCTGGTGCATTTGAACTGCTGCTTGTGCTTGAATGACATGGTATGCTTGTGATATGTTGTTTTATGAAGTTATTGGGACTCAGAAAATTCCTTTACAAGCTGCCGAAGCCATCGGGATCACACTTCCAAATTTTAATTGAAATTGTGTTTGGAAATAAGAGCCTTTTGCACCTCTGTTTGATTATGGTAAATGATTTGCGCAGTTTGACTATGCATATAACCAAATGACTTGCGCAGTTTGTCTATGTATATGACTTTAAACCTGATTCATCTCAAAAAGTTTGAGAATGACAAGAGAGATGATTTTAATGGCAGTATAATGTGTGCCGTTGATATGTATTTATGATGGCAGTTTTTGTATTGTAAGCAGTTTTTCAAAGGGGTTATGTAAGCAGTTTCAAAAGCATTCAAAGTCATATCAGTCAAAACATTTGCACAGTTTGTTTTTATGCTGTATTGAAACACAAAGTGTTATAATATTTCAATGAAATTATGATGCCCTCTGTCACACATTAAAGGGATTTGAAGGCTGTTACGTAAGGAAAGTTTTTTTTTATCAGCAGAGATATTTTTTTACAGAATGCATTCAATCATTTCTATGGTAGGAATAGTTCTCACTGGCAAGGAGAACTATTCAGAATGGTCCCGGATGGTAAAACACACCCTCATCTACAATGAGTTGTGGAAAGGAGTGTGTGTCGGAGAAGAAGACAAAGACCCAGTGCAGCCTACATCAGACAAAGAACTCGCCATTTGGGAAAACAAGAACATCAAAGCCTATGCATTGATCATAGCATCTGTAAATGAGGAAGTAAGTCGTCATATTTCATCCTATTCCACTGCCTTTGAAGCTTTACAAAAGTTGAAAGAACTCTATGATACACATTCTGCACTTGAAGTTGTTCAGCTCATGATTAAACTCTTCACTCTTGAACTGAAAAATAATGATCCTCTTGCTCTTGCATCTAAAATAAAGTCTATAATGCATGATATTAAATCCACTAAGGTTGAGCTGGATATCTCTCTTATTGCCTTTCTCAAAGCACTCTATCCTACCTACTCTAATTATCTTGAGTCTTTACAAGCAAATGGAAATCTTAAAGATATAACCTTTGACACTCTTGTGAAAAAGTTTGCTGAAAGAGAGAAAGCCTTTGGAAAGAAAACAGTCCCTGAATCTTCTGAAGAGACTGTTTGCCTTGCTCATAAAGAAAAGCATCCTGCTCAAGATTCTACAAGAGGAAGAGGTGGACGAAGAGGAAGAGGAAGATACTTCAGAGGCAGGGGGGGCAGACATCCTCAAGCAGAAAAGGCAGATCTGCATTGCATTCGCTGCAAATGAAATGGATCACATGATGCTTCTACATGCAAGCTACCATGGGATAAGATTGAGCAGAGAAGAAATCAGCAGAAAGGTAAAACTGATGACACAGACAAAGGTAAAGCACCTGAATCCGCTCACTATATTGAGGCACAATGTAACATTGGAGTAAATGAAGATTTGTTTAATGCTTCACTTGCTTCTTCGAAAAATGATTGGTTGCTTGATTCGGGAGCAACCTGTCATATGACTCATAGGAAAGACTTCTTTGAAGATTTCACTGACAATGTTGATGGAGCAGTATACTTTGCAGATCAGTAAAAAATCAAGCCATCAGGGCTTGGCACAATCAGGCTTAAACTGCCTGGTCTTCCAGATTTTCTTCTGGATCATGTTCTATATCTCCCACAGCTCAAGAGAAATTTGCTGTCTCTAGTCCACATCCGCCAGCAAGGTCACTCCATTCATATGTTTGATGGAAAGCTTGAGGTAAGAAAGGCATCTGACCATTCACTTGTCATGAGGGGTATAGAAGAAGAAAGACTTCTTAAACTGCAAGGAACCTCTGCTCATGCACAACATTTTTCATATATTTCTCATCATGAAGAAGGTACACTTTCATCAAGTTTATTATGGCATGCTAGATTTGGACATTTAAACTATGATAGTCTCCGCTTGTTGAAGAAAAATGGTGTTGTTGGTTTGCCTACAATTCCTAGAAAACATAAACAATGTGATGCTTGCATTCTAGGAAAGCATAGCAAACAGTCTTTTCATGATTCACATTCAAGAGCACATAGGAAGCTTGAACTTATTCATTCAGATTTATGTGGTCCAATGCCTGTTCCTTCTGCAAATGGAAATAAGTATATCATGACATTTATTGATGATTACACTAGAATGTGTTGGGTTTACTTATTGAAGAACAAATCTGATGCTTTTCAAACATTCAAGAATTTTCATAAATGGATTGAAAATGATGCACAATCTCATATTGGGTCTATTCGCACTGATAATGGAAAAGAATATACATCAAATGAATTTGAACACTATCTTCGCCAACATGGGATTAAACATCAAACAACTGTGCCTTATAATCCTCAACAGAATGGTGTAGCTGAAAGAATGAACAGAACAATTTTGAATATGGTACGATCCATGCTTTTCTTAAAAAATGTAAAGACAATGTTTTGGGCTGATGCTGTTCTATGTGCTGCATATATAAAGAATAGATGTCCATCTAGTGCTATAAGAAACAAGACTCCTTATGAATTGTGGTATGGACATGTTCCTTCGGTAAAACATCTCAGGATTTTTGGTTCCACCTGTTATGCTTTAATACCAAAGGTATATAGAAACAAACTTGGTGCTAGAAGTCGTAAGTGTATCTTCCTGGGGTATTCAAACACATCTAAAGCATACCGCCTCTATGATGAAGTAAATAAAAAGTTTGTTTTATCTAGAGATGCCATTTTTCTTGAATCATCCAAATCTAACAGTGTTGTTGAGCGGCAACTTGATCGCTTGGATAGATTCACAAAACCAAAATCATTCCAAGAGTTTGATAATCAGATTCCACATCTTGAAGGGGGGATTCCTATACTAGATCAACATGTGGAATCTCCTTCTGAAGAACAATCTCCCCTGCATGACACTCCAACAACGGATGATGCTTAAAGTGATGTAATTGATAGAATTGGGAGACTTAATCTTGATTCAGTCCCAACTCAATCAACAGAACAGCCTGGACCATCTCAAAAAGGTCCCCCAAAGTGGCTGACAAAGACACTTGAAAGACTTGTTCATCTTGATGAAATTGGAAAAACAATAACTAGAAATACAAACCGACAAGATGGAGGTGATGTAGATAACTCTAATTCACTTGTTGATATGGATGTTACTTATGATTGTGAATTGAACTTGTCTACAGATTTTGAACCAACTTCCTTCAAAGAAGCTGCTTCTCATGATGAATGGAAAGAAGCGATGCAGAAGGAGTATGATGCCCTCATAAAGAATGGCACTTGGAAGCTGGTTGATCCTCCATTTGGAACCAAACCAATTGGCTGCAAGTGGGTCTACAAGAACAAGTACAAAGCTGATGGCTCACTTGACAAGCACAAAGCTAGGCTTGTGGCAAAAGGTTTTGCACAGAAGGAAGGGGTCGATTATGAGGAAACTTTTTCTCCCACAGCAAAATGGGCCACCATCCGGACACTCTTTGCACTAGCTGCTCAGAACGGTTGGAAAGTCCATCAAATGGATGTAAAAACTGCATTCTTGAATGGAGACCTAAAAGAGAATGTTTTTATGTCCCAGCCTGAAGGATTTGCTGTGAAAGGACATGAACACAAAGTATGCAAACTTGTGAAGTCCTTGTATGGCCTCAAACAAGCACCACGAGCCTGGTATGAAAAACTAACTGAGCATCTTCTGAAACTCAACTTCAATCATTTTGATCTTGATGATGCAACTTTATTTGTCAAGAAAGTTGGCAAAACAGTTGTATATCTTGTGGTATATGTAGATGATCTTTTAATGACAGGGAACAATGAAAGCTATATTGCATCCATAAAGAAAGAATTAGGAAAATTTTTTGAAATGACTGATTTGGGCTATGTTCATTACTATCTTGGCATTGAAGTAACCCAACATCCAAAGTCCATATTTCTTTCTTAAAAGAAATACATTGGAGATTTGTTAAACAGATTTGGCATGACAGAGTGCAATCCCCTTTCTACTCCAATGGAACAAAACTTGAAGCTCACATCTATTGAAGGAAAGGAATTTGAGGATGCAACAAAGTATAGACAGCTTGTAGGAAGTCTCATCTACCTCACTACTACCAGACCAGACATTTCATTTGCTGTTGGAATCCTCTCCAGGTTTATGCAAAAGCCTTGTGAGGGACATTGGTCTGCTGCAAAAAGAGTTCTAAGGTACTTGAAGGGAACTCAAGACCTTGGAATCAAGTATACACAGGTGGACGACTTCAACTTGATTGGATACTCTGATTCAGACTTCGATGGAGACAAAGAAACTGGGGTATCTACTTCAGGATATGCTATGAGTCTTGGATCAGGAGCTGTCTCCTGGAGATCACGCAAACAATCAGTACCAGCAGATTCCACAACAGAAGCAGAATATGTGGCAGCAGCTGAAGCAACGAAAGAAATTGTGTGGCTCAGGAAAATTCTTGAAGATTTGCAAGTAAAACAAATACAATCAACTCCACTCATGATTGATAACACATCTACAATAAAGTTGGCCAAGAACCCAAAGTTCCATGATCGTACTAAGCACATCAATACTAAATATCATCTGATCCGACATCATGTTGAGGCCAAAACAATCCATCTCCGTCATTGTTCCACAAACGAGCAAATTGCAGACATCTTCACCAAAGCGCTTGGAAGAGAAAAGCTTGAAAGATTCAGAACGATGCTTGGACTCACCAACATCCCTTCAGATTAAGGGGGGAAATGTTGACACCTAATCCGAAACGGATGGGTGAACTGGACAGTCATCTAGAAGATGAACTGATCCGTTTTATTTTTGTATATAAACATGAGTTAGTTAATGAATAAAATCATCAGTTCTTTTCTCCCGCTCAACCTGGAGTTACCCTGGCCTGACAGATATCTGTATGGCCTGATGTTTGGAGGAACACTTCCTGGAATCAGATGAATAGCATGATCATGATCACGCATAGGTGGGAGACCTTTGGGAGTCTCAAATACCTTGGAATGATTGTCCAGGACTTTTTGGAGATCTGGAGCAATAGTTGATTCCAATGTGGAAACATCTAGCGAACATAATTTTGCAATTACACCTCTTTGCTCCTTTTTTAGAAGCTTAGTCATGCCATTAGAGCTGATTATCTTTCCTGGTTTCCCTGCAATACCCCTTAATTCAATTTCCTTTCCTCCCACAGAAAATTTCATGAAAAGTTCTTGAAAATTAAAAGCTATTGTACCCAAGGATTGTAGCCATTGGACTCCTAGTACAACATCGGCACCTCCCATTGGAATGGAAAGCATTGGGCTAGTCAATACATATTCTCCCATGGATAGCTTGATATTATGGCACTTTCCAGAGCAATTTATTGTTCCTCCATTTGCAATCATCACTTGACACTCTGGTGTTGGATATAGGAAGCAATTCAATTCTTTTGCTACCCTACAATGAATAAAATTGTGGGTGCTTCCTGAATCAATCAACACTATTACCTTTTTCTTCTTGATTTGTCCTTCTATCTTGATGGTTTGAGGAGTGGTAATTCCCGCCAATGCATTACAAGATATGGTCGGATTTATTTGTTCTTCATCTAGGCTTTGTTCCTGGAATATATCCTCTTCTTTTGACCTTTCTTGCTCCTTTTCTTCTTCCTCTTCACTAGAATAATTTCTTCTCAGCACACTTATGACCTTTTGTGTATTTTCTATCACAATTGTAACAAAGCCCTTTTGCTCTTTTTTCTTCCAATTGTTGTGGTGTCAACCTTGTAGGTTGTGGAAGACTAGGGGCAACAACACTTCCGTCTTATAGTTGTGAGTGGTATGCTTCCTAGTTGCCATAATTTTGCTTTCCATTTTTCTTGCTAACCTGAATGCCTTCTCTAATGAATCAGGTTCCCAAAGGCGAACATCATGTTGGATATTATCCTTTAAAGACCCTATGAACACATCAATCCTATGCTCCTTTGGAATATCTTTTACCCTTATGTTCAATTTTTGGAACTCCTCAATGTGCTCCATTACTGAACCCTTTTGTTTGAGACTTATCAATTGGATTAAAAAAGTGTTGCTTTTTGTATCTTCATAATGTGCTATCAATTCTTCCGTAAAAATTGCCCAAGTGATAAATTGTTTACGAGAACAAAGCCATTGATACCATACAAACTGATTTGGTTCTAAATATACAGTTTCCATACGTACCTTTTGTGCGTTTTGCACATTATTGAGATCGAAGAATTGCTCCATCTGTAATATCCATGTGGCGGGATCCTTGCCATCAACTTCCTCATATCGATTTTTGGAATATGGTGATTCTTCGATCCAACATTAGCGTCTATGGAATCATGATTAACATTTCTTTTGTTCTCATCATGAGTTTCCTTTACTACCTTTTCACCATTAGTGACCCTTTCTTGTAGCAACTTCTTCAATTCTTCCATGTCTGTCTTCAAATCTATCTTCAAATCATCCATCTTAGCTTCCATGTCCTTTATCTTAGATTCAACACCATTTACCTTAGATTCCACGCCACTTATCTTAGCTTCTGTTAGCTTTTGTGAGCGTGACATTTGTTGCACTTGTTCTTGTAATTTTGATATATCATGTAGCATTTCTACCTCTTCTTCATGAGTCATGCTAGAGATTTTAGGTTCCTTACTAGGTGTTTGCATTTTCTTTCCTCGGGGCATCAGTTACCGATAACAATGCTTTACTATGCCCTTTGAATTCTGTTAAACCAAGCTTACACAAAAATTAAAAAAAAAAACTACACACCTTTTTTCACTTTATAGAAGCCTGACATTGAATCTGATGTATCTCTGTAATTTCGGATCATCCAGTTCTGAAATTGCTACCTGTAGTATCCTTCTACGTCCTCTTTCCAATGCCACAAGTCTGAGCCAAATTGGATTTTCCAAGGAAGAGTTATGTGAAATCTTCCACAGTGACTTGCTTTTAGACTGGTTCAGCAGAGGGAACTTGTACGACGTGCCACGAGTCACTGTTTCAACCTTTGAATCTGAAACACACACACAAGAAACTACAGTCTGTCCTCTTTCTGTACCTTCTTACGAAATTTCAATCCGATCCCCAGAGAAAAAGTTATGACGATTTTCCCCAAGTCACCTGTTTTGAATGTAATTCAGGAGTCTGCAAAAAGACCAACTGCCTCAGATCATATCTCTGACAAGATCGCGCGAAAAGCTCTGAAATTCGGACCCAAGGTTCAGCGTGATTTCTTCTCAAATGGGTTTTTTTTTGCGACTTCTGAAACATCACAGAACAAAAGTTATAGCGAAAATTCCACGATGACCTGTTTGGAGCAGCGAAACCCTAGAATCCAAAGCTCTGATACCAAATGTTATGAAACCAGCTCAAGAAAAGATAGAAAAGATAGATCAACGCCTTAGAATTCAGCCTCTTCGAGGGGGAAACCTCCTTTACATTACATAAATGAACAATTCTTTGATAATTCAAATGACAAAACCTCCTTTCTATATATAGGAGTCTAAGGAGTCACAATATAATCCAGCCGACCTAACAATAATAATATAAAGCCACAAAAATAACAAAAGAGGGATTCTATGGGGCACAGAAATAACAATAAGGGGGTAATAGGGGCACAACAATATAAATAAGGGGTATAACTATAATAGTAATGGGGTAATCACTAGTATTATAGGGACCCAACAGATTCCTCATGAAAAATTATGCATACCCAAAAATTACTAGAAAGTTTTGACAAGTTTTGGGCCTCCAAAAGGGTCAAAAACACCTCAAAAATGCCCTCTCTGCCACTTTTTGGCCACACAGGAAGCAGTGTTGGGAGAACTAATTTTTGGAGGGGCAAATGGACACCAAATTAAAAAATTCTACTTTTTCTAGAAAGTAGACAGATAGAACTTTCCAAAAAGCCCACTTGGAGCAAATTTGGTGAAGGGGAAGGCTCCAAAAGAAGTTGGGAAAAAGCGCTACGCACAGAAAAATGGCATTATGCATAGGATGAAAAAGTGCCAATTTTTCTTAAAAAGCTCTGTTTTTCACCTAGTTTTTTCTTAGTTTGAATTTTTCTCTCTCATGGTCAAATTCATGATGTAAATTGATGTAAATGGATATAATTTGATGTAAAAATGATGAAAATTGACTCATGGAGGTAGATACATCATGTATAGGTGGTTTTGAACTGAATGAATCAATTTCCTAGGTTTTAGAGGCAAGCTGTTCCACTGCCTATTTTTCAGTTCTTAGTTTAGATCTTGTTGAAACAGCTCCTAAACTCATGAATTCGACCCCTAAAGGCTAGCATGGGTGGTTTTTTGCCTATATCTAGTACTTTTTCAGTCATTTGTAAAGGTTGGACTCTTGTGAATGCTTTGAGCATTATTGTACATTCATCTCTACAGTTTGGCAAGGAAATAGACCAGGGTTTGCAGCATTTTGTGGGATTCTTGTGGCAAGGTGATTTAGTATTGTTTTTCCTTCTATGATTCAAGTTTACATGTGTTTATGTATGCCATCATCTCTCTCTTTTCAGCTTGACTAAATGAATCAAGGATAAAGGTAGAAATAATTGATGTTGTAGTGCTCTACCTAGGGTTTGTTTAGCTTTACATGTTTTCAACTATTTGAAGAGGATTCATGATACTTTCATGTCCTCTCCAACTCCTCATTAGTCTTAAGACTCTCCATCTCACTTAATTCAAAGTATTAAAGCATTTTCCTACCTTACCCCATAGAAACCTCTGCAAGACTGATTCCATTCCTCGGACCCAAAACTGCCTTTCACTTTTTATCCAACAAACGAACATAAAACTCAATCAAACTCCTTTGAGCATATACCTAGCCTAAAATTAGTCTTTACATCAGTCATATCAAGCCTAATTTGCTATATTTTCCTGAGATTGACAAGGAGAGAGCCCTCTCCTAATCTGGTAGGGCTAGCTACCAGGTTAAGCGTGGTTTAATGTTACCCTAAACCTGCCTTTCTTAGCCTGAGGTAGATTTAGGCCATAACATAGTGGCGACCATACTGGGGAAGAAAAGTTTGTTATCATTGTTTGCTTTGTAGACTATAGATGGAGCCTGAAGTTAGCCAGGTAGCCTTGGACATGCTCTTGCTTTGCAAGTGAAAAAGTTGATGAATGTTGCTTCAGTCAATCTCCAGTTTAGTTTATAAACTGAACATCTAACTATTACCCCAGTATCTTAAAGCAATTCTAGACTTTGGATGATGAGTTTAGAATTTGATAGGCTGAACAAATTGATAATTTCCATTTGATTTTTGGGAATAATTCAACACACTAGCTTCCAAACGATACACCAAGGCCAATCCTAATCTTGATCCTCCTCTTGTGTATGAAAACCCAAATCTCATCTCGAGAATTCTCCGACAAGAAAGTTTTGTGATTCCCGTGTTCAGATCTCATTCATGTCCAGTTGTTTTTGAATACCTTGAATATCTTGAGTTTGATTAACATTTTGATCTGTTGTTGTTTGAAACTAAATTTGAAAGTGCTGTTGGTTCTATTATTCTAAATTCAGAGTTTGTCAAAGATCTTGAAACTGAAAAGGCTAATAGATCAATTAATGATTATATCTTGAATATTCAAACTTCCATCGTGGCTACAAACATTCTTGAGTTCTTAGAATCTGCATCTGCAACTCTTGGTTCATCCGCTGTTGTATCTGGTTTAGAAATTCCTACTGAAACTCCTTTCATTCCCACCATTCCCGTGCAGCCCACCATATCTGATCAGAGACCCCCTGTCTCTTCTCCCCCATCAACCCCTTCAACACCTCAAACATCTCATATTTCCTCCCCTCCTTCTACACCTCATACACCAATTACATCATCAGCTATTGTTGTTCTGACTCCTCCTACATCCCCAAGGCCAGTTTCAAATCCACCTAGAGTAATGGTTGCCCGATATGCACCTCTCGTTTTGCCGCAAAACTTGGATGCTATGCCTGCTAATTACCAAAGCAAAATTCCATTGTTTGATGGTTCCCAAGGAATCACAGCACAGCAGCATGTGGATAAGATGACCGATTTCTTTGACTTTCATGAGACAGATGAAGAAAATGTGACCATGAGATTATTTGTGCAAACTTTTGGAGGCAAAGTGCGAAAGTGGTTTAGAGCATTGCCGGCTAGGACTATCAATACATTGGTGGTTCTTCAAAGACAATTCTTGGATCATTGGGAGGTAAATAAAAATCCTCTTCAAATTCTTTTTGAATATGAAAACATAAAGAGGAATGTTGGTGAAAGTGTCCAAGATTATTGTGTTAGATTCAATACTGTTTATAATGCAATTCCTGCTGATATAAAGCCACCAATGGGGCTGGCTTTGATTAAATTTCCTGATGTCTTTGATCTCAACATGGCATATCAATTTGGGTAAAGAGATTCGGCCACATTGGAGGATATGAAGAAAATTGCAGTAAGCGTAGAGGCAAATTTTCTAGCCAAGAGAGCTAGAACAAAGAACGAGAAGAAGGTGACCATAAAGGATGAAGCTTCTTCCTCAGATCATTTGCTTCGCAAGATTGAGAAGATGTTTGATAGACTCAAAATTGTAGATAAGCCTGATACATAGATCCTACCACCAACAAAACACAATCAGCAAATGAAAAGTAAAATCAGCCAAATGTATCAAAGGAGAAGACTGAAAAGAAAAATGCTCCACTCAAAGAGGTAGAAAAAACTACAGCCTTTAGCTTAGAGAATGAGATTTCTAAGTTAAAAGTGTTAATACCTTTGACTGAATTAATGAAGAATAGCAGCTATAAAGGTCATGTGTCAAAGATTTTGAATTTAGATCCGTTATCTGATATGGTTGATGTGGAGGATGACCAGCCTGAGCTTATCTTTGGTCTGGCATTAGAAGGTTAATCTGAGGATAGTGATGTAGATCTTTTTTACATCAGCCTTAGATTGCATGATTATGTCTTGCACAACGCCATGTTTGATTCAGGAGCATCTCATAATCTGATGCCAAAGGCAATTATGGAAAAATTGGGTTTAGATATCACTTGCAAGTACCATGATCTTTATTCCTTTGATTCTGGTAGGGTCAGATGTATTGGTCTCATTAAAGATTTGGTTGTCACTTTAGATCAGATTCCAGCAAAGAATGTTCTTATGGATGTGGTTGTGGTCGATATTCCTCTTAGATTTGGTATGCTTCTATCTAGATCATGGGGAGAAAAACTCAAAGGGACATTGCAGCTAGATTTCTCCTATGCCACTATTCTCGTGTTTGGTTAGTTGAGGAAATTATATCGGGAGAAAAAGATGAAGTACATGATCACAAGCAAGGAGAAACCTTTAAATCATCCAATCAATTATGTACATACTGATTTAGAATCTTTTGTTCTCTATTCTAATAGTTTTAATGATGTAAATAGTCAATTAGTTGAAGTAGAAGATATTCCAGAGATCACTGAAAATTTCAGAGCTATACTTGATCAAGAAAGACAAAGGCTTGATAGTACTGCTGAACAATCAGCTTTCCGCCAGCAACAGAAAATTGATGGACAACAAGCAAAGGTAGAAGAGCAAGCAGAATTTCAGCACTTGGAGGATGAAGCCGGTTTGTGGAGTATGGATTTTGATGGAGCAGTAGGTAAGGATGGTGCTGGAATTGGTATTTGGATACATAGCCCTGCATTCCTACCAAAAAAAGTCCCGAGTAATGTAAGAGTTTGTTCATATAAATTGGACTTTGATTGTTCCAATAATGAAGCTGAATATGAGGCTTTAATTGCTGGTTTGAAAATCCTCAAGAAGTTAAATGCAAACAGAATTTCAGTTTATGGTGACTTTGAATTAGTAATCAAACAAGTCAAGGGTGAATACCAAGCCAAACACCTTCAAATGCGGGCTTACCATAATGCGGCATTAGATATTTTGAGGTTGTTTCCAGATTATACTTTGACATGTGTCCCTCATGTACAAAATGTTATTGTAGATTCCCTTGCAACAACTGCAAGTAATTTGAAAATCCCGATAAATTCAAACAACAAGTTTGAAATTCATGTGAAACATCGCTCAGCTGTCCCTGATAATCAAATATATTGGCAGGTGTTTCAAGATGACAAAGAGATTGAAGAATTTCTGCAAGATGAAGGCAAATACAAAGACACTTCTATCGATGGAGAGTAAGATGATGGTGAAGCAGACATAGAGGTAAATCAGATGGATTTTTTGCAACCGAAGGACAATGTCATTCCTAAAGGTCTAATATCTTTAGAGGAGTTATTTGATTAAGATGATGTAGCCCGGAAACCAAGCTTGGTGCCGATCGAGAAGGGAGTTGAGGATGTGAATATTGGAACAACGGAAAATCCAAAGATGGTGAAGTTGTTAAAGGCGTTGCCTCATCAGGTAAAGGCACAATACATTAGTTTATTGTCTTCATTTACTGATGTATTTTCATGGGACTATTCAGATTTAAAGGTGTATGGTAAGAGTATAATTTAGCACATCATTCCAATCAAGCCAAACTAGAAGCCATTTTGACAAAAGTGAAGAAGGATAAATCCAAAGTTGCTGCCATCAATAAAGAAAGAAGTGAATTGATTGTACAAAGCTGGTATAATCGTTCCAATAAGATTTTCAGATTAGATTTCCAATTTGGTGCCCATGCGGAAGAAAACAGGTGAGATTAGCTTATGTATTGATTTCAAAAATCTGAATAAGGTGTCTTTGAAAGATAACTATCCATTGCCAAAAATGGACCACATAATTCAAAGAGTAGTTGGAGCATCTCTTATGTCGCTACTCGATGGGTATTCTGACTATAATCAAATTCTGGTCCATGAGGATGACAAGGATAAAACAACGTTCACCACTCCATGGGGGACTTTCCATTATTCCAAGATGCCATTCGGCTTAAAGAATGCTGGTGCAACTTTTCAGTGGGCTATGGATATCACCTTTGCAAATGAGAAAGATGTATTTTTAGTAGTTTATCTTGATGATTTGACAGTTTTCTCCAATTCAGATGAAGAGCACCTTTACCATTTGAATATTGGTTTTCAGCGTTGTAGAAAGTATGACATATCTCTTAATCCAAAAAAGAGCTTGTTTGCCATGGATGAAGGGAAGCTTCTCGGTCACATCATATCCAAGGACGGCATCCGCATTGATCCTGCTTGAGTGGAAGCCATTTAGAAAATTGATTTTCCACAAAGTAAAAACGAGATCCAAGCATTCAATGGTAAGATGAACTTCTTACGCCATTTCATGCCAAATCTAGCTGAACATTTGAGGGAAATCAGAAACATGTTAAAGAAAGATAGTGTAGTAAAGTGGACCGAGGAAGCTATCAAGTCTTTCAATTTGGTAAAGTTGGCTCTTTCTTCAGCTCCAATTTTAATCAACCCGAATTATTCCCAAGATTTCATTTTGTTTTCATTTGCTTCGGATCATATTATGGCAGTGGTTTTAATGCAGAAAAGAGACCATCTTGAGAAGCCAATTGCCTTTTTTAGCAGGACAATAAGAGATGTAGCCTTAAAGTATAACATTATTGAAAAGCAAGCTCTTGCCTTGGTAAAAGATTTGAAAGATTTCCAGGTATATATTCTGCATTCTCATATTCTTGCTTATGTCCCTAATGCAGCCGTTAAAGATGTCTTAGTACAAACAGATCCGGAAGGGAGACGAGGCAAATGGATCGCAACTTTGTTAGAATATGATGTGGAGATAAAGCCAACAAAGCTCATCAAGGGCCAGGGGCTGGAAAAATTGATGGCAGAGTCTAATTTGCATGCCTTGGACATAAATCTTATTGTTGCTATGTCCGAAGAAGATGAAAAAATTTCGTTTGTTCCTAAATCTACCTTAGGCTGAGAAAGGCAAGTTTAGGGTAACATCAAACCATGCTTAACCTGGTAGCTAGCCCTACCAGATCGAGAGAGGGCTCTCTCCTTGTCAATCTCAGGAAAATATAGCAAATGAGGCTTGAGATGACTAATGTAAAGACTAATTTTATGCTAGGTATATGCTCAGAGGAGTTTGATTGAGTTTTATGTTGGTTTGTTGGATCAAAAGTGAAAGGCAGTTTTGGGTCCGGGGAATGGATTCAGTATCGCAGAGGTTTCTATGGGGCGAGGTAGGAAAATGCGTTAATACTTTGAATTAAGTGAGATGGAGAGTCTTAAGACTGATGAGGAGTTGGAGAGGGCATGAAAGTATCAGGAATCCTCTTCAAACAATTGAAAACATGTAAAGCTAAACAAACCCTAGGTAGGGCACTGTAACATCAATGATTTCTACCTTTACCCTTGATTCATTTAGTTAAGCTGAAAAGAGAGAGATGATGGCATACATAAACACATGTAAACTTGAATCACAGAAGGAAAAACAATACTAAATCACCTTGCCACAAGAATCCCACAAAATGTTGCAAACCCTGGTCTATTTCCTTGCCAAACTACAGAGATGAATGTACAATAATGCTCAAAGCATTCACAAGAGTCCAACCTTTACAAATGACTGAAAAAGTACTAGATATAGGCAAAAAACCACCCATGCTAGCCTTTAGGGGTTGAATCAATGAGTTTAAGAGTTTTTTCAACAAGATATAAACTAAGAACTGAAGAACAGGCAGTGGAACAACTTGCCTCTAAAACCTAGGAAACTGATTCATTCAGTTCAAAACCACCTATACATGATGTATCTACCTCCATGAGTCAATTTTCATCATTTTTACATCAAAGTATATCCATTTACATCAATTTACATCATGAGTTTGACCATGAGAGAGAAAAATTCAAACTGAGAAAAAACTAGGCGAAAAATAGAGTTTTTTTAGCAAAATTGGCACTTTTTCATCTTGTGCATAGCACCACTTTTTTTGTGCATAGTGCTTTTTCCCAGCTGCTTTTGGAGGCCTTCCCCTTCACCAAATTTGCTCCAAGTGGGCTTGTTGGAAAGATCTACCTATCGAATTTCTATAACAAGTGGAATTTTTGAATTTGGTGTCTATTGCCCCTCCAAACATCAGTTCTCCCAACACTGCTTCTTGTGTGGCCAAAAAGTGGCAGAGAGGGAATTTTTGAGGTGTTTTTGACCCTTTTGGAGGCCCAAAACTTGTAAAAAATTTCTATTAATTTTTGGGTATGCATAATTTTTCATGAGGAATCCAAAAATGTAAATTTTACCTCCAAAGGAGGTCCCTGTCAAAAGCTAGCGCCGGGTGGCGCTATGCACCAGCCGGAAAAACCTGCTTTTCCTTCAAAATTTCAAAATTGCCAAAATGTGTGCCAAATTTCTTGAAATTTGGCACGAGTGATCTGCATCAGGTACTATGTTGGTCCAATGAAGCTTCAGCCAAGATCTTGAGCTTATCTTGCTCTTTCTTGCTCCTTAAAGTTTTCCTCAACTTGGCCTTTAAGCTCCTTATCCTTGCTTTGCAAATCTTGTTTCGTGCCAAATAGTGATAAGCCATATGCTACAACATACTTTTCTCCTTATTGGCTTTCTCAAGAAGCTTCTCCAAGTGCATATTTTCCCTCTCTAGGCAAGATTCCAGGTCAGCATCAATCTCTTGCTCAAGCAGTGTCAATTTGACTTTCCTCCTCTTAGCTGCTTGCCTATTTTCCCTTATGTTTTGCAGCTCCATGATTGTTTGCTTATCCTCCAATACTTATTCCATTTCTCAAGTAATTTATGATCCACTTAGCTCTTTCAAGGTTAAGAGATAAGTCATGAATGTCAGTTTCTTATTCTTTGACGATCTCCTTGAGTTTTGAGCTTTGGGAGCCCAAATCAGTGTCCTCATCCTGAATCAAAATGAAATCTTTCTCCTGACCTTCAGAAGGCCCTTCATCATGCAATGGTTGTTTCCCTTTTTCCTGTACTTGCTTTGCTGAAGAAGAAGGCAAAACCCCTTTCACCCCAGGTGAAGATAGCATTTGCCTATGGTATGATGAAGGAAACGAGACCCCTTCCACCCTAGGTGGAGATAGTACTCGTTTGGCAGCTGCAAATAATCTCCTTGTGCCCTTTTCATAAGTGATAAATATTGGCACACTCGTAGTTTGACTCTCATGAACTTCTTGTTGATTTGAAGGCCCTCTTGCCTCTTGAAATAATGATGGGGTCACTGGAGGGCTTTTGAAAACCTCATGTGAAATGAAAGCATCCCATGAAACATTCAACAAGCTTAGCTGATGCAAAGCAACAATCTTGATCAATGCAAAGTGATAAATGTTGTTGTACTATTGATGATGAGGTTTTCTTTGCACCAATGTGGTCATTTTCTCAATATTTCTACATATGAAATAGGGGAGGTTCATCATCCTCACTCTAGTGAAATGCATCAATAGTCTAACATGATAGGTGTACAAGCGAGAAAATATCCCTTCACAGCTAAAGTATTTGATAATGAGGTTCATGAGTGGAGCATATGTGTTCTGTAGGTATCTGAAAGGAAAGACCCTACTGATTTGCTTTTGATAACTAGCCTTGATATAAGGCTCATAATGCTCTTTTTCCACAAGCTATTCTTTGTTCCACTGTTCACCCACGTTAGGAATACCTATTGCTTCAGCTATAGTTTCATGTGTCAAAGTGAAGGTAACACCTACTAAATTGACCTGGCCATTGTGAAGATGAAGGAAAAATAGTCTAGCAAGCTCATGGTGGTATTTCACCCTTTCCACTATCTCACAAAACTGGTAGCAAGGCTGATGTTTGAAACATGCTACTGTAAGAGGACAAGCCAATAATTATGTGAGTGTAGTGGGCTCCTCCCATATGTGCTTTCCTCCCTTATGTGGTTTTCTTGGTGCATGAATTTCTTGGAAGGAATCACTTACAGTTTCCTCATCCCTTTCATAAGTTGAATCTGTTTCCATATTTTCCACTATATGGTGTAAAATGATGAGTATGAAGAGATTTTATATCAAGAATAGGTGACTGTTGTTTGACGAATGGGATTGATGAGTGGAGGATTTGATGTTGGTTGTAGGGTTTTTAGGGAGTGATAGGGTTTGGGATGCAGATTAGGGTTTGGGAATAGTGGAAATTTGTGTTACGATTTTAGGGTTTTGGGGATAGGGGGTAGGATGAGTGTGAATGAGAGAGGAAAAGGGAAATGAAATGAGTGAAATTTTAGTTGAGAGGGATGTGAAAATGATGCAGGGGAATAAAACAACAAGAATGACAATTTTTCAAAACCCTAGATAGTTTTTGTAATGCATTGTGCAGCAGTTAGGGTTTGTTTTTCACTTATTAAAACACCATCAAAGATGATCAAATCTCTTGTAATGGCACAATGGGAGGTTCCACTTACTTGGGGAATGATGATTGTAAAGTTTTGGAGCTTGAGGAGGTCGATTGAGTGAAGTTTAGGCTTGGCAGACTAGTGTGCCACACCAACACTCATGTGCACCGTGCTAGTTCAACTCCCAGTGTATTTCCTGCGTTCTGTGCGCTGCGTTGGGCAGGTATGCTGTGCCAAAAAACTTTGCTGTGATTTTTCCTTCTTTGCCTCAAAAACACGACTTTCACTTGTTCTCTCTCTCTTGAAGCAAAAAATGAAGTCTTCAACACAATGGGCACTTTATATACAAGTGAATTTAATTTTTCATTTAAAAAAAAAAACCCACTTTCGAATGTTTTCTTTTTGACTTTGTTCTTTAAAACTTTGTTTTGCAGTTTGACTCTCTTTTTGAAATTTTATGGACTAATGCTTTGATTTTCTTTTCTCTTTTGCAGGAGCTGGAGTGTAGGAGTTTGGCAAGGTGACCCAGGGCTGCATTTTCGAACTTACTACATATAAGAAAATTAAAATTACATGAAATTTTTATACATAGAACATAAAACTCTGTTTTTCCTCAAAACAGGGTTTTGAGGAAAAATAAATTACTGAGAATGTCATTATTGAAAATTTTGACGTTGAGACCTTATTAGACCTCCTCATGCCATTATTGAGCTTTTATAGGACTATGATGACAAACCCTAGACCTAATGAGACCTAAAACCCTAAAAATGGCTTTTGCAAATGTAATGACGAAAGATGACTGTAAATGACCTGAATTTGTGAAAATAGGCCAGCATGTAAAGACCATGAGGGAAAATTGATAATATGCCACTACTATCAGATGATCCATGATCCTAATGGAATGTAGGTGATTAGATGAGACACCTAAAAATGCATGCAAAAAGAGAATTTTGATCACTGATGGAGGGATGAAGATACCGACACTAACATTGGCTCCAATGGGGATGATAGCTCCTTGGAGGTGCCAAGAACTATAGATCTCTGGAAAGAAGAAAATGCCTCTTCCATTGGGCTAAATGGAATCAATAACTTCAGCAAACCAAAACCAATATCTTGACTCAAAACTGACTCAATTACAAAATTGAAAACTGACTCAAAACCAACTCAAACAATCCACACCAAGTAATCAAAAACTGACATCAGACCTTCATTTTTATAGCCTTCACTTCGGGCCCCAAACCGAATGAATGATTACAGTACACAATTTGCAATGAAGGAAATAAAATGGTATGTATAGTGATATATGTGACAGCAGAAAATATCTCAAAGATAATACCATTTCAGCAGTCGACCATTGACCGACCCACCTGGATAATCTTCTCCATTCATTTCTTTCAACAGGAAAGCATTTTGACCCAAATATGCAGCAATCCTGAATGGTCCTTTCCATATATTCTCGAACTTCCCATTCTTGCCTTTGTCCTTGTTTCTAACATACCATTTCAACACTATGTCTTCAATCTGAAACTTTTCTGCCTTTGCCTTCCGATCATATATTTTCTTGATTCTCTCTTGCAACCTGAAGGTATTCTGAAAAAATTCCTCTCCAATATGCTATAAATGGATCATTTCGTTTATTCTTTGCTGTAAATGATCTTCCTCGCTGCCAGCTTCCTGTAGAAGTTTAAGAACCGGGACTGCGAGAGATGTCGAGAACACCATGTCAACACCATATACAATCTCGAAAGGAGACATGCCTATTGATTTCTTTTGACTTACTCTATCCTCCCATAGTGCATTAACCAATTTCTTATGCCAGCTCTTTTTGTTTGTTTCCAGCAGCTTCTTGATGATATCAACAAATGATTTGTTTGAAAATTCTGCCAATCCGTTACCTTGTGGATAGTATGCAGTAGAGTGCCCCAAGGTAATTTGATATTTGTTACAAAAATCAATCATCTTTTTAGATTTGAAAGCTGCTTGCATTATCTGTAATCAACTTGTTCAGATAGCCAAAACTTGACAAAATATCATTTTCAAGAAACTGAATTATTAACAAGTCAATGGCCTGCAGAGTGAGAATCACCTCATTCCATTTTGTAAATAATCTGTTACTATGAGGATCCACTTGTGCCGAACTGAAGATGCAGGATGAATCTCGCCAATGAAATCTAAACCCCACTGCTGAAATGGAGCACTTACTTCAACCAGCTTAAGAGGTAAAGGTTGCAACTTTCTCCTTCCTTGAAAAATCTAGCATTCGTGACAGCTTGTAACAGTTTTGTACACATCAGCAAAGAGGGAAGGCCAATAATATAATACTCTCAAAATCTTATTAGTTGTTGTCTTCCAAAATAGGTGACCTCCACAATCTCCTTTGTGAAAATCATCCATCACCTGTTTTGCTTCCTCCTCAACCAAAAATTCAGTAAGACACCGCCGGGATCTTTCCAATAGAGTGCATTATTCATAATACAAAACTTGACAGCCTTTAATTTCAGAGTCCTACTTTTATTTATAGCCATCCCTCGTGGCGGTGAAAGATGCTGGAGCACATATATAATATCTGAATACCAAGGAGAAAGAAGAAATATCACCCACATTAGGAATATCTGTTGCTTCAGCTATATTTTCAGGTGTCAAAGTGAAGGTAACACCTACTAAATTGACCTGGCCATTGTGAAGATGAAGGACAAATAGTCTAGCAAGCTCATGGTGGTATTTCACGCTTTCCACCATCTTGCAAAACTGGTAGCAAAACTGATGTTTGAAACATGCTACTGCAAGAGGACAAGCCGATAATTCTGTGAGTGTAGTGGGCTCCTCTTAGATGTTTTTTCCTCCCTTATGTGGTTTTCTTGATGCATGAATTTCTTGGGAGGAATTCACTCACAGTTTCCTCTTCCCTTTCATATGTTGAATCTGTTTCCATATTTGCCACTATATGGTGTAAAATGATGAGTATGAAGAGATTTTATATCAAGAATAGGTGACTACTGTTTGATGAATGGGACTGATGAGTGGAGGATTTGATGCTCGTTGTAGGGTTTTTAGGGAGTGATAGGGTTTGGGAATGCAGATTAGTGTTTGGGTAATAGTGGAAATTTGTGTTAGGGTTTTAGGGTTTTGGGGATAGTGGGGTAGGATGAGTGTGAATGAGAGATGAAAAGGGAAATGAAATGAGTGAAATTTCAGTTGAGAGGGATGTGAAAATGATGCAGGGGAATAAAACAACAAGAATTACAATTTTGCAAAACCCTAGATAGTTTTTGTAATGCATTGTGTAGCAGTTAGGGTTTGTTTTTTCACATATTAAAACACCATCAAAGATGATAAATCTCTTGTAATGGCACAATGGGAAGTTCCACTTACTTGAGGAGAGATGATTGCAAAGTTTTGGAGCTTGAGGAGGTCGATTGAGTGAAGTTTAGGCTTTGCAGACTAGTGCGCTGTGCCAACACTCAGGTGTGTCATGCCTAACAGGTGCACCGCACCAATTCAACTCCCAGTGTATTTCCTGCGTTCTGTGCACCGTGCTGGGTAGGTGCGCCGCACCAAGAAACTTTGCTGCGATTTTTCCTTCTTCGCCTCAAAAACACGACTTTCACTTGTTCTCTCTCTCTCTCTTGAAGAAAAAATGAAGTCTTCAACACAATGGGCACTTTATATACAAGTGAATTTAATTTTTCATTTAAAAAAAACCCACTTTCTAATGTTTTCTTTTTCACTTTGTTCTTTAAAACTCTGTTTTAAAGTTTGACTCTCTTTTTGACATTTGATGGACTAATGCTTTGATTTTATTTTCTCTTTTGTAGGAGCTGGAGTTTAGGAGTTCAGCAAGGTGACCTAGGGCAGCATTTCCGAACTTATTACATATAGGAAAATTAAAATTACATGAAATTTTTATACATAGAACATAAAACTCTGTTTTTCCTCAAAACAGGGTTTTGAGGAAAAATCAATTACTGAGAATGTCATTATTGAAATTTTTGATGCTGAGACCTTATTAGACCTCTTCATGTGCCTGTTGACCATTATTGAGCTTTTACAGGACTATGATGACAAACCCTAGACCTAATGAGACCTAAAATCCTAAAAATGGCTTTTGCAAATGTAATGACAAAATATGACTGTAAATGACCTGAATTTGTGAAAATAGGCCAGCAGGTAAAGACCATGAGGGAAAATTGATAATATGCCACTACCATCAGATGATCCATGATCCTAATGGAATGCCGCTGATCGGATGAGACACCTAAAAATGCATGCAAAAAGAGAATTTTGATCATTGATGGAGGGATGAAGATACCGACGCTAACAGAAGTGATAGTTAAGCCCAGGAGATTGAATGCTAGAGCTGATCACCTCTCTCGGATCAAGAATGGCGAAGAGCCCACTAATATTGATGAAGGGTTACCTGATGTGCAACTCTTTGCTGTTAGAGTTGTGGATGAGAATTTTGCAGACATTATTCATTTTTTATCTACTGGCATAGCTCTTGAAGGTTATATGACACAACAAAAGAAGGAATTAGTTGTCAAGGTTGCATATTTTTCTGTGATTGCGAGACACTTATATAAGATGAGATAGGATGAAGTTCTACGCCCATATGTGTCTGAATATGAAAGACACGGTATTCTAGTTGAAGAACATGGTGGTGTAGTTGGAGGACACTATGAAGGCAAGGAAACTGTGCAGAAGATTTTGTGAGAAGGATTATGGTGGCCTATGGTACACAAAGATTCTAAGGAGTACTACAGTGCATGCGATGTGTGTCAAAGGACCGAGAGGCCCTCATGAAGGGATGAAATTCAATTGCGTCCACAAGTCACGCTACAATCATTTGATAAAATGGAAATTGACTTCGTTGGACCTATTCAGCCTTTAGGGACGAAGACAGGAGCACGTTATATTATCAATGCAACAAAGTACTTAACTATGTGGGCAGAGGCACAACCTGTGAAGGATTGTAGCACGAAAACTGTTGCAAAGTTTATATCCAAATTTATTCTATCAAGGTTTAGATGCCTGAAGATTCTAATGAGAGATAGAGGTTCACACTACCTGAATGAGACAATTACGGCATTAATAGAAGATTTCCAAATGTATCATCAGAAGAGTACACCATATCATCCCCAAGTGAATCGAACTATCAAAGCTTTCAACAAGATCTTGGAGAATTCCCTAACAAAAGTCCATAATGTTAATAGGAATGATTGGGATGTGCGCATACTAGTGGTTCTATGGGCATATAGGACGACTTGTAAGAAATTGCCTGGGAAAGCATCATTTCGACTAGCTTATGGACAAGAAGCAGTGATGCTGATGGAATATATAGTGCCCAGCCTAAAAATCACAATAGTAACTGAGATGGCAGATCACCACGTAATGGAGGAAGGCCTAACACAACTTCTTGTATTAGAGGAAGACCATGTTTTTGTTGGATTTCATATGCAAGTGCAGAAATCTAGAGAAAAGGCGAAGCATAATCATCACATTAAGCAGTGTACTTTTAAGAATGGATATTTTGTCTTGATATATGATAGCAAATTTACCAAATTTTTGGGGACGTTTTAGATGCATTGGCTATGACCGTACATGATTAAGGATATTTCAAATGGTGGCACAGTTCAGCTCACGAAGCTGAATGGGGAAGTGTTTCCTAGCAGGATTAATGGGAGAAAATTGAAAGTTTATAGGGATGATCCTGCCCCTACGCAATGACTACATGACAACAGGAAAGTCTTAGTGCTTCTGGAAGTTGAAAGAGAGCACAGGACTATAAACTACTCTGTCAGGGAAAAATTCTATCAAAGGAGGGTTGCGCGTTGTTTAGGAAGATGGCATAGGTGGAAGCTGTGACAAGGTAGCTACACCATAAGGAGGGGTCCCGTGCAACCTGCCCAGAAAGTGACCATTGGAATAACTATAGTTGATTTGACAATGATTTTTTCGTTAAAAGGAGTGGGGGAAATGCATTTAAGGAGCATATATATGAAAATATGCCGCCAAAAATGCATTAATGAGGGAGATATGGAGGGAATCAAGTGGTTTGAATTCGAAAAAGGCTATAAATATGGCACCCCACTCCACATTTAGACACTTTTCTTTCAGAGAGCTTATTTTGTGATTTTGTGCCTAAGTGTGAGCCGAGAGAATTGTTGGATGTCTAAGTGGAATTGGGTAGAGTTAGAGAAGGAATTCTTGTAGAGAGGGCTTGGATATATCATGAATTCTACACCACCTACCCATACTACAACACCGAGATCCCCTAGAAAGCAGCCTATTGCCTCAGTAGTAGCAGCAAAAAAGCATAAAAAGCCGTAGCATACCTTGATTCAGCAATTGTGGCAGAAAGTTCCAACCGAGCAGAGAGAAAAGGGAAAATGGATAAAAACAAGTAGCCAATGGAATCACAAGACTTGGATGTGGAGGAATTGGTCGGTGGCCTTGAAGAAATCAGCGCCAAAGAAGTAGAACCTGTTTCCAGGTTGCCTCCGTATTTGCCACCGCAGAAGCCAACATCCAAGGTCACGAAGGATCTAGATGTTATTAAATATAAGGTTTTCACTCTGTTGTTACCTGAAGATGTACCTATTGAGGGTGAATTGTTGGCCCGGGTACCATACTTGAAAATGGAAGATTTGGATTTAAATGATCACAGTAAATACCCACAATTTAAGCCAAGTCAGTACCTAATATCCATATATTATGAAGAAGTAAGCGTCACACGAGTTGAACCAATGAAGTGGGCTATTGGAATTCAGCATGCGGGATTGTTGAACATGTTGTATGTTCCGCATTTCGGGCATAGTAATATAAATACTATCTATGTGTGCCAATTGCTGGCTCTAGTGCATGATGAGTGCCTTTGGCTCGAGATGCCCATCCCTATTGATGAGATGCTGATCAAACGGATTACTACACTACCTTGTCAGGGGGAGAATCTGGATGATGCTTTTGTAGGAAAGTCATAGGAGAAGAAACTAGCAGATCAAATGAAGAGTGACTTTGGATTGATCAAGAAGTCCCGAGGCTATGCTGTTATCTCTATCAATGATGAGGTTGTGCAGTTTTTCGCCTCTATTTTGGTCGAGAAGATTATGAGAAAGTGTTGCACAGATGAAGTGTCGGCCCCTGTTGTCTCCTTGGTTGCGTAATGCATCTAGGGGGTCTAGTTCAAATGGGCAGGGTACCTGTGTTGAGAATTCCTAGATGATTTTCGATAAGCACAAGAGGAAGGAAAGCCATTTCATTATGCATGGTTATTACTTCTAATTTCATTAATAGCTTGGAGAGCACCGAAGGAATAACAGTTCCCCACAGTGGACCTGGATCTCTGTGAAGTTGCATTACATGCCTCATTGTGGGCATCCAAAGACCCTACAAGGGCCATGGAGAATAAGATGTTTTGGGTTCTGTTTGAAATGAACCTATGCATGGTGATTAATCAACGACCGTAGTTATCACTTGCCCTATTTTCTCAATACCGTGATGTTGCAAAGTTCAAGGCTGATTTTCACAATGTATATATATGTGCCAAGAAGGATTTGATGAAATATTGGCATGTGCTGCCATATCTGGTAGCAAAAGAAAATATTTTGGCTATTATCAGTAAGTGGTCAAGCGATTGGCTCATCCCGACTGACATGATGATGGTAGCAGGCACAAGCAAGACCACTGCAGAGACGAAGGATGAGAAGAAAGATCCAAAGAAAGACCCAAAGAAACATCCAAAGCAGGTCACGATTGACTTGGAGGAACCCATTATGTCAGAGACAGAGCACATAGTCAATGCAGAAATTACCGAGGAGGAAGAGGGTGGCATAGACCATTTTGTGGGCATAGAGGACTTCGAGTCCCCATTCATTATCAAGAAGTGATAGAAGCATAGCCCTAGTTGTGCACAGAAGAAATAAAAATCGGACAAGTCCGCCAACGTTGAGCCATTGGCCCTCACGAAGGGGGACCTTGATGAAATTGAGGATGTCATCTAATCCGTGATGGAAGATATTTGGGTACACATTGAAGATCAATACTGATAAGTCTTGACGAAGGTCCGATAGGGCCTTAAGGAATTACAGGTACATACAGGTGTTATACAAGCGAGCGTAGGTCAAGTGAGCATGAGTCAAGTGAGCCTGAAGCAATCGAGATAGACAACCTCAACAACAGAGCTTACCACAGACCTCCGTGGAGTGCAGTTGTTGGAGGGATCATTACATGTTGAGACTTCAGAGGATAGGGTGCACTTATCGCATATGAAGAACATGAGCCTTAACCTTGCAACACTCCCCATGAGCTGCATCAAGGAGTATCGGATGAGCTCAGGGTCCAAGAACAACGGGCATTACTGGTTATCAGTGA
The DNA here is from genome assembly GCA_031772625.1 of Pinus tabuliformis. Taxonomy (NCBI): domain Eukaryota; kingdom Viridiplantae; phylum Streptophyta; class Pinopsida; order Pinales; family Pinaceae; genus Pinus; species Pinus tabuliformis. The sequence goes on from CM062810.1 coordinate 808,410,055, forward strand.
AGTCAAGACTAACAACCAACAAATGTTCGAGGAAAAGGCACAAGCACTAAAATAACGAGAAGAGGTTGTTGCACACAATCAACAGATGGGAGTAACAATAAGTTAATAACGCAGGTATGCAGTGAGCTTCCCGAGTTCCAGATTCCAACAGAGGCAGCTTCGGCCGAGAAATTATAGAAGTTGGCAGCTGCAGTGAAAGAATCTAAGGCCGAGGTGGGAAAGGTGTGGTTTGAGCTACAACTATAGATTTTAGAGCTTCAAATGAAGTTGCAGCCTACCACCCCTCTAGAAGTTCGAGAGTAGCGTGAGGCTGCTATCAAAGTCGATATGGAAGTTCTTTCCAATGTAGTTAATGACTGCAGCCAAATTTTTGAAAGTATGATGGAAATGTGGGCCTCGCTGCAGGAGGACCTACATTTGTAGAAAATTGAAGCTGACATCCGTGAGAAGAAACTGCATTTTGATGAGATCAGGGCAACAACATGGACCTTAGAACCTGTGTAAAGGTTCGCTAGACTCCAAGAAGGGAAAACCATACATACTTAGATCGATGAGTTGCATCGAAGGGCCTCTATTACTTCAGAAAGGATGCAGTCGTGGGCCAACGAAGCAAGCCAACTCTTGTATAATGTCGGGCAAATTTTGAAAACTCTTCAGAAGACGCAGAGAATGATGATCTTAGTAGTCATAGGGCCAACTATAGAGAAGTTGGTTGAAGAGGTTCAAAAGGTCGTCACGCAGTGTACAACAGAACTTCAAGCCTTGAAGTCAGAATTCAGCAGCCTCAAAGCATGCATCGAGGACATACCAGCAGAGTGACTCAGGATGAGTCACATATTTGTGTTGGGGGCTTGCTGGGACGGGGTCCCCCAGGGTTAAGTTTTTCTAAAGTCTTAAGTCAAATTTTGATAAGATATTGTAAAGTCTCCGCATTTTGAGGAGTAGAGTGTGAGTAGCGCAGGTTGTTAAGAGTCAAAGGGGATTTTAGGCAAGTCAAAACCCCTTATTTTGTAAGGGGATGAGTTGTATTAAGCTCCAACCATGTTTCATAGACCATGGTGATGTATTGTAAACACTATAAAAGGGAGTCATTGAGGAGTCATTAAGCAATTAAGTTAAGAAAGTTCAATGTTATGATTGATTCTTAGATTCTGAATTGTCCTTTTTTGTATTTGGAGGAAGGGGAAGGTTTCTACTACTACATGTGTGGAGACTTTGGTAACTCCGCAGCTGAGTGCGCGGACCCCTACAGCTATGTGCGCAGGGTCTGAAAAGTATATGTATTGAAGATTTGGAATAATAAAGAGTATTTGAAGCAATTTTGTGTCTGTGGAATGGCCTATGAATTCCTTACTAAACTGACTGACTCATTGAGTCTCGAGGCATTGTATCAGTACCTCCAAGGATCCTCCTCTCACCAATGAAATTCCCCGCCGATCCATGAAAAGTAGACTCTTGTATAATGGTCCTTTCAAATACCGCATGGATCATACTGATTAAAGTCCTTACTGTCAAACTCAAATCCCACTATCCCCTTAGCCTCGCATTTGCGATTTTCAAGCTCATTATCTCATATAATTTTATTTGCAAAGGAAGAGTGGGCCATGGTGCTTTCTTCTTCCTATGCAGTGCCACTAACAACCCTATAGAGAGATGGTATGATACTTCTTGCATGATTAGTTTGTTAGTGGCATACCTTGGTAAGACATGCGGAGGCCTCTCTCCTCCAAACATTTTAATGAAGGTGCCACCTGGTGAGGCATACCAACTGTAAAGTCTACTATCACCTCCATTGCTTCTCAAGACATGCAAGGTGGATCTTCTTCAAAGATAAGCTTGTACAGTGAGATGATAAAGTGGTCAGTTAGTCATTCCATTACTCCTTGATAACTACATTATGAAAGAAACTTGCAATATATTTTCATGGTAGTCTCTCATGGTGTCCATGTCTAGTTCATCCCAGGGAACTGTTTCTACAAACAAATTTCTTCCAGCAAGTAAGCATACATATAGAATATTTCTCACTCACCCTTGGGAAGATTTCGAGGCTGTGCTACATGGGCATTCGATTGTTAAGCCAAAAGATCCAATCAGTTGAATGACCTCCCATCATTCACCATCTGGTCCAATAGGACTTCCCACCCTTCAGGAAAGGTTTTAGTGCTCTCCTGACCATAGATTCTACAAGAAAAGATAATCAAGAGATGGTAAGCCTTCCTAAGGGACTTTGTATTATACACATGGGTGGGTGTCTGTCGAAAATTCGATGGCTCTTTCACCCAATGTTTAACAATGTCTTTTGTGTTCACATAACTATGGGTGGCATAGAAGAATGAGTCCATGTAATTTATTGGATCAAGAAAGTGATACATTTACTAAAAATATTATGCTTGGAAGGTGGAAATCTTATGCACATTGGCACTGCTCAATGTCATGGTCGGTTCATCCATATGTGAGAGAATCTAGCTGATTATATTTTCACATAGGAAGGAAGGATTCCTGCATGCAACTTTTTATACCCTGACTATCGGATGTTGAGATAAACCTGTCTATCCTCTAAGTCTGCTCAAAGACCTTTGCAAAAGTGTCTTTAATTTGTTGCTACGTCAGTGATGATCCCTTCTCTGTAAACAACTGAGTATCTGCATACATTGGTAAATCAACTGATGTTTTCTCAACTGCTTCCCCAGTGATGGTATTAGTGGTTTCCTTTGATGCAACTCTCTTAGATGCCATGCTAACAGTGAATTTTGTATAGATGCTCAACAAATGATGTACCTATGGGATAGAAAAGACACTCATGGAAAGCAACTGTCAGTTTTAAGCAAGACAACTTACAAGGAAAGTTCAAGCAGCAAACCAGGCACAAATGGGAAGGATTGCACAATTTCTCTTGATAGGGGGGATTGGCTTCCTGTGGTAACTACACACTGCGAAGTACCAACATCCAAGGTGGAAGCCCGATGGTTGAAATTGTGCAATGTGTAGTTCGTCCTGGGTAGAGTTCTAGGAGAGACTATGCACTACGCAGTATCAATGGCCAAGCTCAGAGGATGGCTCCTAGAAATGCACAATGCATAGGTGGAGCTAGATTGGAATGTGCATTGTGCAATTCTAGAGGCCAATCTTGTGGCTTGAGCCTCGGGATTGCGCAGTGCCAGCTAGGAAAAGAGAAAATCGACCAAGGGAAATCTAAATTGACACAAGGGAAGTGTTAAAAACAATAAGATCTGAGAGATAGAGTGAATTTGAGTGCAGATCTGACTAAGTATAAATAAATGCATGTGAATCAAGTGCAGCAATTGATCAAGAAGAAGGAAAACCAAGTAAGTGAGGAGAGTCATCACAACGACGACTATCGGTGCAAAAACAGGGAAACCAATGCGACACTTGGGAAAGGCAATCTAAAACTTTAAAAAAAGAATTCTACAAGTTAAAGAAACTCAAAACATCAGCAACCATAAATAGAAACAAGTGAAATAACACTCACACAAGCTAAACAACAAAAATCAACATAAAAGTGGCAAAGTACGATAAAAGAAAAACTCACTCAGAAAAACGATGACGATCGCACCAAAGGTTCCTTGATCTCCTAAGGAATTCTAGAGCTCCAATATTGAGTGTGCAAATGATCTCTAGAAGCTTCGATTAAATAGATTTGGAAAAATTAGGGTTTATCAAATGCATGCCTAAAATCAAGGAAAAAGTGACACTTGGCAGAAGTTTCTAAAAATAGTGCAAGTGCCTCCTTTAGGATACTAAAAATAAATCCCTATTTTTTAGGGATTTTTTTTTTACTTTTTTCACATTTTTCTTTTTTCGGGGAAACTTGTCATGCACCCTACCAGGAAATACTGCACATTTCTGGGAACTGGGCAACTTTCTGACAGTGCACTACACAATTTCTTAGCATAGTGCGGGTTGCACAATTTCTGGGCTAAGTGTTGGGTTGCCTCCCATGAATGTGCAGTTTTTGAGCTCAAGGCTCACTAGCAGTCAGTACTGTTCAATTCCAATCATCAAGGTTGCTTTCCCTAAAGGATTGCACAATTTCTGGAGGCAAGCCCAAAACTATTGTGAGACCAAGTTGAGAGATCATCTTGTGACTTAAAATAATCATCGAAGTAAGAAACACAAGCGAAAATGAAAATATAAGTCTCAATTGAAGCACGAATACCTGGATCAGTGTGATATGAGTTGTTGAGGTTAAGAAGGGAGGCTCCAAAATCGAAGAAGAGGCAAAATTTTGGAGGGTGGTTGTAGCTGCTACAACACTAATGACACACTGGTATAAATACAACTCTTTGTATGGACTTTGTATCATGAAACATGATTCTAACTCTTCTGTAAGTATTGTTTAGTTCTTTGATCATAATAGATTTTCCATTTAGCTTGAGTTAAAGATCTAGTCATTACCTTTCTCTTCATCGGCAGCACACATACCAAGCCAAGTCAAACTAAGTTGTTTTGATTAGGGATGAGGGGTATATAGATGCACAAGTAAAACAGAGTGTGGGAGTTTTAGTTTCATTTCTAGTGTTGCTTTGTTTCCAGGAGGCCTGGATAGTACCCTGATGAAGTCACGCCATGAAAACAAGCATTGCTTCACTACCAGCGAGCCTGGACATCAACCTGATGGAGTTACTTGCTTCATCTATCCACACAAGAATCCTTTCTCTTCTTTCACCCTTTTTTTCATTTTTTCATTTTATTTGTTCAAAGAAATGTGCATAGGCACTTATTTATTTGATGAGGTAGAAGAGGGATCCCGACTTACTGAGAGTATATGAGGTTTTCCCTTTAGAGAAGGATATTTATATATATACTTTTGACATGCTTGTTAAGGTATTCCCCCTCTCCTTACTCTACTTAACTTAGTTGACAAGGGTTAACTGAAAATAGAAGACCGATTAGAGTAGGTAGTACTAGTTGAAAGTGCAAGCATCATGATTTCACCATGAATCTCTCCGAAAAGGATGTATTTTCCATCAGAGTATCATCGACTAGAAGAAAATTCAAGATTCACATAAAGAGAGGGAACAGACAGATAACCAAGTGTTGACAGCAGTACAACTTCCTCTTTAACTTCACCGTGCTTGTTTAATAAGCCAAACATGGTTTCATGCGAAAACTAATCTATAACTGCAAAGAAAAAAAAACAAAAAGAAGCAGAGTAAAATCAAAACAAGTTAAATCAAATCAAGGAAACAAACAAGAAAATCAAACAACTATTACTACTCCTAACCTAAGTAGAATATAGGCCAACTTACGTAAAGTGATACTTCCAATGCAGCCATCAGCGCATTGGTTGACCTCTGTAGGCAATGCCATGTATGTCAAAAATGATATACAAGAACACCAATAAGCAAGAAAGCTAAGACAATATAAACTAGAAGGTCCGAAGTTTGAATTAACCCGCAAGAAAGTAAAAATGGAAAGCGCATGAAAGGCACTTTCAGATGTACCATGGTGTCCAAACACATTGCGAGTCGAAGACAAGATGATACGCACTTTTGAACTTGAAAAACAAGAAAACATGAAGAAAGAAGAAAGCTTTCTTTTTGCAACAGTGCTTGTTATCTACGACTCCTCCAATGATTGAGCAATAAGATCGTGTGATACAGATGGAGGATGATAAATTGTAAACTAGATTGATTTTCAATGTGTATAACCGAGTGATAGGAGCCTAGAAGGATTCAACACATTTTTTATTAGAAGTGGAACTGAACTCAAGGTTATGAGAATTTGATATAACGATCAGCTAGGGTTGAAGTGCATCGACAACTTGGGGAGGTTTTAGTTCATCAAAAGATGGATCATCAAAGACCAGTGGCCTAGCAAGATCAACAAAGGAAAAATCAGAATTGTGATCGAGTGAGTTAATTAAAAGTTCAAGAAAGCCATGATCAGAAAGTTTGAGATCACAAATAGGGGCATTCTCATGATTTGACGAATCGTAAAGAGGGGATGGTGGAGAATGAGAAATTTCACCCTCTATGTTCCCGAAAAGATAAGATGAGAGATTGGGAGGATCATGAAGATCAGATTTGTCATTTCCACATTCAAATGAAAAATTGTCATTCCGCGTGTTTTGCGAATGATCGAAAGAAGTAACATCAGAAACTGAATTTTCACACGACTTAACAAAAATGACAGAATCATGGAAAATGTTAGGTTAATGCAGAAGAGGGGCATATAAAAGGAGTTCATCCTTCACCACTTATTATTTTTCAAACTCCCACACATACTCATAAAAAATGATATTGAAGGTTGGTTGTTCAACACCAACTCCATCTAGAACTTGATCCATGTGAAGATCGAAAGAGAGATCTGAAAAGTGAACACAACACATCAAAATTTGGAGGATCGGAAGGACCAAAGGATGGAGGACGAGGAGATAACACTTCATCACAACCATCAGAGTCACAGTCCATCTATGTGCTGAAATTATGAGTAAGTGGGGTAGGAGGAGATAACGGTAGATCAATAGGTGAATTCTCAACTTCCCCCACCTTGACCTATGGAGCTAGAGTTGTTTGATGAGAAGGGGACAAAGGGTCACTTGGAACATCAACCTTGTCTGTTGTAGATTTAGAAGCTCCAACATCAAGGTATGTTGGGAGACGTTCAAAAGATTCTAACTCATGTGGATTTTTGGAAATGTGAACAAGATATAGAAATTTGTCTACCAAGAAAGACTAATCAATTTCATCTTTAGGAATTTCAAAGAAGTAATGGATGAAACGGTCGTGAAAATCCTAAAGGGATTCATCAAGTTCTTTTCACAATTTTAAAATTTTCTTATTAAGAGCTTTATGACCATAGAGATTGAAAGCACAACATTATTCTACTAGCATCCCCAAGCCTAATACCTCATAGGATCAATTCAACACCTTTAAGTGAAAATTATTTCTTTGATAATTTCCCCCACCTTGTCTAGGGTAAGAACATAATTGGTTGCCATACTCTTTCCCCAACCCTAGACTAGGTCTACTTGGTCCCATGTGGTCCCGCTCCTTTGAAAAGATAATTCTTCAAGAACCATCTAGGATACCAATTTCAACAAGGATTTTAGGGATTGGAAAGCTCCTTCACAAGTAATATCCCCTAAACCTAACCCTCAAATCCTCCCTTCCTTTCCCTATAATACATTGTACCTTGCTTAGAAAGAAAGGAAGCTCCATCCTTGAAGCTCTTCTGGGAAAGGGATTTTTTGGGTCAATCATATCCATTCATTTATTTATCCTTTTTTGTTGACTCCATAACAAACCAAGTCTCCTCCCATCAGTGAAAATTTGTAGATAGAAGGAAGCCTTAGTTGAGGTGACAATGGGCTAAGTATCCATTTGTTTCCCTTGGCCTATCATTTTCTCTTTAGGGATCCCCTTTAGGTCCCCTGCTAGTTTGAGTGGTAACACTTCCTTTGTGGAATTATGTCTTAGTTTCTCCAAGTATTCTTTGACCTCCTGGTGGACTTGATTCTTGGGTTTAGCTTGGTGAGCAAACCGGTTAATGGGATCCAGTGTGTTCTCACCAAGACATCCGAACTACTGTACCACCACACATATGAGCCCCGTATGCTACCAATGAATGAGGTGAGCTTCTTGTTGTTATGAATCAACATTCAAACCTTCACTTTCTCCATCTTTTCCGGTGGCTTCATTTTCTTCACGAAGTCAAGCGGGGGCCCTTTGAACCGCATTTTCCATTCTTTCACATAGGCGATGGAATATTGTATGTGTTTTGAGAATTCTAACAAACTCTTTGCTCTATTGTTGTAATCCATGCAAATGGAAAACCGCTTGATACTTTAGCAAGTATCATTGCTTTCATCTCTCCTAGTGTAGAAATTGCATTCTGCGTTGCTGCTCGGAGTTTTTCTACCTCTTGCCTTGCAGCCTACAAGTTTTGTGCTAGTTGCTCATTCTCAGTCATCAAATACTGAACATTTGATCTTGTGTATCCTACATATGCCAAGTTGGCTTCAGCGATGGAATTTGGATGCTTTCTAGTGTCTAACGCTATCACCCTTTCTTTAATGAATGCAGGTGATGCTTGATCATCATGAAAGTGTTTCCTCCATTCTTGTACAATCCTCTTTTGGAACTCATCAAATGATAGATTGTACACATCAATCACTGGATCATCATCAAGGAGAACAACATCTCCTTGCTCACTCGAGGCTAGCTCTACTGCTAGAGGTGGTGGAGACTGAGGGGTGACCTATGGTTCCCTCGACATTAGGTCAACATCTTCATTTTATGGCTTGTGTTACAACTCCATGTTTGTCACCTAGATTAGTTTCTCAATCTGCTGAGAAAGCTCCTGATCCTACATCTGTTCACCTTCTTCCTTAGTTGTTGGTTGTTCATGTTCCTTTTCTTTAACCTGTATTATTGTTGTTTCCTCTGTCATCGTACCTTGCCTTTGTTATTCTTCCTATTTCTCTTCTCTTCTCATTCTCTCCTCCTCAACTCTTGTTCTTCCTTCAACTTCTTCTCTATCTCCTATAGCTTCAATTATGTTTCCTGCAACCTATGATTTTCTCTCTTCCTCCGCTCTAATCTCTGCATCCTTTTCTTCCTCTTTGCTTGTGTTTCCAAATTTGCTTTCATGAGAAGAGGATCTACTTTAATCTTGCAACTTTATTCTCCGTCTAGAATATCATCAGTCTTCCTCTTTCCCTTTTCCCGCATGGGATTGTTGCCTTATTTTGCTGTTGCTTCCGGATCTACCATTGTCTGTGGAGAATCCTGTGAATTCCTTGCTAAACTGGCTAGCTCATGGAGTCTGGAGGCATTGTATCAGTACCTCCAAGGATCCTCCTCTGTCCAATGACATGCCCCATTGATCCAAAAAAAGTAGGCTCGCGTACAGTGCTCCTTGCAAATACTGTGAGGATCATACAAATTAAAGTCCTTAGTGCCAAACTCAAATCTCACTATCTCCTTAGCCTCAACATCTGCAACTTTCAATTTATTTATCTCGTATAATATGATCTATAAAGGAAGAGTGGGCCATGGTTCTTTCTTCTTCATGTGCAATGTTGCTAACAGCCCTGTAGTGAGATGGTATGATACTTCTTGCATGATTAGTTTTTTAGTCGCATACCTTGGTAAGACATGCAGAGGCTTCTCTCCACCAAAAACTCTAATGAATGTGCCACCTAGTGAGGCATACTAATCAACAATGTCTACTATTGCCTCCATTTCTTCTTAGGAAATGCAAGGTGGATCTTCTTCAAACATAACCTTGTATAGAGGGATGATAAAATGGTCAGTTATTCATTCCATTTCTCCTCGATAACTACATGCTAAAAGAAACTTGCAATAGATGTTCATGGCGGTATCTCATGGTTTCCATGCCTAGTGAATGTAAGGGAACTACTGCTATGCACATATTACTTCTAGTAAGTGTGCAGACATATAGAACCTTGCTTGCTCACCCTTGGGTGGATTCTGAGACTATGCTACATGGGCCTTGAATTGTTGAGCCAACATATACGACCAGTTGAATGACGTCCCATTGTTTACCAACTGGTCCAATAAGACTACCCACCCATTAGGAAAGGTTTCACTGTTCTCTTGACCATAGATTTTGCAAGAAAATATAATCAAGAGTTGGTAAGCCTTCCTGAGGGACTTTGTCTTGTACACATGGGTGGGTGTCTGTCAAAAATTCGATGACTCTTTCACCCAACATTTTACCTTGTCTCTTGTGTTCACATAGTCATGGGTGGCATAAAAGAGTGATTCCATGCGATTTACTAGCTCGGGAAATTGATACATCTGCTAAAATATTCTCCTTGGAAGGTGGCAAGCTCTTGTCCACTCACACTGCTCAATGTCATAGTCGATGCATCCATATGTGAGACAATTCAGCTATTGATATCTGGACACGGGAAGGTGGGATACCTACATGCAACCTTGTATAGCCCTGACTGTCAGATGGTGAGATAAACATGTCAGCCCTCTAAGTATCCCTCAAAGTCCTTTGCAAAAGTGTCTTTAATATGTTTCCATGTTAGTGATTATCCCTTCTCTATAAACAACTGACTATCTACATCCACTGGAAAGTCAACGAATGTTTCTCAACTACTTTCTGAGTACTAATCTTAATGGTTTCCTTTGATGAAACTCTCTTATATGCCATGGTATCAATCACTGCTAGAGAGATGCTCAACAATTGTTGTACATGTGGTTCAGAAAGGACACTCATGGCAAGAAAATGTTAATTTTAATAAAAAAAACTTACAAGGCAAGTTCATGCAGAAAACCGGGCACTAAATGGGAAGGATTGTGCAATTTTTTCTAATAGGGAAACTAGTTGCCTATGGGAACTACACACTGCGTAGTCTCAATAGCCAAGGTGGAATCCTAATGGTTGAAAATGTGTAATGCATAGTTCGGCCTGGGAAGAGGCCTAAGAGAGACCACACATTGCACAGTCTTAGTGGCCAAGATGAGAGGCTGGCTCCTGGAACTGCACAGTGCATAGTTAGAGCCAGCTTGGACTACGCATTGTGAAGTTCTAGAGGTTAAGCTTCTGGATTGAGCCTTGAGATTGCACATTGCCAGCTGGGCAAAGTGAAAATCAGCCAAGGGAAACCCAGATCTTCCCAAGGGAAGTGTGAAAAAAAGAAGATCTGAGAGATAGTGTGAAGTTGAGTGTGGATCTAACTTAGTGTAGATAAATGCATGTGAATCAAGTGAAGCAATTGACCAAACAAAATGAAAATGAAGTAAGTGAGGAGAGTCGTTGCAATGACGATTATCAGTGAAAAAATAGGAAAACTAATGCGACACTTTGGAAAGGAAATCTAAAACTTAAAACAACACTTCTACAAGTTAAAGTAAGTCAAAATTCCAACAACCATGAAGAGAAACAAGTGAAACAACCCTCACACAAGCCAAACGACAAAAAGTGATAGAAAAAGCAGCAAAGGACAACAAAAGAAAAACTCACCCGGAAAAGTGACGACGATCTCACCGAAGGTTAGTTGATCTCCTCGGGAATGCTATAGCTCCAAGATAGAGTGTGAAAATGATCTCTAGAAGTGTCAATTAAATAGATTTTGATAAATTATGTTTTATGACGCGCATTCCTAAAATCAAGGAAGAAGTGACACTTGGTGGATGTTTCTAAAAATAGTGTAAGTTCCTCCATCGGGATACTAAAAATAGATTCCTATTTTTTAGGGATTATTTTTTTCTTTTTTTCTTTTTCTGGGGAAGCTTGCCATGCACATTGTCGGGAAAGACTATGTAATTATGGGAACTTGGAAACTTTCCGTATCAGTGCACTACACAGTTTCTGAGCTCAGTGAGGGTTGCGCAATTTCTGGGCTCAGTGCTTAGTTGCCTCCCATGATTGTGCAATTTCTGAGATCAAGGCTAATTGATAGTTAGGGCTACACAATCCCCATCATCAATGTTTCTTGCCCTCAAGGATTACACAGATTATGGAGGCAAGCCCAGAACTATTGTGAGACCAAGTTAGGAGATCAAATAGTGACTTAAAAGAATCATCCAAGTAAGAAACACAAGTGAAAATGAAAAGATGATTCTCAATTGAAGCATGAATACTTGGATCGGTGCGAAATGAGCTAATGAGGTTAAAATGGGAGGCTCCAAAATTGAAGCATAGAAAAAAGTTTGGAGGGTGGTTGTAGCCACTACAACAGACACCAAGCCAATGTGGAAGTCATACCAAGCTACACAATCCAACATATAAGACTGAGGACTTCACTGTATTATTAAAGATGCATTCTTAAGGACATAACTTTATGTGAATGGTCACTACAAGGTCTATAAATGCAAGACCATTCTTCATGGTAAACATTATATATATTTATATTCTATTCAAATATAAATTTATATATTTTTGGTTTGTGCAATCAAAGTAAAAATCTATAAAAGCTTCCACCATACCTTTATTATGTGGATGCTTTTTCTTTTGTTAAATAAACATAATTGAATCCCTTGTTTTTATAAAAAGAAAAAATTACAATATTCCTTATAATGCTTAGCTCTACTACAAATTTATTTATTTCTAGATTAACGAAACAATTCCACTCTAATGCATTTCTATTATTGAGAAGCCTTATTAAATACAATGAGGGACTCTTGGTAAATCATCTTCCAATAACTCCATTGATCTTTTATATTCTCCTATTTCTCTTAATATTTATAATTTTATTTACAAAAGCAAAAACACCAAAGGATTACATTATGCCCCCTTTATGCTGAAGGGGTGTTTGTGGGTCCAAGCATCGTTTTGAATTTTTCAAGCTTTTCTCTTCTAAGAGCTTTGATGAATATTTCTGGAATTTAATCATTTGTGGAACAATGTCTCAAATGAATAGTCTTGGCATCTACGTGATATCCAATCAAATGATATTTTTGTGTTGATGTGTTTATTTCAATCATGAAATTTAGGATTCTTGGCCAACTTGATTGCAAAAGTATTGTCAACTAGAAAAGGAGTAGAATTCACTTTTTTCTCCTTATAAAAATATTCAAGTATTTTCCTAAGCTTCACATTCTCCTTTGTTGCTTCAACATTTGCCACATATTTTTCCTTCATTGTGGAATCTATTGAAACTAATTGTTTGTGTGACCTACATAAGACAACTATTGATCCAAGCCTCACGAGATAGCATGAAGTTGACATACCATTTTATTCACCCCCTTTAAAGTCTAAATCACAATATCAAATCAAACTGAAGTCATCCAACTTAGAATACTTGAGTCCAAAATTTTGAGTTCCCTTCAAGTATTTAAAAACTCTTTTTACAGTAGACCAATGTCCTCCACAAGAATTTTGCATAAATATGGAAATAATTCAAACAAAAAATGAAATATTTGGTTTGGTAGTGCTAATATAGATAAGAATTCCCATAACTTCTTTGTACTATTCTTTTGATGTGAGCTTCAAATTCTAATCCATCGAAGTAGAAATGGTTCCATTTAGCGACGCCAAACATGTTCAACAATTCTTCAATGTAGTCCTTTTGGGAAATGGATATGTAATTTGGATGTTGTGTCACTTCAATGCCCAATTATTAGTGAATTTGTCACAAATTTTTCATCTTAAAGACCTTCTTCAACTCTTTGTTTATGGATGAAATATAATTCTTAGATATTCCCTATCAATGACACATTGTCTACATACACTACAAGATATACAATAGTTTTGCCAATTTTTTTGACAAACAAATTTGCATCATCAAGATTAAAGTGTTTGAATTTAAATTTTAGAAGATGCCCATTTAACTTTTCATCCCATGCTTGTGGTGTTTGTTTTAGGCCATGTAAATATTTAATTAGTTTACATACTCTCTCTTCTTGTCCCTTTACAACAAAAAATTCTAATTGAGACATGAAGATATTGTTTTTCAAGTATCCCTGCGAGAAAGTAGTCTTCACATCCATTTAATGGAATTTCCATCCATTTTGTGTTGTCAAGGAAAAGCGAGTCTGAATGGTGGCCCATTTTTCTATGGGGAAATAATTTCCTCATAATCAACACCTTTTTTCTATGCAAACCCTTTTTCCATGAGCTTGGCTTTGTGATTGTCAAGTGAGCCATCTAATTGGTACTCATTCTCATTGATCCACTTGCGCCAAGTTGGTTTGGTTCCAAATTGAGGATCCAACAAATTTCATATCCCATTTTTTATGAGCGCACAATACTCCTTCTACATTGCTTATTTCCACTCATCATGAATAACAACTTCTTCAAAGGAAGTTTGTTCATAATTAGTAGATAAATTCAATTCTCAATCATATTACATATACACTTAATATACATCACTTGAATTGGAATTATCTACATCACCTCCATATTGTACGGTAGAACCTATGGTTCTTGTTTTTCCTACCTCATCAAGATGTATAATTTCAAGTATTTTGATGAGCCACTTTAGTAACACCTTTTTGAGATGGTCAAGGTTGCATCACTTATTGAGATGGTGTTGAGTCAACATTCAACCTTATAATCCTCTCGGTCATATCATTCAAAGGACCTTATTGATCTAATGAAGTGGCTGAAATTTCATGAGTGGGAGATGGTGCTTTAAAAGGAGATTTTGGAGATTGATCCAAGATAGGGATGTCCACCTCAAGATGTGGAATCTCATTATCAAATTCATGAAATGTGTTTAGATTAGTGAATAGATATAGATGATAAAGTTGCCACTAAGCAATATTATCAGTCTTGGAAGATTCAATAAAAAAAATACATCTATGGAATGAATAAAATATGTATTATAAATCATCATAAAGATGATATTCCTTGGTGGTATTTGAATACCCCAAGAATGTTCACTTCATACTCCTTACATCAAGATTGTTTCTTTTCTCCTTATGGGCAAGGAATAACATGTGGAACCAAATACCCTTAGATTCATTATCGAAAAAATGTAGCCATGCCACATTTTTTGTTAGGCCAAGAGTAACTCTGAATGAATTGATGTTTTTCATTAATATAGAACATAGATATATACATGGAGATGGAGACTATTGGTTTTGATCTCTCAATTTCTCTTCATCTTCCAATTCCATTTATTTTTTTATTTACAATATTTACATGGATTTACCTAATCCCAAAGATTAGGTGTTAACATTCCCCCCCTTAATCTGAAAGGATGTTGGTGAGTCCAAGCATCATTCTGAAGCTTTCAAACTTTTCCCTTCCAATTGCTTTGGTGAATATGTCTGCAATCTACTCATTTGTGGAACAATGTTGTAGGTGGATTGTTTTGGCCTCTGCATGATGCCAAATCATATGGTATTTTGTATTGATGTGCTTGGTTCGAACGTGGAACTTTTGGTTCTTGGCCAACTTTATTGCAGAAGTATTTCCAATCAAAATAGGAGTTAAATGCACTTGTTTCTCCTGCAAATCTTCCATAATTTTCCTAAGCCACACAATTTATTTCGTTGCTTCAGCTGCTACCACATACTCTGCCTCAATTGTGAAATCTGTTAGAACTAATTTTTTGTGTGACCTCCAAGAGACATCTCTTGATCCAAGACTCATAAAATAACTTGAAGTGGATACCCCTGTTTCTTTATCTCCATCAAAATATGAATCAGAGTATCCAATCAATCTGAAGTCACCCACCTGTGTATATTTGAGTCTAAATTCTTGAGTTCCCTTCAATTACTTTAGAAATCTTTTTGCAGTAGACCAATGACCCTCACAAGGCTTTTGCATAAACCTGGAGAGGATTCCAATAACAAATGAAATGTATGATCTGGTAGTAGTCAAGTAGTTGATACTTCCTACAAGTTCTTTGTACTTTGTTTCATCCTCAAATTCGTTTCCTTCAGTGGATGTGAGATTTAAATTGTGTTCCATTGGAGTATTTAAAGGATTTCACTTAGCCATTCCAAACGTATTCAACATATATCCAATGTACTTTTTCTAAGAGAGGAATATAAAATTCGGATGTTGGGTTACTTCAATACAGAGATAGTAATGAACATAGAGCAAATTTGTCATTTCAAAACCTTTGCTTAGTTCCTTCTTTATGGATGCAATGTAGTTCTCATTGTTCCCTATCATCAAAAGATCATCTACATACACCATAAAATATACAATTGTT
Source organism: Pinus tabuliformis (assembly GCA_031772625.1). Classification (NCBI taxonomy): domain Eukaryota; kingdom Viridiplantae; phylum Streptophyta; class Pinopsida; order Pinales; family Pinaceae; genus Pinus; species Pinus tabuliformis. The sequence continues at coordinate 808,425,665 of CM062810.1, forward strand.
TCTCCAACTTTTTTGACAAATAAAGTTGCATCATCAAGATCATAATGTTTTAAATTGAGTTTGAGTTTCAGAAGATGCTCAGTCAATTTCTCATACCAGGCTCACAGTGCTTGCTTGAGGCTCTACAAGGATTTGACAAGATTGCATACCTTTTATTCCTAGCCCTTCACAACAAATCCTTTTGGTTGGGACATAAAAACATCCTCTTGCATATCTTCATTCAAGAAATAAGTTTTTACATTCATTTTATGGACCTTCCAACCATTCTGAGTTGCCAAGACGAAGAGTATTTTGATGGTAGCCCATTTTTTTGTGGGGGAAAAGGTCTCCTCAAATAGACCCCTTTCTTCTGTGAAAAACCTTTTTCCACAAGCCTAGCTTTATGCTTTTCAAGTGAGCCATCTTCTTTATTCTTATTCTTGAAGACCCACTTGTATCCTATTGGTTTGGTTCCCAATGGAGGATCAACCAGCTTCCAGGTGTCATTATTTATCAAAGCATCATATTATTTCTTTATCATTTCTTCCCATTCATCATGAGAAGTGACTTATTTTAAGGAATTAGTTTCAAAATCTGTAGACAAATTCAGTGCACAATCACAAGAAACATTCATATCAAAAGGTGAATCATGACCATCTACATCACCTCCATTTTTTCTAACAAAGCTTCTTGTTCCTAATTTTCCAACCTCATAAGGATGAACACATTCAAGTATATTTTTCAGCCATTTTGGATTGACCTTTCTGAGATGGTCCAGGATACTCAGTTGACTGATATGGGGCTGAATCAAGATTTAGTTTCTGATTTTTGTCAATCACATCACTCAAAGTTTCATCTTAATCAGTGGATGGAGCTTCATGAGGGGGAGAGAGTTGCTCAAAAGGAGATTCCATAGATTGATATAGTATAGGAATCCCACCTTCAAGATGTGGAATCCCATTATAAAACTCTTGAAAATACTTTTCATGACTGAATTTTTCCAAGTGATCAAGTTGTCGCTCAACAACATTGCTAGTCTTGGAAGATTCATGAAAGACCACATCTCTAGATATTGTAAATTTCTTATTCACTTCATCATAGAGATGGTATGCTTTGGAGATATTTTAATACCCAAAGAAGATACATTTTTGAATCCTTGCATCAAGTTTGTTTCTTTGTTCCTTAGGTATCTATTAGTATCGGTATCTTCATCCCTCTGTCAGTGATCAAATTCTCTTGTTGCATTGCATATTAGGTGTCTCGCTCAGTCAGCTGCATTCCATTAGGATCATGGATCATTTGACGGTAGTGGCTTGTTGTACATTTCCCCTCATGCCCTTTACCTACTGGCACATAACCATTCATCTAGATCTTCTGCAGTCATTTTTTGTTTTTTTTTTTTAAATCTGCAAGAGTCATTTTTAGGGTTTCAGTTTCATTAGGTCTAGGGTTTCGTCAATAAGGTCTTCAAAGGGTTCAATAACAGTCAGCAGGCGCATGAGGAGGTTGAATAAAGTTCCAGTACTAATAAATTCCATCATCATATGCCCAGAAATGAATTTTTCCTCAAAACTCTGTTTTGAGGAAAAACAGAGTATTTTATCTTTTCATGTATATAATTTGGTGTAATCCCAATTTTTCATATGTAACAGTTTCAGTGGCAACCCTGGTCACCTTGCCAAGCTTTAGAAACTCCATCCACTGCAAGGCAAACAAAAAATCAAGTCATTCAGTTAATCAGAGGCAAAATAAAGCAAAACTGCCTAAAACAGAGTTTGAAAAGAAAGTGTCAAATGTAAACATTACAAAAGTGGGTTTTATGAAGTGAAAAATTAAAGTCTTTGGTGTATAAGTTATTTCTTGTGTTTAAAAGACTCATTTGCATCCAAAAGAGCAAGAGAGATTTAGAGCAAGCTCATGGTAACAAAATCGCAGCAAAGAGTTTCAGTTTCGAGGGCGCAACACATTGAGTGAGCGGTGCGACACATAGATCTGGCGCAGCGCATCAAGCTGCCTTCCACAGTATAAAAACTATATTGGCGCGGCACATACAGGAGGCGCGACGAATAGAGCTGCAAGCCATTTTCACCACAAATTCATCCAAATTCTCAATTTACTTGGTTTCGTTTGGTCCAAAGTAAGTCAACAACTCTTCAAATGCCAATGAAAGTGTGTCTTAAGATGTTTATGATGATTTAGTAAAAAAAAAATTCAAACCCTACTTCCTTCCAATTTTTGCTCAAAACATGATTGCTTAGGGTTTGTAAATTTGTTTTTGTTGCCATCACTCTCTCACCTTTTTATTCCCTCACTTCTTTTCTAGTTTCATTAACCCATTTTACTATCCCCTATATCCCTAAATTCATTCACCCCTATCCCCAGTTCCCATTATCCAAAACCCTAGCTACAATATTCCCAAACCCTAATTGCTATCCCAAAAGCCTAAAAATTGTCCCTAAAACCCTTCAATTCCCCAAATTCCAGTAAGCAACATTCCCAAAATCCCTCTTGCCCTCTCCCTTCATAGTCCCTCATGCATTTTCATACACTTGGCAGCAAAAGATCAAAGACACCTAAAATCTCTTCATACTCATCTAAGACAACACAAACATTTGGAAAACATGGAGTTTGATCCTTCCTATGACTGAGATGAAGAGACACAAAGTGACTCTCCTACCGAAATGCATGAACCAAGGAGACCTCATAAGGGTGGTAAACATATAAGAGAGGAGCCTACTTCACTTGCCGAGCTGCAGGCCTACCCTCTTGCTATCACATGCTTTCAACACCAATCCTGTTATCAATTCTGTGAGATGGTTGCAAGAGTCCAGTACCATCATGAGTTGGCCAGGTTGTTTGTGCTTCATTTACATAGTGGCCAAGTCACTCTAGCAGGGGTGACATTCACCTTAACACCGGAGTCTATTTCTCTAGCAACTGGCATTCCCAACATCGGTGAGCAGTGGAATAAGAGGCAACAGATTGACAGGGAACATTATGAGCCTTACATTAAGGCTGGCTATTTGAGACATCTCAGCAGAGTTTTTCCTTTCCGGTATCTGAAAGACTCATATGCTCCCTTGATGAAACTCATAATTAAGTATTTCAGTTGTGAGGGCCAGTTTTCTCGCCTGTATGCCTACCATATCAGACTGTTGATGCACTTCACTAGGGTGAGAATGATGAATCTCCCCTACTTTATTTGCCGGAACATTGAGAATATGACCACCATAGTGCACAAGAAGACTCCTCAGCAGCAGTATAACAACATATATCATTTTGCACTGATCAAGATTGTGGTCATGCATCAGCTTGGTTTACAGAACATCTCATGGGAGGATTTCATTTCACATGAGATCTTCACCGCTCCTCAAGTACCTCCAACAACTTTTCATGAGATAGGTGTACCTTCACATCAATAAGAGAGTCATGAGATACAGACTGCTACTGTGCCAGTCTTTGTCACCTATCAAAAGGGCACTAGAAGATTGTTTGCAGCAGCAAAGCGAGTATTATCTCCACCAGGGGTGGAAGGGGTCTCACTTTGTTATGAAACCAGCTCAAGAAAAGATAGAAAAGAAAGATCAATGCCTTAGAATTCAGCCTCTTCGAGGGGGCAACCTCCTTTACATTACATAAATGAACAATTCTTGGATGATACAAATGACAAAACCTCCTTTCTATATATAGGAGTCTAAGGAGTCACAATATAATCCAGCCGACCTAACAATAATAATATAAAGCCACAAAAATAATAATAGAGGGATTCTATGGGGCACAGAAATAACAATATGTGGGTAATAGGGGCACAACAATATAAATAAGGGGTATAACTACAATAGTAATGGGGTAATCACTAGTATTATAGGGACCCAACATGCCCCTCTCCTTCAAAAAAGTGTTGTCCTCAACGCTTGAGCAGTTCTAGATACTTCTGCATAAAATTCTCATCCTCCCATGTGGAATCTTCAGCGGATAAGTTCTTCCACTTGATAAGATACTCTGAAATTGATCGATTTCGTAGCTGTCGAGTTCTTGTTTCTGTGACTGCTTCCGGTTCCAATATAATTTTTCCTTCCTCGTCAAGTTCTGGCAATATTGTTTGAACTGGGAGCTTGTCGCCTATAACCTTCTTTAAACATGAAACATGGAAAACTGGGTGCAATCGAGAAGCTGCAGGAAGCTCCAATTTGTATGCCATAGTACCAATCTTTTCCAACACCTTGTACGGACCATAATACTTTGGTGATAATTTATTATCCTTCTTAGCTTGCTTTAGGGACATTTGCTTATATGGTTGTAGCCGTAGGAATACCCAATCACCTACATCAAAACTTCTTTCACTGCGATGTTGATCTGCCTGTTGTTTCATTCTATTTTGTGCCAACACGAGGTTATCCTTTAAGAGTTGGAGGACTTGTTGTTGATGTTCGATGTGATGTTCCACTGCTTGAACCTTAGAATTTTCTCTTAAATATGATGTGATTGATGGTGGTTGGTACCCATAAAGTGCCATAAATGGGGTCATTTTTGTTGCTGTATGGAAGGAAGTGTTATACCACCATTCAGCCAGAGGCAACCATTTGACCCATTGTGTCTGTTTATCAGATACAAAGCAACGAAGATATCCTTCCAAACATTTGTTTACTATCTCAGTTTGGCCATCAGATTGAGGATGATAAGATGAGCTATGAGCTAACTGAGTACCAAGACAAGAAAATAATTCTGTCCAAAAATTTCCAGTGAAAATGGGATCTCTGTCACTTACAATAATCTTTGGGTTTCCATGTAGCTTTTGAACTGTTTCCATAAATGCAGTAGAAACTGTACTGGCTTTAAATGGATGTGATAATGCACAAAAGTGTGCATACTTGGTAAGTCTGTCAACTACCACCATGATGACACTCTTTCCCTCAGACTTGGGTAAACCTGTGATAAAATCCATTGAAACCTCCTCCCAACGTTGGCTTGGAATGGATAAAGGTTGTAATAGACCCGGTGTCTTAATTGTTTCAACTTTATTTTGTTGGCAAACCAAACATTCCGCCACAAACTTTTGAATATCTGATTTAAGGCCATCCCAAAAAAATTCCTTCTTAACCCTGTGGTAAGTTTTTAAAAATCCTGAGTGCCCTCCTAAGGGAGAAGTGTGCAATTCCATAAGAATCTTTTGTTTTAGCTGGGAATTCTTACAGAGGTATAAGCGATCTTTGTACCATAACGAATCATTTTTCCAGCTAAATGTATCAGAAGTACTGGAATCTTGTTGTAGCTTTCGAATAAGTGCCCACACTTCTTCGTCATTCTTCCATTCCTCCTTTGCTTCGTTTATCCAATCTGGTTGGATAATAGAAATGGCACACAACAATGCTTCCATATCCTCATCCTTTCTTGAGAGTGCATCTGCCACCACATTTTGCTTCCCTTTTTTGTAGATGATTTCAAAGTCATAACCCAACATCTTTGTGACCCACTTTTGTTGCTCTTCAGAGGATAATCTTTGTTCTAAAAAGTATTTAAGGCTATCATGATCCGTTTTTACCTTGAAGTGTCTTCCCATTAGGTAGGGTCGCCATTTCTTAAGTGCATGGAGTATTGCCAACATTTCCTTCTCATAAATAGCTTTTCTTAAAAACTTTCCCTTGATTGGACGACTTTCAAAAGCAATGGGTCTTTCATCTTGCATTAGAACAGCACCAATTCCATTTCCTGAAGCATCACATTCCACAATAAAGGTTTTTGTGAAGTCCGGTGTAGCTAAGACCGGTGCTTGGCACATTGCCTCTTTAAGATGTTTAAAGGCCTTTGTTGCTTCCAGAGTCCATGAAAATGAATCTTTCTTCAATAATGTTGTTAGAGGTGCTGCTATTCTCCCATAATTCTTAACAAACTTGCGATAATACCCTGTCAACCCCAGAAATCCTCGCAGATGCTTTATGGATGTGGGGATTTTCCATTCCTTAATGGCTTTAATTTTGCTAGGGTCTACCTTAACTCCTTCATGAGATACAATATGACCCAAATATTCCACCTCCTGGACTCCAAAGAAACATTTGGATCTTTTTGCATATAATTGTTTCTCCTCCAATAGTTGTAGCACCTTGTCAACATGTTCAACATGATCCTTCCAAGACTTGCTGTAGATTAGTATATCATCAAAAAATACTAACACAAATTTTCTAAGGAATGGTTTGAAAATTGAATTCATCAAACCTTGAAATGTTGAAGGTGCATTGGTAAGGCCAAAAGGCATGACCAAAAATTCATAATGACCCTCATGAGTTCTAAATGCCGTTTTCGGAATGTCTTCAATCTTCATTCTGATTTGATGATATCCCGAACGAAGATCCAACTTGGTGAAGTAAATTGATCCATGCAATTCATCCAGTAATTCATCAATGACAGGAATGGGGAACTTATCTTTAATAGTGAGCTTGTTGAGCTCCCTATAATCTGGACACATGCGCCATGATCCATCCTTCTTGTGCACCAATACTACTGGAGCTGAGAAAGAACTTTGACTCGGTTGAATTATACCAGCCTCTAGCATTTCTGCAACCATACGTTCAATTTCACTTTTTTGGACATATGGATATCTGTACGGCCTGATGTTTGGAGGAACACTTCCTGGAATCAGATGAATAGCATGATCATGATCACGCATAGGTGGGAGACCTTTGGGAGTCTCAAATACCTTGGAATGATTGTCCAGGACTTTTTGGAGATCTGGAGAAATAGATGATTCCAATGTGGAAACATCTAGCGAACATAATTGTGCAATTACACCTCTTTGCTCCTTTTTTAGAAGCTTTGTCATGCCATTAGAGCTGATTATCTTTCCTGGTTTCCCTGCAATACCCCTTAATTCAACTTCCTTTCCTTCCACAAAAATTTCATGAAAAGTTCTTGAAAATTAAAAGCTATTGTACCCAAGGATTGTAGCCATTGGACTCCTAGTACAACATCAGCACCTCCCATTGGAATGGAAAGCATTGGGCTAGTCAATACATATTCTCCCATGGATAGCTTGATATTATGGCACTTTCCAGAACAATTTATTGTTCCTCCATTTGCAATCATCACTTGACACTCTGGTGCTGGATATAGGAAGCAATTCAATTCTTTTGCTACCCTACAATGAATAAAATTGTGGGTGCTTCCTGAATCAATCAACACTATTACCTTTTTCTTCTTGATTTGTCCTTCTATCTTGATGGTTTGAGGAGTGGTAATTCCCGCCAATGCATTACAAGATATGGTCGGATTTATTTGTTCTTCATCTAGGCTTTGTTCCTGGAATATATCCTCTTCTTTTGACCTTTCTTGCTCCTTTTCTTCTTCCTCTTCACAATCTATGTAGAATAATTTCTTCTCAGCACACTTATGACCTTTTGTGTATTTGCTATCACAATTGTAACAAAGCCCTTTTGCTCTTTTTTCTTCCAATTGTTGTGGTGTCAACCTTGTAGGTTGTGGAAGACTATGGGCAACAACACTTCCGTCTTTATAGTTGTGAATGGTATGCTTCCTAGTTGCCATAATTTTGCTTTCCATTTTTCTTGCTAACCTGAATGCCTTCTCTAATGAATCAGGTTCCCAAAGGCGCACATCATGTTGGATATTATCCTTTAAAGACCCTATGAACACATCAATCCTATGCTCCTCTGGAATATCTTTTACCCTTATGTTCAATTTTTGGAACTCCTCAATGTGCTCCATTATTGAACCCTTTTGTTTGAGACTTATCAATTGGCTAAAAAAAGTGTTTCTTTTTGTATCCTCATAATGTGCTATCAATTCTTCCGTAAAAATTGCCCAAGTGATAAATTGTTTACGAGAACAAAGCCATTGATACCATACAAACTGATTTGGTTCCAAATATAAAGTTGCCATACGTACCTTTTGTGTGTTTTGCACATTATTGAGATCGAAGAATTGCTCCATCTGTAATATCCATGTGGCGGGATCCTTGCCATCAAACTTCCTCATATCGATTTTTGGAACATGGTGAGTCTTCGATCCAACATTAGAGTCTATGGAATCATGATTAACATTTCTTTTGTTCTCATCATGAGTTTCCTTTAGTACTCTTTCACCCTTAGTGACCATTTCTTGTAGCAACTTATCCATCTTATCATCCATGCCATTCACCTTAGCTTCCATGCCATCCATCTTAGCTTCTACACCTTTCTTTAAACCGTCCATCTTAGCTTCTACATCTTTCCTTAAACCATCCATTTTAGATTCTGTTGCTTTTTGTGCAAGTGACACTTGTTGCACTTGTTCTTGTAATTTTGATATATCATGTAGCATTTCTTCTTCTTCTTCATGAGTCATGCTAGAGCTTTCAGGTTCCTTACTAGGTGTTTGCATTTTCTTTCCTCGGGGCATCAGTTACCGATAATAATTCTCTAATATGCCCTTTGAATTCCTTCAAAATAAATTTTCAAACCAAGCTTAAGCAAAAATTAAAGAAAATCTACACACCTTTTTTCACTTTGTAGGAGCTCGATATTGCCTCTGATGTATCTCTGTACTTTCTGATTATCTAGTTCTGAATTTGTGACCTGTAGTAGCCCTCTATGTCCTCTTTCCAATGCCACAAGTCTGACCCAAATTGGATTCTCCAAGGAAGAGTTATGTGAAATCTCCCACAGTGACTTGATTATAGACTAGTTTAGTAGAGCGAACTTGTACGACGTGCCACGTGTCACTGTTTCAACCTTTGACTCTGAAAAATATATAAAAGAAAACTATAGTCCGTCCTCTTTCTATAACTTCTTACGAAATTTCAATCCGATGCTCAGAAAGAAAGTTATGATGATTTTCCCCAGGTCACCTGTTTTGAGTGTAATTCAGGAGTCTGCAAAAAGACCAACTTCCTCAGATCATATCTCCGAAAATATCGCGCGAAAAACTCTGAAATTCGGACCCAAGGTTCAGCGCGATTTCTTCTCAAATGGGTTTTTTTGCGACTTCTGAAACGTCACAGAAACAAAGTTATAGCGAAAATGCCATGATGACCTGTTTGGAGCAGCGAAACCCTAGAATCCAAAGCTCTGATACCAAATGTTATGAAACCAGCTCAAGAAAAGATAGAAAAGAAAGATCAACGCCTTAGAATTCAGCCTGTTCGAGGGGGCAACCTCCTTTACATTACATAAATGAACAATTCTTGGATGATACAAATGACAAAACCTCTTTTCTATATATAGGAGTCTAAGGAGTCACAATATAATCCAGCCGACCTAACAATAATAATATAAAGCCACAAAAATAATAATAGAGGGATTCTATGGGGCACAGAAATAACAATATGTGGGTAATAGGGGCACAAAAATATAAATAAGGGGTATAACTACAATAGTAATGGGGTAATCACTAGTATTATAGGGACCCAACACACTTCCTCCATCAGTAGAGCAGGTTCATGACAAGGGTAAGAGGCCATTACAGGATGAGGGAACTTCATGAGAGCAGGAGACAGATTTTATTCTTATTCAGGATGATGACACTGATTTGGGCTCACAATGCTCAAATCTTAGAGAGATCATCCAGGAGCAACAAGCCGAAATTCAGCATTTGTCTCTCAACCTACAAAGAGCCAAGTGGATTGTCAAATATTTGAAGCAAATAAACAAACAATTAGAGGATCAGAAAACCATAATGGAGCTAAGAAACATACGAGAAAACTGACAAGTTGCCAAAAGGAGGAAAGTCAAGTTCACAACACTTGAGCAAGAAATCAATGCTAATCGTGAGTCTTGGTTGGAGAGGACTAATATCCACCTAGAGAGGACTAATATCCACTTGGAGAGGATGCTGGAGAAGGCCATCAATGAGAAAAATATGTTGAGAAACATGGCATATCATTATTTGTCAAGGAATATAGTGTGCCAAACTAGAATCAGGAACTTGAAGGCCAAGTTGAAGAAGAGATCAAGGAGGAAAAAAGTGCAAGATAAACTTTAGATCTTGGCCGAGGCTTCCTTGGCCTAGCATAGCACCTAATTGAGGACACTTGGCCCAAATTTCAAAAAATTTGGGGCACTTTTTGTAATTTTGGAAATTTTGCCTTAAAAAATAGAGTTTTTTGCCCAATGCGCCGCACCACCCAGCGCTTGCTTTTGATGGAGGCATCATTTTGAGGAAAGCTCAACATATTTGGATTTGTCATGAAAAAATATGCATTCTCACAAATGGCCAAGAAATTTTTACAGGTTTTGGGCTCCCAAATAGGTCAAAAACACCCCAAAAATGACCTTTCTGCCCCTTTTTTGACACACAGGAAATAGTCTTGGGAGAACTCAGTTTTGGAGGTTCAAATGGAGGCCAAATTCAAAAATTCCACTTGTGCTGGAAATTAGATAGGCAGGACTTTCCAACAAGCCCACTTGGAGCAAATTTTGACACCGGGAAGGCCTCCAAAAGTAGTTGCAAAAAGGCGTTATGCATAGGGAAATCAACGCGCCGCATTGGAGAAATTTTGCTCAGTTTGACCAAATATACTCTGTTTTTCACCTAGTTCTTGACAGTTTGACTTTTCTCCTTCTTAATGTCAAACTCATGATGTAATTTAATTTAATTTGATGGATCTTGATGTAATTATGTTAAATTTTCACTTATAGAGGTAGATTCATCCATGAAAACGTAGTTTGAAACTGAATGATTCAGTTCCCTAGTTTTGAGAGGCATGTTGTTCCACTGCCTACTTTTTAGTTCTCAGTTTAGAATTTGTTGGAAAAGCTCCTAAAATCATGAGCTCGACCCCTAGAGTCTAGGATGAGTTGTTGTTTTCCTATATCTTATGTTTTTTCAGTCATTAGCATGGTTGGACTTTTGGGAAAGCTTGGAGCTTCATTATATACTCATTTCAGCAGTTTGGCTAAGGAATAGACCAGTGGTTTGCAACATTTTATGGGATTCATGTGGCATCTTATTTTGGTATTGTGTTTCTTCTGTAGTTGTAAGTTTACATGTGTTTTATGTATTCCATCATCTCTCTTTCCTTCATCTTAACTAAATCAAACAAGGATAAAAGGTAGAATACATTGAAAATGCAGTGCTCTACCTAGGGTTTGTTTAGTTATCTATGTTTTCAGCTGTTTGAAGAGGATCCCTGAGACTTTCATGCCCTCTTCAACTTCTCACCTATCTAAAAGCTCTCCATCTCTCTCAATTTGAAGTACCAAACCATTTTCTTACCTTTCCCCATAGAGATCTCTACAAAACTGAGCTTCATTCCCCATACCCAAATCTGCCTTTCACATTTGAGCCAACGAAACATCATCAAATTCAATCAAACACCTCTGTATACATACCTAGCCTAAAATCAGTCATTACATCAGTCATCTCAAGCTTCATAGGCCATCTTTTCTGAGATTGACAAGGAGAGGTCCCTCTCTCGACCTGGTAGGGCTAGCTACCAAGTTAAGCGTGATTTGATGTTACCCTAGATCCTACCTTTCTCAGCCTGAGGTAGATTTAGGCACTAACATAGTGGTGACCATAATAGGGAAAAAGTTTGTTATCCTTGTTTTTCTTTGTAGACTATAGACGGAGCCTGAAGTTAGCTAGGTAGCCTTCGAAACACTCTTGCTTTGCATTAGCGAAAGTAGATGAATGCTGCTTCAGTCAATCTCCGGTCTAGTTTATGAACTAAACATCTGGTTTCCTCAGTAAAATGTAATCAAGTTCAGATCTGATTGTTGATGGTGGACAATGATCAGACATCAAAAGGCTGAAATCATTCACCTGGCGACTCCAGTGTCAAAAATCCCAAGGTTCAGACTTTTTATGGTGACTCTACTCTTCAAGAACCAGTAGCCTAAAGGATTTCTTGGTCAATTCATTGTTATCAAAATGGTTTCGCTGGATCGAAGGTATGCTCCCATGAGCCAAGATCACATTCCAGGTTTTCCAAATAAAATTCCTAAGGTAGATTGGCAAAGGAATTTGCCTATGTTTAAAGATGATGATAGGAATGATGCTACTTTACATCTGGTTAGATTTCACATACATATTTGCAAGTTAAAGGTTGATTTTCCTGAAGATTGCTTGATGAAGATATTCATGGCCACTCTAGAACGTGAAGCCCGATCTTGGTATGAAAGTTTGCCACTTGCTTTTATTTACTGTTTAAAGGATTTTCATGCCATGTTCTTTGAAAGGTATAAAGAATCTTATCCATCCTTAAATTTGGTTCAGAACTGTTGCAAACATGTTTATAGTTTTATAGAAAGTCTTGAGAAAGTGTATGAAGATGATGATTTCATGGATGATGAGATCATGGAAGCCCTGTATGAAAATCCATTTCAGCAGCATAAAGAGGATACTTATCAAGATGCTCAGGAAAATTTGCAGCAGGATCAAGATCTTAGTACAATGGAAAATGATGAAAGAGAAGGTTTTATTTCAGATCTGTCCATAGAAGAAGACAGCATGCAGGAAAGTCAAGTTTCAATCTCAGAATGTGATAAAGTCAAGTCGGTTATTTCAGATCTAGATTTAGATCGTGATGATGAAGACTACCTTGTTTTGAATCCCATGAAGGAGAGCTCTGTTGTTGAGATCATCTGGAATGAAGAAGACAAAGTTACTGACCCAAGCCTTCATGAGGAGGTAATCTAGTCATTTCATGAAAAACAAGATGAGATCTTTGTTCAAGTAAGTGAAAAATCTTCTTTCAATAACTTAGTGGTAAATGATAATTTGATTGCCATGTCATATGAAGATGATCGACAATGTTTTCAAATTTCAGAAGATCAGGGAATTAAGGACTGTCATTCAGGTTTTTCATGTTTTGAAAAGTTATTTCATGAAGACAATCACTGTTTGAGAAAAAGAAAACAAAAAGAATTATCTCCTTTGTCTGAAGATGAAATAGATCTACTCCTGAAAGGTCAGGTTCCAGCCCAAGCTAATGCAGGTCTGCAGTGTGCACATGATCAAGGAGGTGTGAGTGAAACTTCTTCCTCTTTTGAAAATGATGACAGTCTTGAAATTAGATTTATAGATCAGCGAATAGATAATATTTTCTTTCATGAAGATGATAAGGCTGTTATGTTTGATGATCTTGAAGATTGTTTTCTGTTTAAGAATGACCTAGACCATGAAATTGAGGAATATGAGCCTGAGAGAGACAATATGCCAGAAATTCTCATGATCGAGGAATTTTCAGCTGACACTCAGATAGCAGAAGCTAATACCTCTCTATGCCTTCCCATCACTCGGCAACCAGTTGTTCTTTCAGATCAGAATGAAGGGAGTACTTGTATTTTTGTTGTTGGATCTCAAGACAAGATAGTGCTTCAGGATTATCAAGATCCCTTCAGTGTTCTTTTGCAAGCACTAGAGATGATGAATGTTGCCTGGTTTGTTAGCATAAGCCTTGGTTTCAATTGTTATTGTGAGTTGCCTACATGTACATCGTTATACCTGCTTGGGAAAAGCGAGAGCAGAATTTCAGTATGTAGCCATCTGCTGGATTGGTTACATTGGAAGGCCCACTTCACATGATTGTACATATTTTATCAGTAGGCAGGTGGTTGTCATCATGATTTGAAGCCCTCAAATCTTGATGGTCTGCTGCCATTAAAAAGCTTTGTAAGTACTTATTTCAGTTTAGTAAGTCTTGAGTCATTTTTTGTTTTAGTCAATTTCAAGATAGTTGCAGAGTCAGTGTGTACTATCATCATCCTTTTAGTTTGGGGCCCGAGGTGAAGGCTATAAAGCTGAGGTTTGATTTCAGTTTTGGTTTGGTTTGTTTGAGTCAGATAGTCAGGCCTTATAGTCGATTTCAGTCTTGAAATTGAGTCAAATTTGAGTCAGATTTCAGTCCTGAAATTGAGTCAAGAGTTTGGTTTTGGTTTGTCGAAGTTATTGACTCCATAGACCAATGGACAAAGGCACTGCCTACTCTCCCAAAGATCTGTCATTCTTGGCACCTCCAAGGAGCTACCATCCCCATTTGAGCCAATGTTAGTGTCAGTATCTTCATCCCTCCGTCAGTGATCAAATTCTCTTATTGCATTGCATATTAGTTGTCTCACTCAGTTAGCTGCATTCCATTAGGATCATGGAACATCTGACGGTAGTGGATTTTTGTACATTTTCCCCTAATGCCCTTTACCTTCTAGCACATTACCATTCATCTAGATCGTCTGCAGTCATTTTTTGTTTTTTTGTTTTTTTAAATCTGCAAGAGTCATTTTTAGGGTTTCAGTTTCATTAGGTCTAGGGTTTCGTCAATAAGGACTTCAAAGGGTTCAACAATGGTCAGCAGGCACATGAGGAGGTTGAATAAAGTTCCAGTACCAATAAATTCCATCATCATATGCCCAAAATTGAATTTTTCCTCAAAACTCTGTTTTGAGGAAAAACAGAGTATTTTATCTTTTCATGTATATAATTTGGTGTAATCCCAATTTTTCATATGTAATAGTTTCAGTGGAAACCCTGGTCACCTTGGAAAGCTTTAGCAACTCCATCCACTACAAGGCAAACAAAAAATCAAGTCATTCAGTTACTCAGAGGCAAAATAAAGAAAAACTACCTAAAACAGAGTTTGAAAAGAAAGTGTCAAATGTAAACATTACAAAAATGGGTTCTATGAAGTGAAAAATTAAAGACTTTGGTGTATAAGTTATTTATTGTGTTTAAAGGACTCATTTGCATCCAAAAGAGAAAGAGCGATTTAGAGCAAGTTCGTGGTAACAAAATCACAACAAAGAGTTTCAGTTTCAGGGGTGCGACGCATTAGGTGAGCAGTGTGGCGCATAGAGCTGGCGCAGCGCATCGGGCCGCCTTCCACAGTATAAAAACTATACTGGCGTGGCGCATACAGGAGGCACGATGCGTAGCGCTGCAAGCCATTTTCACCACAAATTCATCCAAATTCTCAATTGGCTTGGTTTCCTCTGGTCCAAAGTAAGTCAACAACTCTTCAAATGCCAATGAAAGTGTGTCTTAAGATGTTTATGATGATTTAGTAAAAAAAAAATTCAAACCCTACTTCCTTCCAATTTTTTCTCAAAACATGATTGCTTAGTGTTTTTAAATTTGTTTTTGTTGCCATCACTCCCTCACCTTTTTATTCCCTCACTTCTTTTCTAGTTTCATTAACCCATTTTACTATCCCCTATATCCCTAAATTCATTCACCCCTATCCCTAATTCCCATTAACCCAAACCCTAGCTACAAAATTCCCAAACCCTAATTGCTATCCCAAAAGCCTTAAAACTGTCCCTAAAACCCTTCAATTCCCCAAACTCCATTCAACAACATTCCCAAAATCCCTCTTACCCTCTCCCTTCATAGTCCCTCATAAATTTTCATACACTTGGCAGCAAAAGATCAAAGAGACCTAAAATCTCTTCATACACATCTAAGACAACACAAAAATTTGACAAACATGGAGTCTGATCCTTCCTATGACCGAGATGAAAAGACACACAGTGACTCTCCTATCGAAATGCATGCACCAAGGAAACCTCATAAGGGTGGTAAACATATAACAGAGGAGCCTACTTCACTTGCCAAGCTGCAGGTTTGCCCTCTTGCTATCACATGCTTTCAACACCAATCCTGTTATCAGTTCTGTGAGATGGTTGCAAGAGTCCAGTACCATCATGAGTTGGCCAGGTTGTTTGTGCTTCATTTACATAGTAGCCAAGTCACTCTAGCAGGAGTGACATTCACCTTAACAGCGAAGTCTATTTCTCTAGCAACTGGCATTCCCAACATCGGTGAGTAGTGGAATAAGAGGCAGCAGATTGACAGGGAACATTATGAGCCTTACATTAAGGCTGGCTATTTGAGACATCTCAACATATTTTTTCCTTTTCGGTATCTGAAAAACTCATATGCTCCCTTGATGAAACTCATAATTAAGTATTTCAGTTGCGAGGGCTGGTTTTCTCGCCTGTATGCCTACCATATCAAACTGTTGATGCACTTCACCAGGGTGAGAATAATGAATCTCCCCTACTTTATTTGCCTGAACATTGAGAAGATGACCACCATAGTGCACAAGAAGACTCCTCAGCAACAGTATAATAGCATATATCATTTTTCACTGATCAAGATTGTGGTCATGCATCAGCTTGGTTTATAGAACATCTCATGGGAGGATTTCATTTCACATGAGGTCTTCACCGCTCCTTAAGTACCTCCATTATCTTTTCATGAGATAGGTGGACTTTCACATCAACATGATAGTCATGAGATACAGACCACTAGTGTGACAGTATTTGTCACCTATCAAAAGGGCACTAAAAGGTTGTTTGCAGCAGCAAAGCGAGTATTATCTCCACCTGGGGTGGAAGGGGTCTCACTTCCTCCATCAGTAGAGTAGGTTTAGGACAAGGGAAAGATGCCATTACAGGATGAGGGGATTTCAGGAGAGCAGGAGACTGATTTTATTCTTATTCAGGATGATGACACTGATTTGGGCTCACAAAGCTCAAAGCTTAGAGAGATCATCCAGGAGCAACAAGCTGACATTCAGCATTTGTCTCTCAACCTAAAAAGAGCCAAGTGGATCTTCAAATATCTGGAGCAAAGAAACAAACAACTAGAGGATCAACAAACCATAATGGAGCTAAGAAACATACAAGAAAACTGGCAAGTTTCCAAAAGGAGGAAAGTCAAGTTCACAACACTTAAGCAAGAAATCAATGTTGATCATGAGTCTTGGTTAGAGAGGACTAATATCCACTTGGGGAGGATGTTGGAGAAGGCCATCAATGAGAAAAATATGTTGAGAAACATGGCATATCACTATTTTTCAAGGAATATACTGTGCCAAACTAGAATCAGGAACTTGAAGGCCAAGTTGAAGAAGAGATCAAGGAGGCAAAAAGCGCAAGATAAACTTTAGATCTTGGCTGAGGCTTCCTTGGCCCAGCATAGCACCTAATGGAGGACACTCAGCCCAAATTTCAAAAAATTTGGGGCACTTTTTGTAATTTTGGAAATTTTGCCTTAAAAAACAGAGTTTTCTGCCCAATGCGCCGCGCCACCCGGCGCTCGCTTTTGATGGAGGCATAATTTTGAGGAAAACTCAACATATTTGGATTTTTCATGAAAAAATATGCATGCTCACAAATGGCCAAGAAATTTTGACAGGTTTTGGGCTCCCAAAAAGGTCAAAAACACCCCAAAAATGACCTTTCTGCCCCTTTTTTGACACACAAGAAGCAGTCTTGGGAGAACTCAGTTTTGGAGGGGCAAATGGAGGCCAAATTCAAAAATTCCACTTGTGCTGGAAAGTAGACAGGCAGACCTTTTCAACAAGCTTAGTTGGAGTAAATTTTGACACTGGGAAGGGCTCCAAAAGCAGCCGAAAAAAGGCACTACACATAGGGAAATCAACACGGCGCATTGGATAAATTTTGCTCTGTTTGACCAAAAATACTCTATTTTTCGCCTAGTTTCTTAACAGTTTGACTTTTCTCCTTCTTAATGTCAAACTCGTGATGTAATTTAATGTAATTTGATGGATATTGATGTAATTATGTTTAATTTTCACTTATAGAGGTAGATTCATCCATGAAAAAGTAGTTTGAAATTGAATGAATCAATTCCCTAGTTTTGAGAGGCATGCTGTTCCACTGCCTACTTTTTAGTTCTTAGTTTAGAATTTGTTGGAACAGCTCCTAAACTCATGAGCTTGACCCCTAAAGGCTAGGATGAGTTGTTTTTTGCCTATAACTTATGTTTTTCAGTCATTAGCATGGTTGGACTTTTGGGAAAGCTTGGAGCTTCATTATATACTCATTTCAGCAGTTTGGCTAAGGAATAGACCAGTGGTTTACAGCATTTTATGGGATTCATGTGGCATCTTGTTTTGGTATTGTGTTTTCTTCTGTAATTGTAAGTTTACATGTGTTTTATGTATGCCATCATCTCTCTTTGCTTCATCTTAACTAAATCAAACAAGGATAAAAGGTAGAATACATTGAAAGTGCAGTGCTCTACCTAGGGTTTGTTTAGTTATCTATGTTTTCAGCTGTTTGAAGAGGATCCCTGAGACTTTCATGCCCTCTTCAACTCCTCACCTGTCTAAAAGCTCTCCATCTCACTCAATTTGAAGTACCAAACCATTTTCCTACCTTGCCCCATAGAGATCTCTGTAAAACTGAGCTTCATTCCCCGGACCCAAATCTGCATTTCACATTTGAGCCAACAAAACATAATAAAATTCAATCAAACACCTCTGTATAATACCTAGCCTAAAATCAGTCATCTCAAGCTTCATAGGCCATCTTTTTTGAGATTGACAAGGAGAGAGCCCTCTCTCGACCTGGTAGGGCTAGCTACCAGGTTAAGCGTGGTTTGATGTTACCCTAGATCCTACCTTTCTTAGCTTGAGGTAGATTTAGGCACTAACAGTATCAAGGCATGAAAAGTGGAACCAAAAACCCCGAGACGCCTTACCAAAGGAATATGGCCTTACCACATTTCATAGTGTTAAAATTGGCAACTAGGGCCAAACTCCATGTGGGTCATCTTATTTATGGAAGCTGTTATTTTTCTTGGACTCCTCTCATTGATAGGTGTAGGATTGATCTAAAGATCATCTGATTATGATAAGTATTCATGGAGTTATGAATTTATTTGTGTTATAAGACAGTTCGTCAAGGTTATCTAGCAACCAAATAAACCCCACATGTGCTCAACGTTTTAGTATAAAAGGAGATGACTTGATAGTCATTTCTACACACACTTCTATCTTGATTTCTCTCCACTTGTCTTGGGTTTTAGTGGAAGAGAAATCTAGGAGTGGAAGCCCTAGATGTTGGAGGAAAAGAGGTTGCCCTAGCCACAACAAAGAAGGTAGCCCTAAATATTGTTCTAAGGCAGCCCTAAATGTTGTCCTAAAGGCAGCCCTAAACGTTGTTCTAAGGCAGAAATAACGTTGTCCTAAAGGCGGCCCTAAACATTGTTCTACGTCAGCCCTAATGTTGTCCTAAAGGTAACCCTAAATGTTGTTCTAAGGAAGCCCTAAATGCTATCCTAAAGGCAGCCCTAAATGTTGTTTCTAGGTACGGTTTAGAGCTGCAAAGATGCATGGATAGAAAAGCTACATAAGTGCTGCAAAGATGCATGGACAACAAGGCTAGAT
This sequence comes from Pinus tabuliformis, assembly GCA_031772625.1. Lineage (NCBI taxonomy): Eukaryota > Viridiplantae > Streptophyta > Pinopsida > Pinales > Pinaceae > Pinus > Pinus tabuliformis. The sequence continues at coordinate 808,444,770 of CM062810.1, forward strand.
AGTGCTACAAAGATTCATGGACAACAAGGTTACATAAGTGCTGCAAAGATGCATGGACAACAAGGCTACATAGTGCTGCAAAGATGCGTGGACAACAATGACATTGTGACATGGCAGCAAAGGTTCATGGTGCTGCAAACTTATTGGACAACACAACGATGGGACAACAACTTGTTGTGACATCACAATGATCAATGACATTGTGACATTGTGCAATAGAGATACATGGGACATCTAGTATTTAGTGTAGCAAGTTCATGGTGCTGCAATAGTATGGTACATGGGACAACAACAAAAACAAGGTGCAACAAGCATAGTGTTGCAAGCACATTGGGACAACAATATGGTACTTGGTGCAACAAGCACATGGGTGACAACATGGTGTTGTAGTGACACAAGGTACAATAGTGCTAAACACTAGAACAACAATGCAGCATAAGGTACAGCAGTATGATGTGCACAACATGGTCATAAGGTCTAGCATTGTGATGATGGGTGCAGCATGGTGTAGTGAGGTGCAGTGTGATGATGATATGCAACACGATGATAGGTGAAGGAGTCACCTTGGAGAACCAGTTGAAGCAACATGTCTTCAACTAATATCATGTATCATCTTCTTAGAGATTATCTATTCTCTTATCTAGATAAGTCAAAGTGTTGACTTCTGTTGTAAATGTATTATCTCTCTCTCTCTCTCTCTCTCTCTACTGAAATATTGAAGAACATATAAGAAGAATTGATCAAGGGTTTCCCCACATTGGGGTTTGTCCCTAGCTAGCACCACATCTTGTGTCCTCTTGTCTTGGATTGTCTTCTACAATTTGTGTTTATGTTCTATCTGCAATTTATTTTAATGCTAATGTGATTGCTAATCTGGAAAATATATTGAGCTAACTGTGAAAATTGAAATAAATTTCTCTAAGCATAGAACATACCTAAATTTAACATGGTATCAAAACTGAGGTGAAGACAATTCCCAAGCAAGAGTGAAAGAGAAATCACCGAAAACAGTTGGGAAAGGACAAAAGGTAATGGATTCCTCATCCCTCTTCGAATTCACCAAGGGTGAAATTGAAGCAGAGAATATTATCATAATAGTGGAAGCTTCTGATGGCATACCTAAAGATCACTTCATTGGGAAGTCCAGATCTAAGGGTGGAAGGAAAGGTAGATGCCTTGGTTGCAATAAGTTTGGCCATTATGTGAAGGAGAGTCCAAATGACTGGGACACATCACTTGATGATGATAAAAATCATTCCAGGGACATCTTCAATGGTTAGAGGAATGACAGGTAATGCAGGTCATCAAGGAAACAACCAACTCTTCAGAGAAAGCAAGGAACCCCCGGTATGAAGAACCAAATGTTGTTTCTGATAAGATAAAGAAGCATTATCTTGTATTGGCCCTCTCCTTCAGATTCTTTGGGAATCTGGCTTATTGATTGTAGTGCTCCAAAGCACTTCAATGGATAGAAGGGTGCTCTCTCTAATTTGGTAGAGATGGAAACAATCGTGAGATTATACTTGGAGCCGATGCCACCTATCCCGAAAAGGGTGTAGGAAATATTACCCCTCAATTGAATGAGGGTAACTCAATTCATTTACAAAATATCTTTTATGTACCTGATCACAAGAAGAACCTAGTGTCCATTTCGGCAATGGAAGTCAAAGGTTTCAGGGTGGCATTCATCGATGGAAAGGTACATGTTTGAAAATATAATTTTCAAAATATGTTTTTACTCATGGGTTCAAGGTTGGAAATTTGTATCAAGTTGCAGGATGGTGCATTGGGGACCATGTTAGTTGACACATCTCATCTATAGAACCGGAGATCTACTTATATAGGAACCTACACGATGTGATTCATATGGTGACTGGGATGCCTGAATTCAAGAAGAGCATGAAGGTACATTTTTGAGATGTACCGAAGGAAAATCTTGCAAGGGGACCATTCCCCTCATGTAGTTGGTCCACAGGTTTGGAACAACCCGAGGAGTTTTAGATTCATGATCGAGAATCTCATGTATACAGGTGGAAGAAAGCCCTCTATGGCTTGAAGCAAAACACCCCAGACATAGTATAAAAGGATTGATAGCTATCTAATGAAGCTGAGATTCACTAGGAGTGAAACTGATCCAAACCATTGCTAGAAGGTTGTGGATGGTAGATCTCTCATACCGGCACCTTTTGAGGATGACCTATTTCTGACAGGTGCAAACCCTCTCATTTGCAGAATTAAGAGGGAGTTGGATTCCAGATGTGGAATAGTAAAATGCAAGCCCGTGACTACCTCGTTGTTTCAGGAATATTTAGTGTTCTTGGATAAATGCCTAACCCTCTAGACTAGTATCTAAGTCTAGAAACAATAGTGCAAAGAATTCTCTACCTTTTCTATAACCAATAGAGCTTTCGCTTGCTCCCTATCTCCCTTGATCGATTATGTCGCTCCTTTCCATACTTAAGCTACTTGAAAAGTACCTGTACACAGACAGAGACAAAAACCCATCAAAGCATATGATAATGATCTATTGATTAAACATAACATGGAATCAAGAGCATGATATACATATGAAAGAATCAATTGACAATAAAAACATAAGGAAAAAGCTTTGAAGACTTTATTAATAAAAGGAAGAGTTACAACCCATATTTTCTCGATTTAGTGACACTCCTCCAGTTCAATCCCATCCTCTCCTCATGACAAGCAAGACACTTTGACATCATTACAATACTTGATTCAAATCTCATACTAACAACATCTCCCTATCTCAAATAATTCCAGCCCTTGATCACTTGAATGAGTGGTCTTTTTATAGGTGATTGAAGGAGGTTAGGCCATTAATGGTGATCATGAATTCTCTCCCAATTTAGGATTTAGTTCCATGGAGGAAGGGATAAAGGGATTGATGTTCCTTAACTCCCTCCCTCATCCAAATACGAACCCAAAGGAGTGGATAGCCTTGAGAAACTTCTAGAGGCATCCAATGGATAAGGAATCTTTCAAACCCTCATGGAAATTCGCTCAAATTCGCCCAACGCAAGCCAAAGAGGGACCAAGTGCACTACAATGCACACTGACAGTGTATTGGCTGCACTACAGTGCACCCTGATAAAGGCCTGCCTGCGCTGATCTCTTTAGAGACAATTTTTGGATGATTTCAGTCATAGAACTTCTTGGGAAGCTAGGCATTCTGATGGTTGACTTCTTTAGGGCATGTAACAACTAAATTAGGGTTTGATGGGCCCTAAAGCACTGATCTATAATATGGGAGTGATGTGCCCAAATGGATCTGTAACAGTTGCCCCCTAAAGCATGAAGTCAAAAATATATATACAGGTGAAATTCTTTACCATGTGGAAAGGAGGTTTCAAAGTGGAAGGTGACTTGCATCAATTACAATACATATATCATGATAATTTTATTTTTTCTCATGAACTGTTGAGGGAAGGCATACCCATGCTCAACATATAAACTTTCATTACATGTACATAAATCAGATAGTCGTCTACATATATAGACTCATGTTTCTACAGATATAGACCCATGATTAGGATCACCATCTATGTAAAGCCATCATACAGATGATTTAGTACTCTCCTGAAATTGCAGCCCAGATAGATGAAACTAGATATGGGGTCTTCTATCTCATCCAATCCTTCACTCAAGTACGAGTCTAACCATGCGAATATGTGATCTGAAGTCGAACATGGGAAGACACCGTCTGATTACCAGCCAATGATGTAAGCCGTTAACAAATGCAATAGAAATCACTGATAATGATAATGATCCTCAAGGTACTGCAGTACATTTCATATGGTGTGAATAAATGATTTGATGTCGAACACCATACAAAGTCTTTCGGTCGAAGGCCAATGATGTAACCTATTGTCGGAAGCGAGAAGCTTGCCATTGATGTATGCAAGCCTCAAGGCACCGGAAGGGGTGTTTCTAAGTCAACTTCTTGGATAATGTACTGATGTCAACAAGAAGCGACTCATCATAGGAGGGCATTGATGTATCCCACATCAGCGACACAAAATGAGTGTAATGATTTTTGGAGACGGAATGTGATTAATGACACAAGGTTCAGGAATGGCGGTCATGAAAATGAATGTTTATAAGTATTGCAAAGGATGAAGTTTATTCAATGACTTCTCTTGAACATATCGGTGACACTGAATGGATTGGAAACATTGACCCAAAACAAAAGTGATGGATGGTGTGATAGACCATAGCTATGATAACCATCAATAAGACAACCCAACCTAAATATTCCGGTGATGAGATCAAAGTGTCATGTTCAAGAGCGACTTGCTACCATAAAGTGTTCTTCCCTTTTTCCCATTTTCCCCAGTCATTTCTAACCAGTACCTCTTTATTTTTTATCAAGCTTGAGGAGGATAACATATGCTTGTTGTATAATTTCATCCTTCGGGTGAATCCATCACTATTTGATGCTTTAAAGAGTCTAGCGAAGGTGAAACTCGATCTTTGTCTATATGGACAAGTTTGTCGCTATTTGATGTTTTTAACGAGTTTAATGACAAAGATAACTTGGTCCTTTTCATTTTTAGAGAGTTTGAAAAGGGACAAAAAGAAAACTCCACAAGTTCTTTTTCGTAAATTAATCTCTCAAGCCCAAAAAAGCGTAAAACAATACAAGAGAGAACCTATTGACCATGTTCGATCAACGAGTTCCTTTTTTGTAGTTATTCTATCTCACCCAGAAAAAGGGTTAAACTTATACTGAGTAGATATCAATTCCAATCCGTTAACGAGCTGGAAAGGACAAGTGATCGACAATCATTTCATGTTTAGAGAGTCTGAAAAGAGCTTAAAGAGGACTCCATTTTGAGGAATGAGTGGTGTCTAGGGTAGCAACTAGTTCCGGTGAGGTTGGAACTTCTCAAAATATGTTGATTGATGTGAAGAGGTTGGCTAATAAGACCACTCATTGCAAATGTTCCTCAAAATGGTAAAATAACCAAGTGAGAGTGTACGATCGACCAAGGAGATGGTCACGATGGGATAAAACAACCAAGGCTCATCTGATGAAAGAGGCTGATAGAATGGAAATTATGAGGGTTAAAATGGAAATGGGTTCAATTTTACACAAGCTTGAACCATAGGGAACTATGCTTGGATTTAGTTTCATGTTTACACAAGCTTGAAACGAAAAAACTATGCTTGATACTGGTTTTATTTTTACACAAGCTTGAAACGAGAAAAAACTTTGCTTGAAACTATTTGCATGCCCCCAGCATGATGAAAGGGAGAGTCTTTTGCAACCAGATGGAAGTCGCTGCGGTGAAGCAGGACAGTTATCCAAAACCTTTTTTTGGTTTCATCCAGATAGGGACAAAGGTGAATGGGGTGATTACCTTCACATAACCTAGAGGGAAATGGCTTCATCTAGATAGGGACAAAGGTGAATGGGGTGATTCCCTTCACATAGCCTACAGGGAAACTTAACTTTACCACTAGGTGCATGCCCCCAAAAGCTTCATTTCATTCACTAAGTAGACTACTCGTGGCTATTAAGTGGATGGAATGAAGGTTCATTTATGAGATCAAGTGAGAGACTCGACTGGGATTTTGCAAGATCTACTCATAGACTTGACTTGGAACTTTGCTCCAGGGAACCTTGTTTCATTTTTTAATGAGGTTGACATAGTAAAAGAACTATCCTCATATTCCTTGTTTCATTTTTTAATGAGGTTGACACAAGACAACGAAATGTCCTCGAAGACCTACTTCATTTTTTAACGAGGTTGACACAAGACAATGAACTATCCTTGAAGACCTGTTTCATTTTTTAACGAGGTTGACACAAGAAAACGAACTGTCCTCGATGGCCTATTTCATTTTTTAATGAGGTTGACACAGTAAAAGAACTATCCTCACATTCCTTATTCACGACCCATGATAGGAGGTCATGACTTCCATGAGGTTCTCATCAGATGGGAGAACAACACTCTGGAAGGAGAGATCTGGTTCCAAGCCCCCAATACATAATGTACAACATCACTGAATTGATCGTCAGATGATGTAGGCATGGAACGGGTTGCCACATAATTAACCCATGGCGGGGATGATAACATTGGTACAAAAGGACCATTTAGGAAAGATGGTTGACTGGGAGCCATATTTGGACTAGAAAATAAAAGTTGGTCAAGGTGATAATTCCGCCTTCATGCAGGAAACACATCACTCGAAAGAGTGTTGAAACAATAGCTCCCATGTCATAAACATAGTCGCACCCAAGAAGTAAATTGTAATCTAAAGGGCCTAGGACTACCATCACATTCAGATAAATGATTTTTCCTCCCAAAGTAATAGGTAACTGAGGAAGGATCCCTAATGGTTGACTGGTTCCTCTGTTAAAACCCAACAAATTCTGGGTAATAGGCACAAGCGGCGACAAACCAAGCGCTTTCCAAGAAGTTGAGGAAAGGATGCTCACTGATGCACCTTCATCTATAATAGTGCCAGATACAATCATATTACAAACTTGTACTATGATCTGGAAAGGAACATAAGAAGGAAGACAGAATCCTGCCAGTCGATTCCAATCAAAGGAAGTGACTAGACTACTTGGAGGGGGTACCGTAGAAACAGGAGAATTAACCCCTTGAGTTACGAGAACTAGAGGATTTTCCTCCTATCTTGATGGAACAGGAGGACTGCCCGCAAGCTCATTAGAATATGAAGAAATGAAAAGAACCTGAGTGGTATCATATTCACTCTCTTCGGGAAAGGTGTGATTAGCTGAAGGTGAAATTGGATCAACTGTTACCTCAACCTGTTGATTTGGGTCGGGTATAGACTCATAGGATTCACTTTCACAGAGAGTGGGTTTGACTGACGGTTGATTTAAGTCAGTCGATTCATCAACTAGTGAAGGATTAAGGGAGAGTCTCCTATAACTAGATGGAAGTCACTGCGGCGAAGTAGGATGGTTGTCCAACACTTTTTTGGCTTCATCCAGATAGGGACAAAGGTGAATGGGGTGATTCCCTTCACATAACCTACATGGAAACTTAACTTTACCCTTCTTTCCATGAACTTTACTATCACTAGTTGATGGTGTGTCACCAGCATGATCTCCAGAAGTTGATGACACAGGATCATGTGAACAAGAAGACCATTCTTCCAAGATCTGAGGAATATCAAGACAATTTCGAAGAAGATGGTCTCCCGCACAAAGTTTCCATGGATATCAAACTTTTTGAGGCTTGGCGGATGGTTTCTCATTAGATGTTGCATTCAAAGCAATGGTTTCTTGGTTGCGCCTCTACTGTATTTGCTTCTTCTTCTTCTTCTTCTTCCCATTCTTATTCTCTTAGCCACCTAGTTACTAGTACCAATACTTTCACCAGGCGAAGAGGAAGAAGGGGAGGAAGAAACAATCGAGGAAGAAGGCAAAGGGTCAACTTTAGGATCAATTGGAGGTTGATTTTTTCCAGTTGGAGGTGTACTCGATTGCGGAGAAATCATGACATTTTGAACTAAGGAGGTTGAAAACAACCATAATGGCAAGCCAATGGTAAATCTCGGAAGGGACAATGTAGCCATATATGGAGCACCAGTATTTCCAAAAGAAGGAAAAGGACTAGGATTCCCATCAAAAGGAATTCCTTGATTGGTGGACTCTAGATTTGTCACCATATGTTTCAACATAAGATCAATTGAGGAGTGAGCATGGAGGATGTTATCCATAGTCAATTAATTTATTTTAATTAAAGTAACAAAACAAAACAAAAGAGGGATGATCTAGGTAAAAGGATTACCAAGTAATTGTGAACTGCAGAATACCTCCCGGCGAACTGAGAAATACGGGCAGGTAATCTCCCCGAATGCTGTGTTCAGTGTATCATAGTGTACAAGGCGACTGACTCGGTTACCTAAGGATGGATATCAACCTAGTGTTTTCCTCCCATATATACCCGAAAGTACTTGGAGGCCCAATCTGTATAAGTGTTGTCTAATGCAAAACCACATAGTGAGAGCATTCCCATATACTTTACATACTGTAACACCGCCCTATATACCCGAAGGTACGTGGACAAGCTACGATATACTCACATACATGGAATGAGGTATCACACTCAGGATGTATTGTAGACAAGTTAGAAACAATTGCTTTGTTTTACGACGCCGGAACACGTCTCTAGCCTAGATCTCTAAATGTTTTTTGTTAAGTGACAATGTTCCTTTAGGTAAATTCAGATAAATTTTAAGTTGATTTTATTTAGAATTTTCCTGTCAAGGTTCACCATGTGATGTATATTTGCAATTCCTAAAATGCAGCTATCATAATAAACAAACTTTTGATTTAGTTTGAACGATGAAAACCTTAGCTAGTAAGGGATAGAGCAATCAGATCTTTGACAAAGAGGAAAGAGCACAATCTAAATGCAAATCTACAATATTCCTATCAAGCATTCACAAACTTTTATATGCACAATTCATGTATCTATTTTTGATTCCCTTAATGTGAATGAACAAAAAGGAAAACTAATGCACAATCGATCAATAAACTCTTTTCATAAAAATGACAATTTTGCGCCAATTTATTTTCAAGGAAAGGAAGACTTTACGACACTTTCATTTTCAAAGAAATGAGGAATTATGACACTTTCAACAAAAAGAATAATCATATGCACCTATAAATCAACTGAGCTTTTATGAATGAAGGCTTTACGACGATTCAGTTTTCGAAGGAAAAGATGATTTGACGACACTTTCTTTCGACAAAGACCAATCGACAAAAAACTAACTTTCGACTATAGATTGAAAATGACAAAGTAATACATAAGAAACATTTATCAATCCTAGTCTAATTAGGGCCAGATAAGGAGATGAAAATACTATTTTCATAGATAATACATCATTGATATTCAGCAAACAATTCAAAATAGGAGAAAATTGACAAAAACTTCAGTTCCTAGATGGGAAACTGACCCTCAAGGGATCAGCGCAGGCAGCAGTGAGAGACAGTGTACTTCAGTGCACTGGCTCTATGCGGGAAGTGCATTGCAGTGCACTGTGTCCTTCACTGGAGTGCGCTGATGACAGTAAGCCATTCTGAAGGCAATTTTGTCACAGTTTTGGCTCAATTTTCTATGAATTATGACTGAAATTCAATCAACAACCACAAGTACAGTATGTAAAAATGTCTTAAGAGGCTGATAAGCTACTAAAAGGGTAATGTATCCCCAGTGGAGTTTCCAATTTGTTTCAGGAATATTTAGTGTTCTTGGATAAATGCCTAACCCTCTAGACTAGTAGCTAAGTCTAGAAACAACAGTGCAAAGCATTCTCTACCTTTTCTATAACCAATAGATTAAATAAGAGAGAAGAGAAACCTACTTGTAGCTTTCGCTTGCTCCTTATCTCCCTTGATCGATTATGTCACTCCTTTTTGTACTTAAGCTGCTTGAAAATATCCTGCACACAAACAGAGACAAAAACCCATCAAAGCATATGATAATGATCTATTGATTAAACATAACATGGAATCAAGAGCATGATATACATATGAAAGCATCAATTGACAATACAAACATAAGGAAAAATATTTGAAGACTTTATTGATAAAAGGAAGAGTTACAACCCATATTTGCTTGATTCAGTGACACTCCTCCAATTCAATCCCATCCTCTCCTCATGACAAGCAAGACACTTTGACATCATTACAATACTTGATTCAAATCTCATACTAACAACATCTCCCTATCTCAATGAATTCCAGCCCCTGATCACTTGAATGAGTGGTCTTTTTATAGGTGAGTGAAGGAGGTTATGCCATTAATGGTGATCATGAATTCTCTCCCAATTTAGGATTTAGTTCCATGGAGGAAGGGATAAAGGGATTGATGTTCCTTAACTCCCTCCCTCATCCAAATATGAACCCAAAGGAGTGGATAGCCTTGAGAAACTTCTAGAGGCATCCAATGGATAAGGAATATTTCAAACCCTCATGGAAATTCACTCAAATTTGCCCAGCACAGGCCAAAGAGGGACCAAGTGCGCTGCAATGCACATTGACAGTGTATCGACTGCACTGCAGTGCACCCTGTTAATGGCCTACCTACTCTGATCTCTTTAGAGACAATTTTTGGACAATTTCAGTCATAAAACTTCTTGGGAAGCTAGGCATTCTGATGGTTGACTTCTTTAGGGCATGTAACAATTGAATTAGGGTTTGATGGGCCCTAAAGCACTAATCTATAAGATGGGAGTGATGTGCCCAAATGGATCTATAACACTCGTGGATCTTAACTTTCATAAGTTACATGGTAGTGATGTCAGACTAGATTTGGGAAATGCCTCTGAGTTTCATAAACTCATTCGCATTGATCTTCTTGGTGAACTTCTGTCCAGATTTATGTTTTATAGTTAGCATGGTGAGCTCATGTTTGATTGAGCCTCACTAGATTGGTGCCAAGAATCAAGAATCTTTTGAGATATCTTTGGGGAACAATCTCTCATGGATTGAGATACACTACTGAAAATATGAAGCTGCATGATTATTCGAATGTTGACTGGGCAGGCAGTGTGGAGGATCACTAGAGCACTTCTCAGTGTTAGTTCTATTTGGATTTTGCTTCGATATCATGGATGAGCAGGAAACAGAAGTCGGTTGCTATAAGCACTGCCAAGACCAAATACATAACTACGAGTATGATCTTGTATAAAGCTGCCTGGTTGTGGAAGCTCTTCAGTGAGCTGTTGTACACATGATGAATACCACTATGATCCTCTGTAACAACCAAGGGGGGATTCAATTGCTGAGGAATCCCGTATTCGATGATTGATCCAACAGATAGACATCAGATACTACCTTATCTGGGATATGGTAAGTCAATGAGTGAGGAGGCTCCATCGCATTGAGGCTGATGTACAGGTTGCAGACTTTTTGTCAAAGCCCCGGGGAAAGGTCATGTAGAAATTTTGAATAATTTAACACATATTCACATAGATTATCCTGATCATACAATTATAAGCGGAACATGTATAATACATAATCTCCTCTACGTTGATCATCAATTTACAGAAGCAGAAACATTCACAGGCACACATAGAAGCATCAATCAAACTCATAAACACAGTATGTATCCCGGGGAAAGCATCTCGCTAAAAACCCCAACTATCTATATATTATATTGATTGAATCATGTAACATTACAAAGTACAATGCTTATCACAAGCAATCCAGTACCATCTCCACCTGTTACACACAATAAATCTCATATCTGATCTCCAAATCTATTCCACTGCTTGCCTGCCTCCACTACTCAATACCTGCTCAAGAACTGATGAGAATGGCTTCCCAAACTCGTATTTCACCTCAAAATAATCACTCACACTTTGTTGGACGTGAGAAAAGGCTACAATACTGGGAAAATACGTGAGCAAACTCATTGGCATCCTCAATCCCTTAATTGTGCAAGATCTGGTGCACAACTATAGTCACAACTGATAGCAATCTGATTCTCTACCACCTGTCCCTGTTGAACTGAACATGCACTGACATGAAACTGAGTTAACTGATGTATTCTATAGTTGCATTATGAGTTAATAACTTGTGAATTAATTAATAAATAATTCATCCAACTCATCTCTAGTCTATTGATCAGTTAGACTAAATACAACTAGTTTAACAAAGCTAAACTGAACACAACTCCATCAACTGCACCTCCAGTCCACTAAACTCAACTCACTTGAGTTCTAACTGAAGTCATGCATGCAACAACTCAACTGACTCATAAGAAAAGCGTATTTCCTTCTGACAGCTACATGTGCCACCTCTGTAGCTCAAACTGAAGTGCTCCAAGAGAATAAGATCAAGTTTATAGTCCAAATATTATTATGAGATAATAATATTTGACTTTTCTATTTTTGACAGCGAGTCTAAAAATAGACTTTGATCACTCACACTGTGATCACTCACACTTTCATCAAAAATAGAAGTCCATCTATTTTTCCCAACTTGACCAATCATCCATAAACAGCAACCTGCAATCCATAGACATGATCCATATGTCTAAAAATAGACTTGAGCCAAAAATAGCCTGCGGGCCCACTTAGTGAAGGCGACTCTTTTCACTAAGCTCCATCACCTTGTTGCAATCTCAACAAGCATTTCTTGTTGCACACTTTTCAACAGGTCAAATTTGTGACTTTCCCAAACGACTTGGAGTCGTTGAGGGACCTTCTTATAAGGGTCCTACATGTTGCATACATTGAGCTTTGGGAGCTTCGTGGGGCTTGGGGTACTTACTGGAGCAACACGCGACCATAGGGCGACTCACCCTCCCCTAATGGTGCGCTGTGTACAGGGTTAATGGCTCAACCTTCCCTGTGATATCCCTTGGAAACTATGGAACATGATGATTAGTTCTTCTGTGGACCAAGATGATTAGTTCTTTTGTGGGGACTGTGGAACAGGATGATTAGTTCTCCCGTGAGTCGAGATGATTAGTTCTCCTGTGGTGACTATGGAATAGGATGATTAGTTCTCTTGTGGACCAGGATGATTAGTTCTCCCATGGGGACTATGGGATAGGATGATTCGTTCTCTTGTGGACAGGATGATTAGTCCTCCTATCGAGACATCCTATCCATGCAGTTTGGGACTCATGGGAAGTACCTCTCATCTAATAAATGAGTAGGGAAATGGGGTTAGGGACCATTAGTAGTACTATCGATGGACACATCGTTGTATCTACCATACGCCCTATGCTAGGATGACCTCCATTGATCTAGGATCAATGAAACTGATCTGGGATCAGTATGAGTGGTTTGAGACACTCTCTTGTGATATTGATCTGGGATCAATGAAATTGACTTCGGGTAAGCAAGAGTGGTATGACACACCCTCTTCATATGGAACTAACTTCAGTTCAGCAGAGAATCGTATGAGACATTCTTGATCAATTCTTCTTCTTCACGGTTTAGTAGAGTAGATCTTAGCAAAGCAAAGTAGAGCAGAGTATTGCATGGCACTGATGGCAGAGATAGTACAGTCGGAAAAATGGATCAGTGGATGGAGTTCTCCCTAGTTGAGAGGGAGTGTTAAAATTTGCAACTATGGCCAAACTCCATGTGGGTCATCTTATTTATGGTAGTTGATATTTTTCTTGGACTCCTCTCATCGAGAGGTGTAGGATTGATCTAAAGATCATCCAATTCCGATAAGTCTTCATGGAGTTATGAATTTATTTGTGTTATAAGACAATTCGTCAAGGTCGGATAGCAACCAAATAAACCCCACATGTGCTCAACGTTTTAGTATAAAAGGAGATGACATGATAGTCATTTCTACACACACTTATATCTTGATTTCTCTCCACTTTTCTTCGGTTTTAGTGGAAGAGCAATCTAGGAGTGGAAGCCCTAGACGTTGGAGGAAAAGAGGCTGCCCTAACCACAACAAAGATGGCAGCCCTAAACATTTTTCTAAGGTAGCCCTAAATGTTTTCCTAAAGGCAGCCCTAAACATTGTTCTAGGGTAGAACTAACGTTGTCCTAAAGGCATCCCTAAACGTTGTTCTAAGGCAGCCCTAATGTTGTCCTAAAGGCAGCCCTAAACGTTGTTCTAAGGCAACCCTAAATGTTATCCTAAAGGCACCCCTAAACTTTGTTTCTAGGTATGGTTTAGATCTGCAAAGATGCATGGACAACAAGGCTACATAAGTGTTGCCAATATGCATGGACAACAAGGCTAGATAGTGTTGCAAAGATGCATGGACAGCAAGGCTACATAAGTGCTGCAAAGATGTGCAGACAACAAGGCTAGATAGTGTTGCAAAGGTGCATGGACAACAAGGTTACATAAGTGCTGAAAATATGCATGGAAAACAAGGCTACATAGTGTTACAAAGATGCATGGATAGCAATGACATTGTGACATGGCATCAAAGGTTCATGGTGCTGCAAACTCATTGGATAGCACAGTGATGAGACAACAGCTTGTTGGGACAACACAATGATCAATAACATTGTGACATTGTGCAACAGAGATACATGGGACATCTAGTATTTAGTGCAGCAAGTTCATGGTGCTGCAATAGTATGGTACATGGGACAGCAACAACAACAGGGTGCGGCAAGCATAGCACTGCAAGCACATTGGGACATCAGTATGGTACTTGGTGCAGCAAGCACATGGGTGACTGCATGGTGTTGCAATGGCACAAGGTACAACAATGCTAAACACTAGGACAACAATGCAGCATAAGGTGCAGCAGTATGATGTGTACAACATGGTCATAAGGTCCAACATTGTGATGATGGGTGCAGCATTATGCAGTGTGGTGCAGCGTGACGAAGAGATGTAGCACAATGATAGGTGAAGGAGTCACCTTGGAGAATCAGTTGAAGCAACATGTCTTCAACTAATCTCATGTATCATCTTCTTAGAGATGATCTAGTCTCTTATCTAGATAAGTCAAAGTGTTGACTTCTGTTGTAAATGTACTATCTCTCTCTCTCTCTCTCTCTCTGTTGAACTGTTGAAGAACATATAAGAAGAATTGATCAAGGTTTTCCCCACATTGGGGTTTGTCCCTGGATAGCGCCACATCTTGTTTCCTCTTCTCTTGGCTTGTCTTCTGCGATTTATGTTTATGTTCTATCTGCATTTTATTTTAATGTTGATGTGATTGCTAATCTAGAAAAGATATTGAGCTGACTGTGAAAATTGAAATAAATTGCTTTAAGCATAGAACATAACTAAAATTAACACATAGGGAACCTTATTTTTTATAGCATGAGATGGAAACCTATGCTTTATATATATATAACACATAGAACTACATTATCCAAAAACATCAACTTAACATTCTTGAAAAAAATCATCGAACATACCATAGTTAAAATTGTCCTGTTCATTCTTTTAGCTACTCCATTTTGTTGGGGATTATAAGGCACAGTCGTTTGATGTTTGATCCCATGTTGGAAAATATAGTTTTCAAATTAATTTGATGTATATTCTCTTCCATTCTCAGTACAAATAGATCCAATATGATTTTGTGCATCATTTTCAATCCATGCATGAAAGTTCTTGAATGTTTCAAAAGCTTCAGGTTTGTTCTTCAATAAATAAACCCAACACATTTTGGTCTAGTCATCAATATATGTTATCATATATTTATTACCATTTGTAGAAGTAACATGAATTGGGCCACATAAATCAGAATGAATGAGTTTAAGTTTTCTATGTGCTCTAAAATGAGAATCTTGGAAAGACTATTTGTTGTGCTTTCCTACGATACAAGCATCACATTGCTTAAGTTGAATAGGAATAGTTAACAAACTAGTAACACCATTTTTCTTCAACAAATGAAGGTTGTCATAGTTCAAATGTCCAAATATACCATGCCATAAAAGACTTAATTGAAGTATACCTTCATCATAGTGAGAACTGTATGAAAATTTTTGTGCAAGAGAAGAAGTTCCTTGTAGCTTTAGAAGTCTTTCTTCTTCTATCCCAGTGATGATAAGTAAGTGATTCGATGCTTTTCTGACCTCAACCTTGCCATCAAATATATGAATGGAGTGTACTGGATGGAATATTTAGACCAAAGACAACAAGTTTATCCTCAACTCTGGGAGGTATAGAACATCATGTAGAAGAAAGTCTGGAAGATGAGTTAGTTTGAGCCTAATGATTCCAAGCCCTGATGGCTTGAGTTTTGACTTGTGTGCAAAGTATACTGCTCCATAAACATTATCAGTGAATTCTTCAAAGAAATATCTTATTAAATTCATGTGGAAAGTTTCTCCTGAATAAAACAGCCAAGCATCTTTCCATGAAGCAAGTGAAGAATTGAATAAGTCTTCAATTACTCCAATGTGGCAATGTGCCACAACATAATGAGTGGACTCAGGTGTTTTACCTTTCCCTTTGTTAGGTGTTTTACCTTTTCCTTCATGTATTTCCTACTCAATTTTGTCTCAAGGAAAATTACATGTGGAAGCATCATGTCCATTTCTATTTCATCGTATGCAATTAAGATCATAACTTTCTCCTTAGAAATGTCTACCCCCCTACCCCTAAAATTATTCCTTCCTCTTCCTCTTCAGACACCTCTTCCTCTAGAAGAATCTTGTGCATGATTCTTCTTTCTTTTTGCAAGGCACACATCTTCTTCAAATGACTGAGGATTTGTCTTCTTCCCAAAATCCTTCTCTCTTTCAACAAACTTCTTCTCAAGGGAGTCAAAGGATATGTCCTTAAGTTTTCCACTTTCTTGCAATGACTCAAGATAATGTGAATAGGTGGGATATAGTGCCTTCACATAGACTATGAGAGGAACATCTATTTCAACACTGGTTTCATTTATATCATGCATAATGGATATTATCTCTAATGCTAAGGAAAGAGGGTCATCATTTTGCAACATAGGATTGAACAACTTCAAGTTCAAAGTATGAGTCATACTATTCCTTCAACTTATTTAAGGCTTCAAAGGCATTTGAAAATGGATAAATATGGTGACTCACCTCTTCATTTACTAACATTGCAATCAAGGCATAGGCATTTTTGTTCTTATATTCCCAAATGACAAGCTCCTTATCTGAAGTGGGCTTTTCAGGTTCATTGTTTCCTTCTCCTTCACAAACCCCTTTCCACAACTCATTGAAAATGAGGATGTGTTTTATATTATAGGACCACTCATGGTAGCTCTCTCTGCTATTGAGAACTACTCCCATTATGGAGATGAGTGAATGCATCATAAAAAATCTAAACTGGACCCAATAATTACAATACTTGCAAAAAAATCTGATATTATCTTCAAAATAATACTTAAATTTGATTTCAAATTCTTTAAATATCCATTTATATGTAATTCATCTCAATAGGATGTCATGCCAAACACCAATGCATATATACTATATATATGAACCAATATATATACCATATAAGCCAAACCACATATACTATCACCAAATGCATATGCATGGTCTTCAAAACAAACCATTCAATATTATTTTAGTGCGGAGACATAAGATACTTGGTATTCAAACCACAAGCAATGAAAAGCTCATGCACATATCTAAAAAAAAATCAATGCACATCCTAAGAAAACATTGGAATGAAACAACCATGTTTCATTGCACCATTCAAAGTTACATGTAAACTTCAAATGTAGAATTAAAATGCACCAAGCACTCACCAATCAACATGACCACGCAACACCATGAGACTTGGGATCGAACACACCAACGCCATGAGACTTGAGCTCTGGTCCAAAAGGGTGTGTGTTCATATCCTACTCTGAACACCACATTTATGCATGTCTTCCCATAGATGACACCATGTCATTCTCCTCTCCTTAGCTTTTATCAGCAGTCTCAGCAACAACCCTCATATGTCCCTTGCAACCTTGAACACTTTGATACTTGTCATCGACTATCAAACAGCATTCACCATTAGGTGGAAAACCACATATAGTCGATATGAAGGGTCTCAAACCTAATGCAGCATTCAGTCAGTTAGAAAATTAAACATTATTTCATATACCATTCAATCGCACAGCGATAAATCCTATGTATTCCAGACTAGCTTAGAGATAAATCCTATCATAGAACTTAATGTGGTGTAGCATCAATTCAATGCATCACCACCGTTCATTCGACCAATGTTCGAGCTTCCACCAGAGTTATCAAAGAATCTATGCAAGAACATGTCTTACCAAGAGTAGAGAAAAAAAGGCCAGAGAAAGGAGTTATAGGGCATAGAAAAGCTAAAATGGGATAGAATGTGGTAGAACACTGGCAGGAGTTACAACAAAAGACTAAATTTGGGAGTTGGCTCTGCTACCATGTCAGGCCAGGAGTAAGTCTGAATTAATTGATGTTTTGCATTAATATTAAACATGGATATATACATGGAGAGGGATACTATTGGGTTTCATCTCCCAGTGTCTCTTCGTCTTCCAATTCCCTTTATTTTTCTATTTACATGGATTTACCTAATCCCAAAGATTAGGTGTCAACATTTTTAAGGAGTCTTACTCTTGAGAACATGATATGGATACATGTTTTTCACATATATTGCAAATAGAACTACATCAATTGAGAACTTCAAGTTTACATTTTTGAAAAACATCATGGAGAGGGTCACAATCAAGATAATTATGTTTATTCTTTCAACTGGACCATTTTGTTGAGGATTGTATAGAACAATGGTTTGATGTTGAATCCCATGTTAGAAAATATAGTTTTAAAATTCATGAGACGTATATTATATTCCATTATCAATATGAAGAGAGCCAATATGTGATTGTGCTGCATTTCAATCCATATATGAAAATTTCTAAAGTTTTCAAAAGCTTGAAATTTATTTTTTAACAATTACAGTTGACACATCCTCGTGTAATCATCAATAAAATGTCATCATATATTTAATTCCATTAATATATGAAGTAGGCATAGTGTTTAACAAATCAAAATGTATTAGTCCAAGTTTTATGCATGCTCCAGAAGTGGAATTAGGAAAGGTTTGTTGATTGTGCTTTCCTAGGATATAAGCATAACATTTCTTTAGCTTCCTAGGAATAGTAGGAAAACTAGAAATGCCATCATTTTTTCAATAAATTAAGGTTTTTGTAATTAATATGTCCAAATCTAGCATGCCATAAAAGGTTATATGGCAATATATCTTCATTGTGATGAGAGAGGTATGCATAATTCTATGAATGAGCATATATCCCTCTAGTCTTCAACAATATTTGATCCTAAACTCTAGTCATGACAACCATATTGTCAAAAGGCTTCCTTATTTCTACTTTTCCACCAAATATTTTAACGAAATAGCCTTGCTAATTAATGTGCATAGGGATTTATCTTCCTCTTCCCAAATTCTTTCTCACTTTTTGCAAATTTTTCCACTAAAGAGTCAAATGTAATAGACTTTAGTTGGTCATTGGCTTGCAAGGATTCAAGATAATGAGAGTATTAAGATGGAGGATATTGATGAAGGTCATGAGAGTAAGCTCTATCTTAAATCTAGTAGCATATAAACATGCATGATACCTTTGATATCAAAATCCAAGGACATGGGGGCATCGTTCTTCAACTATAGGTTGAAGGGTTCTGTCAACAAGCGAACAATTTCCAATTCTAAGTCATATAAGTCCTTTAGTTTATTGAAAGCACCATAAGAGTTTGTAATTGAAACAATATTACCAATGCAATGATCAAGGCATAGGTTGTATTGTCTTTATTATTCCATATGGATAAGTCTTTGTCTAATGTACGATTCTTGGGCCCACTATCTTCCTCTCCTTCACAAATTCCATCCCATAAATCATTGGAAATGAGTTCGTGTTTGACATTTCTAGACCATCCTCTATATTTTTTCTTACCAGTCAGCACTACATCGACAATGGAAATGAGAGAATTGTTTTTCAATAGGATCTTGAGCTAAGGTATCCCAGTTCACTCTTAATGGATTGTGTAACTAGGAAATAACAATACATAATGTATAATTAAATTTAGGATAATATAATGAAGAAAAGAAAACCCACATACATCCATTTATTTTCACAAAGTAATAATGCAATGAGACCCAAACCATTTAATTCAATTCATGTGCTTTCCTTTTTTAAATAAAAAGGAAAATCCAAACTGGCAATATTGTTGGGAGGAGAGAGTTATTAATGGGAGTAGAAATTGATGTGTAGATTCAAAACTGCTCATGAAATTTACTAAATCACAAGACTCAAAGCTACTCTACTGAACTATAGAAGTTAATCCACCATCTAGAACATTTATCATATACATGCAAAAGGAAACATCACAGATGCACAAATATTTATCTAGGGGAAAGAAAATGCTCAAAACCCCTTCCTATCTATATTGAATTAATCAGAGAATAGAGATGAAATACATATGCTTTCTCAAGCCCGAGCACAACCTGCAACTGTATAGTCTATCCCTTTGCCTGACTAGTTGACTCTGGTCAACACTTAGCCAATTTTCAAGCCCTCCAAGCTCCTCTTTCCTTGCGTTGTTCCTTGAGGATATTAGCCCCTATTATTTAGGAAAATCCCTCTATTGAATTGCACAATTCTTCTAGGTACTTCCTCTGAATGCATGCACCACCTGTACACATTGGAATATGCTACAACTGATAGTACACTACCTTGGAATCTCCATTTCAACTGGGTAACTAGAATTATCTGCATGAAATAATTATTTTGGGCTGATTGAACAGTTAATTGGTTGATCATTGAGTGTGGTTGAAGTTCCACTTCCACAACTTGGCCTCCACTAGTTCTTCTGACAATTAGAACTAGTTTATCTAACAATAACTCAAATTAATTGAAATAGATTGCTACAAATTTAACAATCAATCACATTGAACCGAAATCAATCTTCCCTGACTTGAATTAGCTGATTTAACTGAGTGACAATTTCCATGTCACCTCAGTTAACTACCTCCAAGATTTCTACTAAAATAGAAATCTGAAGTTTCTCTAGTTTGATGAAGGCAAAGTCAAACTAATATTTTCTTTCTGCGTTTTCAAGAATGGGAGTGGGTGCATTCATGCCAATGAAATCAATGTGGAATTTAATAGATAGTCATACCAAACATAATCATTTTATCATTCATTATGTTTATGTTAAAATTTGCATGGATCAACTACACCTCCTTAGGTGAATTAGTTAATTTCATAGGATTTTACTCCACTTCATGAACTGCGAGGAACCTAGAAAGCAAAAAACCACTCACCAACCATGAAAAAACCTATTTGAATTTTGGATGCACCTTAAAACCATTCAATTCACATGAGCTTCTCAACTCTTTCATAGGGTATAGTCAACCAAGTAGAAGATTCAATCATAGTTGGATGGAAAATAGAGCAAATTCTCATGATCCAAAGATTCAACTATTTCAAAATGATTTCAATGGAGGCTTATCTCCAATGATTCGGTTCCTCATTGATTTTTGATACTCAAAATAAATAAATAAAATAGAGACACAGGATAGAAGAGACCAGATGAAACATTTTCTGGATTGAGTATATAATGGAAGTAGATGTAACCCACCACCTCCCACATTTACCCACTTTCACCAGTTTTCCCGAGGTAAACATGAGATGAGGGTCACTATGATAAGACTCAACCTCTTATATGACCATAAGGAAATGGAGTCAACAACTTGAGACCTTACTGACTTCCCTTAGGTGCTACATGACCTCCAAGAGAAACCCAACCCCTTCAGGTGTCCAACCCCTGAGATAACTCTCTTTTTCACTGACCTAGGGCCCCATTCGCTCCCTTGCCAAGGAATGCAAGAAAATTTATCCCTCCATTCAGACTGATAAGCCCACCTCCAGGCGACTATGGAATTTTCCAGTCAGTTCCATGCCAAGAACCTTGAATTTTGAGCCACTTTTTTTGGGCCAAGACTCAAGCCTCTGCCCAGAACTTAGTGAAACTTCTAGAGATGAAAAATCACATAGAAACAAAGCTTATGAACCAAAACTTGAACAAATACTTGACTTGACTGTTGGGTGTAGTTTTTGTACATATCTTCTATACTTTCTTTCCCCGTTTTTGACCTTTTTCCCTCCGAACCTACATAACTTCACATATTAACCACCTCTTTATTTATTATAAATAACTTGTTTCTCCATCATGTTATTTTGCCATTTTTTCTAAATATAATGATGTAATATTCCTTTTTATGGCTAACTAGGGAAAATGTCAGAGAAGTCTTTTGGTTCCTTTCCTATTTTTCAGGTGTTACCCGTGAGAACGAGGTTATGAAATGGACAGCCGTGCCAATTGATCTATGAGCATGATGAAATAGATTGTTGTTGCACTCTGTGTGTTGTCACAGACTTTGTTGTTACATCGCGTTATTGTTACAAATTGCTGCAATTATATTCTGGGTGCCATTACAAGTTATTGTTGTTACCAAATGTTGTTGTTACATCCCAAATTGTTGTTTTACCGCAGGATGTTGTTACACTGTAGCTATCAATCTGTGGGTACTATTCCATGTGACAGCTATTGGGGAGTTACAAATTATCTATATAGAAAGTGACAGATCTAAGCGGTTATGATTCCAACTAATGTGTTTGAATAAAAATTGTATTTAGGAACTTGTTATAATAATTTCTATTTTATTGATCAGCATGAGAATTGTGAGATTCTCATGACTAATCTGTTCCTGATTTTTGGGTATGTAATTTCTATAAGAGAAACTCAATCCCTCATGCATGAGGGATGGCACAGAGAGTACTGTTATTCTGATCTTGTAATTCTTATTTTTAATATCAAGACATTGTGGTGATGTTGTTACTATCTCAGAGTTGAATTCTTAACTAAGTTCATGTTCATTCCTATGCCTTGCTAGGGAGGAAGGGCCCTCCTCTTTAGCAAGGACTACAGTGGTAGAGTATTTTTATATTATTATTCCTTTCTTTTAGTATATGCACAGTTTCTATTGTCGCTATATAATTTGTAGAATGGATGTGATTCAACTCCAGATTTATGATTCGTTATTACACATATTTGACCAGAAGTATGGTAGTTGACTAGCTAGTGTAGTTATCAGTATAGTGTGTGGCGCGCCTTTGTTCTAGTAGATGTGCAGTGTGATTCCATTCTTGTGGAATGTTTTTGAGTTCTGGATGAATGTTAATTTATGCAATTGATTCAACAACATTCTTTACTATTCTCCATTTTCATTCTTGGCTATGGTGTATCGACACAGATAGTGCAAACTCCTTTGAAATAAACAGACATATCCTAGTTGAAAATTAAATGGTTGCAGTCTTATTCAATTAAAAGTGATTAATACAGCACTACATTTTGGCACCTTTTCGGGAAGGTAGTTGACAATACAGTCTGCCAAACTGTTTGTTTGATGATAGAGTGTTCCTAGTCCACAGTTGTTGGGTGATAAGACGAGAGGTAAGAACCTGTGCATCACTCTAACATACCTGGGTGGGCTCACCATTGTGATCACTAGGGAACTTAGGGTGTGGAATTTTGGTATTTTCTTAAAGAATGTGTCTTCAACTCTTCAATTGTTGGGCGGTAAGACGAGAGGTAAGAACCTGCACATCGCTCTAACATATCTGGGCAGGCTCACCACTGTAGAAGCTGAGACACTTAGGGTGTGAATCAATACACATAGGGTCCATCTATGTAATTTTAGGAATAGTAGAGATACTGAAAACACCCCACTCTAATTAGTCACAGGAAAAACGGGTCGTAAAAAGGAAAAGAGGAGTGTAGATTCGGGGAGGAAAGAATTTATTCATGAGCTAATCTCAAAAGCAGAAAAAGAGCAGTCAAATTCTCAGAGGGACGCAAGGAAAACAGGGCCACAAAAACTTGTTACTCCCATAATAAGAACATAAGCATCCAATTCCTCTGCCTCTAGACCATATCATTCTAAAACTAGTGTGAACACTCCCACAGCTAAGCATCCAAATCAAGAGCAGCAGGGGGAAGATAGTGACCAGGGACTTAGGACCGAGGTACAAGGGGAAATTGAGGGGGAGCACCAGAAGCCTGAAATGGGAGAACATTTATTGTTTTATCAATATCTGGATTCGGGCAACGCAGTGAAACAGCTAGCCCTGAAGCAGCTTGAGCTATCAATTTCACCCATAAGACAATCACTAGAATGGTCTAAAGAAGACATGTCATAAAAAGGATCAAGAAGGTCAAAGATGGGGGAAAATAACAAAAACAACACTAAAACAGATGCTACCATCACCACCTTTGAGTTTCTAATAGGGGATATCGGAGGCGAGGCTCCCATGAAAAACATTCCTTTATCATCTCTTCCATATTTTCAAGGAATGACTATAGAATATCTTGACACCTTCTTGTTTGAATTTTATGTCTTGTGCAGGAGTTATGATTATGTTTCAGATGCTCAGAAACTAAAATTATTTCCTGCTACTCTAAAAGGAACAGCCTTGAGATGGTTCATGGGATTAGGCTTTGCTTCCATTCAAACATGGGGTGACATGAAAGAGACATTTTTATCTAAGTATCAAGATTATTGTAGCACCAGGGACTTGAGGGAAGAAATATTTAGGATGACACAAAAGGAGGACGATAGCTTGGAGGACTATGTGGAATGATTCCATTACAATTTGCAGAGATCTAAACATAGTGACTTAGATCAAGAGACCTTGAAGACCATTTTCATAAGGGGAATGAGAGATGCCTTGATACCTTGAATCTATTAGGGAAGGGGGACATATCTCAAGAATCATTCATCGAGATGATAAAGCTTTGTTTGAGATGATCTAGAGGATCATCGAAGGGGAGAAGCACGATACGATATGCCTCTGCCCGAATACAAAAATCTGCAAGTGGAGGAGTAACCAGAGCAGAGATCGGGAATTTATTTGAAAATTTTAAAACCGAACTCCTTAGCACTTTATTTGCTCAGATAATGATGGCACAAATCAAGAAGGCACAAGGGGAACCTTATACATATTTAGATGTGTTTTGTCTGAAGTGTAGAAAGAAACATCCCCTAAGGGATTGCAAAATGAACAACATCATCTTGTGCAATATCTGTGAACTGGAACATCCTATAGGTCAATGTCCGGAGCTTTCCAGATTGAAAGTGGTGCTTAGAGAGTTGAGTGAAGAAGTTCAATCTTCCTATTTCATCAAACCCAGGAGACCATGGCAGCCACAACCCCCAGGTATGTCTCAATATTTATCTTCTTTTAATTCATGGAATAATGCATATAACGCTCAGCAATATCCATGGCAGTACTCTACTCCTTCTCCAGCATAGTTTCCTTCGCCTTGGAACTAGTGGCCTCCCTCTCCACTTATTCAGTATCCTCCATCTCAACCATATCCTTGGAGTCAAAACTAGAGGGGGAGTGCCCAAAGTCAAACCCCCTCTACATTACCGATGCAACAACAGTTACAATTTCCTCCTCTCCAAAATCCTGCGCCTACACCGCCTGTGTGACCCCAATTACCTGTGCAACCTAACCCTAACCCAAATAATAAGGCAGCCCAGAGCATAGAGGCTCTGACTACCTTCCAGACTTATCTTATCACTCCCATTGGACTTAATTAAATTCAACTACGGTCAGGTAAGGTGATTAAACCAAACCTCTTCCCTATCCTCACTGAGGAGGAATGTGAGTCTTCTAGAGAAGGTACCGTAGATCTTGAGGTAGTTGTTACACCTATAATAGCCGATGGATGGAATTTTACACCTGTAAAAACCAACTCGAGAAGAACTATTGCTCTTGTAACAACCAACTCGAGTAAAGCTGATACACTTGTAACAGCTGATTCGGTTGTTACGACTTAGGATCCTCCATATTCCCAAATATTAATCGAGACTGGAACAACTTCACAAAATGAATATGATTTTCTTAGGTAGTTGCAAAACTTGCACATACAGATTCCTCTATTGCAAGCTCTTAAAGAAGTGCCTATCTATGCTAAAATAGTACGATACCTGTGCATTAAGAAACCTAGAAGGAAGCCTATCCTGCTACTATACATGTGATGGGAAAACTTTTTGAATTGATGACTGATCAGCCTCTCTTAACCAAGTATAATGATCTAGGGAATCCTACGGTTACTATTTATATTGATGAACATCCCATAACTAATACACTGATTGATCTAAGGGTGACCATTAACGTAATGACAAAGGACCTTTTTACCACCCTAGGGCTACATGGGCTTAGACATACGCCTACCATGCTGGAATTAGCAGATAGGTCCTATGTTAAACTCGAGTAGGTATTGGAGGATACAGTAATCACAATAGTTTCTTGGGGGTATCTGGCTGACTTTCTTATCTTGCAAACAAAATCCAACCTGCAAGGACATCCTTTGATTTTAGGGAGACCTTGGCTGGCCACTGCAGATGCATTTATAGGGTGCAGATCTGAATCTACAATAATTTCAGATTGCCAAGCTAAAAAAAACCTTAATCTTTAACCCCCAACAAAACCAAATATGGATTTGAACAATCCCTGATGGGATGAATTTGAACCCGAATCAGATCTTTCCCTACCGCTCCTTACCCTTGGAAAAGCCCAGTATTTTAAGGATGAGATAGAGGATGATATCATTAATGGCTTTATTACTAATTCACTTTCTGTCACTTCTATTGAAGATTCAAGGGAGGAAGATAAGGTAGATGATGTAAACTTTGAACAAATGAGAATCACTCCACATACTGACAGTAGTCAATTGAAATAGAACCAGGGAAGTATTGAATATCAATCCCAACCTGATTGTTGAGCAAAATAAATTGCTATTACAGTTGTTAGAGAAATACAAAAAGGAATTTGCATGGGAATAAATTGATATGAAAGGGATTCATCCCAGCCTGTGCACTCACCACATTTATTTGAAATATGGTTGAAATCCAGTTAGACAACCGCAACGCTGCATGAACCCTGTACTGAAGGAGGTAGTGAAAGAAGAATTGCTCAGAAAATCCTAAATGCTAACTTCATTTATCTGATATCTGATAGAAAGTGGGTGTCTCATCTTGCCATCGTCCCTAAGAAGAATGGAAAGTGGAGAGTCGGTTTGGATTATATAGAACTTAATAAAGCCACTCAAAAGGACCATTTTCCTCTACCATTTATAGATTGGGTCCTTGACACCCTCTCTGGGAAGAATTTTTTTTTGTTCTTAGATGTTTTTAGTAGTTACAATCAAATACAAATTGCCTTAGAGGATCAGGATAAAACGACCTTTACTTTCCCTTGGGGAACTTTCACATACAAAGTTCTCCCTTTTATACTCTGCAATGTGCCAACAACTTTCATGGATCTATTGAAGGACTATCTTGAAATCTTCATGGATGACTTTACACATTATGGTGATGCCTTTGAGATAACATTAGTTAATATATAAAAAGTGTTGGAACATTGTGTACAGACTAATGTTGCTTTGAGCACCAAAAAGTGTCACATGATGACACCTCATTTCTACTGACATGATCAAGGTAGACCCCGGTAAGATAGAGGTAATCTTGAAAATCCCAAATCCCAAGAAACAAAAAGAGGTATGTAGTTTCTTGGGGCATGCAGGGTATTATAGGAGATTTATATAGAAATTTTCAAAAATTGCATTGCCTTTGTTCTCCTTACTTATGAAAGATGTAAAATTTGTGTGGAAAGGAAAGTGTGAGCTGGCCTTTTGAAGCTGAAAAGTTGTGTGTCAGCACCCCCTGTTTTGCGTGAACCAAATTGGAAACTATCATTTCACATAGCTATAGATGTGTCTGACTTTTTTGTTGGTGTTGGTTGGGCCAGCTGGAGGATAGGAAACCCTACGATATTTATTACATAAGTAAGAACTTGAATCCAACTGAGCTCAACTATCAGTGATCGAGAAAGAATTCCTAACAGTAGTGCATGCCATCAACAAGTTTGGACATTACATCATCGGGTACCAAGTATTTGTACACATTGAACACTCTGCCATTCATTTTTTAATGAATAATCCAATTACCATTGGTAGGATTACACGTTGGTTATTTCTTTTACAGGAATTTGATATCATAATCCTAGACAAATCTGGAAAAGATAATGTAGTAATTTATTTTCTTTCTAGGTTAACTATTGGTGATGATTGCATTCCTACTTAGGGTTCTTTTCCTGATGAGTATCCTTTTGCTACTTTTAGTCACTCACCATGGTATGCAGACATAGCCAATTATCTTGTTGTAGGAAAGTTCCCACAATACTTATCCTCGAGGGAAAAGCGAAAGATCATACAACAGAGTGCTACTTATTCCTAGATAGAGGGGAATCACTATCACACTAGATCAAATTTTCAGATCAAACGATGTGTCAGGGAAGATGATATTTTTGATATCTTAAAGCTTTTCATGCGTAACCTTGTGGAGGGCATTTCGCAGACAAGCGAACATGATACAAAGTCCTCTCGATAGGATATTATTGGCCAATAATATTTCAGGATGCTAAGAAGTTCGTGAAAGGGTGTGATAGCTGCTAGAGGATGGGCCAACCGCTGCAATCAGATGAGATGTCGTTACAACCTCAAATAGTCTTAGAACCATTTGATAAATGGACCTTGGATTTTATAGGACCAATTATTCCTTCATCTCAAAAGAAGTCCTACATCTTGGTCTACACGGACTATGTCACAAAAGGGGTTGAGGCAAAAGCATGAACTAGAGCCTCAAAGTAGGATGTTTCAGACTTCTTGTTCGAAGAAATCTTTGTCCATTTTGGGACACCCACAGAGATATTGACAGATGGAGGGGCCCAATTTACATATCACTTGATCCAAAAGTTGGTTGAAAAGTATAAAATCCATCATAGAATCACTTCACTTTATCACCCACAAGAAAATTGCCAAGTGGAAAGCACCAACAAAGTCATTGAGGGGATTCTTACCAAGACTATGGCTAGCCACCAAAGGAATTGGGTTGATAAAATTCCAAAAGTGTTGTGGGCATATAGAACTACATGGAGGAATACTACAGGATTCTCACCATACAAACTTGTGTATGGTAAAAATCCCTTATTCCCTATAGAGTTCAAAATCAAGAGATTGAGAATAGCATTGCAGGTAAATCTGGATCTGGCTACAACACAAAAACAACAGTTGAACCAGCTCAATGAATTGGAGGAGAAATGATTGGCTCCTATTCAGCAAACATAGATTATCCAGCAGCAGAGAGCTAAGTGGCATGACAAGTTTATCAAAAAGAATAAATTTCAGAAAGGAGATTGGACGCTCTTATAAGATTTGAGATTCAAGGATTTCAAGGGTAAGCTTTGCACCAAATGGCTAGGTCCCTATGAATTTGATGCAGTATTTGACAATGGGACTATGAATTTGGTTACCAATGACAGTGCGAGGACACCATTACTTGCAAATGGGCACAATCTTCAGTTATATCATAAACCTGTTTCAAGGGATTCATTTGTTAACATTGTCACGAATTATGACCTTCAGATTACAGGAGCAGGGGACAACCCCCCTGTGCAGCCAAAATTTTAAATTTTCCAATAAGGGTAACATATGAAAACCAACCTCGGTTGGAAGTTGTTACACCTATTTTAAAAAAAAGGAAAAAAGAAAGAAAAGAAAAAAAGAAAAAAAGAAAAAAAAAAAAAAAAATATATATATATATATATATATATAGAGAGAGAGAGAGAGAGAGAGAGAGAGAGAGATAAAATAAAGAATTTGACTATGAAAGCCTCTTTTTAAGGGTGCAGACAAATAATTTTTGTGACAGTTGAAAACCACTTTGTGGCAGCTGTTACACACTTTCATTGAAACAACATTTGTCATTTCATGCATATCTTTAAAAATGTTGTTACAAGCCTATTTTTAGTTCTTTTTTTTTATCCTCGTGGAAACTAATAATAAATTTATGAAAAGGAGTATGCCAGTTGTCTTGGTTGTTACATCTGTAACAACCGACAACTTACAAACCATGATCCAAGTGAATCTATTTGTCGCAATATACAACATTCATCACCATGATTTAGGAGTAATTGCCATGACCACTGGAATTACATTAGGGGATTTTTGAGGTCTAAAATGGGCCTCCTAAGGAAATTATAAAATAATAGTGGAAATAATAAAATAAGATTAGACTACATCATCAAATTTTAGAGGAAAAAAAGACAAAAGTATTTTTTCAACTCGTATTTTCAACTTATCTCCATATGGGTTTACTCAAATTCGAGTGGAAACACTCGCTGGAAGAAGAATTTGATTCCTCATCCAAGGAGTACCCATGTTGCATACTTTTGATGGACCCTACTACATGAAAAATAAGAAATACATGAAAAAATGTGATTGCAATCACATTTTTTCATGTATTTCTTATTTTTCATGTAGTAGGGTCCATCAAAAGTATGCAACATGGGTACTCCTTGGATGAGGAATTAAATTTTGAATTCAATGTGTACTCTCATTTGAAATTTGAGTAAAAACTTAGGGAGATAAGTTGAAAATACGAGTTGAAAAAGTAGTTTTATTATTTTATTACTTTTTAACCTTTGTACTTTTTTACTCCAAAAATGGTGAATCATCCCCCATGGTTGACATCATCATATTTAATCTTATTGTTTCTTATAAATTTTATTTTGGTTGTACATTTTTCTTAGGATGCCCATTTTAGACCTCAAAAATCCCCTAATGAATTACGTGCACCTTGTCACCAATTTCTTCTTTCCATGTCAGATCAAGTACATCATGGAACGGTAATATCATTGTCCTCTTTTATTTAGCAATTATGGAAATTTAATGTGATATCCTTTTTACATCCGAGGATGGTCGTCACACTTAAGTTGGGGGGAGGGCGAATTACATCATGACTTGTGCATGACCTATGAATTTTAAAACCGGAATTAAAGAATGATGATTTCATAATCATTATCATTTATAGCCACCATTGTAAACTTTTATCACTGATCATGTCGAAAATGGAATTGTACCTCAAAAAAAATCCTCCATAACTTAACATTAATAGGGAAATAATATTGTGCAGTACGAACCCTGATTTGAAATCCCTGCCTTTAACCTCACTGCGTCGCCCTACCATCACCCACCACTAAAGCATTGTATCCTCATTCAGAACTCTCAGACAGAAGTGGAGGAGAATAGTTTGCAGAGCCAGAATAGCTGAGCATTTTGTCATTACTTCAGAATTTCTCAAAGAGAAGAAGAAAGAAGAACATCGTGTTGTAACAATGCAGAGATGGGTGGGGTGGTAGTCCGACATGAACCAGACTCAACCGAGGCATTGGAAAATTGTCCTGAAGCATGCCAAATTTTCAAGGATGCAGGTTGGTTTGGATTTTTCCAAAAGCTGGAGGGATCAAATGAAGCAATTGCTATGGAATTTGCCAATAATTTGAATGAGTATCAAAAAAGGTCAAGGGGTTGCAACTGGAAGTCACAGAGGAGGTAAATGCTTGTGTGACAACATTTCCAATAGAAGGCAAGAGTTGGTTCAATAGAAAGATCAATGACCCCTCTTTGAAGGAGGACCTTCTCTAAGGGGAAGAATGGCTGGAAAAGAAAGGAAGAGGAATTGATAGGTTGTTGCTTCCCCAACCATGGGAAGATGTTTCCTTTTACCTCATTAAGTACATCACCTATGAGGGAAGGGTGACAATTGTATTTAATTATCACTTCCCATTGTTGAATCACCTTTGACATCAATATATGATAAACCTCTCGTATTTTCTACTGCATCACAAACCACGGTCTTGTTAAGCTAATTGTGCTAGATACCTTGAGTCACCATGGCAAGAGCTGGGATGATTTAATGAGGAAGAAGGCTAGGACTTCTTGAGAAATCAAGTTGGGACTTCTAAGGAATCTCCAGAGGAAATTAAGAAACAGGCCCAGCCTTCGAAAGTAAGGAGTGAAAATAGATCAGTTGATAAGACGATAGGTGATAAGTGGCTAAATGAGAGAGTGAAGGTTAGTGGACATCCAGAACCCCCATCCACATTTGAGAAGAGAAAGGAAGTGACAAAGAAGAAATTAGAAGAGCAAGCTCGACTGGAGTGACCCCCCTCGCCAAGTAAGGACGAGACCCAATCCTTGTTGCTTAAAATTGAAAATTTAGAGAGAGAAAATGAAAACTTAAGACATCATTTAATAAAGTGTAAGGTGGAAGCAAGGGTCTTGAGGTTAGATACCTTGGCTGAGGCTGTAAATAGGGCCAGGAGGAAAATGTCTCGGATTCCGTGTGCATGTCCTATGCTAAAGAACTAGCAGTAGCAGGGTACAGAGTTTGCGTGGTGAGCACCTATTCGAGAGAAACACAAACTGAGTCCTGGGAAGATGATACATAAGAACCCATTGAAGACGCTGCTGATAAACAAGAACCAGCAATTGAAATGGAGCATACCATGGAGAGTAACTTGGAATCTGATACATAAGAACCTGTGGATGACATTGTTGTTACACAAGAACCAACAGTGGAAGCAAAAGCTAACCAAGGAGAAAAATAAGAAGTTTTTACACAAGAACCCATTGATGACGATGTTGTTGTTGATGATGATGATGGTGGTTAAAATTCACTGAGACCAAATTGGTCTATCAGACCTATAATTTTCTTAGTTTTTAATTATCTAGCTCCTCGTCTTTCTTGGCGAGATCGGTGCTGTAGCTTTCTTTTTTTTCTCTACGGTCTTCCAACTTCCTTTATCTTGCATCTCCTTCATCTCTTCTGGTTCTTGGGACATTGGTGTCTTAGCTTTGCGATCTATTATGTTCGTCCTTTTGAAGATAGTCGAAGAAGAAGTTTGGTCTACGAGATCTGCTTTGCTGTTAAATGAAGATTTATTTTGTGTGGTATTTGAATTACACAACAACCAGCAGCCAAAATGGAGTAGATCTGCCCACGAAAGGTTGTTACACCTTCAGTTAATACTGCATGCGAGAAAACACAGGGTCCTAATGAAGGATGGTGTTCAGAAAGAGTTTTGTTGAAATCGTAGTTACAAAAATGGAAACAACAGGCACTCTCTCTGCAAGAGGGAGTGATCTCGCTTAGGGTACATCAGAAAATGATGAATTCACTTTGAGAGAACTGGGCAAGGAAGGAGTTGGTGAAATAATTGGAAGAATGGAGGAGTAAAGAAGCTATGAAGAAGAAAGAAGTACACAACAACCAACAGCCGAAATGGAGTAGATCCGCCCTCAAAAGGTTGTTACACCTTCAGTTAATACTGCATGCGAGAAAACAGAGGGTCCTAATGAAGGATGGTGTTCAGAAAGAGTTTTCTTGAAATCGGAATTACAAAAATGGAAACAACAGGCAATCTCTCTGCAAGAGGGAGTGATCTCGCTTAGGGCACATTAGAAAATGATGAATTCACTTTGAGAGAACTGGGCAGTGAAGGAGTTGGTGAAAATAATGGGAAGAATGGAGGAGTAAAGAAGCTATGAAGAAGAAAGAAGAACAATTGCAGTTGTTATAGTAGCAGGTTCGGGACCTAACAAACGATAGGAAAAATCTTTATGAGCTTGCCCTGAATCTATTAGGCTGCAGGAGTCCATCCCCATCATATCCAGTTTTCCAATGGGAATGATTTTATTTGTTTCAATTAAGAGCAATTCTTGAAAACAGACCATATCTGGGTACTTCTACCTGCACTTTCCTAGAAGTTTTTCGTGCCTATGACTTCGATGAACAAAGCTTACTCTGTGAGTTGTTTTTACATAATATGATTTGTGAACATGCTAGTGTAAATATGGTGGAAATTATTTTCTCTTATATGGGGGATTTGTAGTTGCGCGCATTTATTTCTTTTATGATAAATCAAATTTAATGGCACTTGATCATGAATTCGACTGAAACTAATGAGGAAAAAGTAGCATTGTGGATTAGGGAAGAACCGGGAATGGCCACTGAATTTAGTTGTGAGTTCAAAATATTATTAAGTACTCCAGACGTTAAGGAGATGTCAATCACCTATAGAAGGAAGATTGTGGGGTTTTTCCTTAAACTTTATGCACAAATGAAAATTTGAGTAGTAACAAGGTGGCTCAAGTGCACAGAAGCCAGCAGTTCCAAATTACAAGAAGGGGATCCTATCGGGTTCTATAATTTTGTGATTGTTGTTACATGAGTACCACAATATGCCTAGGTGGTGAAAACACCGGGAGCCTTCTGGATTGGGATTTGGTTTAGATAACCTCTTATTTGGTTGCTAGTGGAGGATTACTAGTCTCATTACCACTTGTGTGATTATGAAGAGGAGTCTTGGCCACGAAAGTTGATGTCTACTCAGGGATACATGTCTGCTGATGAAGACACTGTCAGTGCTTATGACTTTACAAATCTGTATCAGAGATATAGCAGTGGCAACTGAGGTTTTGCGTGAGGACATGAAATTGCTTCAGTTTGGGGGAGATGTTGGGTATAGTTTTTGTACCTATCTTCTATACTTTCTTTCCCTATTTTTGACCTTTTTCCCTCCGAACCTATAG
The DNA here is from genome assembly GCA_031772625.1 of Pinus tabuliformis. Taxonomy (NCBI): domain Eukaryota; kingdom Viridiplantae; phylum Streptophyta; class Pinopsida; order Pinales; family Pinaceae; genus Pinus; species Pinus tabuliformis. The sequence continues at coordinate 808,478,760 of CM062810.1, forward strand.
AACTTCACATATTAACCACCTCTTTCTTTATTATGAACAACATATTTTTCCATCATGTAATTTTTCCATTTTTGCTCGATATAATGATGCAATATTCCTTTTTATGGCTAACTGGGCAAACATCGGAGAAGTCTTTTGGTTCCTTTCCTCTTTTTCAAGTGCTACTAGTGAGAATGAGGTTACGAAATGGATAGTTGCGCTGATTGATCTATGAGCATGATGAAACAGATTGTTGTTACACTCTGTATGCTATCACAGAGTTTGTTGTTACACATCATTGCTATTACAGATTGCTGTAGTTATATTCTTGGTGTCGATACAAGTTATTTTTGTTGCCAAATGTTATTGTTACATCCTAAATTATTGTTTTACGCAGGATGTTGTTACACCATATTTGTCAAGCCGTGGGTACTATTCCACGTGACAACTGTTGGGGAGATACGAATTATCCATTTAGAAAGTGACAGATATAAGCGGTTATGATTCTAACTGATGTAGTTGAATAAAACTTGTATTTAGGAACTTGTTATAACAATTTCTATTTTATTGATCAGCATGAGAATCGTGAGATTCTCATGACTAATCTATTCATGATTTTTGGGTATGTAATTTCTATAATAGAAACTCAATCCCTTGGGCATGGGGGATGACACAGAGAGTACTGTTATTCTGATTCTGTAATTCTTAATTATTTTTAATATCAAGATACTGTGGTGATGTTGTTACTGGCTCATATTTGAATTCTTAACTAAGTTCATGTTCATTCTTGCGCCTTGCTAGGGAGGAAGAGCCCTTCTCTTTAGCAGGGACTGCAGTGGTAGAGTAGTTGTATATTATTATTCCTTTCTTTCAATATATGCATGGTTTTTGCTAGCGCTACATAATTTGTAGAATATATCTGCTTCAACTCCATATTTATGATACATTGTTACACAGATTTTTCCAGAAGTATGGTAGTTGACCAGCTGGTGTAGTTATTAGTATAGTGTGTGGTGCGTCTTTGTTCTGGTAGATGCGATTTGTGATTCCATTCTTGTAGAGTGTTTTTTTCATTTCTGCATGAATGTTCATTTATGTAATTGATTCAGTGACATTCTTTGTTGTTTTCCATTTTCATTCTTGGTTGTGGTGTATCAGCACATATAGTGCATACTCCTTTGAAATAAACAAACCTATCCTAGTTGATAATCAAATGGTTGCAGTCTTAGTCAATTAAAAGTGATTAATACAACACTACACTAACCTCTCCCAATCGGGACTAACATTCCGTCAAACACATGGTGAACATGCAACCTATAGGTCATAAATGAAAATTTGAACACAATGATCTAAAAACTTATCTGAAGATAAACAAGAATGAACAATGCCTTCTCACAATAGTTGTCATAACACCAATTAGGTATTGCATTCATTATCCATACATTCATTAATAGAAATGTGTTAAGAGCCATACTTAGATCTGCCAATTAACCATGATTATAACCAGCATATAACTAGATAAATAAAATGAGAGAACAACCATTAAATCCACATAATAACAAGTACATTTACTTATAAAAATGAAGAGGAACGTAGATCTTATTAACCATATTCAAAATCCAACCAAGTTAGGGGCTTCCAAGTACCACTCGACCATAGATTGGGTTGAACCAAATATTTCTTTCAGCCAATCACCACTATTCCATATTCCAAGCATGAATGTGGGATCTCATGGGATAAAAGCATCCATAAAAATCTAAGAGAATCCATAGGTTAAACCACCTCCACCCTCGCCATATCGTGATCTCACCTAAATCTATCCCGAGATCACAAAACCAAACCGAGCTTGGATGCCTCAAAATCCTTCACCATCCCTTGAGGAATTTTCATGTCTCCACCCACCTATTGGGGCTTCCAGGAGAAAACCATCTCCACCCCCAACCCTTGAGATTTTCCGAAGACCACCTCACTCATTTCCAAAACCTTCCAAAAATCCATAACTCAACCGAGAAATAATCCCATCACACAATGGCTATCCAGAAATGGCAAGGCAAGGCTAAAGCCACTATCAAAAACCCAGCAAACTCCATACCATCGACAACAAAGAAACCAAAATACACACATGCATATGCCATGCATGCCAAAACTAGCTAGGAAACCATACATGAAATATGTTACCTACAAGTATTCCTTTTGAATATTCTTGATATAACCTTTCCTTACTTAGTCCTTGCTTTCATTTTCTTTCCTTGTCCTTCCTTTTCTTTCTATGTCCTTCCTTTACTTTCTTTGTCATTCCTTTTCTTTCCTTGTCCTTCCTTTGCTTTCTTGATCTCCTTCTCTTCTTGGTTCTCTTCTCCTCTTTGAGACTAAAGCTAAAATTGAACTCACGAAAGGTTGAATTGACAAAATCTACCAGTTGATGCTTTGATGTATTTTTATTATTGATACCTCTAAATTCTTCATTTTCCTTAATTTTCCTTCAATTTCCTCCTCACATGCAACCTATGACCTTTCACCTCCCTTTTCTCTTAATTTCCTTTATTTTCATAAATAATATGCCAATGAATGCCTCTTTTCCTTTCCAAATCATTTTCCAATGCCTTTGCCAATTTCCCTTAGCCATAAACATGACAAGTGATGCCCAGTAGGATATTTTCCCAACATTTAGCTTGGAATAAGTGTCCCTTGACCTTGGCCTTATTTTTCCTTTATTAACTTTTATTACATGAACTTTTAACATGGGGTTGTTACATAACCCTTCCCCTTAGGGGAAAACCTTCCTCGGTGTTCTATGACACTTACAACCAGCACAACTTTTGAAAGCCAAAACATACTTCCCATGGAGAGTTATAACCCAGCTCGTTGTAGTATTTACAATGAACAACCTACTTAAAAGCAAAACCATCACGATAAACATGACAACCATACCACTCATTGGAGGTTTATAACACATCTCATTGTGGTATTTACAATAACAACCATACATGAACATGTAAATATACCAAAATTTATTTGTCTCAACCAAAAAATAATGAAGGATACATAGCCCCCATCTGATAAACCATCTCCCATGTAGCTTCATCGGACCCAAAGTGCTTCCATTGCACTTTAACTTACTCGATATCTCTGTTCCGAAGCATGAGTTGTTTCCCCTGCAATATGCATTAAGGTTCCAACCGAAATTCTCCTTCTGGTTCCACCTGCAATACAGACCAATCAATAACATGATCAACATCCTTGACATATATTTTAAGCAATCAAACATGGAAAACATCATGTACTTTCACTGTCAGGGACATTGCAAGTCTATAGTCCACTAGTCCAATCCTCTTAAGGATCTCAAAAGGCCCGCAATACTATGATGCCAAATTGGCACATGATCCAATCCTTAAGGATCTCTTCTTTGCTTGGTGTGCAAATACACATGCTCCCTAACCTGAAACTCCTTAACTTCCCTGTGTTGGTCTACATAAATATTCTGTTTGCCTTGTGCTTCCTTTAGATTATTCTTTATAACTTGCATTTCCTGCTTCATGTTTGCCAACATGTTGGTCCAATAAGTACCTTGTTCACTAGATCACTCCAACTGATGGGAGTATTACAACTCTTCCCATACAGTGCCTCGAATGGACTCATCCTCAGTGACTCCTGATAATCATTGTTGTAAGAAAAATAAACCAATGGAAGGTACTCCTTCTATCTCCTTTGCTAATGCATCATGTGCATACTCAACATATCCTCCATAATCTTGTTGACCCTCTCTGTCTGTCCATCTATTTGTGAATGATAAGTTGTACTGAAGGCCAACTTTGTCCTCAAACCTACAAACAAATTCTTCCAAAACTTGGAAAGAACTTATCATCCCTGTCCAACACAATCTTCTTTAGAACACCATGCAATCTCACTATCTCCCTGATGAGGACCTGTGCCATCTCACTAGATGGATAAGTAGTCTTCACTGGAATGAAGTGAGCTACCTCGCGCAATATTTATACCACAACCATGATAGAATAATATTTCCTCAATGTCCTCAAAAGACCTGTAATGAATTCCATGGAAATGACCTCCCATTTCCATTCTGGAATCCGAATAGGTTGAAGCAATCCACCTGAAAGCTTTTAGTTTGCTTTCACCTTCTGACAGTCCAAACATCTAGCCACGAATCTTTCCAATTACGCTTTCAGATTCGGCCAATAGTAGAACTTATTGACTATTGAAAACGCCTTCTAATACCATGGTTCATATGAATATGGCTTGACATGAAACTCCCTCAAGATAAGCTTCTTAAGCCCACCGTCATCCAGCACATAGATCATGTCCCTAAATCTCACCAAGCCATCTGTCATGAGATGATAGTCCACATCTTGATCACATGTACCCTGCTACTGTAACCTATGCTTAAGCTCCATGTACCTGTCATCTTGTTGTACTTCATGTAAGATTTGATCCTGTAAATCTGTCCCATATGAGCTCACTACTACAACACGATTCATATTCACTCTCCTATTGAGAGAATCTGTAACCATGTTCTTCTTAACCTTGATGTATCTGATCTCAAAGTAAAAATAACTGAGGGTGGCCAACCATCTAGTTTTCCTGACATGTAGATTCAGTTGGTCAAATAGATATCTCAAACCATTATGGTTGCTCATCAATAAAAACCTCCTGCCAAGAAGGTAGTGTCTCCACATCTTCAATGCATGGATAAAAGCTACCAACTCAAGATCATGATTCACATAGTTATGCTCGTGCTCATTCAGTTTCTTGGACTCGTAGCATACCACCAGTCCCTCCTACATCAAGATTTCACCAAGTCCTTCTTGTAGACATTTATACACACCACTAACTCTATCTAGATCTGCAATCTTAAGAACTGGAGCATTTGTCAATAACTGCTTCAGCTGCTAAAAAATTGTTCCACATTCCTCTGTTCATTAAAATTTCTTCCCTTTATTCTGCAAATATGTAATGGAATATGCAATGTGTCAAAAGTTCCAGATGAACCTCCTGTAGTAACCTGCTAACCCCATGAATGATTTGACTTCATCTACATTCTTAGGAGCTTCCCACTCCATGCTAGCCCTTATCTTTTCTGGATCTAATGTTATTCCTTCTTTGGAAACGACATGTCCCAAGTAATGCACCTCTATCTGAAATAAACTACACTTTCTAAGCTTGGCATACAACTGATGCTCTCTTAGCAATCTCAACACTATTGTTAAATGCTCATAATGCTCTTCCTCATTATTAGAATATATCAAGATTTCATCAATAAATACAATAACAAACTTTTCTACATAAGGATGCAACACATTATTCATCAGGCACATAAAAGTAGCTGGAGCATTAGTCAAACTAAATGGAACTACAACAAACTCATAATGCCCATACCTGGTCCTGAAAGAAGTCTTGTAGATGTCCTCTTCTTTGATGCATACCTGATGATATTCTAATCTCAGATCAATCTTTTAGAACACTACTACTCCCTTCAACTAATCAAGCAAGTCATCAATCCTTGGAAATGGGTACCTGTTCTTGATCATCACCTGATTCAGTTGCATGTAATCATTGCATAACCTAAGAGTACCATCCTTCTTCTTCATGAACAGTACTGGTGTACGCCAAGGCAATAACACTTGGCCTAATGTATCCCTTATCAAGCATTTCCTTTATCTTCAACTTAAAATCTACTAACTCTGGTTTGCTCATCATGTAAGATGCCTTTGATGATGGTGTTGCCCCTGGTACCAACTCAATAAAAAATTCTACTTCCCTGTGGGGAGGAGACTTTGGAATCTCGGCTAGAAACACATCTTAAAATTGTTGTAGTACAAGGTACCTCTTGAATATTTTTTCATCCTCAACATCCTTACCCTTGTCACTATAGATATGGACTGCAAACATCACACATCCTTTCCTGCAATTGCGCTTAGCCTGCATAGCGGTGACCATCCTCACTGATGTAGGCTTCTTCTTTCCTTACAGAATTCTCTTTTCCCCATTATCATCCAGGCACTCAATAGCCTTGTCATAACAATTTACTTTGGTCTTGTGAAGGTATAGCCAATCCATACCCAAAAGCATACTATATGATCCCAGTGGTAGTACATTCAGATGTGTTGTTGTAGGCATACCATTCAACTCGAATGCACAAGCTCTTACCTAGTGATGAACTCTCTTCTTAGTACATGTAGCCAACTGCACCAACCAAGACTCTGCATGCACTTCTTTTCTCAAGCCACACTTATCCACCAGATCAGGATTAACATAACTATAATTAGATCTAGGATCAATCAAAATAGAAACAACTCGACCACAGAGCTTACCTTCCATCTCAATAATGGATGCTTGATGATCTGCCTGCTTTTTATCCACGGTTGCATAAATTTGAGGAATGTTATGAAAAACATCCTGAACTATTTATGCCTCCTGAGCACCATAGATCTAAGGCCTACCACCCTGGTATAATGGACAATCCTTCTTGCAATGATATTTTCCACATATCCAACACTGCAATGGTCCTTTACCATCACCTCAATTATTCTTCTCTCTAGACGGCGACCCATGTCCCTTCTCAACTGCATTGAACTTATTTTAAGGAATCACATTTCTTTCTCCCCTGCATCTTAAGGTCTTCCCCACTTCAATGGCCACTTCCCTTTAAATTTATCATTTTCTTTCAAGTCACGCTTAGGCTCAACTTTGCACTTTGATTTCTCATAACAATGATTTAGATTTTTGATGGCTTCCTCCAATTATCTAGGCTCATCAAACTCAATATAGTCTCTATATGTCGTTGGCATCCTACTGATGAATCTCTAGATGATAGCCTTCTCATCCTTGAGATAATGCACATACCTCAACAACTCCATGAAGCTGCTAGTGTACTCATCATCTGTCATAAAACCCATCTACAACTCATAAAAATCCTTAGGTCTGTCATAATAGTACCTCTCCAACAATTACTTCTTCTTGAAGACTCTCTCAAACTCATCCCAAATCAACTCTTCTTCCTGAATTCCCTTGACATTCTACACATATTCCCACCAAATATCTAGTTTCCCTTTGAGACTGAAGGTGGCTATCTTGGTTTTCATGTTCTCTGAATAGTTGCGCAATCTAAATAATTTCTTCATCCCAAGCAACCTTGACTTTGCATCTTTTTCCTTCTTCATCTCTCCAGAAAATGTAGGCGACTTGACTTTATTGAACTCCTCAGGCAAGTACTCACCCTTCCTATAAGGATGATGATGGTGATGACTGTGATGATGTCTCATGGATGAGGAAATAGAATGATTCCTATTAGAGTCAGTCTTTATATCCCTTCGTCAGAGATCAAAACTCTTTTTGCATTTCATTTTTAGGTGTCTCGCTCGATTCACTCCATTGCATTCCGCTAGGGGCATGCCATTATCTGACGGAAGGGCTTTGTTACTCATTCCCCTCATGCCTTATCTTGATGGTTTAGGTCTGTTTGTCGAATCAATTTTAAAGTCATTTACAGTCCTGTTTGATGACTAGGTCAGCAAGAGTCATTTCAGTCACTAGGTCTAGTGATCCGGATCTTGGGAGGAGGCCCCCAAGATCTAAGAGATTGAAATGGATCTTGGGGTAGAGAGACGCCCAAGATCGGAAAACTTGAAATGCCAGAAGAAAAAGAGGAGAATGCCCAAAAAGCAACACCACAAAGAAACTTTTTATTAAAACCGACTGATCTGGATTTAAACAGGAATGCAACAAAATACCGAGATAACCATATACAAAAAGATGCAGCAGAAATAATGCTTCATTTCATTAATGGAAAATACTGAAATATGCTTACAACCAAAAATGGAAATAAACCAGCTAGGGCGATGGTAGCTTATCTCTGAGAAGAGATGTGGCGGCTACATGCCTCTGAACTGTAAAGGCTACATTGTGGCGGATAATCTGTCCTTTTACAAAATGTGACTTGTTACTTATAGTATTTTTCAATTACAATACCACGGGTCAATTCCATGGGTGAATGAATACCATGGGTGGATTTCACAATACCACGGGCCAATTCCATGGGTGAATGAATACCGTGGGTGGATGTCAAAATACCATGGGCACTTACCACGGGTGAATGAATACCATGGGTGGATGTCACTTACAATACCATGGGTGGATGCCATTTACAATACCATGGGTGAATTTCATGGGTCGATGAATAATATGGGTGGATGAGTACCATGGGTTGATGCCACTTTCCATTCGGATCATTCCTCCCTCCTTAAGAAGCAATGGTCCCCATTGCGTAAAGTTCCCTCCTGCGAAGCCTTTGTTGAATATGAAGAGCTACTGAAGATAAGGGTTTTATGTGGTTAACCCAAAACCTTGATAAACAAAGATCTGAGGATAGAGATACCTTGTAATGCTTGTGACCAACTATGATTCTGACAGTGTGCGGCCTAGCAAATGGACTTTGATGACAAGGATTTTATGCGGTTGACCCATAATCATGATGTTGGTTGCTGAAGAAGTAGCAGGTGCCTACATAGCCTGGGATGGGAGGGCACGTCTCCAAATAACCCAAGCTGAATGCTGCTATGTTGAAACCGATGAATGTGAAGCAGGTGCCTACTAAAGTGGGGTGGGAGGGCACGTCTCCAATGGAAACCCACTCCGAACACTACTCCAGAATTAAAATGGACATAACTCAGTCAATATAACTCAGAATATTTATTATAACCTGTTCTTGGAAGCAGAAAGATCATTTTTCATCTTCCCATGAGTTGGAAATCCTTATCTGGACACTCTGAGATCTCAGATTCGTGCTGCAACAGTTCCGCCGTCACAAAAATTATGATAAAATAGCTGATTTTAAATCAACGATATCTCCCACATCCGAACTCCGACTCGACCCATTTTTTTTTTGAAATTGGGTGATTTTTCCAGAGGAATCCAGATCTAGGATTTTTTTTGTAAATTTTGTACCAAATGTTTCAGATCTTATCTGCAAAGTCGCCGCCCATGGAATCATAACCTACTCTGATACCACTGATCCTCCCCCCCAAGATCTAAAAAAATTGAAATGGATCTTGGGAGGAGAGACCCCCAAGATCTGAAAACTTGCATTGCCAGAAGAAAAATAGGAGAATGCCCAAAAAGCAACACCACAAAGAAACTTTTTATTAAAACCGACTGATCTGGATTTAAATGGGAATGCAACAAAATACCGAGATAACCATATACAAAAAGATGCAGCAGAAATAATGCTTCATTTCATTAATGGAAAATACTGAAATATGCTTACAACCAGAAATGGAAATAAACCAGCTAGGGTGATGGTAGCTTATCTCTGAGAAGAGATGTGGCGGCTACATGCCTCTGAACTGTAAAGGCTACATTGTGGTGGACAATCTGTCCTTTTACAAAATGTAACTTGTTACTTATAGTATTTTTCAGTTACAATACCACGGGTCAATTCCATGGGTGAATGAATACCATGGGTGGATTTCAAAATACCACGGGCCAATTCCATGGGTGGATGTCACAATAACATGGGCACTTACCATGGGTGGATGCCACTTACAATACCATGGGTGGATGCCATTTACAATACCATGGGTAAATTTCATGGGTCGATGAATAATATGGGTGGATGAGTACCATGGGTTGATGCCATTTTCCATTCGGATCATCTAGGGTTAGTCGATTTGGTCTTCAAAAATGTCCAATTATGCTAGCAGGCTAGAGGGAGGTTCAAAATATGTTTTTATTTCGAAAATTCCATTGTCATACTGATTGATCATGACTTTTCTTCAAAACCCTGTTTTGAAGAAAAAGTCGTCTTTTTTACTTTTGAAATAATTGCCATGTATATGTTCAAGGTTGTTCGGTTGAAAATGTTCAAATGCAGCCTCTGGTCATTTCTTTTTGAAATCCGATGACACCATCCCTGCAAAAATCAACCGAGAAAAGCTATCATTCAAGCTCAGAAAATCAGTGAGGAAACCAAAAGACAGAGTTGTATTAAATGCAAAAGTGCCAAAGTTTATAAAATGGGTGTGCACAAGTCAAAAATCAAATCCCTGTCATAAGAGACATTTTTGTGTTCCAACATTTCATTTGCATGCCAAATAACATCAGAGAACCGAAGCGAAAGCGTGGAGAAGCAAATTCAGTTTTTGGAGGTCGAAATTGTGTTGAAACAGAGCTGCGCAGTGCATTGCGTTAGAGCGAGGCGCACATAGGTTGTGCGACGCATTGGGCCTCCTGCCACAATGCTTTTCTCCACTGGCACGGCGCATCCACGAGGCGCGGTGCATAGAACCTCCAAGACAAAAAATCATTGTGGCTTCAATAAAAATAAAACCCATCATTCCATTAGACATGTTCATTTCTTGAAACATCCATTGCTATGCCAAGAGGTCAAAGGATATCGACTTGAGGGTTAGAGGAGTGAATTTTTTGTTTGAAGGGCCGCGCGGTGCATTAGAGGAGGTCGCAGTGCACACAAGCCGCACAGCACATTGGGCGCAAATTCTCAGTGTAAAATTCCACTGTCGCAGCGCATACAGTGAGCACTGTGCATTGGGCTCGCGCGCGGCGCACAGGGCCGACAAGCAAAAATTTCATCATTGTTTCAAAAAAATTCAAACCAACTCAGTTTTCCTCATGCCAAGGCATTACATGAGTGCATCAGCACTTATGTGGGCGAGCACTCACAATAAGGAAACTCCAGTTGAAAATCCAAGCTGTTGTTAATGCTCTTTATGAATGCCAGCATAAACTGGGGACATGCTATCTATCGGCATTTCCTTCATAACTGTTTGACTGTTTTGAAGCTATTCAACCTATTTGGGCACCATATTATACGAGACCATGGCAGGATTGTTGGATCAATACAAACTGGCTGGAAATGCTCAAGCGTTTAATATGGTCACATGGATGGCTGATTATTTTTACAATCGTGTACAACATGTTATGTCTAAACACACAATTGAAAGGCATTGGCGTTCTCTCAATGAGGAGATTGGTGGCATGAATGATATTCTCTATCAGCTGTACTTGTTACTGGTGAATTTTGGTTTAATCTAAACCGTCTAGCAAGCTTAAGGGACCAAAAATGCAGAGTCTTGTACTACTTACAACATGCTGAAGGTTGCTCGTCATCTATTTCGCTAGACCAAAAATGGCATATGCTAATTATTATGCTGGCTACAGGTTGTTTTCAACACTCATAACGTCCTCAAGAATATTTTTCTACGCACAGGCTGAGGAAATGTCTCAGATACAGATGGGCCGCAAGGGTTTGGGGTTATTTTTCTATTTTGCAAGTTTTATCCACATGTTATGGGCATGGATCAGCTCAGATGTGATGTATAGGGAAACCACAGTCCCTGTGGCATAAGCTTGGTCCATCTAAATGGCTGGAAGCATAAATGGATAGATGAGCTCGTCAACCATTCTAAAGGCATGCCATTCAACCCTTTAGATACAAATAACTTCAATCCTGACAACGAATGTTCCTTGTTTATCATAGATCAGGGCTTTATTACTATAGTGAAGCGGATTTGCATCGCCATATTGTTTATGTTGCGGATCAGTGACACCTGGCCCTTCATTTCATAGATCCAAACATTTGGCAAGTGAAGTTGTTAAATTTCTACCCTGTAGTAATAAAAAGGGCGTTGGATGCTAGAAAACTCTGTGATTTGAAGCATCAAAATTTAGACCTACCTATTTTCTTTGACTTGGTCATGTCACTTTTTTCCCACCTATAGCTGGGCCTTGACCAATCCCAACCAAATCTAATGATGAGACGCAAGAGAGAGGATTTACATGCTTCCTTTAGGTTGTGGAAAATCAAAGGCTACTCTTTTAAACCAATACTTTTCTCAGAGGTATAAAGGGCGCTTAATCATACGCTTTGATGACACGAATCCTGCTAAAGAGAGTAATGAATTTGTTGAGAATATTTTAAATGATTTGGATACACTTGGTATCAAAGGAGAAGGACCCACATATACTTCAGATTATTTTCCACAGTTAATGGAGATGGCTAAGAAACTAATATTTGAAGGAAAGCCGATAGCAGATGCAGAAAGATAGGAACGAAATGCCTATTTTGTCCTCAGTCACGATTTCATGGGATCCACGCTATAGTTTTTTCCTTTTAATTGGTAATCAGAGAAATTCAAGGGAACGTTGTTCTGTCTTTAGAACAGATGAATGGCTCTTTTTCTATCTTCATAATTTCAGTTGAAACAATTCCCTATTTTTCATCGATCTATGCTCCCACCTCTGAGTTTATTTATTGTATTGAAAATATTTTGTAAGGGTCTGAGTTCTAGGAAAGGTGTGGAAGAAAAACTCAACGCTTTACTGTACAGTTTGGCAAGGAGATTAATAAAATGATGCAGCTCTAATTCATGAGATTCATGTGGTATGAGTTTAGCATATGTTTCTTCTTTCTGTTTCATGTATCTTGTTATTTTTTACTGTCCATTCATGATCATTTCCAGTTGAATGCTTTTAAGTAAGAAAGGTAGAATCCAGTTTACTGCTCTGCCTTGGGAAGGCATTCATGCTTTGTGTCTCTTCTTCTGTCTGAAAAGGATTCATGTGTATTCCCTTTTCAGCTTCTCAACAGTCTTTCCACTCCATATTATTTCAGTTTGATTGCTAAACCTCCTGCCTATCTTGCCTCACGAAATATTCTGTGTCTTTGATTTAATTTCCCAGCTCATGTTGTCCTTTGTCCCATACAACCCAGAAAATTCAGTCATTCAATAAATTACCTCTTTCATATCTATTTACTAGCCTAAAATCAGTTTCCCATTTTAAGTCATCTCAAGCCCCATTGAAACACTTTTCGCTGAGATTGACCCAGAGAGAGCCCTCTCCTGTCCTCGTAGGGCTAGCTACGAGGCTGAGCGTGGTTTGATGTGGACCTAGAACCTTGTCTTTTCAGCCTGAGGCAAATCTAGGCTCTAACATAGTGGCGACCATACTAGGGAAGAAAATGGTTTGCTTGTTGATGTCATTTGTTTTATAAACTACAGACGGAGCTTGAAGTTATCCCAAGTAGCCTTCAAAATTCTTTTTCTTTGCATTAGCGGAAGTAGATAAAAGCCGCTTCAGTTAATCTCTGGTCTAGCTTGTAATCGTGACACTTGACTAATTGCCCCAGTACATGTATCAAGTTCAGATCTGATTGTTGATGGTGGACAACGATCAGACATCAGAAGGCTGAAATCATTCACCTGGCAACTCCATTCACTGAAAAATCTAGAAATCAATTCTTCATGGTGATTCCACTGCAGGAAGATCAGTAGCTTTAAGGTTTTCAAGAAGGAATAGGTTGCAAGAAGATATGCTCCCATGAGCTGAGATCATATTCCATGTTTCCCAAATAAAATTCCGAAGATAGATTGGTCAAGGAATTTGCCTACGCTTAAAGATGATGATAGGAAGGATGCTGCTTTACATCTGGTTAAATTTCACATGCATATTCGCAAGTTGAAGGTTGATTTTCCTGAAGATTGCTTGATGAAGATATTCCTAGCCACTCTGGAAGGTGAAGCCCAATCTTGGTATGAAAATTTGCCACCTTCTTGTATTTACTGTTTAAAGGATTTTCATGCCATGTTCATCGAAAGATATAAAGAATCTTATCCATCATTAAATTTAGTTCAAGACTGTTGCAAGCATGCTTATAGTTTCATTGAAAGCCTTGAGAAATATTATGAAGATGATAATTTCATGGATGAAGAGATCATGGAAGCCCTGTATGAAAATCTGTTTCAGCAGCACACAAAACTCTTAGAGGAAACTTTGCAGCAGGATCAAGATCTTGGTACAATGGAAAATGATGAAAGAGAAGGGTTTGTTTTAAATCTGTCCATAGAAGAAGATAGCATGCAGGGAAGTCAAGTTTCAATTTCAGAATGTGATAACGTTAAGTCAGCCATTTCAGATCTAGATTCAGATTGTGATGACCAAGAATACCTTGTACTGAATCCCATGAAGAAGAACTCTGTTGTTGAAATCATCTGGAATGAAGAAGACAGAGTTATGGATCCAAATGTTCTCATGTCATCAGAACAAAGCCTTCATAAAGAGGTAATCCAGTTAGTTCATGAACAACAAGATGAGATCTTTGTTCAAGTAAGTGAAAAAGTTTCTCTGGATGAATTTATGGTAGATGATAGAAATGATAGTGTTGGGTTTCAAGAATCATTTGAAGTTTCTTTTCTCATGATTGATGAATGTAATGAGAATCTGGCTGTCATATCATATGAAGATGATCAAAAATATATTCAGACTACAGGAGATCAGAACATTCAGGACTGCCTTTCAGATTCTTTTTCATATGCCTCATGTTTTGAAATGTTTTTCCAATAGGAGGTCTACTCATCTACTTATTCAGAATTTTTTGAGGACTAGGAACATACTTTTACTGAAGTACATTATGAAGAAAGATTAGAATCAAAAGAAAAAGACAACTTGTTTCTTCAGTAGGAGGTAAATCTTCATGTTTTTCAAGATCCTCTGGAAAATCTGTTGCAGTCAGCAGTAAAGGTGATTATTGCAGTATTCAATGATGAAGGAGATCATGGTCAATTATATTTTTGGATGCCCAGTTACAAGTATCTACTGTTGACCAAGAAATCTGATCAAGAGAATCAATCAAGAAGGCATCTGCTTGATTGGTTACATTGGCATTTTGATATAGTTTGATGGTATATTGTCTTGTAAGAAACATAGTTGGTCATGTATTACCACCAAGCTTTAAGTTTTAAGTACCAGGTCTTAGTATTTTGAGTTAGTTTGTTAGAGTCAAGTTTTTTCCAGTCATTTCAGTTTGCATCGAGTTAGTTTGAGTCAAATTTTCAGTTAGTAAATCAGTTAACAGTCTGGTGTTGATTTGGACTCCATAGCCCAATGGATGAAGGCACTGTCTGCTCTCCCAAAGATCTTCCGTTCTTGGCACCTCCAGGGAGCTACCATCCCCATTGGAGCCAATGTTAGAGTCGGTCTTTATATCCCTTCATCAGAGATCAAAACTCTTTTTTCATTTCATTTTTAGGTGTCTCGCTCGATTCACTCCGTTGCATTCCGCTAGGGGCATGCCATTATCTGACGGAAGGGCCTTGTTACTCATTCCCCTCATGCCTTATCTTGTTGGTTTAGGTCTGTTTGTCGAATCAATTTTAAAGTCATTTACAGTCCTGTTTGATGACTAGGTCAGCAAGAGTCATTTCAGTCACTAGGTCTAGGGTTAGTCGATTTGGTCTTCAAAAATGTCCAATAATGCCAGCAGGCCAGAGGGAGGTTCAAAATATGTTTTCATTTCGAAAATTTCATTGTCATACTGATTGATCATGACTTTTCTTCAAAACCCTGTTTTGAAGAAAAAGTCGTCTTTTCGTCTTTTGAAATAATTGCCATGTATATTTTCAAGGTTGTTCAGTTGAAAATGTTCAAATGCAGCCTCTGGTCATTTTTTGCTGAAATTCAATGCCACCATCCCTGCAAAAATCAACCGAGAAAAGCCATCATTCAAGCTCAGAAAATCAGTGAGGAAACCAAAAGACAGAGTTGTATTAAATGCAAAAGTGCCAAAGTTCAGAAAGTGGGTGTGCACAAGTCAAAAATCAAATCCCTGTCATAAGAGACATTTTTGTGTTCCAACATTTCATTTGCACGCCAAATAACATCAGAGAACTGAAGCAAAAACGTGGAGAAGCAAATTCAGTTTTTGGAGCTCAAAATTGTGTTGAAACAGAGTTGCGCGGCACATTGGGTTAGAGCACGGCACACATAGGTTGCACGATGCATTGGGCCTCCTGCCACAGTGCTTTTCTCCACTGGCACGGTGCATCCACGAGGCGCAGCACACTAGGTTTGTGCGCGGCGCACAGAACCTCCAAGACAAAAAATCATTGTGGCTTCAATAAAAATCAAACCCATCATTCCATTAGACATGTTCATTGCTTGAAACATCCATTGCTATGCCAAGAGGTCAAAGGATATTGACTTGAGGGTTAGAGGAGCGAATTTTGTGTTTGAAGGGCTGTGCAGTGCATTGGAGGAGGTCATGGCGCACACAAGGCGCATTGGGCACAAATTCTCAGTGTAAAATTCCACTGTCGCGGCGCATACTGTAGAAATTTTGAATAATATGACACATATTCACAGAGATTATCCTGATTATACACTTATAAGCAGAACATGCATAATACATAACCTCCTCTACGTTGATCATCAATTTACAGAAGCAGAAACATTCACATGCGCACATAGAAGCATCTATCAAACTCATAAACACAGTATGTATCCCGGGGAAAGCATCTCGCTAAAAACCCCACACTATCTGTATATTATATTGATTGAATCATGTAACATTACAAAGTATAATACTTCTCACAAGTATCTCCACCTCTGTTACACACAATACAGCTCAGATCTGATCTCCAAATCTATTCCACTACTTGCCTGCCTCCACTGCTCAATACCTGCTCAAGAACTGATGAGAATGACTTCCCAAACTCGTATTTCACCTGCAAAATAGTCACTCACACTTTGTTGGACGTGAGCACAAGCTATAATGTGGGCAAATACGTGAGCAAACTCATTGGCATAATCAATCCCTTTATTGTGCAAGATCTGGTGCACAACTATAGTCACAACTGATAGCAATCTGATTCTCTAACACCTGTCCCTACTGAACTGAACATGCACTGACATGCAACTGAGTTAATTGATGTATTCATTAGTTGTATTATGAGTTAATAACTTGTGAATTAATTAATAACTAATTCGCCCAACTCATCTCTAGTCTATTTGCCAGTTAGACTAAATACAACCAGTTTAACAAAGCTAAACTGAACACAACTCCATCAACTCCACCAAACTCAACTGATTGAGTTCTAACTGAAGTCATGCATGCAAATATTAGTCATCCCATAGGTAACCACGTATTTCCCTATGGGATCTACATGTACCACATCCGTAGCTCATCCTGAAGTGCTCCAAGAGAATAAGATTAAGTTTATAGTCCAAATATTATTGTGAGATAATAATATTTGACTTTTCTATTTTTGACTTTGATCACTCACACTTTCATCAAAAATAGAAGTCCATCTATTTTTTTCCCAACTTGATCAATCATCCATAAACAGCAACCTGCAATCCATAGACATGATCCATATGTCTAAAAATAGACTTGCGCCAAAAATAGCCTGCGGGCCCACTTAGTGAAGGCAACTCTTTTCACTAAGCTCCATCATCTTGTTGCAATCTCAACAAGCATTTCTTGTTGCACACTTTTCAACACATACAGTGAGCGTGGCACGTTGGGCTCGCGCGCGGCGCACAGGGCTGACAAGCAAAAATTTCATCATTGTTTCCAAAAATTTCAAAACAACTCAGTTTGCCTCACGCCAAGGCATTACATGGGTTCATTAGCACTTATGTGGGCGAGCACTCACAATAAGGAAACTCCAGTTGAAAATCCAAGATGTTGTTAATGCTCTTTATGAATGCCAGTGTAAACTAGGGACATGCTATCTGTCGGCATTTCCTTCAGAACTGTTTGACCGTTTTGAAGCTATTCAACCTGTTTGGGAACCATATTATACAAGACCATGGCAGGATTGTTGCATCAATACAAACTGGCTGGAAATGCTCAAACGTTTAATATGGTCACATGGATGGCTAATTATTTTTACAATCGTGTACAACATGTTATATCTAAACACACAATTGAAAGGCATTGGCGTTCTCTCAATGAGGAGAGTGGTGGCAATGAATGATATTCTCTATCAACTGTATTTGTTACTGGTGAATTTTGGTTTAATCCAAACCGTCTGGCAAGCTCAAGGGACCAAAAATGCAGAGTCTTGTACTGCTTACAACATGCTGAAGGTTGCTCGTCATCTATTTTGCTGGACCAAAAAATGGCATATGCTGATTATTATGTTGGCTACAAGTTGTTTTCAACACTCATAGCGTCCTCAAGAATATTTTTCTATGCAAAGGCTGAGGAAATGTCTCAGATACAGATGGGCCGCAAGGGTTTGGGGTTAGTTTTCTATTTTGCAAGTTTTATCCACATGTTATGGGCATGGATCAGCTCAAATGTGATGTATAGGGAAACCACAGTCCCTGTGGCATAATCTTGGTCCATCTAAATGGCCGGACGTGTAAATGGATAGATGAGCTCGTCAACCATTCCAAAGGCATGCCATTCAGCCCTTTATATACAAATAACTTCAATCCTGACAACGAATGTTCCTTGTTTATCATAGATCAGGGCTTTTATTACTATAGTGAAAGCAGATTTGCATTGCCATATTGTTTATGTTGTGGATCAGTGACACCTGGACCTTCATTTCATAGATCCAAACATTTGGTAAGCAAAGTTGTTAAATTTCTACCCTGTAGTAATAAAAAGGGCGTTGGATGCCAGAAAACTCTGTGATTTGAAGCATCAAAATTTAGACCTACCTATTTTCTTTGACCTGGTCATGTCACTTTTTTCCCACCTATATTTGGGCCTTGACCAATCCCAACCAAATCTAGTGATGAGACGCAAGAGCGAGGATTTACATGCTTCATTTAGGTTGTGGAAAATCAAAGGCTACTCTTTTAAACCAATACTTTGCTCAGAGGTGTTGAAAAGTGTGCAACAAGAAATGCTTGTTGAGAATGCAACAAGATGATGGAGCTTAGTGAAAAGAGTCGCCTTCACTAAGTGGGCCCGCAGGCAAATTATGGCGCAAGTTCTATTTTTGACCACAGTATGAGTGATCACAGTGTGGATGATCACATTGTGGGTGACCACAGTGTGGATGATCACAGTGTGGGTGACCACAGTGTGAGTGATCACAGTGTGAGTGATCAAAGTCTATTTTTAGACTGGCTGTCAAAAATAGAAAAGTCAAATATTATTGTCTCATAATAATATTTGGACTATAAACTTGATCTTATTCTCTTGGAGCACTTCAGGATGAGCTACGGATGTGGTACATGCAGATCCTAGAGGGAAATATGTGGTTACCTATGGGATGACTAATATTTGCATGCAGTACTTCAGTTAGAACTCAAGTGAGTTGAGTTTAGTGGACTGGAGGTGCAGTTGATGGAGTTGTGTTCAGTTTAGCTTTGTTAAACTAGTTGTATTTAGTCTAACTGGTCAATAGACTAGAGATGAGTTGGGTGAATTAGTTATTAATTAATTCACAAGTTATTAACTCATAATGCAACTATAGAATACATCAATTAACTTAGTTGCATGTCAGTGCATGTTCAGTTCAGCAGGGACAGGTGTTAGAGGATCAGATTTCTATCAATTGTGACTATAGCTGTGCATGATGATTTGCACAATCAGAGGGATTGAGTATGCCAATGAATTGGCCAATATCAAGAATTGTAGCTTGTGCTCACGTCCAACAGAGTGTGAGTGATTCTTTGCAGGTGAAATACGAGTTTGGTAAACCATTCTCATCAGTTCTTGAGCAGGTATTGAGCTGGAGAGGCAGGCAAGCAGTGGAATAGATTTGGAGATCAGATCTGAGTTGTATTGTGTGTAACAGGTGGAGCTGGTACTGGATTGCTTGTGATAAGCATTTTACTTTGTAATGTTACATGATTCAATCAATATAATATACAGATAGTGTGGGGTTTTTAGCGAGATGCTTTCCCCGGGATACATACTGTGTTAATGAGTTTGATTGATGTTTCTATGTGTGCCTGTGAATGTTTCTGCTTCTGTAAATTGATGATCAACGTAGAGGAGGTTATGTATTATGCATGTTCCACTTATAAGTGTATAATTAGGATAATCTCTATGAATATGTGTCATATTATTCAAAATTTCTACATGGTACCAGAGCTAGATGATTTGTAGAAAAATTCTACATGGTATCAGAGCTGCTTGATTTGTAGAAGAGATTTTTACAGGATATCAAGCGAGGATTGATCATCAGATCTATTATTCAGAAAGTGTTTACATTTTATTTCTTCAGGTAGAGTCTGTAATCGGGCCAGGTAGCCTCTGGATTCATCCTTCTTTTTGAAGGTGAGATATCCGGTGAATGCCCATACAATCGATCTCTGTACAAGAAATACTTTGTTCTCACGAATTCTAGATCGGAAGTGGTTGAGTTTTTGAGCTGGTGGAATTCTAATTTAATTCCAAAGCAAGAGATAAAACTCAGAAACATTAAGTGTGAGAATGGAGACAGTATGCCCCAGTATCTCACAAAGTTCACCCAATGCCGGGATGAGCTGGGAAGTGTGGGGGTGACTATCGGATGAGGATGGTGAGTCTAGCACTCCTTGACCTTCCTAAGAGTTGGCATAGCTACCAGGACTCAGTGAATGGAAGGGTGAAACTGCCAGGATGGGAGAGACTTTGGTCGGATCTTGTGCAGGAGGAGATTAGACGAAGCACTGGAGACGGTTCTTCATCCATGCAGGATGAAGAGAACTGTGCCTTAGCGAGTAAGGCGAAGAAGGGGAAGGGGAAGGTTTCTCTTTCCGAAACCAATTCTTCCAATGATGGGAAGAAGGTTGACAAGTCGAAGGTGCGATGCTTTCGTTGTCATGAGATTGGTTCATGGGTCAGGAAACTGTATGCTCTTGAGGTTCAAGATGCATGCGAAGCCTTGAGTAGCGAGGCAACTGATGGAGACTTGGTGGTTGAGAGGGAGTGTATATTACCTCTCAACATGCAGAGCCAGAAGAAGTCTCAGACGATTATGGAGGAGCCACGATTGGTGCAGCAGCTTCAGGAGGTTGTGGAGGAGCCACAACAAGGGAAGCTGAGAGGAGATCGAGTAGAGACATCTACTCATCCAGAGACCTCCAGTAGCGGGAAACTTTGAGCCAGGTGGGCTGAGGGATCGCATGCAGCCATACCTCCAGGTAGGAGGTGGGGTGATGTGGATTGATTATCCCAAGGAGGAGGGGCAGGATCCTTGAGGTACCCAACCTCTTGGATGAGACCTTGCTACGGGAGCCCCAGATGTGTAGTAGCAGGAACTGACTGATTGGGTAGAGACAGATGCGGATGGAGCGGCAGAGAGAGCGACAGTGCAGGGAATCCCAGGATAGCGCATAGCTAGCAGGCTGCAACAATGCGAGAGGCACAAGTGTTTTGCACAGTGCTAGGTGGCACAGAGAGTGTTTTGCACAGTGCTAGGTGGCACAGAGAGGTGTGCAATGGTGCAAGATGCATGGAGATGTTGCAGTAGCGCAGATGTCAGAGAGGGAGCACTTGTCAGCAGCAGGTAGAGCTTCAGCATCAGAGGGTGTTTCTAGCCAACAGGGAGGTAAGTTGGGAGGTGCAGTGCGGATGTAATGCTGGGAGATAGAACCAGCAGCAGCACGGATGCAGTCAAAGATCAAAGTGACAGAGGCTAGAGCAGTCAGATACTGAAGAGCACAGAGATGCAGAGTTTTTCAGTCGACAGAGGCAATAGCAGTCAGAGACTTTGATGACAGAGCAAGTGGACCGGCCAGATGTGTTGCATGGAGAACATTCCAGAGTTACAGGATCGGGTTTGAGAGGAAGCCTTTCTTGTTGAGAGGGAGTGTTGAAAAGTGTGCAACAAGAAATGCTTGTTGAGAATGAAACAAGATGATGGAGCTTAGTGAAAAGAGTCACCTTCACTAAGTGGGCCCGCAGGCAAATTATGGCGCAAGTTATATTTTTGACCACAGTATGAGTGATCACAGTGTGGGTGACCATAGTGTGGATGATCACAGTGTGGGTGACCACAGTGTGAGTGATCACAGAGTGAGTGATCAAAGTCTATTTTTAGACTGGCTGTCAAAAATAGAAAAGTCAAATATTATTGTCTCATAATAATATTTGGACTATAAACTTGATCTTATTCTCTTGGAGCACTTCAGGATGAGCTACTGATGTGGTACATGCAGATCCCAGAGGGAAATACGTGGTTACATATGGGATGACTAATATTTGCATGCAGGACTTCAGTTAGAACTCAAGTGAGTTGAGTTTAGTGGACTGGAGGTGCAGTTGATGGAGTTGGGTTCAGTTTAGCTTTGTTAAACTAGTTGTATTTAGTCTAACTAATCAATAGACTAGAGATGAGTTGGGTGAATTAGTTATTAATTAATTCACAAGTTATTAACTCATAATGCAACTATAGAATACATCAGTTAACTTAGTTGCATGTCATTGCATGTTCAGTTCAACAGGGACAGGTGTTAGAGGATCAGATTGCTATCAGTTGTGACTATAGTTGTGCATGATGATTTGCACAATCAGAGGGATTGAGTATGCCAATGAATTGGCCAATATCAAGAATTGTAGCTTGTGCTCACGTCCAACAAAGTGTGAGTGATTCTTTGCAGGTGAAATACGAATTTGGTAAACCATTCTCATCAGTTCTTGAGCAGGTATTGAGCTGGAGAGGCAGGCAAGCAGTGGAATAGATTTGGAGATCAGATATGAGCTGTATTGTGTGTAACAGGTGGAGTTGGTACTGGATTGCTTGTGATAAGCATTTTACTTTGTAATGTTACATGATTCAATCAATATAATATGCAGATAGTGTGGGGTTTTTAGCGAGATGCTTTCCTCGGGATACATAATGTGTTAATGAGTTTGATTGATGCTTCTATGTGTGCCTGTGAATGTTTCTGCTTCTGTAAATTGATGATCAACGTAGAGGAGGTTATGTATTATGCATGTTCCACTTATAAGTGTATAATCAGGATAATCTCTGTGAATATGTGTCATATTATTCAAAATTTCTACAAGAGGTATAAAGGGCACTTAATCATATGCTTTGATGACATGAATCCTGCTAAAGAGAGTAATGAATTTGTTGAGAATATTTTAAATGATTTGGATACACTCAATATAAAAGGAGAAGGACCCACATATACTTCAGATTATTTTCCGCAGTTAATGGAGATGGCTGAGAAACTAATATCTGAAGGAAATCTGAGAGCAGATGCAGAAAGATAGGAACGAAATGCCTATTTTGTCCTCAGTCATGCTTTCATGGGATCCACGCTACAATTTTTGCCTTTTAATTGGTCATCAGAGAAATTCAAGGGAACGTTGTTCTGTCCTTAGAATAGATGAATGGATCTTTTTCTATCTTCATAATTTCAGTTGAAACAGCTCCCTATTTTTCATCGATCTATGCTCCCACCTCTGAGTTTATTTATTGTATTGAAAATCTTTTGTAAGGGTCTGAGTTCTGGGAAAGGTGTGGAAGAAAAACTCAATGCTTTACTGTACAGTTTGGCCAAGAGATTAATAAAATGATGCAGCTCTGATTCATGAGATTCATGTGGTATGAGTTTAGCATATGTTTCTTCTTTCTGTTTCATGTATCTTGTTATGTTTTACTGTCCATTCATGATCATTTCCAGTTGAATGCTTTTAAGTAAGAAAGGTAGAATCCAGTTTACTGCTCTGCCTTGGGAAGGCATTCATGCTTTGTGTCTCTTCTTCTGTCTGAAAAGGATTCATGTGTATGCCCTTTTCAGCTTCTCAACAGTCTTTCCACTCCATATTATTTCAGTTTGATTGCTAAACCTCCTGCCTATCTTGCCTCACGAAATATTCTGTGTCTTTGATTTAATTTCCTAGCTCATGCTGTCCTTTGTCCCATACAACCCAGAAAATTCAGTCATTCAATAAATTACCTCTTTCATATCTATTTACTAGCCTAAAATCAGTTTCCCATTTTAAGTCATCTCAAGCCCCATTGAAACACTTTTTGCTGAGATTGACTCCGAGAGAGCCCTCTCCTGTCCTCGTAGGGCTAGCTACAAGGTTGAGCGTGGTTTGATGTGGACCTAGAACCTTGTCTTTTCAGCCTGAGGCAAATCTAGGCTCTAACAATTCCCATACATACCAGTTCTCCTATCAGGTATATCCAATGATCTACCACCTCTAACTGTATCCCCTCTATCAAACCTGTATCCGGACCAATACCTACTACCATAAGCTCCATTAG